>CM057350.1:239513658-240113658 GCA_030015575.1 Agapanthus africanus | reverse complement strand
ACGAGAGGGGTCTCTATATGCTAGAGACCAGGGCAAACGGAATGTACAAAGAACCGTTAAGCCACGGTGCAACAGCAACGGAATATAGATTAGGTGTCTTAATCTTACCGCCCCGTGCCACTTTTAACACCTTCCGTACCAATCTACCCCCTTAAAACTCCATAGTGTTTTGATTGTATTGTTTGTACTGTAAATTGAATTGATTGTATAATTGATTGACTGACCAAAACCATGATATCGGTAAACGGATATAACCACGGAATCATGTAAATGGAATAACTGGAGAACCATGTAAGTGCAATGTATATCCATGGTTCGATTCAGTCAAGTCGGATAGATTGATAATTGGATTCATGGATTCATGTTGAAGATTGTACATTGTAGATTGTACTTGAATCATATTCAAGCCAGATTAATCAGACTCAAACCTGAGTCAGACAATTAGAAATGTAAGTCGAAGTCTTGATTATTTCTTAAACCTATAATTGCTAGGGTCTTTAGAGTAATTTATAAAACTTGAGGGGGTTTTATGTAAAAATACTTTTATATACTTTTCAAAATACACCTCAAGTATTCATTATTCGTCTTTAGATTTATAATGAATGTGGATTTTACAATGTGATATTTCTAGTGAAAATATCCTAGATTCATAATTAAAGGTATTTATTAATAATATTGATTTATTTGGAATTCATGGTATTTTAGTGTAAAATTTGTTCTTATGATTTTTAGAAGAAGGTGGAATATTTATATCATAACAGAATAGATATTTTAATGATAAATATACATATATTTATACAAAAATAATTTTAATAAATATTTTATATTCTAAAAATCTCATTTTCTTAAGATGTCGTATTTTAAATCTTTCGAGACCGAATGCTCTTGGCGGAGGTCTGAATCTCGCACTACTAAGCTCGAGGGTGTGCGATAAACCGCACCATCCCGAACGGGTTCCCCAAAATAGGTTGTAGCGGTGCCTTACAAAGATTGTAAAATACTAAATCCATTAGAAAACGGTTTTATGAATTAAGTGGTATTTATTTGTAAAATGTCATTTTTCCGTATTCTATGTTCTAGGGTCTCCTAAGTCAACTAGACTATTTCTAAATGGTCTAAACGACAAGTTGTGAGATGCCTCAAATCACCTCTTCACCGCTAATTGTGGTCAGGTAAGTACAAGTGAGGAAAGGAGGGATCCGCTCACGAATTACCGTGAGACGGGCCTTTTAAAGTTATCTTTCTCACTTGCCTAGCCTAGACACCCAAAAGTCAGGTTTAGATAAACGACCGATGTCCGCAACTTATCGTATTTTCATAATAAGTGGTATTTCTTTAAAAAGTGTATAAAAACTAACTCTTTTAGAAATGGTTTTATTAAGAATATGGTATTTAAATGAAAATGTTTGTTTACTCGTATTCTAGATTCTCGGGGATGTTGCATATGAGTGTGTGAGGAGGTAGGTCGTTACCTCATGATCTACTTTAAATGTGTAGCAAGTTTGATGGGGTTAAATGAAGGATTGAAACAATGTGGTATTTAAGTGAAAAATACGATAAATTGAAATAGCTATCATTTCATGTGACGAAACTTGATCAAATTATTTGATTAGTGTTTAGTAGTCAACATGAGGAAGTTTAAATATGATTGTATTAGTGAGAAGTGGAATTTTATAGAAAACTGAATCGGAAATCGATTTTGTTCCGATTCCGTCGGGTTTTGTAATTGTAAGTCTACGGTAGCGCCCCGGCCGTCAATCTGACACCAAATGCGGAATAAAAACTTTTATAACTGGTGCTATCGCATACTATAACCCGGATCTGCCATTAACGCTAAACTAACATACTACAAAGTAGGTAGAAAGGTTATACCGAACGATCCGAATCCTTCGTTCTTTAACCATCATCCCACGCTCCGTTGCGGCTGCTCCGATCTCCTGCCTCGTCGTCGAGGTGGCACCACATCTACGGATCTTTAAACCGGCTTCCGCCTCTGAACCGAGGCAACTCGGTCATCAAGTTTGCTAAAAGAGATGACCAAGATTGATGTAGAGAATGAGTAGAACACTTTGTCTCGCTTCATCCAAAACCATGGATGAACGGTTAATGAAGTTGCCTTTTGGAATGGAATGAAATGAGCAATCTAATTTCCATGAACCCAAAACTATCATAATCTTTTTTTTCAAGCAACCATTTCTTTTTAACAAAATCTCTATCTATCCAAATGAGGGGCCGGCCAATATATCATGAAAAGGGGGTAAGTGTAGGAGTAAGGGAGAGGGTGACCATAAGCATGAATCCTTACCATAACACTTAATGAAAAGAATGAGTCACAAAAAACATTAAATGCAAATGAATGATTCATTAACCTAGTCATCCATTCAATTAATGCTAATGAATGATTCATGAATCTAGTCACCAAAACAAGAAGCTTCTAGAATCTTACTCACTCATGACTCACCTCAAGAAAAGATAAATCCGTATTAAACCGAATGTTTAATACGGGTGATAGAAAACTGGCAACTTCCAAAAGCGACCCCGAAACGAATTTCAGGATAACCCCGTAACTGTATAAATATACACGCATTTGTATTACGACCGAATACAAATGCAACTGAGACAAAGATATTATATCTACAAAGTATAATACATGGATCCGGCTTAAACCAAAGCCCACCAGTATTATCTGCCCGAAATATGACACGTGCATAAACGCGCATGCATTTTCCGAACCCTGCCATAAAACCATACGGCCTCTACAACGTTTCGCCCGAACTTGGGAAACTATCTGTGGGAGACTCTAATGACTCGTCAGTACCCTGGCAGTGGGTTTAACCACAAGCCGTCAGCGGCACTAGCTATGCGTAACGGCTGCCCATGAACTGACCTCAAGGGAAGACGATAAGAGAACTCATCCAGGAACCTTACTGAGCCTAACAGTGACAATATGCATACAGTCTGATCCGTTCGTCTATGAGTATTGCATATCGGGCCTACGGGGCTGGTAACGCCAGACCCCCAATAGCGGTTTAAGTCGTGTCGGAGACAAGCCCTAAACACCCTGAGAAACTACTGGAGTACCTACCAGTAATTCTCACTTGTCTTGGTCAAGGACTTGGTGTAATGGCTTTCCTAGACACAGCACGATCTCACCCCCAATACCGGGAGAGACGAATCCCATGCCGATCCGCTCACTTGCCTCCATATGGCTCGGGACTATACCCAAAAAATACCTTTTTGCACGACTCCTTTGAGCCGTGGTAGGGTAGAAATCAAAGCACAGTGGGAACTCACACGAGACAAATGACGACCTCAGGTCGATGAACTAACCTTTACACATGTCACCAGGGAACTGCTATCTGACGATAGGTATAATACCAACTAGCAGGTTCCCGGCGAGTCCTGTCCGATATACTCATAACCCAATGAGCACCTGTATACATCTTAGGTGATCCAACTGACACCAGTGGCTTGTGAGACCGGCCACCGCCCCTCGTCAGGGTCTCGACTGTATACACTAGTCTACTTCAGAGTATCGATGCCCTGTCTCGAAACTCCCACGACTAGGGATCACTTTTAACGATGAGCTTATAGACTACCCAACTCTCACGTATATGATCGCCATCATACTGTTGGTAGTCAAGAAAGATCCTAAGGGCTCTATCAATGTGTAATCGTGATCAGTCACCTAAACCTATACACGACTGATAAAGGCAAACCCGATAGCATACTATCATCTCGAGTAAGACTGTCCTACTGGTATAGGTCCTCCTCAATCATTGCAATCACGTACCTGCGATCCAAAAATTGACTTTCAGGGCACTATAACCAACAATCTCCCACTTGCACTTAAGGCTAATTATTGCGATGTCGCATACTCACAGCCCGTGTGATACCGAGCACCCAACTCCTCTACTAATCAGTTTCACAAAGCCCGTTTGTAAAACTCTTGTGTTCGAGAAATAGCCTCAGTGAGTGGATCCGCCCTGATGTTTCTTTCTATGTCTCTCTTAATCTCAAGTTCGTGGAGAAAGCCATCTCCCGAATTGAGTAATACCTGTCTTAGAATATGTCTGTATATCTCATGGGACCTAGTTCATAAATGAACTCCAAATCCAAACTTCTTAGACTGTATCGATAACTGAACCTAATCAGTATCCTGCACCATGCCTCTCACAGTATCCTTTTGGACTACCTGTCCATAATATTGTCCCTCGTCAGAGGGAAAACTATAACTCTGACAATCACTCTGTCATTCATGTCACCTTTGAAGCCTGGAATGATAACTGTCTCCCGAAGGAGGCTGCCGTCATCAAATCCGTAGAACATTCACTTATGTTTTAAAGCTGCTTCTTTATGTTTCTCCAGGATTGGATTAATACAAACTTATCGCATCTAGTGCAAAAACAACATCTGGTGTAGTACTTGATATCTCACGATTGACTCAATTGCCTAAGCAAGTGATCTGCCAATCATGCACATCCCTCTCCCCTTTAGTCTGTAAGACACCTTTAGAGAGGGTGACTCCATCACCTGCAGGTACACCACCATGCCAGGAGTCGTCTATTCTAAAATACTATTAGAATACTGTCAAAGTACCCATATTGGAAAACTACCCGAATCCAGATCTAAAACCATAGATCTAGAAACCAGAATGTCTGATATTATATCCATATCTTGTCTGGAGAAACAACTGTGTGACGACCACAGTACAACCGATCGTAGTATAGGAATTTTACTTCTTTCTCTATGTATGTCATCCAAATACCAGGACATCATACCCTACTACCTTCTTAACAGATCCATCCCCTATTCTGATGAAGTCAAACCCATGACTGTCATATCAAAATCAGATGATCTATCTCCGCTATATCTGCTCTAGTCTATAAATAGACATAAGCTACTTGCCCACTATACTTCCGCTGCTCCCACTGACCACAACTACCCTCTGGCAGAATAATATATACATGTACTTCTAAAGCTAGTTTAGAACGACGCTATACTTAACCTCCTGCCGGATCTCATAGCCTGGAACAACAGTAGTGTGAAATCTGGGTAAGCAAGAACCTCCCTTTCACCGTCCTTGAGGCTACCGGAGTACTTCTCGGGTGCCTGAGGTTACCCACCATATCTGCGGAGTGGCTATTGGAATGTCAAACGTGATTGAATCTATAGGTCCTATTAAATTTTCCGTAATCGTTTGCGGTTCTGGAATCACTTCCAGTTCTACCATACTCCCACTACTGTTTTCTGAAAAAATCCATTTTACTAAAACTGTGGCGAGTCAAGAACAATATCACTATTGATCTTCCAGATGGTAGAAAATCAACCCTCAACATAGCCCGGGCCAACCCGCAAACTGCCATTACAGAAACGTGCCTTGAGTTATCCAGAGTCTGGTTTTAAACATAAGCCGGACAACTCCCCGTACCTTAACATCGTTAAGATATGAACCATTCTATATCCAATATAGAAACTTTGGCACTGATTTAATTGGAACCAGATTCAAATCATGCAGCTGTCTCCAGTGCATATCTTAATGGAGAGAGGCTAACCAGCATTACTCAACTTAGGAATCCATCCAATTATGAGTAACCTGAAAGAGAAACAAGTTTCTCAAAACCATTACCATCAACTGAATACCAATCACAAGAATCAATATCTTCGATCTCTTTGAAGAATCCCGATACTTGCGACATCTGGTTCTCTACTTTATTCCTATACCCACAACTTCTCAAAAACTTAGACCTTGTATTTCTACGAAACACTTGTCTAAAAACTAGAGAAGTCATAAGTAAATAGAACATAGTGCGAGGACCAACCCCTTTGTCCTGATGGGCAATGGACAACATACAATACTCTGTATAAGTCCGCTGAGTTGAATAACTCAAAACCTGTGCATCGTAGGTTGAAAACTGTACTTATGGTTAAGAACTACTCAGCTGTTCAATACTCCTTACCCAATCGTCAACTGATATAGGTAAATGTCATCAACATAATATCAAAAAGTTATATCTCACTTTAAAAAAATAAACGTACAAATATATCATTTTGAAATTGGTGCACAACAACGGATACTCAAAACCAAATACATGCCGTCCGGCAATAACTCAGGCGACTTTCTCAAATATCACCAATTACAATGAATTCCGATATAATGAGGATGATCACCTTATTCCCAATAACTTACTCCCACTCATCATCTGTAAAACCATACAGATGTAAGAATCATACCTGGTAAATACATACCCTGGAGTAAGTATCTAATCGGGAAATCAGTTTTCCTTTAACAATGCACAGTGAAACTGAAATATGAAAATGTTCCGTAGGGGTATCCTGGTATTCTTAGTAATGCCTCTTCCATAATCCAATTCATGACTTTAACCGTATATTTCTTTGCTATCTCTCCAAATCCTTTTATTTGTCTTTAGTCGTTACCTTCTGTACACCTTCGTTAGGCTAAATGGTTTTCTTCCTTCCCTACCGTTCGGCACCAGCCTATGGTTTAGAAGAAGACTATCCAGTAAGTATAATAGGTGTACCCTCCTAAACCAAGGAGTACTCGCAACTTGAGAGAAGGTGATGATAAAAGACAACTGAATAATACCTTACTCTATTTCTCCCGAACTGGGAAAAAAGCAAAGGTGAAATAGGAGTGGCGATGAAGTATGCGGTTTGGTCGTGAATGATAGCAGTCGCAATTTACTTTGCCCTCTTTCTAATCCCTTTATTTTGTCTTTACATATTACCTTCTGTACACCCTACTTAGGCTAATTGGTTTTCTTCATTCTCTACCTTTCAGCACCTGCCTATGGTTGGAAGAAGACTATCCAATAAGCGTAATAGGTGTACTCTCCTAAACCAAGAAGCCCTCGCAACCTGAGAGAAGGTGATAATAAAAGACAACTGAATAAACCAATTCTATTTCTCCTGAACCTGGATCCATCCCCGAAGAAGTCCCTTCGAGTTCGTATATAACCATACGATGGATCTATCCAATGGAAGTGGATGTTCGTAGTAATACGGGGTATTCTGAGAAATGCAAAGGGAAAAAGAAGGAGTGGCAATGACTTATGCAACTTAAACAATCTAAAAGCCAGTATTTTAAGAAGGTTTGGTCAACTTGGTCACTGAGTCATAGTCTAGGGTCGGTCAAAGGTCGCTGCCAAAGAGAGAGAGAAAAGAAACACTCTGCGTGCACTCTAACCTAGATCAGAATAGTTATCACTTTATCTAATCCGGAAACCTCCCACTGTACTGTCAAATTCTCCTCCAAACCTAAAAGAAGAATCAATCGGGATCACCCGAAGAGTAAACCAACTCATCAGTGGGAATGGGGATCCAACTCTCATCGCATGATAACGTGACGGAATCCACTCGCGTTATCACACTCCAGAAGGTATGCGCATGCCTGGCAAGTTTCAGTTTCTTTAGAAACTCCCAATGTGATTTTTACCCCATGCTCTTATGATCGTGACTAAGGGCCAACCCATCATAAGTCGCATGTCAAGTTCTTCCCATCATTTTCTTGTTAATTTGAACCCACCCGTACTCGCCCTTAACTAAGGGCCAACAAGGCTGTACGATTGTCCCAAACCAACGCATCTATCTATGCAACATGTGAACACCCCAGCAGCTACCAATCACTATATCCTCGCTAAGGGCCAGACCAACATAGCTTGAATACTACTGACCATTCATATGAAATGACGGAGGGCTACGGCTGGTTTTTGGCGAAAAACCTTTAACGTAATGAACTTGATATCGCTGAAGGAACCTGATAGCTTTTTATAAAAATATAGTGGCGAAAACCTTTGCTAAAGAGGTCACTCCCGGTGAAGGGATCTCGGCTCTTTCCTCGTGGAATGAGGTGCAGGATATTCCAACTGAATACCGCGATGCAAAGCAACTTGTAATCGACTATAGTGAAGTTATTACCCTGATGTAAACTTCTGCCCAAGGGGTCACTCCCGGTGAAGGGATCTCGGCCCTTGCCTCGTCGAATGAGGTGCAGGATATTCCAACTGAATACCATTATGCAAAACAAAAGAAAACGTCTTTGTAATAACACTTTTTAAAACTGTTCCAACAACATCCAAAAAGGTTTGTTTTCCTTTGCATTGATCAGAATCAACGCAGTCCCATCAATTAATCACACCAGAAAAGAACGAAAATGAAATGTACGTATATGCTATCCGCATTCGTTACTGGGTCTCGTCATCACCCGTTAGGTTACTTAACTAACGACAGAGCGGGGACTAAACTAGCGCGGGTGTAAAACATATACAACATCTACTAGTATATATACCAATAAACAATAATCGCTCCGAGCGTGATAATATGCAACATTACAGAAAAGTAATAAGCATCACAGAACAATACAGATAATCTGGGATCCCCGGGTTTCACAGAGCCGCTACTGAAACCCGACGTTCCCCTGTCGTGTAGATAGCCTGTACAATGAATCCTAGACCCCTACAGGTGCGGCAAGTTACCCGTCAAAACCTGAAGCGAAGCAGCCCCATACAGCAAAATGAATGGACCACCCTGCACTTCACAGAATCCGGTAACTTGAGCACCCCTCTTTGGGTCAACCTGTACACCCTACGAGTGTGGCGAATAGTCTGCCAATTCTAGAGTGAGGCCCTTCTGCCTCTCAAAGCCATGAGATGCGGACCCGTTGCCCTCCAGAACCCGGCTATCCGTGCACTCCGTCGCGGGGTAAAACCTAGTAGAGAAATGAAAAATATGTACAACGGGTACATCGACCTCAGCCCGGTCGTGCCCCAAAAGAATATTATACAAACAGGCAGTGACGGCAATCCACATGTTGGACGCTCGCCCCACAATATAAAATGTACAAATAAATCCAAACTGCACTAACATTGCACACTGCTATCCACCACGACAAATCCGCAACATCACAGCACAACACAGAATATCAACGCGAATGTCACGTTCGTAAACCCGTCTAAAAGAACTATAGCAATTAGACGCGGTTTACTGCTCGAATGACATTCACGGTCGGAGATATAATGTAAATACTGTAAATTAACACGTTTAAATTTCGATCGACAAAATTCCTAAAGTGGGCCCCACGTACATCAAATGTACAGTAACAAAATCTGGGCCCAAAAGAAATATTCCAGAAACCATAATTTACCATGAAGAACACACTGTAGAAATTTGGCTCACTGTTCCCACAAAGTGGCGGCGGATCCGCGGCCACCCTGGATTGGGCCGTGGATCCGCGGCAGCACTGTGGGATCACGTGACCAAATTTCACCAGTTTGCTTCAAAAAGCCTGCACAATTTTCTGTGATGCTCAAAATAATTTTTATATCAGATTTAAAATCGACAGAAACTTTTGTACAGAAAATTGTAGTTTTCGAAATTCAGTTCGATCGATATTTTAAACGCGTTAGCATAAGTTAGTAAATCTTAATGGCGTGGCTCTAATACCATGTAAGTCTACGGTAGAGCCCCGGCCGTCAATCTGACGCCAAATGCGGAATAAAAACTTTTATAACTGGCGCTATCGCATACTATAACCCGGATCAGCCATTAACGCTAAACTAACAAACTACAAAGTGGGTAGAAAGGTTATACCGAACGATCCGAGTCCTTCGTTCTTTAACCATCATCCCACGCTCCGTTGCGGCTGCTCCGATCTCCTGGCTCGTCGTCGAGGTGGCACCACATCTACGGATCTTTAAACGGGCTCCCGCCTCTGAACCGAGGCAACTCGGTCATCAAGTTTGCTAAAAGAGATGACCAAGATTGATGTAGAGAATGAGTAGAACACTTTGTCTCGCTTCATCCAAAACCATGGATGAACGGTTAATAAAGTTGCCTTTTGGAATGGAATGAAATGAGCAATCTAATTTCCATGAACCCAAAACTATCATAATCTTTTTTTTCAAACAACCATTTCTTTTTAACAAAATCTCTATCTATCCAAATGAGGGGCCGGCCAATATATCATGAAAGGGGGATGAGTGTAGGAGTAAGGGAGAGGGTGACCATAAGCATGAATCCTTATCATAACATTTAATGAAAAGAATGAGTCACAAAAAACATTAAATGCAAATGAATGATTCATTAACCTAGTCATCCATTTAATTAATGCTAATGAATGATTCATGAATCTAGTCACCAAAACAAGAAGCTTCTAGAATCTTCCACACTCATGACTCACCTCAAGAAAAGACAAATCTGTATTAAACCGAATGTTTAATACGGGTGATAGAAAACTGGCAACTTCCAAAAGCGACCCCGAAACGAATTTCAGGATAATCCCGTAACTGTATAAATATACCCGCATTTGTATTACGACCGAATATAAATGCAACTGAGACAAAGATATTATATCTCCAAAGTATAATACATGGATCCGGCTCAAACCAAAGCCTTCCAGTATTATCTGCCCGAAATATGACACGTGCGTAAACGCACGTGCATTTTCCGAACTCTGCCATAAACCATACGGCCTCTACAACGTTTCGCCCGAACTTGGGAAACTATCTGTGGGGGACTCTAATGACTCGTCAGTACCCTGGCAGTGGGTTTAACCACAAGCCGTCAGCGGCACTAGCTGTGCGTAACGGCTGCCCATGAACTGACCTCAAGGGAAGCCGATGAGCGAACTCATCCAGGAACCCTACTGAGCTTAACAGTGACAATATACATACAGTCCGGTCCGATCGTCTATGAGTATCGCATATCGGGCCTACGGGGCTGGTAACGTCAGACCCCCAATAGCGGTATAAGTCGTGTCGGAGACAAGCCCTGAACACCCTGAGAAACTACTGGAGTACCTACCAGTAATTCTCACCTGCCTTGGCTAAGGACTTGGTGTAATGGCTTTCCTAGACACAACACGATCTCACCCCCAATACCGGGAGAGACGAATCCCCTGCCGATCCGCTCACTTGCCTCCATGTGGCTCGGGACTATACCCAAAAAATACATGTTTGCATGACTCCTTTGAGCCGTGGTAGGGTAGAAATCAAAGCAAAGTGGGAACTCACACGAGACAAATGACGACCTCAGGTCGATGAACTAACCTTTACACATGTCACCAGGGAACTGCTATCTGACGATAGGTATAATACCAACTAGCAGGTTCCCGGCGAGTCCTGTCCGGTGTACTCATAACCCAATGAGCACCTGTATACATCTTAGGTGATCCAACTGACACCAGTGGCTTGTGAGACCGGCCACCGCCCCTTGTCGGGGTCTCGACTGTATACACTAGTCTACTCCGAAGTATCGATGCCCTGTCTCGAAACTCCCACGATCAGGGATCACTTTTAAGGATGAGCTTATAGACTACCCAACTCTCACGTATATGATCGCCATCATACTGTTGGTAGTCAAGCAAGATCCTAAGAGCTCTTTCAACGTGTAATCGTGATCAGTCACCTAAACCTATACACGACTGATAATGGCAAACCAGATAGCATACTATCATCTCGAGTAAGACTGTCCTACCGGTATAGGTCCTCCTCAATCATTGCAATCATGTACCTGCGATCCAATAATTGACTTTGATGGCACTATAACCAACAGTAATTTCGTATTTTGAGAATGGAAAAGAGAGATAGAAAAGGGACTCACGGGTTTTAGATTACACGAGGGAGTGAGGGGGAACTAGAGGAATCGTCGATGTGTAGCGTCGTCGCCGGTAGTTCCTAAATGATCGCCGGGAATTCGTCGGAGCTTCTCCTCGAGCTTGTTTTCAAAGTACTTGATTCTTGGAAATTTTTGAGAGAGTGGCCTCAGGATTTTGGGGTGAGAGGGTAGAGGGTAGGGGCTGTATTTATATGGTAGGCTAGGATTAGGGTAGATGAAGGGTTTTTAATAAAAAAAATGTAAAAATATAGAAAATTCATTAAAAATTGGAGTATTTAGGTATTAATGGGCATTCTGGAACCGATCCATTTAATTAGAGTGTACAGGGGGTTAGAGTTGCTGAAAAGACACATTTTCTGTATTGACGACTCGGCCGTCCGGCCGAGTCCGGCCGGCGGCGCCGGCCCGAGTCGGCCGAGTCGGGGTGCCAGAAGCTGGGGGGTCGCCGGAGTAAGGTACTGGTACTTTTAGTTTTTCAGGTTTAGTTCAAGTTTTGGGAGTTATGGTGTGTGGACTGTTGGGCTTCCAAACGATTTAAAACAAAATAATATTAAAAATAATGTGGGGCAGAGGATTTGAACTCTGGTGCCTTGGTTCAGCAATACAAGGTATTACCAATGAGCTACAAGCTCCTTCTTGTAATTATTGTGTGAAATAAATACTTAAAGTGTTAACAGCAACATCAAATACCCCAAGTAAACTTCAAATTTAAATCAATTTTATGTATACTAAAAATGGAGTTGTTACATGATTCGGGACTGTACCCAAAAGCCACCGTTTTTCACGATCTCTTGACCATGGTTTGGTGGAAATTAAAGCACAGTGGGAATCACACAAGACTCTATGACGATCTCGGGTCTACTGACTAACCTGTACTAGTGTCACTAGAGAACTGCTATCCGGCGATAGGTATAATAGCATCTAGGAGTTCTCGGCGAGTCCGTCCAGTATACCCAGTCTCTACTGAGCACCCGTAAGCCTTCTCTGATGTCAAACACCAATGGATATGGGATCATCCATTGCCCATCATATGGGTCAATAAGCTCATACGCTAGTCTACTCTGGAGTACCGATGCCCTGTCTCGATACTCCCATGACTAGAAACATTTGAAGGATGTCCTTATCGACTACCCTGTCCCCACTTGTCTGATCTGCATCATAATCCTGGTAGTCAAGTAATCATCCTAAGGGCTTTATCAACATGCGATCACAAAACAATATTTGTTTACATGTTAAGATAAAGTGCAACCAGATAGCATACAATCATGTCGAGCAAGAAAGTCCTTCCTATATATGTCCAAGCATCCACTACAATATACATCGCATGTACAGTAATGGCCTTTAGGGCATACATATAACTAACAGGCTCTGTCAGTCCGGATCGGCCCATATCATCTCTCGACTCCGGTCGGTATCCTCCGGATAACCGCCGAGCCCAAAAACTATCACCGGTAGGTAGTGCCCCCCTGCCTGGCTCACCATCTAACAATATGAGTCTTCTCGCCCCGGGGTACCTCACCGGGTCCACCATGTACACGCAGACGGTGCCTACCGTTCCTCGAATCGGGTTTCACATGCCGCTCTCAGAACCGAGAAAACACATGGTGGACGCACTGAAATATCATATCAAGAGAAACCGGGTTTTTGAAACAATACACACTTTCTTTTGAAATCACCATAGTTCTTAAATCCAAAAATCTCATGAAAACAGTATATCTCAATGCGTATAATCATAAAGCATGATGTATGCGACATATAACAGAAATGTAAGCATATCCGTATATCATGCAACATGGAACAGTAATATGCACATATCGAAGGAAAAAACGCTCTTTTAAATGAATCCAGTTTTAATGTATATCATGCGGTTCCCAATTTCTCCAAAGTCAAATGCAACATCGTATAAAGATGCATATGTAACTATAGCAAGTAAATTATGCAAGGAGTCATATCATGATGCAGCAATTATACTGTGTAGTGACATGGCAATTATCGACGATGAAGTGTGTGAGCCGGCCAATCTGTATAAGTGTGACATACGCATCATCGCTAATGGTGTAGGTGTACTAGCACAGGTATATGTAATGTAATGAGAGTGACATGAACGTAGCATAAAGTAAATCGTATGCGAATGCTGACAGGTATACGTATCTAACATGATCGAGTCGATGAATTTATCAATCGGCATCCAGCCTCACAACATCACGTACGGTATAATCCATCGTACGGCATCCTCTAGTCAAGGGTATGGATCACTCATCATAAAACTCATCACGTACGGTAAATCATCGTACGACGACATTAAACCATTAGGGATCCTATCAATCTTTACGACAATGAGAGTACGAACCTAACGTCTCGTACAGTATATCAGTCAAGATTCACAACATTATATAAATCTATATACCTATATCCCAGACCACATCCATAACAATCTCATATCTGGGGACTGGCAATGTATCAATCATCTCAGTCGACTCGCATCCGTATACCAACATATCATCAAGTCATCATCTCTCATCGTATTTTCTTTTCATCACATTAAGTCAATTTTATATATACATTCCACCTTATTAATTTAATTTCATGTTACTCTAAAACTAGTACTTGTTCTAATGCAACTACACATCTATACGTCATGACTCACATTCACTTTTCATATCCCTAAGTTTTCATCTCATATCTCAATATATATATTCAATCACTCACATCTTCTCTAACTATCTCTTTAACCATATCCCTAGTTCCCAAATCTAGGTTTCTACGACTGTATCCTATATATCGGTTTCCATCAAGTTGCGGGGGTGCTATACGCCATCCACCCGAATTCCCCCATAGATATATATCTACTCTCCTGATCCTTACTTGTCGAAGTTGATGACGCCATGCTCGTCCTTATCGTTCAAGTCCACTCAAATGAACCTACATATATACACACAAGATATCGTAAACCGAAAACACGCACGAAAACCAAAACGGCATGCGATTCGTTCATAGGTTAGAACCTATAGCCTACGCCTGCAAAACTACCAAACAACCCCCGTCGCTGATGTACAAACATCAGACGACGGAACACAATATCAAATACCAAATCCCAAATTAAAACGAGGTCGCAAAAATAATGCAGCAACTCAAGAAAATGGTCCCAAATTTTACCCTAGGTGAAATTAGCCAATTTTGCATATGTGGAGGGTCTAATTTACTGGAGATAAAGCCCTGGAACAAACACGAACCAGTTTGGAAGTATCCAGGCCGCAATTTGCGGCCCAAGTGAATAAATCTGTAGCCTGGATTGATGGGTTTGGTCTCGGGTCTTCAGGGTAGCTTCTAGGTTGCCTGCATGACTCACTATGATCGCTAAATAATTTTCAGAGGCTCCGGGTGTTAGCAAATCTCCAATTCTCATCACAAATCCTAAAATTTCCCGATATCGGGGTTTCTATCTTTGGGTTAAGGGGTTTTAGCCTCTAGTTTGTTCCATGATACAATCCCTACAGGGGTTTAAGGTCACTATTAAGCCTCAATTTCACCTTTGGATTCAATTCAAACCCTAATCCTCAACTTAGAATTTTCAAAGTTCCCTAAACCTCATTTAACCCACTCTAAACTAACATGGATGCTAAAATAAATCAAATACAATACTAATGATGATGAAAGTACCTCATTTCGCAACTCAAGAAAATTCTTGAGTTGCCCCAAGTGCCCAAAATACAAACTTTCTTGGTCATAAGCGCTTGCGATGAGCTTGTGCATGCTTTTTGTGAAGTGGAGATGATGTTTTAATGTGGTTTTGGTGATGTTATGATGAGGTAGAGGAGGGAGGAGGTGCAGGGCAGCCATGGTGAAGTGAGGAGGGAAAAATGAAGAGGAAAACAATGAAGGGGAAACCAATGACCAAGTCAACACAACCCCTCACCCTCTCTTCTCTCTCATGCACATCCCTCATTCTTTATTCCTTTTATTTTCTTTTTCTTTTCTAATCTTTTCTTTTCTCATTTTAAAACCAAACCAAGCATGAAGAAATAAAGAAAAGACATGGTAGAAAAGTGTAACAATGTGAAAAATTAGTTGGTGCATGTCACATGCACAAAACAAGCTTAATGCACGATTAGTGATATTTAATCGCGATTAACGTTAAAATGGAATATAATTAATCATAAGAATTATAATTTGCTTAAATCATATAAAACACCCTCATTTCCGTAATTCCTATAATTTTCCAAATATTTTCCACTTAATCGGTATTTAATTATACCGCATATTAAAATATTCACAATATTTATTATTTAATTATAAAAATTCCACACCTGTAGCGTTCGTGATCGGCCTCCTCAACTGTGTATCGATCGAAAGGCAGGGCGGCACAGCCCCCAACCCAAAAATAATGTTTTATTTTTTCTGAAATGTTACAGTTATCGCGGGTTTTGACGAGGGTTAACTTTCTGCCATCAGGAAGATCAATAGTGATATTGTTCTTAACTCGCCACAGTTTTAGTAAAATGGATTTTTTCAGAAAACAAAAGTGGGAGACGATTATCATTTCAGGCTTCCAAGGTGGCCTGGATGACAGAGTGGCTGTCTGAGTTATAGTTTTCCCTCTTTTGGATGGACAGTATGTTGGACAGGTGGTCCAAGCGGATACTGTGGAAGGCATGGCGCAGCATACTGATTAAATTCAGTGAATGATACAGTCTAAGAATGTTGTTGGATTTGGAGTTCATTTATTAACTGGGTCCCATCAGATATCCAGACAAATTCTAAGACAGGTATTACTCATTTCGGGAGATGGCCATTCTCCGAGAAGTTGAGATATAGAGAGGTACAGAAATAAACATTGGAGCGGATCTACTCACTGAGGCTATTTATCGAACACAATAGTTTCACAAACGAGCTTTGCGAAACTGATTAATAGAGAAGTTGGGTGTTCGGTATCACACGGGCTGTGAGTATGCGACACCGCAATAATTGGCCTTAAGTGCAAGTGGGAGATTGTTGGCTATAGTGCCCTCAAAGCAATTATCATAGTCGTAGGTAGGCGATTGCGATGATTGAGGGAGGACCTATACCGATGGAACAGTCTTACTCGAGATGATAGTATGCTATCTGGTTTGTCTTTATCATCATGTACATATTGATAGAGCCCATAGGATTTTTGTTTGACTACCAGTATTATGATGGCGATCATATACGTGGGAGCTGGGGGTCTATAAGCACTTCCTTAATGTCCCTAGTCGTGGGAGTGTCGAGATTGTGCATCGATATTCCAGAGTAGACTAGTGCATACTGATCGAGACCCCGACAAGGGGCGATGGCCCGGTCTCACAAGCCATTGGTGTTAGTTTGTTCACTTAAGATAGTATACAGGTGCTCATTGCGTTATGAGTACACTGGACGGACTCGCCGGGAACATGCTAGTTGGTATTATACCTATTGTCAGATGGCAGTTCCCTGGTGACATGTGTACAGGTTAGTCTGTCGACCTGAGATCGTCATTTGTCTCGTGTGAGTTCCCACTGTACTTTGATTACTACCCTACCATGGCTCAAAGGAGTCGTGCAAACAGGTTTTAGTTGGGTACAGTCCCGAGCCACATGGAGGCAGTGAGCGAATCGTCGAGGATTCGTCTCTCCTAGTATTAGGGGTTGATGTTGCGTTTTGCATGAGTGGCCATCACCAGAAATCCTCGGTAAGGATAGAAGAGAATTACCGATCCAGGATCGATAGTTTCTCAGGTGGTGATGGGTTTCATACCGACACTAATTATCGCGTTATTAGGGGTCTGACTTTATCCACCCCCTCTATACTCGATATGCGATACTCTTAGACGAACAGACTGGACTGTACGGATATTGTCACTGTCAGGCTCAGTAGGGGTTTGGATGAGTTTGCTCGTCGGCCTTCCTTTCGCTCAATACATGGGTAGCCGTTACGTACAGCTAGTGCCGCTAATGTGCTTGTAGTTAAACCCACTGCCGGTGTTTTGACGAGTCTTTAGAGTCCCACATAAAGGGTTTTCACGGTTCAAGCGATATGGTGTAGATGACGTATGTCGGTACATATAGGTGTCTGATTAAATATGTGTACATGCTGCACAGACTTTAATCGGAAGGCTGATAATACTAGCGTCTTAGGATTAAGCCGGATTATTAAATCAGGTTTTGATTTAATAATTTATATATGTATTTATATATATGTATTCTAGTATTATTGTTCACTATTCATTTTCTCTCTTGGCTATTCGTATTTTGATACAAATACGCGTATATATATTTCGATACGTGTACCGGGTAGTATTCCGTATTTATACGAAATAGCTTCTAGAAGATGGCCACCTCATTATTAGATTTTCTTTTAGAAAATCATTTTGGAAATGAGGTGGAGGGGTGAGTGGGCATGGGCATGGCTTGGCATGTAGAGAAGCATGGCTCTCATTTGTTTATTGAAAAATTGAGGAGATATTTTGTATGCATGGTTCAAAATTAAAGTAGCCATATTCTTTACATGCCATCCAATTTTGATATTCTTTATTCACTTGATCATTCTCTCACTCTTGAGAGACTTAGCTTGTTTCCATGGTTGCTCATGCCATTGTTTTCTTCACCTCCTTCTTCATGTTCTATGGTTGCTCCTTTGAGCACTTGTAATGAGAGAAAAAATATAGTGAGACATTCCTACACCTCCACTCTCCATTGCTAGCAACCTTGGAGCGTCGGTTGCCTCGCTTGGCGAGACTGAAGCTTGCGCCGTTTCCCTCAGGTGGATCTGTTGGAGATAGTGCCCTCAGAGTCAATTATTGGATCACAGGCACGTGATTGCAATGATTGAGGGAGGACCTATCCCGGTAGGACAGTCTTACTCAAGATGATAGTATGCTATCTAGTTTATCTTTATCATCGTGTACTGCTTTAGGTGACCTTACGAGTCGCTATTACACGTTGATAGAGCCCCTAGGATTCTTGCTTGACTACCAGCAGTATAAGGGCGATCATATACGTGAGAGCTGGAGTCTATAAGCACATCCTTAAAAGGTCCCTAGTCGAGGGAGTTTTGAGACAGGGCATCGATTCTCCAGAGTAGACTAGTATATACAGTCGAGACCCCGACGAGGGGCGGTGGCCGGTCTCACAAGCCACTGGTGTCAGTTGGTTCACCTAAGATGTATACAGGTGCTCATTGGGTTATGAGTACACCGGACAGGACTCACCGGGAACCTGCTAGTTGGGATTATACCAGACGTCAGATAGCAGTTCCCTGGTGACATGTGTACAGGTTAGTTCATCGACCTGAGATCGTCATTTGTCTCGTGTGAGTTCCCACTGTGCTTTGATTACTACCCTACCACGGCTCAAAGGAGTCGTGCAAACAGGTTTTAGTTGGGTACAGTCCCGAGCCACATGGAGGCAGTGAGCGGATCTGCAGGGGTTCGTCTCTCCCGGTATTGGGGGTGAGGTCGCGCTGTGTCTAGGAGAGCCAGAACATGAAAAGTCCTTAGCCAAGGCAGGAGATTTGCTGGTAGGTATTCCAGTAGTATCTCAGGGTGTTCTGGGCTACACTCCGACACGACTTGTACCGCTTTTGGGGGTCTGACTTTTACCAACCCCCTAGGCCCGCCATGCGATGCTCATAGACGAACGGACCGGACTGTACGGATATGGTCACTGACAGGATCAGTAGGGTGTCAGGATGAGTTCGCTCATCGACGTCCCTTTTAGTCAGTAGCTGGTGGACCGTCACGTATGGCTGATACCTCTGACGTGCTAGTGGTTAAACCCACAGCCATAGTATTGACGAGTCTTTAGAGTCCACCACACACAGTTACTCAGGTTTCGGGCGAAACGCTGTAGAGGCCGTATGGAGATATGGCAGGGTTCGATCAGATACGTGCGGTATTGCACGGATCGTGATCGGACGGGTTTTTACTAGCCGGCTTTGGCTTAAGCCGGATCCTAGTATTTGATAGTGTAGTTTTGTCTCTTTGCATTTGTGTTCAGTGGGAATACAAATGCGGGCATGTATTTGCAGTAGTGTGGTTTTCCTGTAATTTATTACGGGATCAGTTTTCTGAAGTTGCCAGTTTGCATTCCGTTCCGGCCGGTTTTCTTTTATTCCTTCACGGCCGGACCTTTTGATGGAGGGTGTTATTTGCACGTTTGCAAATAACATTTTGTGGAGGGTGTTTCTTGCATAAGTGTGGCTTCATGATTATCCTTTCATCATGAGATTCCTTTATGGTCTCATCCTTTGCCTTTTTGTGATTGAAAATGAAAAGATTGAATGGTGAGATGAGTGTGACATTATTCTTGCATTATCTTTTTCCTTTCTCATTATGTTATGGATTCATGCTTTTTTCCCACCCACAAAAAAAAAAGAGAGGGCCGGCCATTCTTTTTGATGAGAGAGGGTGAGTTCATTTTGGATGAGGGAAAACTTTGTTCATGTCATTTTTTCCTTGCTACACAATTCATGTACCTCTCTTCAAAGTTCTTTCTTGATCCCTCCATACATGGCAACTTCCATAAGCCCCAAGGAGACAAGTTTCTACACTAGTCTACAGCAAACCTTGGACGCGTCGGCTAGCCAACTTCGCGCCCGAGTTGCCTCGGTCCAGAGGTGGGAGCCCGTAAAAGACTTTGGCGATGTGGTGCCCGTTTCGACGAGGAGGTGACGGACGAAGTATCCGCGGGAGATCGGAGTGGAGACGAAGACCGAAGGACACAGATCGCTTGGTATAGCTTCTCTACTCTTTTCTATTTTGCTAGTAGCTAGGTTAATGGCCCGATCCGGGGTGAAAAGTGCGCGGTGGTGCCGGTTGCAAGTTTTGCAAAGTTTTTGTTTCCGCGTTTCCGGCGTCGGATCGACGGCCGGGGCGCCCCCGCGGGCTTACACTGGTATCAGAGCCACGCCATTAACCATGCCTAGCTTGCTCTTGTATGTTTAGAACTCGATCGAACAAAAATCCCCAAAATCCGTATTTTCAATGCACATGTGTTCTCTGTCGAAATTTTTTTGGCTCTAAAAATTTTTTAGGTTGTCTCAGAATACTGTGCATGGATATAGAAGCAATCTGTGAAAATTTGGTGGCGCGATCTCTCCAAACCGCCGCGGAACCGCGGCCAAACCCATGCTTGGGCCGCGGTTCCGCCGCGCTTTTGATTGATCACTTGATCAAAATTTTGCAGATTGCTCCTGAGTTGGAAATAGGGGTTTTGGGATATTCTTTTTGGGCCCAGATTTTCTGTAAGTGCTACAGTATTGCTTGGGGCCCACTTGATAAATTTGTTCAATCGGATATTTTAAACATGCTAGTTCACAGTATTTACATTATATCTGCGACCGTGAATGTCACTTGATCGGTAAATCCTGTCTAACTGCTATAGCCCGGTTAGACGGATTTGCGAACGTGACATTCACGTTGATGTTCTGCGTTGTGCTGTGATGTTGCGGATCGGTCGTGGGGGATAGCCTGGTTGCAGTGGTAGTACAGTTTTGTTTTATATGTACATTTGACATTGCGGGGCGAGCGTCCGACATGTGGACTGCCGTCACTGCCTGTTTGTATTATTATTTTGGGGCACGACCAGGTTGCGGTCGATGTACCCGTTGTATGTATATTTTACTTTCTGTACTAGGATTACCCCAAGGAGGGGTGCACGGATAGCCGGGTTCTAGAGGGCAACGAGCCCGCATCTCATGGCGTTGAGACGGAAGGGGCTTCACTCTAGAATTGGCGGGCTATTCGCCGCACTCGTAGGGGCTACAGGTTGACCCAGGAGGGGTGCCCAAGTTACCGGATTCCGTGAAGTGCTGGGTGGTCCCTTCACGTTGCTGAAGGGGGCTGCCTCGCTTCAGGTTTTGGCGGGTAACTTGCCGCGCTCGTAGGGGTCTAAGTTTTCATTGCACAGGCTATCCACACGACCAGGGGAACGCCGGGTTTCAGCGGCTCTGTGAAACCCGGGGATCCCAGATATCTGTATTGTTCTGTGATGCTGTATTTTTCTGTGCTGCTGCATTTTTATCACGCCTTGAGCGAAAATTATATATTATATATATACTAGTAGATGTTGTATATGTTTTGCATCCGCGCTAGTCCAGTCCCCGCTCTGTCGTTAGTTAGCTAACCTAACGGGTGATGACGGGACCCTGTGGCGAATGCGGATGGCATATACGTACGTCATTATTTTCGTTCTTTGTGGTGTGATCAATCGATGGGACTGCGTTGATTCGGATCAATGCAAGATAAACAAACCTATTCTGATGTTGTTGGAACACTTTTTCAAAAAGCTGTTATTGCAAGCGCGTTCTCTTTTGTTTTGCATCGTGGTATTCAGTTGGAATATCCTGCTCCTCAGTCGACGAGGCAAAGGCCGAGATCCCTTCACCGGGAGTGACCTCTTGGACAAAAGTTTGCGTCAGGGCAATAACTTCACTAAAGCCATTTACTTTTGCTTTGCACCGTGGTATTCAGTTGGAATATCCCGCACCTCATTCTACGGGGAAAGAGCCGAGATCCCTTCACCGGGAGTGACCTCTTTAGCAAAGGTTTTCGTCACTATATTTTTCTAAAAAGCTATCAGTTCCTTCAACGATATCAAGTTCATTACGTTAAAGGTTTTCGCCAGAAACCATTCGTAGCCCTCCGTCATTTCAGATAAATATTCGGTAGTATTCAAGCTATGTATTTTGACCTCACGCCAAGGCATAGTGATTGGTAGCTACCGGGTATTTATCTGTTGCATAGATAGATGCGTTGGTTTGGGACAGTCGTACTACCATTTTGGCCTACGTCAAGGGTATGTATGGGTGGGTTCAAATTAACCTGGACAATGACGGGTAGAACTTGACATGTGACTTATGATATTTTGGCCTCACGCCAAGGTCATAAGAGCATGGGGCAAAAATCCACATCGGGAGTTTCAAAAGAACTGAAACTTGCCAGATATGCACATACCTTCTGGAGTGTGATAACGTGAGCGGATTCCGTCACGTTATCATGCCATGAGAGTTGGATCCCGATTCCCACTGATGAGTTGGTTTACTCCTCGGGTGATCCCGGCTACTTCTTCTTTAAGGTTTGGGGAAGAATTTGACGTTACAGTGGGAGGTTTCCAGATTAGATAAAGTGATAACCATTCTGATCTAGGTTAGAGTGCACGCTGAGTGTTTCTTTTCTCTCTCTCTTTGGCAGCGACCATTGACCCGACCCTAGACTATGACTCAGTGACCAAGTTGACCGAACCTTCTTAACACTGGCTTTTGGATTGTCAGAGTTGCAGACCTCATTGCCACTCCTACTTTTACCCTTTTCTCCAGGACACCCCGTATTACTACGAACGTCCACTTCCATTGGACAAAACCATCGTATGGTTATATACGAACTCGAAGGAATTCGAGGATGGTTTCTGGTTCTGGAGAAAAAGAATAGGACTATTCAGTTGTCTTTTCCTTTTACCTTCTCTCTCAGATTGCGAGTACTTCTTGGTTTAGGAGATAGTACACCTATTACGCAAATTGGATAGTCTTCTTCCAAACCATAGGCTGGTGCCGACCGGTGGGGAATGAAGAAAACCAATTAGCCTAAACGGTGTACAGAAGGTATTAAGTTAAGGCAAAGAAAGGTATTAGTAAGAGGGCAAAGTAAATTGCGACTGCTATTCACGACAAAACCAAGTATTTCTTCGCCAATCCTAAATCACCTATTTCTAAGGTTCATTCGGTTGTCTTTTATCCTCACCTTCTCTCGCATTGCGAGTGCTCCTAGGATTAAGACAGTACACCCATTATGCTTATTGGATAGTCTTCTTCCAAACCATAGGCTGGTGCCGAACGGTAGGGAAGGAAAAAAATCATTTGGCCTAAAGGGGTGTACAGAAGGTAATGACTAAAAACATAAAAAGGGATTTGGAGAAGTGGCAAAGAATTATACGGTTATAGTTGTGAATCTGGATAATGGAAGAGGCATTACTAGGAATACCAGGATACCCCATCGATACATTTCAATGTTTCAGTTTCACTGTGTACTGTTAAAAGAAAACTGATTTCCCAATTAGACACTTACTCCAGGGTATGTATTTACCAGGTTGGATTCTCACCTCTGTATGGTTTTACAGATGATGAGTGGGAGTAAGTTATTGGAAATTAGATGACCATCCTCATTATATCGGGATTCGTTGTAATTGGTGATATTTGAGGAAGCCACCTGGGTAGTTTGCCGGACGGCAAATATATGGTTTTGAATATCCGTTGTTATGCACCAATTTCAAAATGATATATCTGTACGTCTATTTTTAAAGAGTGAGACATACCTTTTTGAAATTATGTCTATGACATTTACCTATACCAGTGGATGGTTAGGTAAGGAGCATTGAACAGCGGTGTAATTCTTCTTAACCATAAGTACAGTTTTCAACCTACGACACACAGTGAATGAGTTGTTAGACTCAGCGGACTTATACAGAGTATTGTATATTGTCCAGTGTCCATTAGGACAGAGGGGTTGGTCCTCGTACTATATTCGGTTTACTTATAACTTCTCTAGTTCTTAGACAGGTGTTTCGTAGAAACACAAGGTCGAAGTTTTGAGAAGTTATAGGTATAAGAATAGAGTAGAGAACCAGGTATTGCAAGTATCGGGATTCTTCAAGATGATCGAAGATGTAGATACTTGTGAATGGTATTCAGTTGATAGAAATGTTTAAGAGAACTTGCTTCTCTTTCAGGTTACTCATAATTGGAAGCACTCCTCAGTTGAGTAACGCTGATCGGACTCTCTCCATTTACTTGACATGCACTGGTGACAGCTGCATGATTTGAATCTGGTTCAATTAAATCAGTGCCTCTGTTTCTTGGATATAGAATAGTTCATATCTTGATATTGTTAAGGTACGGGGAGTTGTCCGGCTTATGCTTAAAACCAGAATCCGGATAACTCAAGGCACGTTTCTGTAATGGCTGTTTGTGGGTTGACCCGGGCTATGACGAGGGTTGACTTTCTACCATCTGGAAGATCAATAGTGATATTGTTCTTGACTCGCCACAGTTTTAATAAAAATGGAATTTTTCAGAAAACAGTAGTGGGAGTATGGTAGAACTGGAAGTGATTCCAGAACCGCAAACGATTACTGAAGATTTGATAAGAACCTAAAGATTCGATCTGGTTTGACATTCCATTAGCCACTCCGCAGATTTGGTGGGTAACCTCAGGCACTCGAGAGGTACTTCGGTATGCTCAAGGACGGTGGCAGGGAGGTTCTTGTTTACCCAGACTTGCCATTGCTGTTGTTCCAGACTGCGAGACCCGGCAGGAGGATGAGTATAGCGTCGTTCTAAACTGGCTTTAGAAGTGCACGTCTATATGACTCTGCCAGAGGGTTGCCGTAGTCAGTGGGAGCAGCGGAAGCATTGGTGGACATCAGGCTTATGTCTATTTATAGACTAGGGCAGATATTGCGGAGATAGATCATCTATTTCTGATGTGACAGTCATAGGTTTGACTTCATCAGAATAGGGGATGGATCTGTTAAGAAGATAGTAGGGTGTGATGTCCTGGTATTTGGATGACATACACAGAGTAGGGAGTGATATTCCTATACTACGATCGGTTATATTTTGGTCGTCACACAGTAGTTTCTCCACATAGGAATTGGATATTATATCAGACATTCTGCTTACTAGATCTATGGTTTTAGATCTAGATTTGGGTGGTTTCCCAATCTGGGTACTTTGACCGCATTCTATGAGTATTTAGAATGGACGACTCCTGGCATGGTAGTATACCTGCAGGAGATGGAGTCACCCTCTCTAAAGGTGTCTTACAAACTAAAGGGGAGAGGGATGTGCATAATTGGCAGATCACTTGCTTAGGCAATTGAGTCAATCATGAGATGTCAAGTACCACACCAGATGTTGTTCTTGCAGTAGATGCAATAAGGTGATATTAATCCAATCCTAGAGAAACAATCGGAAGCAGCTTTAGAACATAAGTTGATGTTCTATGGAATTGATAACGGCAGCCTCCTTTAGGAGACGGTTATCATTCCAGGCTTCCAAGGTGACCTTGATGGCAGAGTGGCTGTCAGAGTTATAGTTTTCCCTCTGATGAGGGGCAGTTTTTTGGACAGATGGTCCAGATGGATACTGAGGGAAGGCATGGCGCAGGACACTGATTAAGTTCAGTTGTCGATACAGTCTAAGAAGTTTGGATTTGGAGTTCATTTATGAGCTAGGTCCCATCAGACATCCAGACATTCTAAGACAGGTATTGCTCATTTCGGGAGATAGCTTTCTCCGCGAACTTGAGTTATAGAGAGAAATAGAAAGAAACACCAGAGCGGATCCACTCACTGAGGCTATTGTTAGGTCCACGTTACCTCTCCCGGTACTTACGGGGTGGCGGAAACCGTAAATCAAAATTTTTCTAAACTTTGTAACATGGACCGTAAAAGCCGGATCTTTGCTAAACTAAAACTAGTATTCTAGCTAAAGAGAGTTAGCTACTATGGAAGATGGTTATACCTAAACTTGAACTCCTTCTCTTCTTGTTGTTGTTCTTCTTTCTTGTTCTTTGTAGAAGCTTGAATGGTTCTCTTCTCGTCGCCTTCTTCTTGCCGAAGATAGATCCACCTCGAAGGTTCGACCTTTGGGCTCTTCCTCGATCTTTGAGTGAACTAGGGTTTCCGGCTTGCTAAACCTTCATCCTAGAATGAGTAGAGAGTGATTAGGGTTTGCTTTTCTTTCTAAAGAGAATGATTCTCAACACATGAGAAGGTTTCTCTTTTTCAAGAGGAAGAAGAAGATGAAATGAGGAGAGAGAGAGGTTATGATAGAAAAATGAGCTCTCATTTTTCTTTCTTGCAACCATAATGCAAAAGAAAAATATTATCTAAATGATAATAATTGAAAATGAGAATAGTTGATGGTAGTATTTTGAATGACCACAACCATGCTTCATTTAATAAAAAGTAAGCATGAATCAAGGAAGACTTTTTAAAGCATGATGTAGTCAATGGTCAACAAGTCAACCAAGGTCAACAAGTCAACAAAAAATCAACCATAACATAATTCTCATTTAATTACTATTATTAATAGATAATATATAAATCCATTAGGGTTTGGAAAAAGAAGACTGTCAACTGTGCATACGCACCCGTTCCGAAACCCTAATGAAAAACCTCATTCTCCGCCTCAAGCAACTGTGCATACACACCTGCATTCTCGTTCCGAGGAACAAGAATACCAAGATATAAAAGCAACCCCCAAAACATATACCAGTATCTGGCTCAAACCAGAGCCTGCCAGTATAATCCGTCCGGACTCCAAACGTGCACAAGTGCGCGGATGAGAACGAACCCTGTCGCAAAACCATGCGACCTCTACTCTGTTTTGCCCAGAGGCGAATACCCTCTGTGTGGGACTCTAAAGACTCGACACTACGCTGGCAGTGGGTTTAACCACAGACCGCAAGCGGCACTAGCTGTGCGTAACGATCCCCAGGTAGATGCCGACAAGAAGGCTGACGAGGTGAAACCCCATCTGAACTCCTACTGAGTCTGAATGTGACATTCTCCGTACAGTCCGGTCTGTTCGTCTGATACATCGCATGGCGGGCCTAGGGGGCGGTAAACGTCAGTCCCCTAATAGCGGTACAAGTCGTGTCGGAGTGAAGCCCAATACACCCTGAGATAACACTGGAACCTACCAGTACATCTCGCTTGCCCTGGCCAGGGACTACTTGTGTAATGGCTCTCCTAGACACAGCGCGATGTCAACTCCCAATACCGGGAGAGACGAATCCTGTCTAACCGTCACTGCCTCCAAGTGCTTCGGGACTGCTCCCAACTACTACCTGTTTGCACGACTCAATAGAGCCGTGGTAGGGTAGTAATCAAAGAACAGTGGGAACACACTCGAGGCGAAGTGACAGTGTCAAGTCAGCGGACTAAGCTGTACTCATGTCACCTGGGAACTGATAACTGACGATAGGTATAATACCAACCATCAGTTCCCGACGAGTCCTGTCCAGTGTACTCGTAACCCAACGAGCACCCGCATACTATCTCAAGTACGACGTACTGACGGCTGTGGGACATACCGTCTCCCGTGCTGGGATGAGAAGCGCATACGCTAGTCTACTCCGGAGTATTGATGCCCTATCTCGGTACTCCCACGACTAGGGACGTGTATAAGGATGTGCTTGTAGACTACCCAGCCCCCACGAGTGTGATCGCCATCACAACGCCGGTAATCAAGCAAAGATCCTAAGGGCTCTACTAATGCGTATAGGTGATATAATAAATAAACACACATGTACACATTAAAGCAGAGGCAAACCAAGTAGCATACTACTATATTGAGCAAGATTGTCTGTACAACTGTGAATATCCCAAGCTTCCATCAAGTAATATACATACTAGTATGATACAGTAATGGCCTCTAGGGCATATACACTAACAATCTCCCACTTGCACTAAGGCCATGTACTGGCGTATCGAAGACCTATCATCTCGATCAGCCGCTCGAACTGAGTCTGGGGTAAAGCCTTCGTGAATGGGTCCGCAGTGTTGTCCTTTGTGTCCACTCTCCGCACCTCGATCTCCAGTCGATCAATGATCTCCCTGATCAGGTGATACCGCCTTAAGATGTGCCTGGATTTCTGATGGGACCTTGGTTCCTTCGCTAAAGCTATAGCCCCATTGTTATCGCAATACAAAGGTATTGGGTCAACAATGGACGGAACCACCTGAAGTTCACTAATGAACTTCTTAATCCAGACCGCCTCTTTTGCGGCATCGCTTGCAGCAATGTATTCAGCCTCCATCGTCGAGTCTGCGACGGTATCCTGCTTGGAACTCCTCCAACATACCGCCCCTCCGTTGAGGGTAAACACAAAACCCGAGACAGACTTGCTGTCATCTTTGTCACTCTGGAAGCTTGAATCGGTAAAGGACTCGACCCTGAGGTCTCCATTACCGTAAACCAGGAACATCTCCTTAGTCCTCCTCAGGTACTTGAGAATGTTCTTCACTGCTGTCCAGTGGTCCTCCCCTGGGTCTGACTGATACCGGCTTACCGTGCTCAACGCGTAAGCTACATCTGGTCTTGTACATAGCATCGCATACATTATAGATCCTACCGCCGAAGCGTAGGGTATAGTGCTTATGCGAACCCTCTCCTCGTCAGTCTTAGGAGACATCTTCTTGGAGAGGGTAATTCCGTGCAATGCGGGTATGTTACCGCGCTTGGAATCCTCCATACTAAATCTCTTTAGTACGGTCTCTATGTACCTGGACTGCGAAAGTCCCAATAGTCTCTTGGATCTATCTCTATAGATCTTGATCCCCAGAATGTACGAGGCATCACCCAGGTCCTTCATGGAGAACCTTTGTGACAAAAACAGCTTGACCGATTGTAGCATAGGAACATCATTTCCTATCAAAAGAATGTCGTCCACGTACAAGACTAGGAACACGACAGTTCGTCCTACAATCTTCTTATACACACAGGGTTCATCTTCGTTCTTGATGAAATCAAATTCCTTGATTGCCTCATCAAAACAGATGTTCCAGCTCCGCGATGCCTGCTTTAATCCATAAATGGATTTAAGCAACTTGCACACCTTTCCGCTGCTCCCACTGTCTACGAAACCTTCTGGTTGATCCATGTAAACGCACTCTTCCAAACAACCGTTTAGGAAAGCCGTCTTAACATCCATCTGCCAGATTTCATAGTCATGGAAGGCAGCAATGGCAAGTAAGATCCGAATGGATTTGAGCATAGCCACCGGAGAAAAAGTCTCATCATAGTCCAAACCAGGTCTTTGACGAAAACCTTTTGCAACGAGTCTAGCTTTATAGGTTTCCACCTGCCCATCTACACCAAGTTTCCTTTTGTAGATCCATTTGCATCCAACGGGTTTTACCCCAGGTGGAGCAATATCCATGGTCCACACTTTATTGGCGTACATGGACTCCATTTCAGATTGCATTGCTTCCTGCCACTTATCAGAGTCCCTACTGATAATGGCCTGCCTGAAACTGGTAGGGTCATCTTCTTCCAAGATGCAATCCTCTCTATCCCCGTCAATGAGAAAACCGTAGTATCTCACGGGCGGATGAGAAATCCTACCAGATCTGCGGAGTGGCTGAGGTTCTTCTGGGGTTATTGAATTCTGAGGTTCTGTCAAATTTTCAGTTTCATTTTGTGGTCGCTGAATTTCTTCCAGTTCTACCGAACTCCCACTTGTTTCTTTTGCAAGAAATTGCCACTCTAAAAAGGTGGCGTGGCGAGATACAAACACCTTCTGTTCCTCGGTGTGGTAGAACAGATATCCTGCGGAGTTCTTAGGATATCCCACAAATTTACATAGAACTGAACGTGCCTTAAGTTTGTCCGGATTTTGTACTTTTACATAGGCCGGACAACCCCATATCTTAATGCCTTTAAGATACGGCTTCTTACCATTCCATATCTCGAACGGTGTCTTAGGCACAGATTTAGACGGAACATCGTTCAATAGGTACGCCGCTGTCAGAAGCGCATGTCCCCAAAATGAAAGAGGCAACTCAGCACTACTCATCATGGAGCGAACCATATCCAATAGGGTACGATTCCTCCGCTCCGATACACCGTTGTGCTGTGGTGTATAAGGAGGAGTAAGCTGAGAGAGAATACCATTCTCTTTTAAGTAATCTAGGAATTCCGTGCTTAAGTACTCCCCTCCCCTGTCAGACCGGAGGATCTTGATACTTTTGCCTGTCTGGTTCTCTACTTCCTTTCTGTATTCCTTGAATTTCTCAAAAGCTTCAGATTTGTGTTTCATCAGATACACATATCCGAACCTAGAGAGATCGTCAGTGAATGTGATGAAGTACGAGAACCCACCCCTTGCATGTATAGACATCGGACCACACACATCACTGTGTATGAGTCCCAAGAGCTCTCTTGCTCTTTCTCCATGTCCGGTGAACGGAGATTTGGTCATCTTCCCTTTGAGACAAGACTGACAAGTTTCATAAGATGAAAACTCGAACGCATTCAAGAGTCCATCTCTATGCAACTTACTCAGTCTTTTCTCTCCGATATGACCGAGTCTACAATGCCACAAGTAGGATTCATTCGTATCTGAATTCTTCCTCTTGCGTGTGTTTTGTATATTGAGAACTGTATTCTGATTTAGAACGTAGATACCATTAAACAGTGTACCCTCTGCAACCAGTACCTTATCAAGGTAAATGTTCATGATATTCTTTTCAAGAACAAACTTATATCTATCTTTATCGAGTAAAGAAACTGATATGATGTTGCAAACCATAGAGGGTACATAGTAGCAATCGTTCAAAATCATAGTCTTGCCATTTGGCAATACTAGGTGATATTCACCGACGGCTGCCGCATAAACTTGTGCTCCGTTCGCTACTCTGAGCGACATATCACCCGGTGCAACTTTCCTACTTTTTCTCAGTCCTTGCAATAAATTACAAATATGAGATCCTGATCCGGTATCAAGTACCCAGGAGGTAGGGCTGACCGTAAAACAGTTCTCAATTACAAGAACACCTGAAGTAGATGCAAAACCATGCTTCTTCTTCAACTGGGTATCCTGGAAATCCATACTTTCCTCTTTCCCATTCTCATACTCATGACGGTTGTCACAAGTTAGAGCTGAACCAACTTTCCCCAGTCCCGAATAAGAATTCGGTTCGGTCAAGCGATACATTTTATTATCTTGATTAGGGCGTGAAAAGGTTGCTGCCTGGAGAGAGAGAAAAGAAACACTCAGCGTATGCTCGTGCAAGATTAGATTGGTTTATTAATTTATCTAACCAGGGTGTCTCCCACTGTTTCCTCAAATCCTTCTTAAAACCTTTTTAAAAGAAGAACTAGCCGGGTTTTAATTCACGTTACAATACTTGCTTAACCTTTCAGCCAGGCTAGTGTCGGTACTTCGAGGGAGGTTTTCCAACGCTTTCGCGAAGTTCCTTAATTAAAGAACCTCTTTTCCCTGTGGGCGTAACCCCGCTAACACCTTTCTAGACACCTACTAGGTTTATAGCATTGATCGTTAAGTGAAATAATCTCCCGAGAGTAAACCAACTCATCAGTGGGATCGGGATCCAACTGTCATTGTGTGATAACCTAGATGGAATCCACTCTAGTCACCACACTCCAGAAGGTATGCTAAACCTGCAAGTTTCAGTTCTTTTGAAACTCCCGATGTGGTTTTTGCCCCTAGGATCCAAGTGACCTTGACTGAGCCAAAATGTCAAAAGATCCTAGTCAAGTTCAACCCGTCATTATCTTAACTGCATTAGACCCACCCGTACGAGTCCTTGACTGAGCCAAAATGACCGCACGACTGTCCTAACCAATCACTTTGTATCCTACGGAAAAATATTACATAGCTACCGTTCACTACGCCTCGGCTGAGCACGAAATACGTAGCACGAATACTAAGCAATATTAATCCGAAACGACGGAGGGCTACGACTGGGTTTTTGGCGAAAAACCCGTTAACGTAATGAACTTGATTTCGTTGAAGGAACGTGATACACCCTTTTGAAAATATAGTGGCGAAAAACTTTTGCTAAAGAGGTCACTCCCGGTGAAGGGATCTCGGCTCTTTCCTCGTCGAGTGAGGTGCTGGGCATTCGTAAGATGAATACCTCGATGCAAAGCAAGAATAATCGACTATAGTGAAGTTATTACCCTGACGCAAATTTTTGTCCAAGGGGTCACTCCCGGTGAAGGGATCTCGGCCCTTGCCTCGTCGACTGAGGTGCTGGGTATTCATAACCGAATACCGCGATGCAAAACAAAAATGAACGTCCTTGTAATAACAGCTTTTTGAAAAAATTTGTTCCAACAACGTCTTTTAGGTTTATTTTCTTGCATTAGTTCTTTTAATGCGTGATATTCTTGCATTAGTTCTTTTAATGCGTCCCATCATTTAATCCTACCATTGCAGAAAACAACCAAAATATGACGTACGCTTATGCCATTCGCATTCGCCACGGGGTCCCGTCATCACTCGTTAGGTTACTTAACTAACGACAGAGCGGGGGCTGGGCTAGCGCGGCTGTAAAACATAAGCAACGCCTAAATAGTAAAGCAATGATAGACATTACAGATCACAGATGAATACATTGGATATACTAGCAATCCGCAATCCTTTCGAGCCTGGAACGAAAAGCGGATAACACGGTCGCGGTGAATAGCCAAATACCCCACCCAAGACCCCTACGGGTGCGGCAAAATACCCGCCAAGTACTCGAAGCGAAGCAACCTCCCTCAATGCCATGAGTAGGCCACTCGGCACTTCGAGCTACCCGGTAGTTTGTGCACCCCTCCATGGGTCTATCCTAGGAGCAAAAATAGTAAAAAGAATTATACAATGACGGCTACAACCCCGACCCGGTTGTGCGGCCAAACAAATAATATAATTACATCAATTTACATTTACAATGAATGAAAGAAAAACAAAAGCTCATCTCACATCCACCCCGGCTATTCACCCGCGACAGTCCAACACATTCATATACACATTCCAGCACATTACAGATCATGTATAACCCCGACTAATCGACTTATAGCGATTAGCCGACGTTCAATACATGCAAACATCACAGATATAACCAACATAGTCAAAGTGCAGTGAAGTTCGGAAAAAATACGGAATTATAGGACCCCAAAAGCAAATTTCAGTTCTGGAAAATCTGGGTACATATAATACATCTTAAAAATCACAAAATCCAACCAGAAGAACACTGCACGAAAAACGATGCATCAAGGAAACCAATCTGCGGCGCTTCCGCGGCACATGCCTACCTCGTGCCGCGGAAGCGCGGCGAGTTAAATGAATGACGTCATCGTTTTTCTTCTGTGTTCAAACAAAACCCTGAGACGATTTTACAAGTATAAAGTTTTTTATTTTGAGCCATAAAAATTTCAACAGAAACTCAGGTTTTTAGTTTTCCGGTTTTGCGATTTTTCGGTTCCGAACTTCGTTACACTTCACTACCAAGCTAGTTTAAGTTTAGTTAGGCTCTGATACCACTGTTAGGTCCACGTTACCTCTCCCGGTACTTACGGGGTGGCGGAAACGGTAAATCAAAATTTTTCTAAACTTTGTAACATGGACCGTAAAAGCCGGATCTTTGCTAAACTAAAACTAGTATTCTAGCTAAAGAGAGTTAGCTACTATGGAAGATGGTTATACCTAAACTTGAACTCCTTCTCTTCTTGTTGTTGTTCTTCTTTCTTGTTCTTTGTAGAAGCTTGAATGGTTCTCTTCTCGTCGCCTTCTTCTTGCCGAAGATAGATCCACCTCGAAGGTTCGACCTTTGGGCTCTTCCTCGATCTTTGAGTGAACTAGGGTTTCCGGCTTGCTAAACCTTCATCCTAGAATGAGTAGAGAGTGATTAGGGTTTGCTTTTCTTTCTAAAGAGAATGATTCTCAACACATGAGAAGGTTTCTCTTTTTCAAGAGGAAGAAGAAGATGAAATGAGGAGAGAGAGAGGTTATGATAGAAAAATGAGCTCTCATTTTTCTTTCTTGCAACCATAATGCAAAAGAAAAATATTATCTAAATGATAATAATTGAAAATGAGAATAGTTGATGGTAGTATTTTGAATGACCACAACCATGCTTCATTTAATAAAAAGTAAGCATGAATCAAGGAAGACTTTTTAAAGCATGATGTAGTCAATGGTCAACAAGTCAACCAAGGTCAACAAGTCAACAAAAAATCAACCATAACATAATTCTCATTTAATTACTATTATTAATAGATAATATATAAATCCATTAGGGTTTGGAAAAAGAAAACTGTCAACTGTGCATACGCACCCGTTCCGAAACCCTAATGAAAAACCTCATTCTCCGCCTCAAGCAACTGTGCATACACACCTGCATTCTCGTTCCGAGGAACAAGAATACCAAGATATAAAAGCAACCCCCAAAACATATACCAGTATCTGGCTCAAACCAGAGCCTGCCAGTATAATCCGTCCGGACTCCAAACGTGCACAAGTGCGCGGATGAGAACGAACCCTGTCGCAAAACCATGCGACCTCTACTCTGTTTTGCCCAGAGGCGAATACCCTCTGTGTGGGACTCTAAAGACTCGACACTACGCTGGCAGTGGGTTTAACCACAGACCGCAAGCGGCACTAGCTGTGCGTAACGATCCCCAGGTAGATGCCGACAAGAAGGCTGACGAGGTGAAACCCCATCTGAACTCCTACTGAGTCTGAATGTGACATTCTCCGTACAGTCCGGTCTGTTCGTCTGATACATCGCATGGCGGGCCTAGGGGGCGGTAAACGTCAGTCCCCTAATAGCGGTACAAGTCGTGTCGGAGTGAAGCCCAATACACCCTGAGATAACACTGGAACCTACCAGTACATCTCGCTTGCCCTGGCCAGGGACTACTTGTGTAATGGCTCTCCTAGACACAGCGCGATGTCAACTCCCAATACCGGGAGAGACGAATCCTGTCTAACCGTCACTGCCTCCAAGTGCTTCGGGACTGCTCCCAACTACTACCTGTTTGCACGACTCAATAGAGCCGTGGTAGGGTAGTAATCAAAGAACAGTGGGAACACACTCGAGGCGAAGTGACAGTGTCAAGTCAGCGGACTAAGCTGTACTCATGTCACCTGGGAACTGATAACTGACGATAGGTATAATACCAACCATCAGTTCCCGACGAGTCCTGTCCAGTGTACTCGTAACCCAACGAGCACCCGCATACTATCTCAAGTACGACGTACTGACGGCTGTGGGACAGACCGTCTCCCGTGCTGGGATGAGAAGCGCATACGCTAGTCTACTCCGGAGTATCGATGCCCTATCTCGGTACTCCCACGACTAGGGACGTGTATAAGGATGTGCTTGTAGACTACCCAGCCCCCACGAGTGTGATCGCCATCACAACGCCGGTAATCAAGCAAAGATCCTAAGGGCTCTACTAATGCGTATAGGTGATATAATAAATAAACACACATGTACACATTAAAGCAGAGGCAAACCAAGTAGCATACTACTATATTGAGCAAGATTGTCTGTACAACTGTGAATATCCCAAGCTTCCATCAAGTAATATACATACTAGTATGATACAGTAATGGCCTCTAGGGCATATACACTAACAGCTATTCCCCGAACGCAATAGTTTCGCAAACGAGCTTTGTGAGACTGACAAGTAGAGGAGTTGGGTGTTCGGTATCACACGGGCTGTGAGTATACGACATCGCAATAATTAGCCTTGAGTGCAAGTGGGAGATTGTTGGAGATAGTGCCCTCAGAGTCAATTATTGGATCACAGGCACGTGATTGCAATGATTGAGGGAGGACCTATCCCGGTAGGACAGTCTTACTCAAGATGATAGTATGCTATCTGGTTTATCTTTATCATCGTGTACTGCTTTAGGTGACCTTACGAGTCGCTATTACACGTTGATAGAGCCCCTAGGATTCTTGCTTGACTACCAGCAGTATGAGGGCGATCATATACGTGAGAGCTGGAGTCTATAAGCACATCCTTAAAAGGTCCCTAGTCGAGGGAGTTTCGAGACAGGGCATCGATTCTCCAGAGTAGACTAGTGTATACAGTCGAGACCCCGACGAGGGGCGGTGGCCGGTCTCACAAGCCACTGGTGTCAGTTGGTTCACCTAAGATGTATACAGGTGCTCATTGGGTTATGAGTACACCGGACAGGACTCGCCGGGAACCTGCTAGTTGGGATTATACCAGACGTCAGATAGCAGTTCCCTGGTGACATGTGTACAGGTTAGTTCATCGACCTGAGATCGTCATTTGTCTCGTGCGAGTTCCCACTGTGCTTTGATTACTACCCTACCACGGCTCAAAGGAGTCGTGCAAACAGGTTTTAGTTGGGTACAGTCCCGAGCCACATGGAGGCAGTGAGCGGATCTGCAGGGGTTCGTCTCTCCCGGTATTGGGGGTGAGGTCGCGCTGTGTCTAGGAGAGCCAGAACATGAAAAGTTCTTGGCCAAGGCAGGAGATTTGCTGGTAGGTATTCCAGTAGTATCTCAGGGTGTTCTGGGCTACACTCCGATACGACTTGTACCGCTTTTGGGGGTCTGACTTTTACCAACCCCTAGGCCCGCCATGCGATGCTCATAGACGAACGGACCGGACTGTACGGATATTGTCACTGACAGGCTCAGTAGGGTGTCAGGATGAGTTCGCTCATCGACGTCCCTTTTAGTCAGTAGCTGGTGGACCGTCACGTATGGCTGATACCTCTGACGTGCTAGTGGTTAAACCCACAGCCATAGTATTAACGAGTCTTTAGAGTCCACCACACACAGTTACTCAGGTTTCGGGCGAAACGCTGTAGAGGCCGTATGGAGATATGGCAGGGTTCGATCAGATACGTGCGGTATTGCACGGATCGTGATCGGACGGGTTTTTACTAGCCGGCTTTGGCTTAAACCGGATCCTAGTATTTGATAGTGTAGTTTTGTCTCTTTGCATTTGTGTTCAGTGGGAATACAAATGCGGGCATGTATTTGCAGTAGTGGGGTTTTCCTGTAATTTATTACGGGATCAGTTTTCTGAAGTTGCCAGTTTGCATTCCGTTCCGGCCGGTTTTCTTTTATTCCTTCACGGCCGGACCTTTTGATGGAGGGTGTTATTTGCACGTTTGCAAATAACATTTTGTGGAGGGTGTTTCTTGCATAAGTGTGGCTTCATGATTATCCTTTCATCATGAGATTCCTTTATAGTCTCATCCTTTGCCATTTTGTGATTGAAAACGAAAAGATTGAATGGTGAGATGAGTGTGACATTATTCTTGCATTATCTTTTTCCTTTCTCATTATGTTATGGATTCATGCTTTTTTCCCACCCACAAAAAAAAAGAGAGGGTCGGCCATTCTTTTTGATGAGAGAGGGTGAGTTCATTTTGGATGAGGGAAAACTTTGTTCATTTCATTTTTTCCTTACTACACAATTCATGTACCTCTCTTCAAAGTTCTTTCTTGATCCCTCCATACATGGCAACTTCCATAAGCCCCAAGGAGACAAGTTTCTACACTAGTCTACAGCAAACCTTGGACGCGTCGGCTAGCCAACTTCGCGCCCGAGTTGCCTCGGTCCAGAGGTGGGAGCCCGTAAAAGACTTTGGCGATGTGGTGCCCATTTCGACGAGGAGGTGACGGACGAAGTATCCGCGGGAGATCGGAGTGGAGACGAAGACCGAAGGACACGGATCGCTTGGTATAGCTTCTCTACTCTTTTCTATTTTGCTAGTAGCTAGGTTAATGGCCCGATCCGGGGTGAAAAGTGCGCGGTGGTGCCGGTTGCAAGTTTTGCAAAGTTTTTGTTTCCGCGTTTCCGGCGTCGGATCGACGGCCGGGGCGCCCCCGCGGGCTTACAGGATCATCGTAGATGAAGGAAGACCGGCAACCAAACTCGATCCGCAACCTCTAGGAGCTAAGGATGAAGGTTGAAGACCGAAGGACACGGATCAACTCGGTATAACCATTCCTAACTTCCTTTATATTGCTTGCTAGCATAGGGTTTAGGGTAGATCTGGGCATCGGGTCATGGTAGTGCCAGTTTAGAAAAAAATTGTTCCGCATTTGGCCACGGTTTGATGGCCGGGGCGCTGCCGTAACCCAACATCGCTGTTGTATACATTTTTTCTTTTATGTACTAGGATTACCCCGCGAAGGAGTGCTCAAATAGCCAGATTCTAGAGGGCAACGGGCCCCATCTCATGGAGTTGAGACCGGGGGGCCTTACTCTAGAATTGGCGGGCTATTCGCCACACTCGTAGGGGGTATAGGTGGACCCACGGAGGGGTGCTCATGTTACCGGATTCCGTGAAGTGCTGGGTGGCCCACTCACTTTGTTGATTGAGGTTACCTCACTTCGGGGATTGGCAGGTAACTTGCCACACTCGTAGGGGTCTAGGATCTTCATTAGACTGGCTATCCATACGACCGAAGATCGTCGTGTTTATTTATGGCTCAAATGAAATGCGATACTCCTAGATTATCTGTTATTCCATATTGTTGTTTCGTATGCTTGTGATGATTTTATCTGCTGTGATGACTATTATCTGCCTGCGATATTGATATATATATTATATATATTTAGTAGATGCTTCTATATATTTTGCATCCGCGCTAGTCCAGCCCCCGCTCTGCCGTTAGTTAAGTAACCTAACGGTGCATGACGGGGCCCCGAGGCGAATGCGGATGGCATATAAAAAACCACATTATTTTGGTTGTTTCTTTTGTGGTTTGGAAACATAAAATGATGGGAACAAATTATCGAAATAATGCAAGGAAAAATACACCTAAATAATGTTTTCGGAACCAATTTTAAAACTACTCGGTTTTCTTCAAAACTCATGGTCGTATTCTTTTGTTTTTCGTAGAGGTATTCGGTTAGGAATATCCCGCACCTCATTCTATGAGAGAAGAGCCTTGATCCCTTCATTGGGAGTTCGCTCTGAAGCAAAATTTTATGTTACTAGTTTTAAAATGCGTAGCTTAAACCACTTCATTTCAAAGCCACTCGAATTCTTTCAACAATATCAAGTTCATTACGTTAAAGGTTTTTCGCCAAAAACCAGTAGTAGCCCTCCGTCATTTCAGATTGGTATTACCTAGTATTCGTGCTGCGTTTGTTGTCCTTTGTCAAAGCGTAGTGTTCGGTAGCTATGTAGTGCTTTTCTGTTGCATAGTAATGCGATTATCTAGGACAGTCGTAGAGCATTGTTGGCCTTTTTCAAGGGCTTATACGGGTGGGTTTAGAGTAATCCAGGATAATGACGGGTTGAACTTGACTAGTGGTTTATGGTTTGTTGGGCTTTGGCAAGTCATAAACCACTAGGGGCAAATACCATATCAGGAGTTTCAAACATACGGAAAACTTGTCAGGCATGTGCATACCTTCTGGAGTGTGATGACTTGAGTGGATTCCGTCAGGTTATCACATGATGATAGTTGGGTCTCGATTCCCACTGATGAGTATGTATTACTCCTCGGGAGATTTTTCACTTTAGGGTTTGAAGTTGTAATGTGTAAATGATCCCGACTAGTTCTCGTTTCAGAGTTTGAAGAAGAATTTGAGGAAACAGTGGGAGCCATCGTGATCAGATAAAGTGATAACCAATCTGATCTTGATAGAGTGCACGCTGAGTGTTTCTTTTCTCTCTCTTTGTCACTGCGGCGCATGACTTACCATAAAAACTCATGAACCAATTTGACCGAACCTTTTACATACTTTGGCTTTGGTTTGTCTTGATTCGCAACAAAGTCGTATATATCCCTGCCACTCCTAGATTACCCTTTGCATTTCTTTAGAACACGTCGTATCACTACGACGATCCATATTATTTGGAACGGCCATCGTATAGTTTCATACGAACTCGAAGAAATTACTTCAATTGAAGATGGCCACAAGTTCTGAAGAAGTTGAATAGGATTATTCGGTTGTCTCTTCCCTTTACCTTCTCTCAGGTAGCGAGAGCTCCTTACATTAGGAGAGTACACCCATTACGCTTATTGGATAGTCTTCTTTCAAACCTTAGGTTGGTGTCGAAAGGTAGAGAAGGAAGAAAACCAGTTAGCGTAGGAACGGTGTGCAGAAGGTAAGAAGTAGAGACATATAAAGGGATTGAAGTGAGGGCAAAGGAAATTGCGACTGTTGTCTTGAATTTGGATAATGGAAAAGGCATTACTAGGAATACCTGACCATCCTTTATGAAACATTTTCATGTTTCAGTTTTTCCATCTATGTGTAATATAGAACTGTTTTCCCAATCAATTCTAACTCCAGGGTATGTATTTACAAGTTTTGGATCTCACATATGCATGGTATTACAGATGATGCATATGAGCGGAATATTGGGAAATGGGCAATTTGATCCTCAATATCGGAATTCATTGTAATTGGTGATATTGGATTAAATCGCCTGGTTTTTGCCTGACGGCAAATATTTGCATTCGAATAACCGTTGCTGTACACCAAATTTTAAAATGAAATACCTTTACCTTTATTTTTATAAAGTAAGAGATACATTTTGAAAATTGTATTGCAAACATTTACCTTTATTAGTTGAGGATAAGGTAAGGTGTATTGAAGAACGATGTCAGACATTCTTAACCAAGATACAGTTTTTAATTTACAAAACACAGAATTTAAGTTGGTATACTCTTGGGGCTTATACATGAAAGTGTATGTTGTCCAGTGTCCTTCGGGACAAGGGATTGGTACTCTTACTTCATTCAGGATTACCTATGAGTTCTCTGGTTTTAGACACGCATTCGTAGTAATGCAAGGTCAAAAATTTTGAGAAGTTTATCGGTATAAGAATAAAGTAGAGAACCACACGTTGGAAGTATCGAGATTCTTCGAGGTGATCGAAAATGTAGATACTTATGCTAGGTATTCAATCATAGTAATATGGAGAACTTGATTCTCTTACAGGTTACACATCAGTGGACATGCTCCTTGATAAGTAATGTTGTATTGGCCTTTATCCATTAGATGATATGCACTAGAAACAACTGCATGACTTTTGAATCTGGTTCCATCTAAATTAATGCCTTGATTCTATATGGATATAGAATGGTTACATATCTTCAGGTTGTTAAGATATGGAGTTATCTGGCTTCTGTTTAAAAACAGAATACGGACATACTCGAGGCACGCTTCGGTAATGGCGGTTTGTGGATTATCCCAAGCATTCGCAAGGATATTGTTTCTACCATTTTCAAGATCAATAGTTATATTGTTCTTGACTCGCCACATTTTTATAAAATGATCTTTTTGCAAAAGAAACTAGTGGGAGTATTATAGAATTGGAAGTAATTCCAGGACCACAAACGGTTACCGAAAATTTAGTAGAACCTGAGGATTCAAATAGACTTGACAAACCGTTAACCACTCCGCAGATTTTAGTAGGTGACCTCAGACACCCAAAAGACACTTCAGTTTTCTCGTAGACGGTGACAGGGAGGTCAGCATCATGGAGATGATGGCCCTACTAGTTAGCAGTAGGTCATAAGAAGTGGTAACTTCAAGGTGACCAGGTATTTCATATCCAAGATGGACTCCACGCACTTCAGCAAATTATGGATTTTAGATTTTGCCGGGTGCTCCTTAAGAGGTAAAACCCATTAAGAGCAGGTAGATCTTTCGAGATCTGTGCAGGTGGAAAAATATAAACCTAATAAGGCTAGACTTGTTGTAAATATTTTTCATCAAATACCCGTTGTGGATTGTGATATGACAGTTAATTCAGTGTCTATTGTTGAGTTACGGCAGCGTCCCGGCCATCAAACCGTAGCCAAATGTGGAACAAAAATTTACAAAAACTGGCGCTACCACAACCCGATGCCCGGATCTACCCTAAACCCTATACTAGCAATATGTAAACTAGGAGTTAGATGGTTATACCAAACGGATCGTGTCCTTCGGTCTTCTACCATTTCCAAGCACCTTGCGGTGTTGCGGATCGGATTTGGTTGCCGGTCTTCCTCCATCTACGATGATCCACCCGAGGAAAATGGCGCAAGCTTCAGCCTTGCCTAGCAAGGAAACCGACGCTCCAAGGTTGCTAGCAATGAAGAGTAGAGGTGTAGGATTATCTCACTATAATTTTCTCTCATCACAAATGCTCAAAGAGCAACTCAAGAAGATGAAGAAAGAGGTGAGGAAACATGTGGCATGAGCAACTAAAGAAATGGCTAAATGTTTTTCTCTAAGTGAGAACCATAAAAAGAAGCCATGAAGCAAGTGAAGAAAACAAGTCAAGAATGAATCGAGTCAATAATAGATGGCATTGCATGTAAAGAATAATGGCCATAATAATTCAACCATGGAAAAATATCTCCTCAATTTCCATTAAACAAATCCATGTCATACCTCTCTACATGCTATGACCCATGCTCATGCCAACTCACCCCTCCACCTCATTACCAAAATGATTTTCTAAAAAGAAAATCAATAATGAGGTGGCCATCTTCTAGAAGCTATTCCGTATAAATATGGAATACTTCCCGGTACACGTATCGAAATACATATACGCGTATTCATACAAAAATATGAATAGCCAAGAGAGAAAATGAATAGTGAACAATAATACTAGAATACATATATATAAATACATATATAAATTATTAAATCAAAACCTGATTTAATAATCCAGCTCAGTCCTAAGCCGCTAGTATTATCAACCGTCCAACTAAAGTTTGTGCAGCCTGTACCCATATTTAATCGGACAACTGTATGTACCAACATACGTCATCCACACCATATCGCCTGAGCCGTGAAAACCCTCTATGTGGGACTCTAAAGACTCATCAATATGCTGGCAGTGGGTTTAACCATAAGCACGTCAGCGGCACTAGCTGTACGTAACGGCTATCCAGATATTGAGCGAAAGGAAAGCCAACGAGCAAACTCAGCTGCACCACTACTGAGCTTGACAGTGACAATCTACGTACAGTCCGGTCTGTTCGTCTAAGAGTATCGCATAACGAGTCTAGAGGGTGGATAAAGTCAGACCCCTAATAACGCGATAATTCGTGTCGGTATGTAACCCATCACCACATGAGAAACTACTGATCCTAGATCAGTAATTCTCGACTACCTTGGCCAAGGATTTCTAGTGATGGCCACCCGTGCACTGCGCGACATCAACCCCCAATATCGGGAGAGACGAATCCCCAACGATCCACTCACCGCCTCCATGTGGCTCGGGACTGTACCCAACTAAAACCTGTTTGCACGACTCCTTTGAGCCGTGGTAGGGTAGTAATCAAAGTACAGTGGGAACTCACATGAGACAAATGACGATCTCATGTCGACAGACTAAGCTTTACTCATGTCACCTAGGAACTGCAATCTAACAACGGGTATAATACATCTAGCAGGTTCCCGGCGAGTCCGTCCAGTGTACTCATAACCCAATGAGCACCTGTATACTATCTTAGGTGACTAACTAACACCAATGACTTGTGAGACCGGCCACCGCCCTTCGTCAGGGTCTTGATAATTATACACTAATCTACTCCGGAGTATCGATGTCCAGTCTTGATACTCCTACGACTAGAGACATTTAAGGATGTGCTTATAGATCACCCAGGTCCCACATATATGATAGCCATCATAATGCTGGTAGTAAAGCAAGAATCCTATGGGATCTATCAATATGTAATAATGATAAAGACAAATCAGATAGCATACTATCGTCTCGAGTAAGATTGTTCTACCAGTATAGGTCCTCCCTCAATCATCACAATCGCGTGCCTGCGATTCAATAATTGACTTGAGGGCACTATAACCAACAATCTCCCACGTGCACTTAAGGCTAATTATTGCAGTATCGTATACTCACAGCCCGTGTGATACCGAACACCCAACTTCTCTACTAATCAGTCTCTCAAAACCCTTTTGCGAAACTATTGAGTTCGAGAAATAACCTCGGTGAGTGGATCCGCTCCAGTGCTTCTATCTTTATCTCTCAATATCTCAATTTCGCGGAGATAGACTATCTCCTGAAAAGAGCAATACCTTGTCTTAGAATTGTTTGGATATCTTATGGGACCCAGTTGACAAAAGAACTCCAAATCCAACAAACTTCTTAGACTGTATCATCCACTGAATTTAATCAGTATCCTTCACTATGCCTTCCACAGTATCCGCTTAGACCACCTGTCCAACATATTGTCCCTCAAAAGAGAGAAAACTAAAACTCTGACAGTCACTCTGTCATCCAAGTCACCTTGGAAGCCTGATATGATAGCCGCCTCCCAAAGGAAGCTGTCGTTACCATATACCAAGAACATCCACTTATGTTCATAACTTCTTCCCAATGTTTCTCCAGGATTGGATTAATATATATTTATTGCAGCTAGTGCAAAAACAATATCTGGTGTTGTACTTGATATCTCATGTTGACTCAATTATCTACGCAAGTGATATGTCAATCATGCAAATCCTTCTCTTCATCAGTCTAGAAGACATCTCTTTAGAGAGGGTGACTCCATCACCTGAAGGTACACCACCATGCTAGGAGTTGACCATTTTAAAACACCTTTAGAATAATGTCAAAGTACCCAAATTGGGACACTTCCCAAATCTAGATCTAAAACCATAGATCTAGTAACCAGAAAATCTGATATTATATCCATATCCTATGTGGAGAAACAACTTTGTGACAACCACAGTATAACCGATCGTAATATAGGAATATCACTTCTTATAAAGTGCATGTCATCCAAATACTAGGACATCACACCCTACTACCTTCTTACCAGATCCATCTCCTATTCTGATGAGGTCAAAACCTATAACTGTCACATCAAAAATAGATGATCTATCTCTGTTATATCTGCTTTAGTCTATAAATAGACACAAGCTACTTGTCCACTATGCTTCCGCTGCTCCTACTGACTACAACAACCCTCTGGCAGAGTCATATATGCGTGCACTTCTAAAGCTAGTTTAGAACGATGTTATACACATCCTTCTACCGGGTCTTATAGTCTAGAACAGCAGCAATCTCAAGTCTGGGTAAACAAGAACCTCCTTGTCACCGTCTCTGAGAAGACCGAAGTACCTCTCGGGTGCCTGAGGTTACCCACCAAATCTGCGGAGTGGCTAATGGAATGTCGAAACCAATTGAATTTTTAGGTTCTATTAAATTTTCAGTCATCGTTTGTGGTTCATGAATTACTTCCAGTTCTACCATACTCCCACTTATGTTTTCTGAAAAGAATCAATTTTTATTAAAACTGGTGGCAAGTCAAGAACAATATAACTATTGATCTTCCTGATGGTAGAAAGTTAACCCTCGTCAATGCCCGGGATAACCCACAAACTTCCATTACTGAAATGTGCCTAGAGTTTGTCCAGATTCTGGTTTTAAGCATCAGCCGGATAACTCCATATACCTTAACATCGTTAAGATATGAAACCATTCTATATACCATAAAGAAACAAAGGCACTAATTTAATTGGAACCAGATTCAAAATCATGCAACTGTCTCCAGAGCATATCAACCAAATGGAAGGAGGCCAAGCATCATTACTCATCAAGGAATGCATCCACATATGAGTAACCTGAAAGAGAATCAAGTTCTCAAAACTATTACTTACAACGGAATACCTTACAGAAATATCTACATCTTCGATCACCTTAAAGAATCCTGATACTTACAACACATGGTTCTCTACTTTATTCTTATATCTATAACTTCTCAAAATCCGGACCTTGTATTTCAACGAAATATTTGTCTAAAACTAGAGAAGTCATGAGTAAACAGAATATAGTACGTGTACCAACCCTCTGTCCTAATGGACATCGGACAACATACAATACTTTGTATAAGTCTTCTGAGTTTAATAACTCAAACCATGTGCGTCGTGGGTAGAAAAATTATACCATGGTGATTAATCCAAAAATTTGTAGTTTACCGTAATCAGAAACGGTGTCGCTTCGCAGCTAGCCGGTGAATACGGGTCGATCCGCAGGGATGGTTAATTTCTGATTTTGTGTTATAACGAGTTGATTCAAATCGTTGTTGGTTTTTTTATCGATTGAGTTTAAGACGAATTTATGTGATGAGAAAGAACTCATTAGGGTTAGGTCGAAGGTAGGTGTGTTGAGATTAATGTGTTCACCCCTTTCAATGTCGTGATTTAAGCTTTTAGGAAAGTCACAACAATCAATAGGAAAAGGGATTAGGATGATCGGGAAGAAACAAAGTTTCTTCCTCTAGATCCTTGTCCGTCTTTTCTTATTCATTGATGTGAGCTTCATGGACATCATATAAGTCCGGCCTTTTATACTACGGAACACCGTTACCTTATAGGTAGGGTGCCGTAGGGGGCGGATCGTATATGTGTGCATGAAGGTTTCGTTTAAAAATAAGTTGACTTTGAAGGAGGTGAGAGACATCCATCTCTCACTCACTCCCTTGTTCCTAACCCTAACGAGCGAGAATTTTTACTCGCACATTAGGGAATTATAAGTAAGAAACATTTTTATGTTTTATGTTTTAAATAGTTATCTTACGACAGATTTAGAAATTAGCTAACTAGCAATTAAATGATTCCTAGGGCAAGCAAACAATTATACTAAGGCAGAAATTAAATAAATTAAAGACTTACAATAAGAAGATGATGCTCTTGATTCCTTCAACAAATCTCACTTTTATTGAATATAAAGAGGCATACAATTTTTAAGATCTAGATTACAATTTATAAGTAACTAGTGAAGCTAGGGTTACAGACTCTCGTAGACATGACTTTACTGATTTAACCCCTAAAAATCCCAACAATGAAACGACACACCGACACAAGAAGTCGGTGCCAACACGGGCACCATATGGCCGCGGTTCCGCGGCAGAGACATGCCTTTGGCCGCGGAACCGCGGCCATTTGGTAGGCTGGGCCCACAATCTTTCTGTGGTTGATTGATCCTCTCTTGGGCTCTCTTCTTTTACTGTTCTTTTCTCTGTTGGGCTTTCTAGTATTCTCCAGGTTCTCAATGAATCTTGTAAGGATCTTTTCGACCGTTTCTCTTAACGTTCGTCTCGGCTTGAGTAGGATCCGTGTGCTGTTTGGTTAAAAATCCATTTCCTGTATCATCTTTGTCTTTTTCACTGTAATTGCTTCAAAAGTCTGTATCCTGTATCATGTAACAAACGATCGTCAAAAGCACCTGTTTATTTATAAATTGTACAAAAAATGGGGCGTATGAATTGCAATATTATGATGTGAACAAATACCCCCAAACTTACCTTTTGCTCGTCCTCGAGCAAATTTATTAGTTTATTCTAACCTAGCCACATTTTCGCAGGGAAACGCGATTGCACTGAGCACGTGCAACAAGCCGTTAAACCTCTAGGTGTCCCTAGTAGGAGGAGTGTTGTCTCCTGAGGGTTTTCAGCGGATTACACCCACAAAATCCTATCAACTTGGTTTTTCGACTTTTGTTCTCCATTTAGGTTTTCTAACAAGGAAATCTATTATCGTTGAACAGCAAATTATCCACCCATATTCTTCACGCTTGCTCATTATTTAACTTAAGATTACACATATCCTGTAGAATTACCTAGCTTTCGGCATTTCTTATGTTTTCCTTCTAGAGTTCCATCTCCACTTAGGAATTTCTATCAACTCTATTAAAAACACAAGTTCTATTCTTCATTCCTTTCTCTTATCTAAACTCTAATCACATATCCCCACGTGTGTGTAAATATCACCCCTACACTTGGAAATTCAAATCAAGCAATCATACTCCAGCCCATTGTCCAAAGCACTTGTGAGACTTCGCTTTCACATCCTTCATGCGATTGCTAATACTTCTTGAGGTACCAACAACCGATTACCAGATGCGTTAGCACTTTAAGGCGTACTTCCTAGTTTTGCAACACCCAAGGCTTTTAGCAGTAGCACCTTCGCTAAATATTTTTCTATTTTTTTTCTTTCTTTTTTTTTTTAGCCTTAAGTAATCACAAAAACCAGTGTCCATTTTTTTCTTTATTCACTCTTTTTTTTTCTTTTTCATTGTGCTAAGGACGTTAGACAAGAGTATTTCAAGGTCTCTTCTACTAATCCAAGTTTCAAGGTGCGTGTTTGTGCAATTTGTAGGGTATACATTTTCAGAATCTAGACTTAAGTTAGGAACTATTTTTCAAACTTATATTCTAATAGGAGTTTTAATACTTTTCCTTTGTTTCGACTTAGCCCAAGAACTGAACCCAAGATTTGCCTATTTCTAAATAGCCTACAAAGACATGTGCTTTCCACAGTTAAATTTTAAGGAAGGTTATTTTTAGGGTTTTTAATTTGCTAAGTCTAAGATTTAGTTTTTCCTAGCCAGTTAACCTATTTATCAAACTCAAGTCAATTAACCAGAATTGAATACATTAATTTTACTTTTTGAAATTTTTCAATTTTTATGGGTTTTACTATTTTCTAATTTTTTATTTTTCAAACTTTCAAAATTTTTTATGATTTTTTATAAAAATGCAATGCAGAAATTAAATATGCAAAAGGAAAACAAAGATATATACAATATGCAATGCAAGGATAACTATATACATCACCTCTAATACCCCCAAACTTGAACCAAGCAGTGCCCTCACTGCCCGGCCCCACGTCGCGCTCGTGAGCGTGAACGTGATCTCTCCCTCCTAGCCAACAGTGTTTGTATCCCCCTCTCAATCTCCGTCAACCGACGGTCGTGTTCTCGTGCCGTTTCCCGAAACTCATCCCGCAACGAGTCTAATCTCCTCACTGTTCTTCTCATTAATCGCGCATGTTCTTGGGGAGTTAATTCTTCCCCGCTCGAAGTCGAGCTCGAGCTGGGGGTGTGTGCAGGTATGTTTTCTCCCGGCTCAGTCCGTGTCCAAATATCCGTCAGTCTAGAGTAAGACGACGAGACACCCTCTAAAAGTGGTCGAACTGCGGTACCTTCTGTCAAATAAGAGTCAAATTCTTCGGTCAGGAGGAAATAACGGTAGAGTTGGGTCACGAGCATGGGACATGGATATACACTCCCTCGTTTACCCGAACCTATGGAGTATAGCAAAACTGTGCACATGTCGAATCTAGGGTTTTTCGTCATTAAAGTATGAACGACATGTAAGGAAGGGGTGAAAAAGGTTGTGTTGTGAGAACTTCCAAAAATATTGTTTTGTGCCCACCGGCACACAGTTAAAACATTTGCGAAGAGGGTCCGTGCTTGGATCCCCTTGCGCGGTTCTCGCGCACAGTCATTACCCATTAAAGGAATATAGTCTTCAAAGCGAAGGGGTTGTTCGTGTGCCGGTACACGTGGTATTAGTGTCACCTCGTGTATCATATCCCTATCAATGCGAATTTCATTATTTCCCCAAATCAGTTTAATATAACCTAAGTTGTCTAGGCTATTTTCTTCCATTGACTCATAAAATTGGGTAACTAAGCTAGGGACGGCAAATGCAGATCCATGGTTATAGAGGAGGAAATTCCATCCCCTTTGTGCAATTTCGTGTGGAAAGTATGATCCATAGATCTCGTGTGCGAACACCGGTGAGAAATCTCTCTCGTACTGCATTTTGTGGGCCATCACAAGTTTACAGAGAAAGGTCTATGAAGAAACAGAGAGCAAGGGTTCAGGTTTACCTCCCCTGAAAATTTCAGGGGGTGACGATGCAGATCGGCGGCGGTTGCGCGGCTGGAGACGGCAGGAGCGGCGGTTCCGCGGTTGGATGGTGGCGGCGCGTCTCGAGATTTCTGCAGAGGGAAGGGCGGCGCCTAGGGTTTTTATGAAGAGAAAATGTTTTAGGGTATGAGGGCAGGAGGGCTCGGGTTCCATTATATAGGGGGAAAGGGGTGAATTACAAAAAACACCCTCAAAGGTGAGGGTTTTATTCGTAAATGCAGCTATTAATCTGCACATTTGCAATTTAGTCCAGAAAAATATTATTATTCTTATTATTATTTTTTTTTTTTTATTTTATATTATCTTATTTTTATGGTATTTTGGAAATGTACATACAAATGATATACACACCCCCAAACTTATTTGAAATAGTGTCCTTGGGAAACAAAGTTTGGGGGTGAAAGCGGAGGAAGATCAATCAGTGTAAAGCGGCTCCTGCAAAAACATGAGCTCCTCCGAAGGATCCGCAGTGAAGAACGGTTTTAGTCGATGCCCATTTACCTTAAATAAGGTACCGTCTTCAGGGTTCTCAAGATCAACCGCACCGTGCGGATAAACGGTGCGGACCACAAAAGGTCCTCTCCATCTGGACCTGAGCTTACCAGGATGCAAGTGTAACCGAGTGTCATAAAGTAGAACCTGTTGATCAGGTTCAAATGTTTTTCGTAAAAGGTGTTTATCGTGGAACACCTTGGCTCGGTTTTTAGCAGTTATGGCATTGTCATATGCCTCATCCCTTAGCTCCTCCAACTCATTCAGTTGCAGCTTTCTGTTGCTGCCCGCATCTCCTAAAGACAAATTTAGCTCTTTTATAGCCCAGAAAGCTTTGTGCTCGATCTCCACTGGGAGGTGGCAAGCCTTCCCGTACACAAGCCGATATGGAGACATACCAAGGTCGGTCTTATATGCAGTACGGAAAGCCCATAGTGCATCTATCAGTTTTAGTGACCAATCTTTACGGTTTTTGGAAACCGTTTTCTCCAAAATTTTCTTTATCTGCCGATTTGAAACCTCGGCTTGCCCACATGTTTGGGGGTGATAAGGCGTTGACAATTTGTGGGTGATAGAGTATTTACGCATCAAAGACTCAAAAGTCCTATTGCAGAAATGAGAACCATTATCACTTATAATCGCCCGAGGGTGCCCGAATCGAGAAAATATGTGTTCTTTAAGGAATCGAACGACAACTTTATTATCGTTCGTTCGACTGGGCACAGCCTCGACCCACTTAGAAACGTAGTCAACCGCCAACAGAATATACACATTTCCAAAAGAGTTAGGAAATGGTCCCATAAAATCTATACCCCAAACATCAAAAATGTCCACTACCAAAATGGGTTGGAGTGGCATTTCGTTTCTCCGCGAAATCCGGCCCAAATGTTGGCACCGGGAGCAGGTTTTGCAGTATTCAAATGCATCCTTGAAAAGTCGTGGCCAATAGAAACCACACTGCAAAACTTTTTCGGCTGTCTTCTTTGGGCCAAAGTGCCCGCCACATGCTTGATCGTGGCAGAAAGACAGCACGCTCTTGACCTCACTCTCGGGCACACACCGACGAATGATTTGGTCGGAACAGTATTTGAAAAGATAGGGTTCATCCCAGTAAAAATGCTTTACTTGGGACAAAAATCGAAGCTTATCCTGTTTCGACCAATCATTAGGAATCAGGCCGGTGGCTAAATAATTTACAATATCGGCGAACCATGGTTCGCAAGAAACGGTCAAGAGCTGCTCGTCGGGAAAAACGTCAGAGATTGGAAGATCGAGCGTGGGCGAAGAAGGAAGTCGTGATAGGTGATCAGCTACTACGTTTTCACATCCCTTTTTGTCCTTAATGACAAGGTCGAATTCTTGCAATAAAAGGATCCAACGTATTAGCCTAGACTTAGCATCCTTCTTCGCAAAGAGGTGGCGAAGAGCCGAATGATCCGTAAAAACAACGACTGGAGAGCCGATTAAATAAGGCCGAAATTTCTCGAGTGCAAACACAACAGCTAAAAATTCTTTCTCTGTTGTTGTGTAATTAAGTTGGGCCTCATTTAGTGTTCGGCTGGCATAATAAATCACGTGCGGCATCTTATTAATGTGCTGTCCAAGAACAGCTCCAATTGCAAAGTCTGATGCGTCGCACATGATTTCAAAAGGGTGCGTCCAGTCGGGAGATGAGAGGATGGGTGCAGTGATGAGTGAATGTTTTAAAGACTCAAATGCTTTAGTGCATGTGGAGTCAAAAGCGAAGGTCGTGTCCTTGGCCAGTAAAAGGGTCAAGGGTCTAGCAATCTTGCTAAAGTCCTTGATAAACCGTCTGTAAAAACCGGCGTGGCCAAGGAAGGCTCTAATATCTTTGACGCATTTTGGGGGAGGTAGGTTAGAAATCACTTCGATTTTAGCCCTGTCTACCTCGATGCCGTTTTGCGAGATAACATGTCCTAAGACAATGCCCTCTCGTACCATGAAATGGCACTTTTCCCAATTTAATGTTAGGTTCTTATCCCTGCAGCGGGTAAGAACAGCGTCAAGATGGCGTAAACATTCGTCGAAGGAGTCGCCAAAGATGGAGAAATCGTCCATAAAAATCTCCAAGAACTTTTCGACCATGTCTGAAAAGATCCCCATCATACACCGCTGAAATGTAGCGGGCGCGTTGCATAACCCGAAGGGCATGCGACGATAAGCAAAGGTGCCAAAGGGACAAGTAAATGTTGTCTTGTCTTGGTCCTCTTTGGCGATGGGGACTTGATTGTAACCGGAATAGCCATCGAGAAAGCAATAGAATTCGTGCCCTGCCAATCGCTCGAGCATTTGGTCAATGAAAGGTAAAGGAAAGTGGTCTTTCCTTGTAGCGGCATTGAGTTTCCTATAGTCTATGCAGACTCGCCACCCAGTTTGGGTGCGAGTGGGAATCAACTCATTTGCCTCGTTTGCAATGGCCGTAATGCCCGATTTCTTGGGCACGACGTGGATTGGGCTAACCCATTGGCTATCCGAGATAGGGTAAATGATACCGCTATCCAGACATTTGACAATTTCCTTCTTAACCGCCTCTTTCATTATTGGGTTGAGGCGCCTTTGTGGATCTCGTGCTGGCTTGGCATCATCCATTAAGTGTATATGATGTTCGACTATGAGGGGACTAATCCCCTTAATGTCCGCCATAGACCAGCCGAAAGCTTGCCGATTATTAAGTAAGACCGTCAAGAGAGCCTTCTCTTGCTCAAGAGCTAGAGAAGTTGATATAATGACAGGTAAGGTCTCATTATCACCTAGATATGCATATTTTAGGTGTGTCGGCAAAAGCTTTAATTCGAGTTTAGGAGGTGAAACAATAGATGGTAGCAAAGGGGTAGTTGTTTCAAACTCGAATGATTCCATCAAAGGTTCGTACCGAGTGTACGCAACAGTGTCGGATGGTTCTACTAACTCATCCGCAAAAGCAAAAGACTCCAAATCAGGTGATGAGTCTTCGAAGTTGTCGACGAATGTAAAACATTCAAAATCGTTATCCGCCGTGAAAACTGAGTCGGATTCTAGGAGGAACGCACTAGTGGCGTTAACATTGCTGTGGTCGAATAAAAAATTCTCAAACTCACAGTCCTCCTCCGCGATCTCATTGATCGAGCAAACGTCTAGTATGCTAGCATTGGGCTCAGCAGGCTGACTTCCTAACTTGAAAATATTGAGCTCAATTGTCATATTGCCGAAAGATAAGTTCATTGAACCGTTACGACAATTGATCACTGCGTTGGAAGTAGCCAAAAATGGTCGACCTAATATAACCGGAATTTGGTTCCGGGGGTTCGCAACAGGTTGTGTATCCATCACTATAAAGTCTACGAGGAAAATGAAATCCCCTACTCTTATTAACACATCCTCGAGCTCTCCCCTAGGATGAGTGATCGACCGGTCAGCCATTTAGAGAGTACAGTGAGTGGGCTTAAGCTCTCCAACGCCCAATTGCTCGTACACAGAATAGGGTAGCAAATTGACGCTCGCGCCAAGATCTAATAGTGCTCTATTGATGTTCTTGTCCCCAATTGTTATCGAAATGGTAGGACACCCGGGGTCCTTTTGTTTTGGGGGAAGGGAATTTACAAGAGCATCGCTAATAGCACTAGCCACAAAAACTTTCTTTGGCACTTGCGACTTCCTCTTTTTGGTGCACAAGTCCTTTAAAATTTTGGCATATGAAGGAACTTGCTGAACTGCATCCAAAAGAGGGATGTTTATGCTAACCTGTTTGAACAACTCGACAATCTTTTCCATTTGAGGAGTTGGTTTATTGGATCTCCACCGATTAGGAAAAGGAACATTTTGAAAGGTGGTTGAGTCCAATTTTTGTGGATCAGATTGTTGAGTTGGAACGGTACCTCGTGTAGATGTGTTCATGTCGTGAGAATTAGGTCCGTTCAAGCTAGAAGAGGTAGAGCCATGTGAAGGGTGGAGAATAGGCTCTAAAGAAGAAGATGGTGAAGAAGAAGAAGAAGAAGAAGACCCACCGGCAGGGGTGTCATTGTTAATGCCCACATTGTTCCGCAACACTTTTCCCGATCTCAACGTGGTCACCGCATTCACATTATGATTTTGCTGATTTTGTGCAGCATGTGCGTGACCGGGGTTGGGCAACGGTTGAGACGGGAGTTTTCCTTTTTCGCGCTCGCTCAAAGCTGCATTAAGTTGTGCAATTTGTGCCTCAATAGATTTGATACTCTGATCGTGGGAGGCACTGTTTTGCACTAAAGATTGAATAGAAGTCTCAAGTCTTGCTGTAGACTGTGTAGATTGCTTAAGAAATGCATCTAGACTTCTCTCGAGCGAGCTAACCTTATCATTATTAGGTTGAACATAATTGTTTGGCTGGTAAGCATTGTTCGGCACAAAATTGTTCACCTGATTAGGGTAAGGTTGTTGTTGAAATTGTTGCGGTTGATATTGAGTTTGCGAGGGTGCTTGTTGTTGTTGTGGAGGAGGAGGTCTTTGAAAATTATTATTATTTCCTTGGAATTGTTGATTTTGGTTCCAAGCGAAATTTGGGCGACTCCTCCACCCCGGATTATACGTCGAAGAGTACGGATCGTTCCTTTGTCGTTGCTGAAATGCAGCATTGACTTGATCCTGTCCTTGAGTGGATGCATTATAAGGACATTCTTCAGTTAAGTGCGATGGATCCGCACAACAAGCACAGACAGTTCGTGGGGGTATAGCAGGGGCAGGAGAAGACGACGAGATTTTGATCTCGATCGCTTCTAGCATTTTCGTAAGAGCGGCCATCTCGGCCTTCATAGCAATCGACATCTCTATTTGATGTATGCCCGCCCTAGATTGACCACTAGAAGTTGATGTGGTCTTGGTGCTCTCCCACTGTATTGTCTGCTCACTAAGATCCTCGAGAAACTGCCACGCCTCATCATTAGACTTAGAGAGAAAATGACCTTGACAGATGGTTTCTAGCAACTGCTTCGTTGCCGAGTTCAATCCCTCATATAATGTTTGGCAAAGTTGCCAACTTTCTATCCCATGGTGAGGGCATTGAACTAGTAGGTCTTTAAATCTCTCGAAGCACTTCCAGAATGGTTCGGAAGGAAGTTGGGAAAATTGAATTATTTCATTTCGAATTCTGGCAGTTTTATGGTGAGGATAGAACTTTTTCAGAAAAGCCTTCACAAACTCATCCCAATTTCTTATGGAATGTGACGCGGTGCTATATAGCCACTTCTCGGCTAGGTCACATAAGGTGAAAGGAATGACCCTTAGCCTTATAGCGTCGTCACTTAATTGGGTTGTCTTCATCATGCTGCAAACGTTTTGGAATTTATTAATGAAAATATATGCATCTTCGGATTCCAAACCATGAAACTTAGGCAGCATATTGATGAAGTGTGGTTTTATTTCAAAATTATCCCCATTCGCCGGTGGGGGTGAAAGACATGTGGGTAAAGAAGTGCGAACGGGGTAGAAGAGATCCTGGAGCGCAACTCGTGCGGGCGCTACAACAGGCGGTAGATTCGGGTTATTCGCACCTGGCGGAGGTGGAATCATTCCCGTCGGTAAGGTATCGTTGGGGTTGAATCCCGACATACCTTCGAATGAAGAATTTGAATGTGGAGGTAAGGAAGTGGACGGAAGATCGTCGAAGGGTTCGTTGGTCGGTACCAACGAAACGCGGACTAATCGGGCGTTAGTATCCCTAGTCCAAAATGACATACACTAAAGGGTAGTGCAGTCAGAAAAAAGAGAAAAACAGAAGGTGGGGGTAAGATAACGTCAGTGAGAAGAAGTGGTGGAAGTGAGGTTTCAAGTTTCTTTAGCGGCAAGTTGCAAGTTTTTAAAAGATTTTATTATTTTTTTATTTGTGAATTTTGCAAGGAAGTTTTTGAAAACGGACTCGTGACACAAAAAGTATCAACCACACATGCACAATCAGGCCTAGATCTAGGGTCGCCTAGGTCTACTAGACAGCTCCTAACTAGGGCTAGAAATAGACCTCAAACCGCCTCTTCACGGACAAATACGGCCAGGTAAGTGGGAAGGAACCACCACTACAGTGGGCCTAATTAAAAACCACTAGCCTAGTCACCGCAATGTCGGTTAGGATAAACGGCCGATGCCTACCCTAGTCCTTTTCCTATTGAGCTCGCTGTCCTTAGGTCTGAGTCTAATCTTTTTTAATTAAAGGTGGTCGATGCAAAATGCTTTAGGTGTTTTCTGGGGTCCTGGGAAGGGTGATGAAATCCCCACCCAATCTGAGTTTGGTCAAATAGCCCCTTAAGTCCGATTAAAATATGCAAAACAACAATTCACTTGCAATCAATTTTTTTAGCGCGGCGCAAAGAAACCTGCAGAAATCTGTTATTTAGAAGGGGGAGAAAGACTCTTTACGCAAAGAAATCCTGCAGAAAGATTTTTAATAGTGGATATATGGAGGTTACAGAGGAGAGGGAAAGAGAACAAACAGAGCAAATTTGAGATACTGACGTGGCATCACAGGCGCGGAACCGCGGCAAATGGGGTACTGATGCGGCGGAAGCGCGGCAAAGAGATGGGTTCAGCCTCTGGAAAAATTTCTGTGGCTCTGTACTTTCAAGTCCTCTCTGTTTTTATGCCTCCTTTTCTGTTTTGACCTTCTGTAAAATTCCAGATCCAAAAAGTTCTTATTGTTCCTGCAAGATTCAAACGAGAAACCCTTCAAACAGATAAAAATAATGAAAAGAATATTTTTTGTATTTTGTATTTTCAGATTTTTATAATTTTCAAATTTTATATCAACCCGAAATCATACAAAAAGAGAAAATTACGCCATCCCCGGCAACGGCGCCATTTGATTAATCCAAAAATTTGTAGTTTACCGTAATCAGAAACGGCGTCGCTTCGCAGCTAGCCGGTGAATACGGGTCGATCCGCAGGGATGGTTAATTTCTGATTTTGTGTTATAACGAGTTGATTCAAATCGTTGTTGGTTTTTTTATCGATTGAGTTTAAGACGAATTTATGTGATGAGAAAGAACTCATTAGGGTTAGGTCGAAGGTAGGTGTGTTGAGATTAATGTGTTCACCCCTTTCAATGTCGTGATTTAAGCTTTTAGGAAAGTCACAACAATCAATAGGAAAAGGGATTAGGATGATCGGGAAGAAACAAAGTTTCTTCCTCTAGATCCTTGTCCGTCTTTTCTTATTCATTGATGTGAGCTTCATGGACATCATATAAGTCCGGCCTTTTATACTACGGAACACCGTTACCTTATAGGTAGGGTGCCGTAGGGGGCGGATCGTATATGTGTGCATGAAGGTTTCGTTTAAAAATAAGTTGACTTTGAAGGAGGTGAGAGACATCCATCTCTCACTCACTCCCTTGTTCCTAACCCTAACGAGCGAGAATTTTTACTCGCACATTAGGGAATTATAAGTAAGAAACATTTTTATGTTTTATGTTTTAAATAGTTATCTTACGACAGATTTAGAAATTAGCTAACTAGCAATTAAATGATTCCTAGGGCAAGCAAACAATTATACTAAGGCAGAAATTAAATAAATTAAAGACTTACAATAAGAAGATGATGCTCTTGATTCCTTCAACAAATCTCACTTTTATTGAATATAAAGAGGCATACAATTTTTAAGATCTAGATTACAATTTATAAGTAACTAGTGAAGCTAGGGTTACAGACTCTCGTAGGCATGAATTTACTGATTTAACCCCTAAAAATCCCAACAATGAAACGACACACCGACACAAGAAGTCGGTGCCAACACGGGCACCATATGGCCGCGGTTCCGCGGCAGAGACATTCCTTTGGCCGCGGAACCACGGCCATTTGGTAGGCTGGGCCCACAATATTTCTGTGGTTGATTGATCCTCTCTTGGGCTCTCTTCTTTTACTGTTCTTTTCTCTGTTGGGCTTTCTAGTATTCTCCAGGTTCTCAGTGAATCTTGTAAGGATCTTTTCGACCGTTTCTCTTGACGTTCGTCTCGGCTTGAGTAGGATCCGTGTGCTGTTTGGTTAAAAATCCATTTCTTGTATCATCTTTGTCTTTTTCACTGTAATTGCTTCAAAAGTCTGTATCCTGTATCATGTAACAAACGATCGTCAAAAGCACCTGTTTACTTATAAATTGCACAAAAAATGGGGCGTATGAATTGCAATATTATGATGTGAACACATGGTTAAGAAGAATTACACCGTTGTTGAATACTCCTTACCTAACCATCAACTGATATAGGTAAATGTCATAGACATAATTTCAAAAAGTTATATATCACTTTATAAAATAAACGTACAGATATATTAGTTTGAAATTGGTGCATAACAATCGGATATTCAAAACCAAATATTTGCCGTCGGGCGATTTCCTCAAATATCACCAATTACAAAGAATTCCGATATAATGAGAATATAATCACCCAATTCCCAATATCTTACTCCCACTCAGCATCCATAACGTCATACAGATGTGAGAATCAAATCTGGTAAATACATACCCTGGAGTCAGAATTTAATTGGGAAAACAGTTTTCAATTAACACTGCACAGTAAAACTGAAACATGAAAATGTTTCGAAAGGGTAGCCGGGTATCCCAAGTAATGCCTCTTCTACTATCCATAGTCATGACAGTAACCGTATACTTCCTTGCCTCTCACTCTAATCCCTGTATATGTCTTTACTTATTACCTTCTGAACCCCACCTTTAGACTAATTAGTTTTCTTCCTTCCCTACCCTTCAGCACCAGCCTAAGGTTTGGAAGAAGACTATCTAATAAGTGTAATAGGTGTACACTCCTAACCAGGAGCCCTCGCAACCTGTGAGAAGCTAAAGAGAAAAGACAACTGAATAATCCTTATTCTATTCCTCCAGAACCAGAATCCATCCTCGAACAGGAACAAGTTCCTTCGAGTTCGTATGTAACTATACGATGGCATATCCAATAAATGTGGATCTTCGTAGTGATACGGAATGTTCCGGAGAAAAGCAAAGGCGAACTAGGAGTGGTAGGGGTATACGTGGTTTCGTCGTTAATGATAGCAGTCGCAATGTCCTTTGCCCTCAATCTAATCCATTTATATGTCTTTACTTATTACCTTCTGTACAACACACTTAGGCTTAATTGGTTTTCTTCCTTCCCTATCTTTCGGCACCTGCCTATGGTTTGGAAGAAGACTATCCAATGAGCGCAATAGGTGTACCCTCTCCTAATCCTAGGAGCCCTCAGAACCTGACAGAAGGTAAAGAGAAAAGACAACTGAATAGTCCTATTCAATTTCTCCTGAACCGGAAACCATCCTCAAATATGAAACAAATTTCTTCGAGTTTGTATGTAACTATACGATGGTCATATCCAATAAATGCGGATCTTCGTAGTGATACGGAATGTTCCGGAGAAATGCAAAGGTGAAGTAGAAGTGGCAATGATATATGCAACACTGACAATCCAAAAAGCCAATGTGTTTTAAGAAGATTCGGTTAACTTAGTTCATGAGTTTTAGTTTAGGGTCGGGCCATGGTCACTGCCAAAGAGAGAGAGAAAAGAAATACTCAGTGTGCACTCTAACCTGGATCAGAATTGTTATTCACTTTATCTAATCAGGATGTCTCCCACTGTTTCCTCGAATTCTCCTCCAAACCCAAAAGGTGAATTAGCCGGGATCATCTAAAATCATCCGAGGAGTAAACCTACTCATCAGTGGGAATCGGGATCCAACTATTATCGCATGATAACCTGATGGAAGCCACTCAAGTCACCACACTCCAGAAGGTATGCGCATGCCTTGGCAAGTTTCATGTATGTTTGAAACTCCGGATGTGTGTTTTTACCCCGAGGACCCAAGTGACCTTGACACAGTCAATAAATCAAAGAGTCCTAGTCAAGTTCAACCCGTCATTATCCAGGATTGTATTAAACCCACCCGTACGAGCCCTTGACACAGTCAACAAAGCCGCACGACTATCCTAACCAATCGCATTATTATGCCACAAACAAGCACTACTTAGCTACCACACACTACGCCTTGACACAGTCAACAAACGGCACGAATACTAAGAAATACTTGTAAGAAATGACGGAGGACTACAGCTGGTTTTTGGTGAAAACCCTTTAAGGTAATGAACTTGATATCATTGAAGGAACCCAAGTGGTTTTATAAATATATAGTGGCGCAAACTTTTGCTAATGAGGTCACTCCCTGTGAAGGGATCTCGGCTCTTTCCTCGTTGAATGAGGTGTAGGATATTCCAAACTGAATACCACGATGCAAAGCAAAAGAATCGACTATAGTGAAGTTATTACGCTAACGCAAACTTCTGCTCAAGGGGTCACTCCCGATGAAGGGATCTCGGCTCTTGCCTCGTCGAATGAGGTGGAGGATATTCCCAATCGAATACCACTGTGTAAAGCAAAAGAAAACGTCTGTAATATCATTTTTAAAATAGGTTCCAACAACATCAAATAGGTTTATTTTCCTTGCATTGATCAGAATCAACGCAGTCCCATCAATTAATCACACCAGAAAAGAACGAAAATAAAATGTCTGTATATGTCATCCGCATTCGCCACTGGGCCCCGTCATCACCCATTAGGTTACTTAACTAACGACAGAGCGGGGGCTGGACTAGCGCGGGTGCAAAACATATACAACATCTACTAGTGTGTGTGTATATATATATATAACAATCGTCCCAGGCATGATATAAAGAAACATCACAGAATCTCAGCCAAGCAATACATAGTGGTAGATAATCCTGGAGCCTCGGGATTCACTTGAGCCTCAAATAAGCCCCGACGTTCCCTGTCGTGTGGATAGCCTGTGCAATGAAAACCTAGACCCCTACGAGTGCAGCAAGGTACCCGCCAATCCCAGAAGTGAGGAAACCCAAATCAACAACGTGAATGGGTCACCCGGCACTTCACGGAATCCGGAAACTTGTGCACCCCTCCGTTGGTCAACCTATACCCCCTACGAGTGCGGCGAATAGCCCGCCAATTCTAGAGTAAGGTTCCTGACGTCTCAACGCCATGAGATGCAGACCCGTTACCCTCTAGAACCCGGCTATTCGTGCACTACACCGTGGGGTAATCCTAATACAAAAAAGAAAATAATATGTACAAGGGTGACATCGACCTCAACCCGGTCATGCCCCAAACAAATAATATACAAACGGGCAGTGACGGTAGTCCACATGTCGGACGCTCGCCCCGCAATATCAAATGTACAAATGAAACTAAACTGTACTAATATTGCACTCAAGCTATCCACCACGACGATCCAACCACAATCACAGCACAACAAAGAACATCAACGTGAATGTCACGTTCGCAAACTCGTCTAAAAGAACATATAGCAATTAGACGAGTTGTACCACTCTAATGATATTCACGGTCGCAGATAGTAATACATGTACTATAAACATTTAAACAGTGTTAAATTATCGACATCGAAACACCCCGAATTTCCCCTGAACAATAGATAACATAATATCCAAAATGGGCAAAACAAGCAAAACCACTAAACCAATATTCCAGAGACTAGATTACCCTGTAAAATTCAAGTCCCAACTCTAATAAAAAACCGGTGGCACCCATTTTTTTTCAAATCTCACCGGGTCAAAACAGGTGAATGGGGCTCGTTTTTGTAGGGTGTTCTAGTTGTCACAAAAATAGCCTTCTGCAATTGCTTAAAAAAAATTTTGAAGACTCTGAAATTTCGACAGAACCTGGAATATGCAATGTACTGTTTCGGGGTTGTTTCGGTTTCAATACTTTAATATCGTCTAAACTAGCTAGCTAAGGGTTTAAGGGTTGGCTCTGATACCATGTTGAGTTACGGCAGCGCCCCGGCCATCAAACCGTGGCCAAATGCGGAACAAAAATTTACAAAAACTGGTGCTACCACAACCCGATGCCCAGATCTATCCTAAACCCTATACTAGTAATATGTAAACTATGAGTTAGATGGTTATACCAAACAGATCGTGTCCTTCGGTTTTCTACCATTTCTAAGTCCTTGAGGTGTTGCGGATCGGATTTCGTTGCTGGTCTTCCTCCATCTACGATGATCCACCCGAGGGAAATGACGCAAGCTTCAGCCTTGCCTAGCAAGGCAACCGATGCTCCAAGGTTGCTAGCAATGGAGAGTGGAGGTGTAGGATTATCTCACTATAATTTTCTCTCATTACAAATGCTCAAGAAGCAACTCAAGAAGATGAAGAAGGAGGTGAGGAAACATGTGGCATGAGCAACCAAAGAAATGGCTAAGTATTTTTCTCCAAGTTAGAACAATAAAAAGAAGCCATGAAGCAAGTGAAGAAAACAAGTCAAGAATGAATCAAGTCAATAATAGATGGCATGGCATGTAAAGAATAATGGCCACAATAATTCAACCATGGAAAAATATCTCCTCAATTTCCATTAAACAAATCCATGTCATACCTCTCTACATGCCATGACCCATGCTCATGCCAACTCACCCCTCCAACTCATTACCAAAATGATTTTCTAAAAAGAAAATCAATAATGAGGTGTCCATCTGCTAGAAGCTATTCCGTATAAATAAGGAATACTTTCCCGTACACGTATCGAAATACATATACGCGTATTCATACAAAAATATGAATAACTAAGAGAGAAAATGAATAGTGAACAATAATACTATAATACATATATATAAATACATATATAAATTATTAAATCAAAACCTGATTTAATAATCCGGCTCAGTCCTAAGCCGCTAGTATTATCAACCGTCCGACTAAAGTCTGTGCAGCCTGTACACATATTTAATCGAACAACTGTATGTACCAACATACGTCATCCACACCATATCGCCTGAACCGTGAAAACCCTCTGTGTGGGACTCTAAAGACTCGTCAATACGCTGGCAGTGGGTTTAACTGTTAGTTATGTATATGCCTTAGAGGCAATTGTTGTACATATGATGTATATTATAATGGATGCTTGGATATATATAGAGAGGACTTTCTTGCACGATATGATAGTATGCTATCCGGTTTCACTTTGTATAAACATGTTGACTTGTATTGTTTACTGTCTTGCTCTCACATGTTGATAAAGCGCTTAGGATATGTATTTGAGTACTAGGACTATGATGCAGATCATACTAGTGTGGCCAGGGTAGTCCAAGAGTACATCCTATAATTGTTCCTAGTCTAGATTGTATCTAGACAGGGCATCGATACTCCAGAGTAGACTAGCTTATACGCATCTTGACCCATATGATGGGCGATGGATGATCCCACATCCATTTGGTGTTTGACATCAAAGATGGTGTACGGGTGTATAAGTCTACGTTACCCACCCCGGTACTTACGGGGAGGCGGAGTAGGTAAAAAACAAATTTTTAACACAAGGTAACATAGACTAAAACTTGAGGATCTTTGCCAAACCATTGCTAACAAACTACATGAGGTTTTATCTACTATGCTCAGGAGATTATACCTCATGCAACAAGTCCTTCAGGTCTTCTCTCCGCTGTCCTCCTCGTCCATGCAAGCTCCGAGGATCGATCCGGAACTTGGTCACCTCCGCGGCCTCCTAAAGTCGAAGACGATCCACCCGAGAGTCTGTAATCCGAGCTCCACCTCAGGCTGAGGTAACTAGGGCAACAAGTTTGCTATTCTTGATGTCCTAGGTGGTGTAGAAGAAGAGGATGGATTTGTTTATCTATTTTATTTCTATTTTTCTCAACACATGAGAGCTATAGAAAAATCTAGAGAGGAAGAAGAAGGAGGAACCATGGGAGCTCTCTTTTGGATGAGAGAGAATGAGCAAGAGATAATGATGCATAAGAAAAACAATTTACTAATCTCTTATCATGATAAAGTATGATGGCTACTTGATTTGACCCTTATCATCTCAAAAATAAATCCAAAAGAATAAGAAGGATCTAGTGCTCTCAAGAAATGTCCAAGTCAACAATAGTCAACTAGGTCAAAGCAATTAGCCATAACACAATTATCATTAGAAAAGATTAGCAAATAATTTCCTCACCTCATAATGGTTTTGACCGAATCAACGGGAAGAACCCTAATGAGGCACCTCCTTCTTCGCTCCTCACAACCGTGTATACACACCCGCATCCGCATTTCGTAGAATACGAATGCACAGAAGACAAAACTAATCCATCTATACAATACTAGGATCCGGCTTAAACCAAAGCCCACAAGTATCGTCTGCCCGAACATCATACGCGCACAAGTGCACGTAAGTGATCGTAGCCTTGCCGTAAAACCATACGGCCTCTACACCTTTTGCCCAGTGCAGGGAAACTCTCTGTGTGGGACTCTAAAGACTCGACACTACGCTGGCAGTAGGTTTAACCACAGACCGCAAGCGGCGCTAGTTGTACGTAACGAACCCCAGGTAGATGTCAATAAGACAGCCGATGAGTTAAACCCATCCGAATTCCTACTGAGCCTGAATGTGACAATCTCCGTACAGTCCGGTCTGTTCGTCTATGGGTATCGCAAGTCGGGCCTAGGGGCGGTAAATGTCAGACCCCTAATAGCGGTACAAGTCATGCCGGAGTGTAGCCCAGAACACCTTAAGAAACTACTGGAAACACTACCAGTAATTCTCGCTTGACCTGGCCAGGGACTTTGTGTAATGGCTCTCCTAGACACAGCGTGATATCAACCCCCAATACTGGGAGAGACGAATCCTATCTAACCGCTACTGCCTCCAAGTGCTTCGGGACTGCACCCAATAACTACCTGTTTCACAACTCCTTTGAGCCATGGTAGGGTAGTAATCAAAGTACAGTGGGAACACACTCGAGACGAAGTAGCAGTGTCAAGTCAACGGACTAAGCTGTACTCCTGTCACCTGGGAACTGTTATCTGACGATAGGTATATTACCAACCAACAGTTCCCGACAAGTCTTGTTCAGTGTACTCGTAACCTAACAAGCACCAGCATACTATCTCCAGTACGACGTACTAATGGCTGTGGGACAGACCATCTCCCCTGCTGGGATGAGAAGCGAATACGCTAGTCTACTCCGAAGTATCGATGCCCCGTCTCGATAATCCTATGACTAGGGACCTGTATAAAGATGTGCTTGTAGATTACCCAGCCCCCACTACTGTGACTGCCATCACAACGCTGGTAATCAAGCAAAACTCCTAAGGGCTCCACTAATATGTATAAGCAATATGCTAAAAGAAACACATGCACATATTGAAGTAGAAACAAACCAAGTAGCATACTACCATTTTGAGCAAGATTGTCTATACAACTGTGAATATCCCAAGCTTCCATTAAATAATATACAAACTAGTATGATACAGTAATGGCCTTTAGGGCATATACACTAACAATCTCCCACTTGCACTAGGACCATGTACCGGCGTATCGAAGACCTATCATCTCGATCAGCCGCTCGAACTGAGTCTGGGGTATGGCCTTCGTGAGTGGATCTGCAATGTTATTCTCCGAATCTACTCTCCTCACCTCGATCTCCTGGCGATCTACGATCTCCCTGATCAGGTGGTACCGCCTCAAAATGTGTCTGGACTTCTGATGGGAGCTGGGTTCATTCGCTAAAGCTATAGCGCCGTTGTTGTCACAATACAGCGGTATTGGATCAACAATGGTAGGAACCACCTGAAGCTCCGTGAGGAACTTCTTTATCCAGACAGCTTCCTTTGCGGCATCGCAAGCAGCTATGTACTCCGCTTCCATAGTTGTGTCAGCAACGGTTTCCTGCTTAGAGCTCTTCCAACAGACCGCCCCTCCATTGAGGGTAAAGACATAACCCGACATGGACATTGAGTCATCCTTGTCACTCTGGAAGCTAGAGTCAGCAAAGGCCTCGATCTGGAGGTCTTTTCCTCCATACACCAAGAACATCTCCTTAGTCCTTCTCAGGTACTTGAGAATGTTCTTTACTGCTATCCAGTGTTTCTCTCCTGGGTCCGACTGATACCGGCTTACAACGCTTAATATGTATGCTATATCTGGTCTGGTACATAACATCGCATACATTATAGAGCCTACCGCAGATGCGTAGAGTATAGATGACATGCGAGCCCTTTCCAAATCAGTCTTGGGAGACATCTCTTTGGAGAGGGTGATTCCGTGACAAGCCGGTAGATTACCGCACTTTGAATCTTCCATACTAAATCGTTTCAGTATGGTGTCGATGTATCTGGACTGCGAAAGTTCCAACATCCTCTTAGATCTATCACGATAGATCTGGATCCCCAGAATGTAGTTGGCATCGCCCAGGTCCTTCATGGAGAACCTCTGTGACAAGAATCGTTTGACTGACTGTAGCATAGGAATGTCATTTCCTATTAAGAGAATGTCATCCACGTACAAGACGAGGAATACCACAGTTCTCCCTACAATCTTATTGTAAATACATGGTTCATCCGGATTTTTGATAAAGTCGAATTCTTTGACAGTATCATCAAAGCAGATGTTCCAACTCCGCAATGCCTGCTTTAGTCCATAAATGGACTTAAGCAACTTGCACACTTTACCGCTGCTCCCACTCTGAATGAAAGCCTCCGGCTGATCCATATAGATGCACTCTTCCAAATTTCCATTTAGAAAAGCCGTCTTTATGTCCATCTGCCAGATCTAATCGTTGAAGGCAGCAATGGCAAGAAGGATCCGAATGGATTTGAGCATAGCCACTGGAGAAAAGGTTTCGTCATAGTCCAAACCAGGTCTTTGACGAAAACCCTTTGCAACAAGTCTAGCTTTATAGGTTTCAACCTGCCCATCTATACCAATCTTCTTTTTGAAGATCCATTTGCAGCCTACGGGTTTTACCCCTTCTGGAGCAATGTCCAAAGTCCAAACTTAGTTGGTGTACATGGACTCCATCTCGGTCCGCATTGCATCCAGCCATTTTACTGAGTCACCGCTCTGAATGGCTTGCTGGAAGCTAGTAGGCTCATTATTTTCAATGATGCAATCCTCTCGATCCCCGTCTATGAGAAAACCGTAGTATCTCTCGGGCGGATGAGACTGCCTACTACTCCTGCAGAGTGGCGCTGGGATGTCCGGTTCTCCTGAAACTTCTGGTTCTACCAAGGTTTCAGTAATAGCTTGTGGTTCTGAAATTTCTTCCTGTTCTATTGCGCTCCCACTTATCTAATTTTCTAAAAACTCAGTTTCCAAGAAGCGGGCATGACGAGAAATAAAGACCTTTTGCTCCTCTGCGTAATAGAAAACATACCCCTTGGAGTTCTTTGGGTATCCCACAAACTTACACTGTACTGAGCATGCCTCGAGCTTGTCCGTATGCTGCTTTTTGACAAAAGCTGGACATCCCCATGTCTTAAAGTGTTTAAGATAGGGTTTCTTCCCACTCCACATCTAATATGGTGTGGTAGGCACAGACTTAGTAGGAACTTGGTTCAAAAGATATGCGGCTGTTTCTAGTGCATAACCCCAGAAAGATCGCGGTAACTCAGCCTTACTCATCATGGAACGAAACATATCCAATAGAGTTCGATTCCGCCTTTCCGATACACCGTTGTGTTGTGGTGTGTATGGAGGAGTAAGCTGAGAGAGAATTCCATTCTCTTTTAAGTAGTCCAGAAACTCGGCACTTAAATATTCACCACCTCGATCAGATCTTAGTGTCTTGATACTTTTGCCTGTTTATTTTTCAACTTCATTCTTGTATTCCCGAAATTTCTCAAAGGCCTCGGATTTATGCTTCATCAGGAAGACATGTCCATACCTAGAGAAATCATCCGTAAAAGTAATGAAGTATGAATAACCACTTCGCGCATGTGTAGACATTGGACCACACACGTCACTGTGTATGAGTTCCAAGAGCTCGCTCGCTCTTACTCTGTGTCCAGTGAACGGAGTCTTTGTCATCTTTCCCATGAGACAAGATTCATAAGTAGCATAAGACTGATACTCGAACGGATTCAAGTAACTCTCTTTATATAACTTTGTTAACCGTGTCTCATTAATGTGACCCAGTCTACAATGCCATAAGAAAGCCTAATTTAATTCCGGAGACTTTCTTTTAAGTGTGTTCTGGACATTGAAAACCTGAGCTTGATTCAGTACGTATATTCCGTTTTCTAATGTACCTGACCCAATCAGAACTTGATTTAGGTGGATGTGGACCACATCGCTTACAAAAGTAAAGTCATATCCTTCCTTAGAAAGTAAGGATACAGATATGATATTACAAGACATACTAGGTACATACAAACAGTTACGCAGAATCAATATCTGCCCACTTATCAATCCAAGGTGATATTCTCCTACGGATTCAGCGTCCACGCTCATTCCGTTGGCAACCCTGAGAGTTATATCACCTATCCTGATAACTCTATGGTTTCTCAAAGCTTGTAATGAATTACAGATGTGAGATCCTGATCTGGTATCCAGTACCCAGGAAGTAGAGTTAATTGACATACAATTTTCTATTACAAACACACCCGAAGCCGAAGCCACAACATGCTTCGAATCCTGGCTACTGGCTTTGCTAGCCCTGCAATCCTTCTGCCAATGTCCTTTCCCGTAACAATAAGAACGTCCCTCCTTTACTACATCCAGTCCCGAATCTTTTTCCCTTCCCTTTCCTTCTTCTTCCCTGGTTTCCTTCAGGGTGTAAGTAGAGGGTAGAAACTGTAGAATCAAGTCAGTATTTGACCCGTTCTTCAACGTGGTCTTCAGGTCCGTGAGCTCATCAAAATAGCTAGTCTCTGTAAGGACGTCGTCCCCTACAGATGACCCGAAAGCCAACCTCGCTTGAAGCAATTCGTTCGAGCTCTCATATCTTGCGATACGAGATTGCACTCCATATAAATCTTTGTTATGGAGGAAGACAGAAACTAAGTCCATCTTCTCGTGCTGCCTTTGGTATGCACCATCAACTGAGGCCAACACGAAACACTTGGTATTCGCGCAATCTTTTTCCGATGTCTTATGGATATCAATATCCGTGACAGGGGAAACTGGTCCTGAGACGGCAGGGGTTTGATTAGTTAAGAGGTGTCCCAGCTTGTCGTGGGTAATGGACATCTGGACAGACCATTGCTAGTCATAATAGTCAGATTCAGTCATTTTATTATCTAGATGTAACCTATGTCTGGTCACTGGGTCGCTGCAATTAAGAGAGAGAGAAGAAAACACTTAGCATGATGCTCTTGTAAGTTTAGATTGGTTTTTAGTTTATCTAAACAGGATGGCTCCCACTGTTTCTCGAATCCTTCCTCAAACCATAAAAGAAGAATTAGTCGGGATTGATATCACCGTACAATACTTGCTTAACCGTTCAGCCAGGCTGGTGTCGGTACTTCGAGGGAGGTTTTACGACGCTTTCGCGAAGTTCCTTAATTAAATAACCTCGTTTCCCTGTGGGCGTAGCCCCGCTAACACCTTTCTAGACACCTACTTGGTTTATAGTATTGATCGTTAAGTGAAAGTCTTCCGAGGAGTAGCGGATACTCACAGTAGGATCGGGATCCAAATATCATTGTGTGATAATGCTGAAGGAATCCTACCAACATTATCAAACTCCAAATGGTATGCAGCACTAGCAAGTTTCAATTTCCTTAGAAACTCCCGATATGAATTTTTGCCCCATGCTCTTATGACATTGACTAAGGCCAACAAATCATAAGTCACATGTCAAGTTCTACCCGTCATTGTCCAGGTTGATTTGAACCCACCTATATATACCCTTGACTATGGCCAACAAAGTAATACGACTGTCCCAAACCAACGCATCTATCTATGCAACATATGAATACCCAGCAGCTACCAATCACTATGCCTTGACTAAGGCCAACAAACATAGCTTGAATATGGTTGAATATTCATTCGAAATGATGGAGGGCTACGAATGGTTTTGGCAAAACCGTGAATATAGTGAACTTGATATAATCGAAGGAACCTTGATAGCTTTTAAAAGGAGTGGTTTAAGCTCCGCGTTTTTAAAAGTTTTCTGTTTTGGAAAAAACCGAGTGGTTTTGAAATTGTTCCAACGATTTAACTTTGGTTTATTTTCTTTGCATTAATATAATGCGTCCTACCAATTAATCCTACCATTGCAGAAAACAACGAAAATATGACGTACGCTTATGCCATCCGCATTAGCTAGGGGGCCCCGTCATCACCCATTAGGTTACTTAACTAACAACAGAGCGGGGGCTGGACTAGCGCGGATGCAAAACATAAGCAACGCCTACTGGATATCATATATAGATATATACATTCGTCAGATACAATGATAGCCATTCCATATCACAGATGAACACATTGGATATGCTAGAAATCCGCGCTTCGTTTGAGCCTGCAACGAAAGACGAATTACACGGTCGCGATGAATAGCCAAACCCCACCCTAGACCCCTATGGGTGCGGCAAATTACCCGCCAAGTATCCGAAGTGAAGCAACCTCCCTCAACAACGTGAATAGGCCACTCGGCACTTCAAAGTACCCGGTAGTTTGTGCACCCCATCTTGGGTCTATCCTAAGAGCAAAAAACAGTAAAAAAAATAATATACAATAGCGGCTACAACCTCAACCCGGATGTGCGGCCATAAAATAATATTACATCAAATTGCAAATTTTACATTGAATCAAAAATGAAAACTCTCATCTCACATCCCCGGCTATTCATCAAGATGATCCAACAAGTTCATATACAAAAACCAACATCACAGATCACAGATATGCACAAACCCCATTAATCGACGTATAGCGATTAGTAGACGTTCAGTACATATATCACATCACAGAAGATCCGATTAGCAAAAATACATAGAATTTCGATCAATTACCAGATTTGAATCTACCCCAAGCACAATACAGTACTCACCAAAATCTGGGCAGAAACAAAATATCAGAGAAATCACAAAACACCAAGATAGACATTCTGCAGGAAAAACGAGCTGGCTCAGAGTCGACTAGGCCGCGGTTCCGCGGCGAAACCCATGGTTTCGTCGCGCTTCCGCCGCGGTCTCACCGAGTCACGATCTCGTTATTCTAGGGTCTTCTCAAAAAAGCCTGCACGTATTTTTATGGTCCCTGGAAAAAATTTTGGACCAGTTTTTAAAAACGACAGAAAACGTGCATTTTTGACATGTTTTTGCGATTTCTCCGGCGATCGAATTTCTAACACTTTGCTAACAAGTTAGTAATGGTTTAGCGAGGCTCTGATACCACTGTAAGTCGACGTTACCCACCCCGGTACTTACGGGGTGGCGGAATAGGTAAAAAACAAATTTTTAACACAAGGTAACATAGACTAAAACTTAAGGATCTTTGCCAAAACATTGCTAACAAACTACATGAGGTTCTATCTACTATGCTCAAGAGATTATACCTCATGCAACAAGTCCTTCGGATCTTCTCTCCGCTGTCCTCCTCGTCCATGCAAGCTCCGAGGATCGATCTGGATCTTGGTCACCTCCGTGGCCTCCAAAAGCCGAAGACGATCCACCCGAGAGTCTGTAGTTCGAGCTCCACCTCAAGCCGAGGTAACTAGGGCAACAAGTTTGCTATTCTTGATGTCTTAGGTGGTGTAGAAGAAGAAGATGGATTTGTTTGTCTATTTTGTTTCTATTTTTCTCAACACATGAGAGTTATAGAAAAATCTAGAGAGGAAGAAGAAGGAGGAACCATAGGAGCTCTCTTTTGGATGAGAGAGAATGAGCAAGAGATAATGATGCATAAGAAAAACCATTTACTAATCTCTTATCATGATAAAGTGTGATGGCTACTTGATTTGACCCTTATCATCTCAAAAATAAATCCAAAAGAATAAGAAGGATCTAGTGCTCTCAAGAAATGTCCAAGTCAACAATAGTCAACTAGGTCAAAGCAATTAGCCATAACACAATTATCATTAGAAAAGATTAGTAAATAATTTTCTCACCTCATAATGGTTTTGACCGAATCAACGGTCAGAACCCCAATGAGGCACCTCCTTCTTCGCTCCTCACAACCGGGCATACACACCCGCATCCGCATTTCGTAGAATGCGAAAGCACAAAAGACAAAACTAATCCATCTATACAATACTAGGATCCGGCTTAAACCAAAGCCCACTAGTATCGTCTGCCCGAACATCATACGCGCACAAGTGCACGTAAGTGATCGTAGCCTTGCCGTCAAACCATACGGCCTCTACACCTTTTGCCCAGTGCAGGGAAACTCTCTGTGTGGGACTCTAAAGACTCGACACTACGCTGGCAGTGGGTTTAACCACAGACCGCAAGCGGCAGTAGCTGTACGTAACGGTCCCCAGGTAAATGTCAATAAGAAGGCCGATGAGGTAAACCCATCCGAACTCCTACTGAGCCTGAATGTGACAATCTCCGTACAGTCCGGTCTATTGGTCTATGAGTATCGCATGTCGGGCCTAGGGGGCGATAAACGTCAAACCCCTAATAGTGGTACAAGTCGTGCCGGAGTGTAGCCCAGAACACCCTGAGAAACTACTGGAAACACTACCAGTAATTCTCGCTTGCCCTGGCCAGGGACTTTGTGTAATGGCTCTCCTAGACACAGCGCGATATCAACCGCCAATACCGGGAGAGACGAATCCTATCTAACCGCTACTGCCTCCAAGTGCTTCGGGAATGCACCCAACTACTACCTGTTTGCACGACTCCTTTGAGCCATGGTAGGGTAGTAATCAAAGTACAGTGGGAACACACTCGACGCGAAGTAGCAGTGTCAAGTCAACGGACTAAGCTGTACTCCTGTCACCTGGGAACTGTTATCTGAAGATAGGTATATTACCAACCAATAGTTCCCGACGAGTCCTGTCCAGTGTACTCGTAACCTAACAAGCACCCGCATGCTATCTCCAGTATGACATACTAATGGCTGTGGGACAGACCATCTACCCTACTGGGATGAGAAACGTATACGCTAGTCTACTCCGGAGTATCGATGCCCTGTCTCGATAATCCTACGACTAGGGACCTGTATAAGGATGTGCTTGTAGATTACCCAGCCCCCACTAGTGTGACTGCCATCACAACGCTGGTAATCAAGCAAAGATCCTAAGGGCTCCACTAATATGTATAAGCAATATGGTAAAAGAAACACATGCACATATTGAAGTAGAAACAAACCAAGTAGCATACTACCATTTTGAGCAAGATTGTGTATACAACTGTGAATATCCCAAGCTTCCATTAAGTAATATACAAACTAGTATGATACAGTTGTAGGGTTCCTGGGCAGTCATACAAAGGTCTATAAGGCATCAACCATGCCCGATTTAAAATTTAGACGTGCCGAACAACCCAAAGCTGGGATCTTTGCTAGATTATTAGAGTTTAACATGCAAGTAAATATCTTAACAACTAAAAGTGAGGGATTACAACCTTTGTAGTCCGCTCCTTCGCTTCATAAGCTCCGAGTAGAAGTCCCTTCGCCGCGATCCACGATCTCCCGGACTCAAGAGAGGCTCCACAACTCGAACGATCCATGTTAGCTTGTAGTCTTCCTTTTTTCCGATGATCTACGTCGAAGTTTTTATAACTCAAGCTCTCTCTCTAATGAGGTGAACACCCTAATCTAATTGGCTAGATTAGATGAGGATGATGGAATAGTATTTATGCTCTTTTTATATCAAATTCTCACTTTTAATCCATCACAAAATGAAACCTAGAAAGCTTTCTCAAAGCTCAAGGTTGAAGAAGAAGATGAAATATGAATTAAAATGCTTTTGTGACGAATAATGAAATGATATATGATTAATAATATAACCATGGTCAACTATGACAAGGCTAACCCATGTAGAGAATTAACTAAGGCTAGGGTTTGGGTTGGGTTAAAGCATGAGTCACTAGAAAATATCAACCATAATATATAAGCTCATGACAAAAGAAAACCTTCTAGAAGGTTCATGAATAAACTAACCCAATTCAAACCCTAACCTTATTTAATCTCCACTAACATGTTGCATTAGTAATCATATCAAGTTACAATAATATATATCACATATGTATTATATATTTGTAACAAAAGAAAATAATACAATTAGCATATATCGCATATATATCAATGTATTACCCGGTGAGAAAATGAAATAATAAAGCGAGCCAATATTAGATAATGTAATGCAATATATCATATATATTATTATACATTAAATTATCGAATCAACACTTGATCCGACAATCCGGCTATATCGAATATAACCGACTAATATATCATGTACCGATTCATCGAATCAACACTTGATCCGATGAACCGGCTCATATCTTGATATCATGAGAATATAATACAGTATCTCATATCGCATTATGCTCGGTCGTGCACATATCACATATGTGCCCCTACTCCATTTTGCCTGAGTCAAGAAACCTCTGTGTAGGACTCTAAAGAATCGTCAATACGCCGGTAGCAGGTGATGATCATATCAAACACCCACAAGCTGCAAGCGGTCAGCTAAACGTAACAGCCACCCAGGTATTGAGCGATCAGAAGATCAATAAGCTATCCTGTACATTCTCCTGTGAATCCAATCAGTAACACTCCCGTACAGTCCGGTCTCTTCTTCTGATATGTTGCATATCTAGTCTAGGGATGGTATACGTCAGACCCCAGTAACCGATAAGTCGTGTCGATGTGAGGCTCATAACGGGTCGAGAAACTACTGATAACACTTACCAGTAAATCTCTATATCAGCCCTGGCCAGGGACTTCCAGTTATATCCAATCGAACACAGCACAATATCAACTCCCTATACCGGGAGAGACGAATCCCCTCCTATCGCTCATTGCCTCCATATGGTTCGGGACTGCACCCAAAAGCCACCGTTTTGCACGCCCTCTTGGACGTGGTAAGGTGGAAATCAAAGCACAGTAGGAATCACACAAGACTCTATGACGATCTCGGGTCTACAGACTACTCTGTACCAGTGTCACCGGAGAACTGCCATCTGACGTGTGGTATAGCACCACCTGGGAGTTCTCGGCGAGTCCGTCCAGTGTACCCAGTCTCCACTGAGCACCCATACACCATCCTTGATGTCAAAACACCGATGGATATGGGATCATCCATCGCCCATCATATGGGTCAAGATGCGTATACGCTAATCTACTCTGGTGTATCGATGCCTTATCTCGACACACCCTCGACTGGGAACAGTTATAAGATGTACTCATCGACTACCCTGGCCCTGCTAGTATGATCTCATCACAGTCCGAGTAGTCGAGTACATATCCTAAGGGCTTTATCAACATGTGAGAGTAAGACAGTAAATATATACAAGTCAACATGTTAAGATAAAGAAAAACCAAACAGCATACTATCATGACGAGTAAGAAAGTCCTCTCTATATATATCCAAGCATCCATTATAATATACATCATATGTACAACAATGGCCTCTAGGGCATATACATAACGAACAACAGTAATGGCCTCTAGGGCATATACACTAACAGGGTGCTCAGTGGAGACCGGGTACACTGAATAGACTCGCCGAGAACTCCTAGATGGTATTATACCTATCGTCAGATAGCAGTTCTCTGGTAACACTGGTACAGGTTAATCTGTAGACCCGAGATCGTCATAGATACTTGTGTGATTCCCACTGTGCTTTGATTTCCACCTTACCACGTTTATGAGAACATGCAAAACAGTGGCTTTTGGGTGCAGTCCTGAATCACATGGAGGTAATGAGCGATAGGAGGGGTTTCGTCTCTCCCGGTATTGGGGGTTGATGTTGCGCTGTGTTCGATTGGCTATAACTGGAAGTCCATGCCCAGGACCGATATGGAGATCTACTGGTAAGTGTTATCAGTAGTTTGTCGACTCATTATGAGCCTCACATCGACACGACTTATCGGTTACTGGGGTCTAACGTTTAGCACCCCTAGACTGGATATGCGACATATCAGACGAAGAAACCGGACTGTACGGTAGTGTTACTGATTGGATTCACAGGAGTGTGTGCAGGCTTGCTTGTTGATCTTCTGATCGCTCAATGCCCAGGTGGCTATTACGTTTAGCTGACCGCTTGCAGCTTGTGGATGTTTGATATGATCATCACCTACTGCCGGCGTATTAACGAGACTTTAGAGTCCTACACAGAGGTTTCCTGGTTCAGGCGAAACGGAGTAGGAGCACATATGTGATATGTGCGGGACCGAGTTTAATACGATATGTGATACCGTATTCTATTCTCACGGTGTGTGATATCGGCCGGTTATATGTGATATAACCAGTTCATCGGATCAAGTGTTGATTCGATAAAATGATACATATTATATTAGTCGGTTATATGTAATATAGCCGGATTATTAAATCAAGTATTGATTTAATAATCTAATTTATAATTATATATGTGATATATTACATTACATTAACTAATATAAGCTCACTTAAGCAATTCTTTTTCTCACTTAGGATGCATTGATATATATGTGATATATGTTAAATGTATTCTTTTCTTTTGTTACAAAATTGTATATATGTGATATGTATAATTGTAACATGCTAGGTTATACATGCAACTAGGTTTTATGAGATTCACACCATGGCTAGAAATTAGGGTTGGGTTTTTTTAATTATTTTAGTTAATTCAAAATTGTGATGAATTAGTCATGAGCTTGGATGAGCAGTGACTAAGTCCACCCTTTTGGATATTTTTAAGATATTTATTAACCTAACCCTAACCCTTGCTCATGGTTTATTCTCTACATGAGTTAGCCATGACATAATTAAACCATGGTTGCATTTCTAACCTCCTCTCTCAATTCATTCATCACTTCATCTTCTTCTTCCTCACAAAGCTTGCTAGCTTTTTCTTATGTGATGAAATTAAGTGAGAAAAATAAAACTAAAGAGAGCAAAATTCCTACTTCATCATCCTCTTCTATACTAGCCATATAGATTAGTGTGTTAAGTTCCCTAATCCCTAATTAGTGAAGGAATGGCTTGGGTTTGTGTCTCCTCAAAGTAGATCATCTTGGATTGTGAAGACTTCTAGCAAGCATGGATCATTCACCTCATGGAGCCTCTCTAGAGTCCGGGAGCTTGATGATCGCAGCGAAGGGACCACAACTTGGAGCTTATGAAGCGAAGGAAAGGACTACAATGGTTGTAATCTCTATCACTTAGAATTAAAGTTGTTTGCTTTATCGATTCCGTATGATTCTTTAGTTAAAGATCTAGGGTTAGGGTTACATAGAACGGCAAAAATTTAAATTTGGCATAGACGATGCCACCCGAAACCTTTCTACCGTGCTATACAACCCTACATTAACCACAAGCACGTCAGTGGAACTAGATGTACGTAACGGCTACCCAGGTATTGAGCGAAAGGAAGGCCAATGAGCAAACTCATCCGTACCCCTACTGAGCCTGACAGTGACAATCTACGTACAGTCCGGTCTATTCGTCTAAGAGTATCACATATCGAGTCTAGGGGGTGGATAAAGTCAGACCCCTAATAACGCGATAATTCGTGTTGGTGTGTAACCCATCACCACATGAGAAACTACTGATCCTAGATCAGTAATTCTTAACTACCTTGGCCAAGGATTTCTGGTGATGGCCACCCGTGCACTGCGCGACATCAACCCCCAATACCGGGAGAGACGAATCCCCGACAATCCACGCACTGCCTCCATGTGGCTCGGGACTGTACCCAACTAAAACCTGTTTGCACGACTCCTTTGAGCCGTGATAGGGTAGTAATAAAAGTACAGTGGGAACTCACACAAGACAAATGACGATCTCAGGTCAACAGACTAAGCTGTACTCATGTCACCTAAGAACTGCAATCTGATAATAGGTATAATACCATCTAGCAGGTTCCCGGCGAGTCCGTCCAGTGTACTCATAACCCAATGAGCACCTGTATACTATCTTAGGTGACTAACTGACACCAATAGCTTGTGAGACCGGCCACCGCCCTTCGTCAGGGTTTGGATAAGTATACACTAGTCTACTCCGGAGTATCGATGCCCAGTCTCGATACTCCTACGACTAGGGACATTTAAGGATGTGCTTATAGACCACCCAGCTCCTACCTATATGATCGCCATCATAATACTGGTAGTCAAGCAAGAATCATATGGGCTCTATCAACATGTAATGATGATAAAGACAAACCAGATAGTATACTATCGTCTCGAGTAAGACTGTTCTACTGGTATAGGTCCTCTCTCAATCATCACAATCGCGTGCCTGCGATTCAATAATTGACTTGAGGGCACTATAGCCAACATCTATGCTGAAGTCCATATGGATATGACTTGACACTGCTATTCACTCTACTTGTTATTAGCAGGTCATAGAAAGTGGTAACTTTCAGGTGACAAGTTTTTCCATACCCAAGATGGACTCTACGCACTTCAGCAAATCATGGATTTTAAACTTTGCTGGGTGCTCCTGAAAGGGAAAAACCCATTAGGAGCAAGTAGATCTTTCGAGATCTGTGCAGGTGGAAAGGTGATTACCTAATAAGGCTAGACTTGTTGCAAAGAGTTTTCATCAAATACCCGTTGTAGATTATGATGTGACTTTTACTTCGGTGTCAATGTTGAAGTCCATATGGATATGTTTTGGCGATGATACAGTTCATGGCTATGATATCTGGCAGGTGGGTGACTATAATGTCTTTCCAAATGGGATTTTAGAAGCGCACGTGTCTATGACTCTGCTAGAAGGTTATTGTAATCATTAGGAGCAGCGGAAGGTGTGCAAGATGCTTATTTCTATTCATAGACTAAAGTAAGGATAGCGGAGACGGATCATCTATTATTGATGTGACAGTCAAGGTGATTGACTTCGTCAAAACTGTTGGATATGGTTCCCTCAGAGTCAATTAATGGATCGCAGGTACGTGATTGGAATGATTGAGGGAGGACCTCTACCGATATGACCGTCTTACTCAAGATGATAGTATGCTACCTGGTTTGTCTTTATCATCGTATACATACTTTAGTTCACTATTGCATGATGATAGAGCCCATAGGATTCTTGCTTGACTGCCAGCAGTATGATGGCGATCATATACATGGGAGCTGGGGTCTATAAGCACATCCTTAAAGTGCCCCTAGTCGTGGAAGTTTCGAGACAGGGCATCGATACTCCAGAGTAGACTAGTGTATACAGTCGAGACCCCGACGAGGGGCGGTGGCCGGTCTCACAAGCCATTGGTGTCAGTTGGTTCACTTAAGATGTATATAGGTGCTCATTGGGTTTTGAGTACACCAGACAGGACTCGCCGGGAACATGCTAGTTGGTATTATACATATCGTCAGATAGCAGTTCCCAGGTGACATGTGTACAGGTTAGTTTGTCGACCTGAGATCGTCATTTGTCTCGTGTGAGTTCCCACTGTGCTTTGATTACTACCCTACCACTCTCAAAGGAGACATGCAAACAGGTTTTAGTTGGGTACAGTCCCGAGCCACATGGAGGCAGTGAGCAGATCGTCGGGGATTCGTCTCTCTCGGTATTGGGGGTTGATGTCGCACAGTGCATGGGTGGCCATCACTAGAAATTCTCGGCTGAGGTAGTGGAGAATTACTGATTTGGATCAGTAGTTTCTCAGAAGGTGATGGGCTTCATACCGACACGAATTATCGCGTTATTAGGGGTCTCACTTTATCCACCCCCTGACTTGATATGCGGTACTCTTAGACGAATGGACCGGACTGTACGGATATTGTCACTGTCAGACTCAGTAGGGTTTCAAGATGAGTTCGCTCGTCAGCTTCCCTTCCGATCAATACATAGGCAACCGTCACGTACAGTTTGTACCTCTGACTTGCTAGGGGTTATACCCAGTGCCAGTGTGTTGATGAGTCATTAGAGTCCCCCAAAGACAATTTCCCAAGTTTGGGCGAAACGTTGTAGAGGCCGTATGGTTTTATGGCAGGGTTCGGAAAATTCACGTGCGTTTACGCACGTGTCATATTTCGGGTAGATAATACTGGTAGGCTTTGGTTTAAGCCGGATCCGAGTATTATACTGTGTAGATATAATATCTTTGTCTCAGTTGCATTTGTATTCTGTCGTAATACAAATGCGAGTATGTTTATACTGTTACGGGGTTATCCTGAAATTCGTTTCGGGATCGCTTTTGAAAGTTGCCAGTTTCATGTTTTCTATCACCCGTCTTAAACATTCGGTTTAATGCGGATTTATCTTTTCGTCACTTGGGTGAGTCATGAGGGTGATGTGTGTGGAAGCTTCTAGAAGTTGTGACTAGGATTAGTGAGGTGTTCTTGATTCATTGGTTGCATTTAATACTTGATGATGTGTTAAGGTGACTCATGGTTATGCATTAATCAAGTAATGATTCATGATAAGTATGATAGCTTATGGTTACCCTTCTCTTGTTCCTACACTCACACACACCCACCTTCTTAAAGTGGCCGGCCTTCTCTTTTGAGAGATGAGGGAATTGCAAAAGAAAAAGACTATGGTTTTGGCTTCATGGAAATTTCATATATATTCATTTCTCATTTCATTTGAATCCAAAAGGACAACTTCATTAACCGTTCATCCATGGTTTTGGACGAAGTGAGACAAATTGTTCTACTCATTCTCTACATCAATCTTGGTCATCTCTATTAGCAAACTTGATGACCGAGTTGCCTCGGTTCAGAGGCGGGAGCCCGTTTAAAAATCCGTCGACGTAGTGCCACCTGGACGAGGAGACTGGAGATTCAGGAGATCGGAGCAGCCGCAACAAAGCGTGGGATGATGGTTGAAGACCGAAGGACTCGGATCGTTCGGTATAACATTTCTACCTACTTTGTAGTTTGTTAGTTTAGCTTTAATGGCAGATCCCGGTTATAGTATACTATAGAGCCAGTTGTAAAAAAATTTGTTCCGCATTTGGCGTCTGTTAGACGGCCGGGGCGCTACCGTGTACTTACAAAAACAAAGGTGAACCTAGTAAGAAGGATGTAAGGATTACTGTCCATGATTTGGATGACATACTCCGGATAGGAAGTGATGTTCCTATATTACAATAGATCAGATTTTGGTTGTCACACAGTGTTTTCTCCACGTTGGATATGGATAGTATATCAGGAGTTCTGGTGACTAGATCTATGGTTTTAGATCAAGATTTGGGAAATTCTCCAATCAGATACTTAGACAGCATTCTAAAAATATTTTAGAATGGACGACTCCTAGAGTGGTAGTGTACCCGCAGGTGATGGAGTCACCCTCTCTGAAAAGGATGTCTTTTAGACTGATGAAGAGAGGGACTGACATAAATGACATATCATTTGCTTACGCAATTGAGTCAATCATACAAAGTCTTGTACAACACCAGATATTGCTTTTGCACTATTTGCAACAAGCATATATTAATCCAATCCTCGAGAAACAAAGGGAAGCAGTAAAGAACATAAGAGGATGTTCTTGGTATTTGGTAACGGCAGCTTCCTCCAGGAGGCGGTTATCGATTATGGCTTCCAAGGTGACCTGGTTGACAGAGATACTGTCAGAGTTTTAAGTTTATCCTCTTCTGAGGATCAGTATATTGGATAATGTTCCAATAAGGATACTGAGGTAATCATGGTGCTCGATGCCAGTTATAACTCAACAGAGGATACAGCCCAAGAAGTTTGTTGGATAGGAGTTGTTCATTGATGAACTTAGTCCTATCAGGTATCCAGACAAATTCTTATGGCGGGGTATCGCTCAGTTTGAGAGATTGTTGATCTCTGCAAAGTTGAGATATAGAGAGAAGAAGTTGAAACATTATAGCGGATCCACTCACTGAGGCTATTTCTCGAACACGGATGTTCCTCAAACGAGATTTGAGAAACTGATTAGTAGAGAAGTTGGGTATTCGGTAGCACACGAGCTGTAGGTACGCGATACCGCAATAATTGGCCATAAGTGCAAATGGGAGATTGTTGGATATAGTGCCCTCAAGGCAATTATTGTAATTGCAGGCACACGATTATGATAATTGCAGGAGGACCTATACAGGTAGAACAATCTTACTCGAAATGACAGTATGTTATCTGGTTTGTCTTTATCATTATATACATGCATTATGTGGTATTGCAGATCACTATTATATGTTGATAGAGCCCACAGGATTCGTGCTTGACTACCAGCATTATGATGGCGATCATATACTTGAGAGCTGTATGGTCTATAAGCACAACCTTGAATGTCCCTAGTCGTGGGAGTATCGAGACTGGGCATCGATATTCCGGAGTAGACTAGTGTATACGCTTTGAGACCCCGATGAGGGGCGGTGGCCGGTCTCATAAACTATTGGTGTTGTGCCGCCTAAGATAGTATACAGGTGCTCACTAGAGGTGAGTACACTGGACGGACTGGCCGAGAACTTCTAGATGGTATTATATGTTGGGATACCTAGGACGGCAGCAAGGTTTCGGGTAGAATCATCCATGCCAAGTTTAAATTTTTGTCGTTCTAGATAACCCTAACCTAGAATCGATAGTAGAGAATCAAACAAAACTACATGTTAACATCTTAACATCTAAGAGATTAGGGATTACAACCTTTGTAATTTGTTCCTTCACTTCATAAGCTCCGAGTTGAGGTCCCTTCGCTGCGATCATCAAGTTCCCATATCCTTGAGAGGCTCCATGAAGTGAATGATGCATGCTTGCTTGATGTCTTCACAATCCAAAATGATCTACCTTGAGGAATCACAAACCCAAGCTTTCACTTCACTAATAAGGTATTAGTGAAGAAAACACCCTAATCTAAGTGGCTAGAATAGATGAGGATGATGAAGCAGGAATTTTGCTCTCTTTAGTTTTCTTTTTCTCATAAACATTTATCACAAAAGAAAAAGCTAGAAAGCTTTTTGGAGGAAGAAGAAGATGAAGTGATAAAATGAATTCATGTGTGAGGTTAGAAATGCAACCATGGGTTAAGCATGGCATGCTTAACCCTTGTAGAGAATAAACCATGGGCTTGAGTTAAATGGTTAGGTTAACAAATATCTAGTAAATATCTAAAGAGTGGACAAATTCAACATAATAAAATATCTTAACTTTAATCCATAATTTAGAATTACCTAAAAACAAAATGTTAACACTGATCTAAACCCTAGCATGGTTTAATCTCATAAACCCTAGTTGCATTTGTAACCTAGCATGTTACAATATTATATATCACATATATAATATTTAATGTAACAAAAGAAAATAATACAATTAACGTATATCACATATATATCAATGTATCATCCAGTGAGAGAAAAAGAATCATTTAAGTGAGCTTATATTAGTTAATGTAATGTGATATATCACATATATAATTATACATTAAATTATCGAATCAACACTTGATCCGATAATCCGGCTATATAACATATAACCGACTGATATAATATGTATCATTTTATCGAATCAGCACTTGATCCGATAACCCGGCTAAATCACATATACCCGGCCGATATCACATATCGCGAGAATAGAATACGGTATCTCATATCGTATTAATCTCGGTCCCGCACATGTCACATATGTGTTCCTACTCCATTTCGCCTGAGCCAGGAAACCTCTGTATAGGACTCTAAAGACTCGTCAATACGCCGGCAGTGGGTGATGATCATATCAAACACCCACAAGCTGCAAGCGGTCAGCTAAACGTAACAGCCACCCGGGTATTGATCAATCAGAAGATCAACAAGCAAGCCTGTACATACTCTTGTGAATCCAATCGTAACACTACCGTACAGTCCGGTCTCTTCGTCCGATATGTCGCATATCCAGTCTAGGGGTGGTAAACGTCAGACCTCAGTAACCGATAAGTCATGTCGATGTGAGGCTCATAACAAGTCGAGAAACTACTGATAACACTTACCAATAGATCTCCATATCAGCCCTGGCCAGGGGCTTCCAGTTATAGCCAATCGAACACAGCGCAACATCAACCCCAATACTGGGAGAGACGAAAACCCCTCCTATCGCTCATTACCTCCATGTGATTCGGGACTGTACCCAAAAGCCACTGTTTTGCACGTTCTCATGAATGTGGTAAGGTGGAAATCAAAGCACAGTGGGAATCATATAAGACTCTATGACGATCTCGGGTCTACAGACTAACCTGTACCAGTGTCACCAGAGAACTGCTATCTGACAATAGGTATAATACCATCAAGGAGTTCTCGGCGAGTCCGTTCAGTGTACCCAGTCTCCACTGAGCACCCGTACACCATCTTTGATGTCAAACACCAATGGATATGGGATCATCCATCGCCCATCATACGGGTCAAGATGCGTATACGCTAGTCTACTCTGAAGTATCGATGCCCTGTCTCGATACACCCTCGACTAGGAACAATTATAAGATATACTCTTGGATTACCCTAGCCCCACTAGTATGATCTGCGTCATAATCCTAGTAGTCGAGCATATATCCTAAGGGCTTTATCAACATATGGGAGGAAGATAGTAAACCAATACAAGTCAACATGTTTAGACAAAGTGAAACCAGATAGCATACTATCATGTCGAGCAAGAAAGTCCTCTCTATATATATCCAAGCATCCACTTTAATATACATCATATGTACAACAATAGCCTCTAGGGCATATATATAACTAACAATCTCCCACTTGCACTAAGGCCAGCTGTTGTAGTATCTCATACCCAACATCCCGAAGAGTCTCTCAAATTGTATCTGGGGTATGGCCTTCGTGAGTGGATCCGCAGTGTTGTCCTTCGTGTCAACTCTCCTGACCTCGATCTCGTGGCGATCAACTATCTCCCGAATCAGGTGATACCGCCTCAGAATATGCCTAGATTTCTGATGGGACCTGGGTTCCTTGGCCAAAGCCACAGCTCCATTGTTATCACAATACAAAGGTATTGGATCCTCAATGGATGGAACTACGCCAAGTTCAGTGATGAACTTCTTCATCCAGACAGCCTCTTTGGCTGCATCGTTGGAAGCGATGTATTCAGCCTCTATCGTCGAGTCTGCCACGGTTTCCTGTTTGGAACTCTTCCAACAAACCGCCCCTCCATTGAGGGTAAAAACAAAGCCCGAGTGCGACTTAGAGTCGTCCTTATCACTTTGGAAGCACGAATCGGTAAAGGACTCCACTTGGATTCCTCCATTACCATATACCAAGAACATCTCCTTAGTCCTTCTCAAGTACTTGAGAATGGTCTTCACAGCTGTCCAGTGACTCTCTCCTGGATCTACTTGATACCTACTCACTACACTTAGTGAGTATGATGCATCGGGTCTGGTACATAGCATCGCGTACATGATAGAACCTACTGCCGAAGCATAGGGTATCCCTTGCATGCGAGCTCTTTCCAAATCAGTCTTAGGAGACATCTCTTTAGAGAGAGTGAGTCCAGAGATCGTGGGTAAGTTCCCACGCTTGGATTCTTCCATACTAAACCTCTTTAGTATGGTGTCAATGAACCTGGATTGGGACAATCCCAGTATCCACTTAGATCTATCTCTATAGATCTTAATTCCCAAAATGCAGGAGGAATCACCTAGATCTTTCATTGAGAATCTATGTGATAAGAAGAGCTTGACCGAGTGCAGCATAAGAACATCATTTCCTATCAAGAGTATGTCATCGACGTACAATACGAGGAAGACAACCTTACTCTCTGCCACCTTCTTGTAAATACAAGGTTCATCTACGTTCTTGATGAAGTCAAACTCTTTGACTACAACATCAAAATAGATGTTCCAACTCCGCGATGCCTGCTTTAACCCGTAGATGGATTTAAGCAGTTTGCACACCTTTCCGCTACTCCCACTGTCTACGAAGCCCTCTGGCTGAGTCATGTACACGCAATCCTCTAAATCACCATTTAGAAAGGCGGTCTTAACATCTATTTGCCAGATTTCATAGTCATGGTATGCAACAATGGCAAGTAGGATCCGGATGGACTTAAGCATAGCCACAGGAGAAAAGGTTTCGTCATAATCCATACCTGGTCGTTGACGAAAACCCTTTGCAACAAGTCTAGCTTTGAAAGTCTCAACTTTTCCATCTACACCAAGTTTCTTCTTAAAGATCCAGGTGCTCCCAATAGGTTTTACCCCTTCAGGAGCAACTTCCAAAGTCCATACTTTGTTGGTGTACATGGATTCCATCTCAGATCGCATTGCATCCAGCCATTTCACAGAGTCCCCACTCGTGATGGCCTGCTCGAAGCTAGTCGGGTCATCAATTTTTATGATGCAATCCTCGCTCCCACCATCAATGAGATAACCATAGTATCTCTCTGATGGATGAGGAGCCCTACTAGATCGGCGGAGCGGCTGAGGTTCATCGGGAACTACTGAATCCTCTGGTTCTACCAAATCTTCTGTTGCAGTTTCTGTAGCTGGAACTTCTTCCAGTTCTGCCTCTTCGCCACTAATCTCCTTTGCAAGAAATTCCTTTTCTAAAAAGGTGGCATATTAAGCAACAAACACATTTTGTTCCTCAGGGTAGTAGAAGATATGCCCTCGTGAATGCTTGGGATATCCTACAAACTTGCACAGAACTGATCTTGCCTCGAGCTTGTCCGGATTTTTCTTTTTAATATAGGCCGGGCAACCCCATATCTTAACAAAATTAAGACGTGGTCTCTTCCCCTCCCATGTCTCATATGGAGTGGTAGGCACTGATTTGGTTGGAACTCTATTCAATAGGTATATGGCTGTCTCAAGCGCATACCCCCAAAAGGAAATAGGCAACTCAGCAGTGCTCATCATAGAGTGCAACATATCTAATAGGGTGCAATTCCTCCGCTGCGATACTCCGTTGTGTTGTGGTGTATATGGAAGAATAAGCTGAGAGAGAATCCCATTCTCTTTTAGATAGTCCAGGAACTCATTGATCAAGTATTCTCCTCCTCGATCAGATCGAAGAATCATAATACTTTTACCCTTTTGGTTCTCTACTTCGTGCTTATATTTTTTGAATTTCTCAAAAGCTTCAGACTTGTGTTTCAACAGGAACACATGTCTGTATCTTGAGAGATCGTCAGTGAATGTAATGAAGTACGAGGAACCATCCCTGGCATTTGTAGACATGGGACCACATACATCACTATGTATCAGTCCCAAGAGTTCCATAACTCTTTCTCCGTGTCCACTAAACGGAGTTTTGGTCATTTTGCCTTTGATACATGAATGGCAAGTTTCATAAGATGATAATTCAAATGGATTCAAATATCCATCCTTATGTAACTTAGCTAGTCATGTCGCATTGATATGACCTAGTCTACAATGCCATAAGAAGGATTCGTTCATTTCTGAACCCTTCCTCTTATGTGTGTTCTGTACATTAAGAACCGTGGTTTGATTCAGAACGTATATGCCATTATTTAACGAGCCTGATCCAATCAACTTTTGATTCAGGAAAATGTTCATAATATTATCCTGTACTACAAAATTACATCCTTCTTTACTCAATAAAAAAACTGATATAATATTGCATATCAGGGTCGGAATGTAATAGCATTCATTCAGAATCAATGTATTACCATTTGGTAATACAAGGTGATGTTCGCCAACTACTTTGGCTGCAACATTTGCACCATTCTCTACTCTTATGGAATGATCACCCTCTCCCAGCTTCCTACCTTTCCGTAGCCCATGTAACATATTACATATGTGGGATCCCGATCCGGTATCTAAAACCTAGGACGTAGAGTGAACTGAGAAACAGTTCTCGATAACTAACACACCCGAAGAAGATGCATCAACATGCTTATTCTTCATTTGGACGGCGTGGGAATCCAGATATTCTCTTATTTCCTGTTCTGTCTTATAACAGTTATAAGAAAGAATGGAATCAACGTCCTCTGCTTAGTATAATAAGCGGGTTCGGTCAATACATCCATATTATTATCTTGATTAAGTCCTGGCATGGTGGCTACATAGAGAGAGAGAGAGAGAAGAAAACACTTTAGCGTTCGCTCTTGCAAGATTAGATTGGTTATTATCTTATCTAATTAGGATGGTTCCCACTGTTTTCATCAAATCTTCCTTCAAACCCTAAAAGGTAAGACTAGCCGGGATTAATTACACTTTACAAGTTCGCCAATCTTTCAGCCAGGCCAGTGTTGGTACTTTGAAGGAGGTTCCCCGTGCTTTCGTACGGGCCTAATTAAAATAAACCTCGTTTTCCCAGAGGCATAACTCCATTAACATCTTTCTAGACACCTACTTGATTGGCTAATTGTTATGTGTAAAAATCTCCCAGGAGTAACTCTTACTCGCAGTGGGTATCAGGATCCAACTATCTCATAGAAGGTATGCAATCTCATTGCAAATTTCAACTCTTGAAATTCCCGATAATACTTTTTCCCCTAGCGTCTTATGACCTTGACGGAGGTCAACAAACCATAGGATACTAGTCAAGTTCAACTTGTCATTTCCTGATTAAATTAAACCCACGCGCACGACCGTTGATGGAGGTCAACAAGGTCGTACGACTACCCTAAAACAACCGCATCATATGCAGCAAATAAATACTAGTCAGCTACCGCACACTACGCCTTGACGGAGGTCAACAAACGCAGCAAGAATACTAAGTAGAACTTATCTGAAATGACGGAGGGCTACGACAGGTTTTTCTGAAAACCTTTTGCGCGATGAACTTGATATCGTTGTAAAAACAAGTGATTTTGAAAAGGAGTGTTTTTGAGGTTTTTACTGTTTCGCTAAAGAGGTCACTCCCGGTGAAGGGATCTCGGCTCTTTCTTTATCGAATAAGGTGCAGGATATTTCACAAATACCGTTGTGCAAAGCAAGAACTATAAAAGCAATCAAAAACTAAACTGAGTGAGTTGTAGCATCTGCCAGTTATTGCTAAAGAGGTCATTCCCGGTGAAGGGATCTCGGCTTTTTCTTCATCGAATAAGGTGCAGGATATTTCACAAATATCGCTGTGCAAAGCAATAACTGTAGCTACCTTTTTTTTGAAAATTTGATTCTACAACATCTTTTAGGTTTCTTGTCTTTCATTAATCTCATTAATGAATCCCATCATTTATGTAGGGTTCCTATGAACGACAACAAGGTTCCGGGAGGTATCATCCATGCCATTTTCAAAATTTTGCAGTGTTAAAAAACCCTAAACTGGAATCGATAACTAGAGAATCATACGAAACATAAAGTAAACTACTTTACTTCTAAGTGAACTAGAAATACAACCTTTGTATATCGGTCCTTCACTTCAATAGCTCCTTGTAGTAGTCCCTTCGCTGCGATGAAATGATCTTGCACTCTTGAATGGTTCTATGAGAAGAAAGCAACGGTCTTGCTTGAAGTCTTTGAGGCCGAAGATGATCTACGTCGAGAAGATACTAACTCAAGCTACCCTCTTCACTAATGAGAGACTAGTGAAGCAAACACCCTATACTAAAGTGCTAATCTAGTAGAGGATGATGAAGTAGGAAGTGGGCTCACTTTAGTTTTATTTTTCTCACAATATTTTCTCTCTTTTAGAAAACCCTAGCAAGCTCTTTTGCTCGAGGAAGAAGAAGATGAGCAAAAGAAATGAGAATGAACTAATGAGATGAGAGAATAAACCATGGGTGTGTTTGTATCATATACTAACTCATATAGAGACATAACCATAGCTAAATTATAATGGTTAGGTTAATAAATATCTTAAGTAAAACAAAGCTAGTGGACTAAGTCAATGCATCCATAAGCTTCATGAACCTTCATGCATGTGAGCTCATTATCCACTAATTTTGGAATTACTTTAAATATTAAAACCCAACATTATAATTAGTGTGGTGTAAGTCTCATACACCCATTTAGTGTGTATCAACAACCATGATACGAAAAGAACACAATTAATATATATCACATATATAATAAGTGTGCACATGTGAGAATAAATAAATGCTTAAGTGAGCTAATATTAGTTAATGTCAATTAGTATATCAAATATACAATTATACACTAAATTATTAAATCAAAACTCGATTTAATAATCCGGCTATATCACATATAACCGACCAATATTAAATATACCAACTTATCGAATCAACACTTGATTCGATAACCCGGCTATATCATATATAACCGTCCGATACAAATATCGTGAGAATAGAATACGGTATCACATACTCGCATTATTCTCGGTCCTGCACATATCACATATGTGCTCCTACTTCGTTTTGCCTGAGCCAGTAAAACCTCTATGTAGAACTCTAAAGACTCGTCAATACGCCGGCAGTAGGCGATGATCACATCAAGCACCCACAAGCCGTCAGCGGTACTAGATGGACTTAACGGCTACCCGGGTATTGAGCGATCAGAAGATCAGCAAACAAGTCCGCTCTAAATCCTGCAAAAGCCTAACAGTAACACTATCGTACAGTCCGGTCTCCTCGTCTGATATGTCGTATATCCAGTCTAGGGGTGGTAAACGTCAGACCCCAATAACCTATAAGTCATGCCAATATGAGGCTCATAACGGGTCGAGAAACTACTGATAACACTTACCAGTAAATCTCTAAATCAGCCCTGGCCAGGGACTCCCCTGTTATGGCCAATCGAGCACAGCGCAACATCAACCCCCAATACCGGGAGAGACGAAACCCCTCCTATCGCTCATTGCCTCCATGTGACTCGGGGCTGTACCCCAAAACCACTATTTTGCACGTCCTCTTAAACGTGGTAAGGTGGAAATCAAAGCATAGTGGAAATCACACAAGACTCTATGACGATTTCGGGTTTACAGACTAACCTATACCAGTGTCACTAGAGAACTGCTATCTGACGTGAGGTATAATACTATCTAGGAGTTCTCGGCGAGTCTGTCCAGTGTACTCAGTCTCTACTGAGCACCCGTATACCATCTCTGATGTCAAACACCAATGGATATGGGATCATCCATTGCCCATCACATGGGTCGAGAAACGTATACGCTAGTCTACTCTGGTATATCGATGCCCTGTCTCGATACACCCACGACTAGGAACATTAAAGGATGAACTTATGGACTATTATGGCCCCACTAGTATGATCTACATCATAATCTTGGTAGTCAAGTACACATCCTAAGGGCTTTGCCAACATGTAACCATAAGACAGTATCAAGAGACAAGTATACATGTTAAGATAAAGAGCAACCAGATAGCATACTATCATGTCGAGCAAGAAAGTCCTCTCTATATATGTCCAAGCATCCAATATAATATCCATCATATGTACAATAATGGCCTCTAGGGCATACATACAACTAACAATCTCCCACTTGCACTAAGGCCAGCTGCTGTAGTATCGCATACCCAGCATCCCGAAGAGTCTATCGAAATGTATCTGGGGAATGGACTTCGTGATTGGATCCGCAGTGTTATTCTTCGTGTCTACTCTCCTGACCTCGATCTCCCGGGGATCAACTATCTCCCGGATCAGGTGATACCGCCTCAGAATATGCCTGGATCGCTGATGGGACCTGGGTTTCTTGGCCAAAGCCACCGCTCCATTGTTATCGCAATACAAAGGTATTGGATACTCAATGGAGGGAACCACTCCAAGTTCAGTTATGAATGTCTTCATCCAGACAGCCTCATTGGTAGTATTGTTGGCAGCGATGTATTCAGCCTCCATCGTCGAGTCTGCCACGGTTTCCTGCTTAGAACTCTTCCAGCATACCGCTCCTCTATTGAGGATAAAGACAAATCCCGAGTGCGACTTAAAGTCATCCTTATCATTCTGAAAGCTCGAATCGATAAAGGACTCCACTTGGAGTTCTCCGTTACCATACACCAAGAGCATCTCTTTAGTCCTTCTCAAGTACTTGAGAATGCTCTTCACAGCTGTCCAGTGACTCTCTCCTGGATCTACTTGATACCTACTCACTACACTTAGTGAGTGTGCTACATCAGGTCTGTAGGGTTCCTAGGCACACTAAGGAGGTCCCACAAGGCATCAACCATGCCAATTTCAAAAAATTCCGGTGCCGAGAAACCCTAATATAGATCGTTAACTAGAGAAAAGGCGAAACTACAAGTAGTAAACAACTTTACTGCTAAAAGGGAAGTGACTACAACCTTTGTAGATCCGGTCCTCCACTTCCTTAGCTCCGTGAAGATGTCCCCTCGCTGCGATCATCGGATCCCGGACTCTAGCGTCGGCTTCATCGGAGAAATGGGCGGGCTAGGTCGTCGACTTCGATGCCGAAGATGATCTACGTCGAGGCAACTCAAGATCAAGCTCCAACTTCACCAAGTCATGAAACTTGTGAAGAAAACACTCTATACAACTTGGCAAGTGGTAGAGGATGAATAAATAGGAAGTGGGTTCACTTTGGATTTGGATTTCTCGCTTGGAATCATCACTTGATATTTTTGAAGCAAGCTTTTCTTTTCTTTTTTCAAGAAGAAGAAGAGAATGAAAAAGAATTATGAATTAATTCCAAAAAGAAAAATGAAGTGATGGTTATCATAATGCAACCATGGGTGAGGCTAACTCATGTAGAGAATGAACTAGGGTTTAGGTAAATGGTTAGGGTTAAGGAAAGAAACAAAATGGTCAAGCTTTCTCAAAGCTTCATGAAGCTTCAACAAAATCCAAACAAAGCCACCATTTTATTTCTAGCCAAAATAAATAGATAAATAAATGAATAAATAAATAATTCAAATGAAACCCTAACTATTTACTAAACATGGTTTAAATCAAGCATACACCCAAGTATGCATGTATCATCAAACATGATACAATCAAGTGCACAAAAATATATCACATATATAACTTGTGCACATCAAGTGAGAAAGTTAATCTTAAGTGAACAAATACTAGTTAATGTAAAGTAATATATCAAATATATAATTATACATTAAATCATTAAATCAACACTTGATTTAACGATCCAGTCATATCGCATATGACCGACTAATATCAATAGTAACAACTTATCGAATCAACACTTGATCCGATAACCCGGTTATATCGCATATAACCGATCAATGTCACAGATCGCGAGAATCGAATACAGCATCATATACTGGTATTATTCTCGGTCCCGCACATATCTCATATGCGCTCCTATTTCGTTTTGCTTGAGCCAGGAAATCTCTGTGTAGGACTCTAAAGACTCGTCAATACGCCGGCAGCAGATGATGATCATATCAAGCACCCACAAACCGCAAGCGGTCTGCTAAACGTAACGACCACCCGGGTATTGAGCGATCAGAAGAACGACGAGCAAGCCCGCTCACACTCCTGTGAATCCAACCAGTAACACTTACCGTACAGTCCGGTCTCGTCGTCTGATATGTCGCATATCTCGCCTAGGGGTGGTAAACGTCAGACCCCAATAGCTCGATAAGTCGTGTCGATATGAGGTCTATAACAGTTCGAGAAACTACAGGTAACACTTACCAGTAAATCTCAGCAACCCTGGCCAGGGATTTCCGGTTATAACCAATCGAACACAGCGCAACACCAACTCCCTATACCGGGAGAGACGAATCCCCTCCTATCGCTCATTGCCTCCATGTGATTCGGGACTGTACACAAAAACCGCCGTTTTGCACGCCCTCTTGGACGTGGTAAGGTGGAAATCAAAGCACAGTGGGAATCACACAAGACTCTATGACGATCTCGGGTCAACAGACTACTCTGTACCAGTGTCACCAGAGAACTGCCATCTGACGTAAGGTATAATACCATCTGGGAGTTCTCGGCGAGTCCGTCCAGTGTACCCAGTCTCCACTGAGCACCCGTATATCATCTCTGATGTCAAACACCAATGGATATGGGATCATCCATCGCCCATCTGTATGGGTCGAGAAGGTATACGCTAGTCTACTCTGGTATATCGATGCCCCGTCTCGATACACCCACGACTAGGGACCTTGAAGGATGTACTTATAGACTACCATGTCCCCACTAGTATGATCCGCATCATAGTCCAGGTAGTCAAGTACTCATCCTAAGGGCTTTACCAACATATAACAGAGAGACAATCAGTATACACGTTAAGGTAAAGAGCAACCAGATAGCATACTATCATGTCGAGCAAGAAAGACCTCCCTATATATGTCCAAGCATCCACTACAATATACATCCTATGTATAGTAATGGCCTCTAAGGCATACATATAACTAACAATCTCCCACTTGCACTAGGGCCATCTGATAGCAGTGGTTGTAGTATCTCATACTCAACCATCCCATAAAAGTCTCTCTCTGGGAAAAAGCCTTTGTGAGTGGATCCGCCGTGTTGTCCTCTGAGTCTACTCTCCTAACCTCGATCACCCTGGAGATCAACCATCTCCATGATCAGGTGATACTGCCTTAGAATATGTCCGGATCACTGATGGGACGGACATTTCTTGGCATAAGCCACAACTCCATTGTCACACAATGGGAGGAACTAAGTTCATCTCATGAACCAATATACACCCAGACTGCCTCTTTGGTAGCATCTTAAGTAGCGATGTATCTTGCCTTTAATCGTCTAGTATGCCACGGTATCTAGCTTAGAACTCTTCCAACATACCGTCCCTTAACTGAGGGTAAAGACAATGCCTGTGACTGACATTCAGTCGTCCTTATCACCCTGGAACACTTCCAGTGATTCTCCCGTGGATCAATTGATACCATCTCACTTCAACTAGTGAGAATCCTAACATCCATTTAGATCTATCTCATAGATCCAAAACCCAGGATTTAGTAGGTATCACTTTGATCATATGTGGAGAATCATTGTGATAAGCGGAGATTGATCGAGCGTAGCATAAGAAACTCCTTCCCTATCAATAGTATATCATCCACGTACTCTACGAGGATCGTCACCATACTCCCTACTACCTTTTTATTTATACAAGGTTCATTTACCATTTTGATGATGTCAAACTCTTTGACTACTACATCAAAACAAACGTTCCAACTCCGCGATGCCTGCTTTATCCTATAAAGTATCTTGTACACGTTTCTACTGCTCTCACTGTTTACGAAGCCCTCTGACTGTGTACTTATAGACTCTCTATTTTAAAATATCATTTAGAAGAGCAGTCATGACACCCAACCGCCAGATATCGTAGTTATGGTATGTAGCCGTGGCAAGTAGGATCTGGATGGACTTAAACATAGATCCTTAGAAAAGGTTTCAACACAATCCATACCTGGTCAATGATGCAAACCTTTAACAAGTCTAGATTTGAAAGTCTCAACTTTTCCATGTACACCAAGTAATCTTCTCAAGATATACTTGCTCCTGATGGGGATTTAACCCTTCAGATATAGCAACCAAAGTCCATACTTTGTTGGTGTATAAGGATTCCATCTCAGATCGCTAAGCATCCAGCCATTCTTACAGAGTCCCACTCCTGATGGCCAGCTCAAAACTAGTTGGGTCATCATCTCATGATGCAATCCTCGCTCCCACTGTCATAGAGAAACCGAAGTATCTCTTAGGCGGATGAGGAACCCTACCAGATCGGCGGAGAGGCTGAGGTTCGTTGGAATCTACTGAATACTTTGGTTCTACCAAATCATCTGCTGTAGTTGTTCTACAAAACAGACCTTGCCTCGAGCTTTTCCGGATTTTGCTTTTAGACATAGGCCGGTCAACCCTAAATCTTAACTAGCTTAAGACATGGGCTCTTCCCATACCATATCTCATATGGAGTGGTAGGCTGTGATCTGATTTGAACCTAATTCAATAGGTATGCAGCTTCTCAAGTGCATTACTCCCAAAAGGAAACAGGTAACTCAGTATTACTCATCATAGAGCGCACCATATCGAATAGGGTGCTATTGCTCCGCCCCGATATACCATCGTGCTATGGTGTATACGGAGGAGTAATGCTGAGAGAGAATCTCATTCTCCTTTAGAATAGTCCAGGAATTCCGTGCTCAAGTATTCTCCTCCCTGATCGCATCAAAGGACATAATACTTATACCCTCATTTTGGTTCTCTACTTCTAACTTATATTATGTGAATATCTCAAAAGGTTCGGACTTGTGTTTCAACAGGAATATATGACTGAATCTTGAGAGATCATCAGAGAATGTAACGAAGTACAAAGAACCGGTCCTGGCATGTGTAGACGGGGGACCTTACATACATCAACATGTATCAATCCCAAGAGTTTACTAACTCTTTCTCTGTTACAAATAAACAGAGCTGTGGTCATCTTATCTTTGTGACAAGACCGGCAAGTTTTCACAAGATGTAAATTCAAACAGATTTAAATATGCATCTTTGTGCAACTTAGCTAGTCGGGTCGCATTGATATGACCTAGTCTACAATACCTCAAGAAGGATCCGTTCATTTTTGAACTCTTCCTCTTGTGTGTGTTCCGCATACTAAAGAACTGTAGTTTGATTTAGAACATCAATGCTTTTAGATAACGTGCCTGAACCGATCAACTTTTGATATAGGAAATGTTCAAAACATTATCCAACAATACAAAATTTTATCGTTTCTTTACTAATAAAGAGACCGATATGATTTTGTATATCAGGTTCGGTATTTAATAGCATTTGTTCAGAATCAATGTACTGATAATACAGGGTGACAGTGACCAACAGACTTGGCTGCAACACTTGCCCCGTTTTCTGCCTCATGAAACTTATCACCCGTTCTCAGTTCCCTACCTTTCTGAAGCCCTATGTAACAGATTACATATCTGGGATCCTGATCTGGTATCAAATACCCAGGACGTAGAGGATACAGAGAAACAGTTCTTTGTAATGAACACACCCGAAGATGATGCATCATTATGCACTTTCTTCGTTTGGGCGGCACAGGAATTCTGGTATTCCCCAATTTCCTGCTCTGTCTTATAACAATTATAAGTTGGAGCGGGACCAACGTTCCCCAGCTCAGTATAACAAGCAGGTTCGGTCAAATATCCGTATTTTTTTATCTTGATTAAGGCGTGATATGGTCGCTACCAGGAGAGAGAGAGAAGAAAATACTCTGCGTGCGCTCTTGCAAGATCAGATTGGTTATTATTTTATCTAATCAGGATGGCCCCTACTGTTTTTATCAAATCTTTCTTCAAACCCTAAAAGGAAAGACTAGCCGGGATTAATTACACGCTACAAGTTCGCCAATCTTTCAGCCAGGCCAGTGTCGGTACTTTGAGGGAGGTCCCCCGTGCTTTCGCACGAACCTAATTAATGTAAATCTCATTTTCCCAGAGGCGTAACCTCGTTAACACCTTTCTAGACACCTACTTGATCGGCTAATTGTAATGTGTAAAACTCTCCCAGGAGTAACTCTTACTCGCAGCGGGTATCGGGATCTAACTATCTCATAGAAGGTATGCAATCTCATTGCAAATTTCAACACTTGAAATTCCCGATAATTTTGCCCCTAGCAGCTATATGACCTTAACATAGTCAACAAATCATAAGTGCTAGTCAAGTTCAACCCGCCATTTCCCGATTGAATTAAACCCACCCGCACGACCCTTAACACAGCCAACAAAGTCTCACGACTACCCTAATCCAATCGCATCATATGCTTATACAGATAAGCACTAATCAGCTACCGCACACTACGCCTTAACATAGTCAACAAACGTAGCACGAATACTAACTAGTACTTATCTGAAATGACGGAGGGCTACGACAGGTTTTTAAGAAAACCTATTGTGTAATGAACTTGATATCGTTGTAGGATCGAATGAATTTGAAATGGAGCGTTTTTTAGGCTTTTCTAGTTTTGCTAAAGAGGTCACTCCCGGTGAAGGGATCATCGGCCCTTTCCTCGTTGAATGAGGTGCGGGATATATCATATATATCATTGTGCAAAGCAGAAACTATAGAAGCAATCAAAAGACAAACCGAGTGTGTAGCATCTGCCAGTTATTGCTAAAGGGGTCACTCCCGGTGAAGGGATCGTCGGCCCTTTCCTCATCGAATAAGGTGCAGGATATATCATATATACCGCAGTGCAAAGCAAGAACTGTAGCTACCTGTTTTATTTTTGAAATTCGATTCCACAACATCTTTAGGTTTCTTTTTCTTTCATTGATCATATTAATGAAGTCCCATCATTTAAGTACCTAAACATCACAGATAAATACGACGTACACTTATGCCATCCGCATTCGCCTCGATGTCCCTTCGTGCACCGTTAGGTTAGGTAACTAACGGCAGAGCAGGGCAGGGCTAGCGCTGGTGTAAAACATAAGTAACGTCTATATAATATATCATATATACTATATACTGTATCTATCACAGAACATCAAATGATCACATCACAGATATCGCAGCAGAAGAAACATATGAAACACTGGATATACTAGGACGTCCGTGTTTTCAATACGAGCCAGTATAAAACACGGATTCCACGGTCGCGATGAATAGCCAAACCCACACCCCTAGACCCCTACGAGAGCGGCAAGCAACCCTACCAATTCTAGAGTTAGGAGACCCGGACTCGACTCCTCGAGTTGGTCTTCTACTGGACTCCAGAACCCGGTTACTTGTGCCCTCCTCCTTGGGTCTATCCTAGTGCGGAAAAGTAAATAATATACAAAAGGTGACAACTTCCGCAACCTGGAAGTTCCCCAATAAAAGAATATTACATACAAGGTACTTACATGAATGAAAATGAAAAACACTCGTCTCACATAAAAAAAACCCGGTTATTCATACACGACGATCCAATATAACATATCCAGCAACACATAACATCACATGTCATCAACGTAAGTAAATATGCGCATCCCAATTGTCGTTGACATATAGCAACGAAACCGGCGATATCACATATTACACTTACGGTCACAGAAAAGAAAGTGTAAAACTACAACAGTTGGAATCCGCAACCTCCTCAGACATCGCATGCCTAATCAAATGAATTACTTAGACATCGCAAGCCTAACAATTATAAACCCCGCATTTTAGTCTCATTATCGAAAACACTTTTCAATACCAAGTCGGGCAATTCAACAAGATTCCCGACATCCTGATCGAATGTTCATCGCAAACTTCAGTAGACGGCCGCACCCCCGATACCGTCGACGAAGTGCACAAAAGCGGAACACCGCTGCCGCGAGCACCCGAACGGATGCTTTCAGCGATGGGGTTCTCCTACAGTCACTTGGTCGGGGCTATGGGGTGTAGGTGTCTATTAAGTTTACCCGGCGAGTATCCGCGTACGCTACGTGATTGCGATGGACTTTTGATCGCATCAAAATTCCGTGGCAACCGATCAAGTGAGACTAAAGTGCTATGTTTATAACATTCAAATCAGTTATCTCATAACTCCTTGTGGATTCCAAATATTGTATCACATTCCAGATAAACAGAAAATGTTAAACTTTCCGATCGAACAGTCAAACACCCAAGTTTTCCCAAAACAGCTCAACACAAAAAATAAGTTTAAAAACATTCACTTCATGCCACAGTACCAACGGTCCATCCGTAGAAGGGTCAAGCCAACGCCTCACATGTGGCACGCCGTACTGCCCCAAACCCTAAGGTTCAAAGGGCAGTTCAAGATGGTCACATAATCGAGTTAAGGTTTGTTGTCTTCTAGAGGGTCCATCGCGTTACTTGCACTACTTAGAACGTATTTAAACCACGGAAAAATCCAACACTTGGAAATTTCCCGGCAGGGGAAAAAGTGGGTATTTATATCCGGTCGAACTTTTTAACATATTCAAAAATTATCCGGAAAACACATAGACGGAGTTAAACTTTCCGATCGAAACACCGAGTCCCCAATACACCCCAGAAAACCCAACTGTAGAGTATCAATTAAAAATTCCCATAAAATACAGCAACTGAAGATAGAGATTACTGTGCAAACAAAAGTGAACAAGCTCACTGTATTGCCGCGGAACCGCCGCCCAACCTAGGGTACGGCCGCGGTTCCGCGGCGGTTTAGTCGAATTGGGTCCACGAATTTCACAGTATTTCCTAGAAAACCCTGCTGAATTTTTTAGCTATTTTTAATTTGGAAAAATCCACATTTTCAGAAAATGTACAGAGAGTGGTCTCGGGTTAGGGTTTCGGGTTCGATCGGGTTTTTAGCTTCGTCTACACATCACCTAAGGCTCTAGCTAGACTCTTATACCACTGTAGGATTCCTAGGCACACTAAGGAGGTCCCACAAGGCATCAACCATGCCAATTTCAAAAAATTCCGGTGCCGAGAAACCCTAATATAGATCGTTAACTAGAGAATAGGCGAAACTACAAGTAGTAAACAACTTTACTGCTAAAAGGGAAGTGACTACAACCTTTGTAGATTCGGTCCTCCACTTCCTTAGCTCCGTGAAGATGTCCTCTCGCTGTGATCATCGGATCCCGGACTCTAGCGTCGGCTTCATCGGAGAAATGGGCGGGCTAGGTCGTCGACTTCGATGCCGAAGATGATCTACGTTGAGGCAACTTAAGATCAAGCTCCAAGTTCACCAAGTCATAAAACTTGTGAAGAAAACACCCTATACTACTTGGCAAGTGGTAGAGGATGAAGAAATAGGAAGTGGGTTCACTTTGGATTTGGATTTCTCACTTGGAATCATCACTTGACATTTTTGAAGCAAGCTTTTCTTTTCTTTTTTCAAGAAGAAGAAGAGAATGAAAAAGAATTATGAATTAATTCCAAAAAGAAAAATGAAGTGATTGTTATCATAATGTAACCATGGGTGAGGCTAACTCATGTAGAGAATGAACTAGGGTTTAGGTAAATGGTTAGGGTTAAGGAAAGAAACAAAATGGTCAAGCTTTCTCAAAGCTTCATGAAGCTTCAACAAAATCCAAACAAAGCCACCATTTTATTTCTCGCCAAAATAAATAGATAAATGAATGAGTAAATAAATAATTCAAATGAAACCCTAACCATTTACTAAACATGGTTTAAATCAAGCATACACCCAAGTTTGCATGTATCATCAAACATGATACAATCAAGTGCACAAAAATATATCACATATATAACTTGTGCATATCAAGTGAGAAAGTTAATATTAAGTGAACAAATACTATTTAATGTAAAGTAATATATCAAATATATAATTATACATTGAATCATTAAATCAACACTTGATTTAACGATCCGGTCATATCGCATATGACCGACTAACATCAATAGTAACAACTTATCGAATCAACACTTGATCCGATAATCCGGCTATATCGCATATAACCGATCAATGTCACAGATCGTGAGAATCGAATACAATATCATATACTGGTATTATTCTCGGTCTCGCACATATCTCATATGCGCTCCTATTTCGTTTCGCTTGAGCCAGGAAATCTCTGTGTAGGACTCTAAAGACTCGTCAATACGCCGGCAGCAGATGATGATCATATCAAGCACCCACAAGCCGCAAGCAGTCTGCTAAACGTAACGGCCACCCGGATATTGAGCGATCAGAAGAACGACGAGCAAGCCCGCTCACACTCCTGTGAATCCAACCAGTAACACTTACCGTACAGTCCGGTCTCGTCGTCTGATATGTCGCATATCTCGCCTAGGGGTGGTCAACGTCAGACCCCAATAGCTCGATAAGTCGTGTCGATATGAGGTCTATAACAGTTCGAGAAACTACAGGTAACACTTACCAGTAAATCTCAGCAATCCTGGCAAGGGATTTCCGGTTATAGCCAATCGAACACAGCGCAACATCAACTCCCTATACCGGGAGAGACGAATCCCCTCCTATCGCTCATTGCCTCCATGTGATTCGGGACTGTACCCAAAATCCGCCGTTTTGCATGCCCTCTTGGACGTGGTAAGGTGAAAATCAAAGCACAGTGGGAATCACACAAGACTCTATGACGATCTCGGGTCAACAGACTACTCTGTACCAGTGTCACCAGAGAACTGCCATCTGACGTAAGGTATAATACCATCTAGGAGTTCTCGGCGAGTCCGTCCAGTGTACCCAGTCTCCACTAAGCACCCGTATATCATCTCTGATATCAAACACTAATGGATATGGGATCATCCATCGCCCATCTGTATGGGTCGAGAAAGTATACGCTAGTCTACTCTGGTATATCTATGCCCCGTCTCGATACACCCACGACTAGGGACCTTGAAGGATGTACTTATGGACTACCATGTCCCCACTAGTATGATCCACATCATAGTCCAGGTAGTTAAGTACTCATCCTAAGGGCTTTACCAACATATAACAGAGAGACAATCAGTGTACACGTTAAGGTAAAGAGCAACCAGATAGCATATTATCATGTCGAGCAAGAAAGTCCTCCCTATATATGTCCAAGCATCCACTACAATATACATCCTATGTATAGTAATGGCCTCTAGGGCATATATATAACTAACAGGGTCTGGTACATAGCATCGCGTACATGATAGATCCTACTGTCGAAGTATAGGGTATCCCTTGCATGCGAGCTCTCTCCAAATCAGTCTTGGGAGACATCTCTTTGGAAAGAGTATGTCCTGAGATCGTGGGTAAAAACCCACGCTTGGATTTTTGCATACTAAACCTCTTTAGTATGGTGTCAATGTACCTGGATTGGGACAATCCCAGTATCCGTTTAGATCTATCTTTATAGATCTTAATCCCCAAGATGTAGGAGGCATCCCCTAGATCTTTCATTGAGAATCTTTGTGATAAGAAGAGCTTGACCGATTGCAGCATAGGAATGTCATTTCCTATCAAGAGTATGTCATCCACGTACAATACGAGGAAGACAACCTTACTCTCTACCACCTTCTTGTATATACAAGGCTCATCTATGTTTTTGACGAAATCAAACTCTTTGATAACGACATCAAAACAGATGTTCCAACTCCGTGATGCTTGCTTTAACCCGTAAATGGATTTAAGAAGCTTGCACACCTTTCTGCTGCTCCCACTGTCTACGAAGCCATCTGGCTGAGTCATGTACACGCACTCTTCCAAATCACCATTTAGAAAGGCGGTCTTAACATCCATTTGCCAGATTTCGTAGTCATGGTATGCAGCAATGGCAAGTAGGATCCGGATGGACTTAAGCATAGCCACTGGAGAAAAGGTTTCGTTATAATCGACACCTGGTCGTTGACGAAAACCCTTTGCAACAAGTCTAGCTTTGAAAGTCTCAACCTTTCCATCTACACCAAGTTTCTTCTTAAAGATCCATTTACTCCCAATGGGTTTTACCCCTTCAGGAGCAACTTCCAAAGTCCATACTTTTTTGGTGTACATGGATTCCATCTCAGATCGCATTGCATCCAGCCACTTCACAGAGTCTCCACTCGTGATGGCCTGCTCGATGCTAGTTGGGTCATCATCCTCCATGATGCAATCCTCGCTTCCACCATCAATGAGAAAACCGTAGTATCTCTCAAGTGGATGAGGAACCCTACTAGATCGGCGGAGAGGCTGAGATTCGTTGGGAGCTATCGAATCCTCTGGTTCAACCAAATCTTATGTTGTAGTTTGTGCTGCTGGAACCTCTTCCAATTATATCTCCTTGCTACTAATTTCCTTTGCAAGAAATTCCTTTTCTAAAAAGGTGGCATGTCGAGAAACAAACACCTTTTGTTTCTCGGTGTGGTAGAAGATATACCCTTGTGAGTTTTTGGGATATCCTACAAACTTGCACAGAACAGACCTTGCCTCGAGTTTGTCCGGATTGTGCCTTTTGACATAAACCGGACAACCCCTTATCTTAACATAATTAAGACATGGTGTCTTCCCTTCCATATCTCATATGGAGTGGTAGGCACAGAATTGGTAGGAACCATATTCAATAGGTGTATGACTGTTTCAAGCGCATACCCCCAAAAGAAAATAGGTAACTCAGCGGTGCTCATCATAGAGTGCACCATATCTAATAGGGTACGATTCCTCCGTTCCGATACACCGTTGTGTTGTGGTGTATATGGAGGAGTAAGCTGAGAGAGAAACCCATTCTCTTTTAGAAAGTTCAGGAACTCCATGCTCAAGTATTCACCTCCTCGATCAGATCGAAGAATTTCAATACTTTTACCCGTTTGGTTCTCGACTTCGGATTTATATTCCTTGAATTTCTCAAAAGCTTCAGACTTGTGTTTCATCAGGAACACATATATGTATCTTGAGAGATCGTCAGTGAATGTAATGAAGTACGAAGAACCATTCCTGGCATGAGTATACATGGAACCACATACATCACTATGTATCAGTCCTAAGAGTTCCGTAACTCTTTCTCCGTGTCCTGTAAACGGGGTTTTGGTCATCTTGCCTTTGAGACATACTGGCAAGTGTCATAAGATGAAAATTCGAACAGATTCAAATATCCATCCTTATGCAACTTAGCTAGACGTGTCGCATTGATATGACCTAGTCTACAATACCACAAGAAGGATTCGTTCATTTCTGAACTCTTCCTCTTTTGTGTGTTTTGTATATTAAGAACTATGGTTTGATCTAGAATATATATGTCATTATTTAACGAGCCTGATCCAATCAACTTTTGATTCAGGAAGATGTTCATAACATTATCCTGTACTACAAAATTATATCCTTCTTTACTTAGTAAAGAAACTGATATAAGATTGCATATCAGGGTCGGAATGTAATAGCATTCATTCAGAATCAATATATTACCATTTGGTAATACAAGGTGATATTCGCCAACTGCTTTGGCTGCAACATTTGCGTCATTCCCTACTTTTACGGAATGATCACCTACTCCCAGTTCTCTGCCTTTCCTTAGCCTATGTAATATATTACATATGTGGGATCCTGATGCGGTATCTAATACCCAGGACGTAGAGTGAACTGAGAACAGTTCTCAATAACTAACACACCCGAAGAAGATGCATCAACATACTTATTCTTCGTTTGGGCGGCATAGGAATCCGGATATGTCCCTATTCCCAGTTCAATCTTATAACAATTATAAGAAAGAACGGAACCAACGTTCCCCAGCACAGTATAACAAGCGGGTTCGGTCAATACATCCATATTTTTATCTTGATTAATACCTGACATGGTCGCTACCTGGAAAGAGAGAAGAAAACACTTTAGCGTATTCTCTTGCAAGATCAGATTGGTTATTATTTTATCTAATCAGGATGGCTCCCACTGTTTTTATCAAATCTTCCTTCAAACCCTAAAAGGTAAGACTAGCCGGGATTAAACAATTTCGCCAATCTTTCAGTCAGGCCAGTGCCGGTACTTTGAGGGAGGTTCCCCGTGCTTTCGCACGGACCTAATTAAAATAAACCTCATTTTCCTATAGGCATAACCCCGTTGACACCTTTCTAGACACCTACTTGATCGGCTAATTGTCCTGTGTAAAACTCTCCCAGGAGTAACTCTTACTCGCAGTGGGTATCGGGATCCAACTATCTCATAGAAGGTATGCAATCTCATTGCAAATTTCAACACTTGAAATTCCCGATAATATTTTTCCCCTAATGTGCTATGATCTTGACGAAAGCCAACAAACTATAGTCCGCTAGTCAAGTTCAACCCGTACATTTCTTGATTGATTAAACCCACCCACACGACCCTTGACGAAAGCCAACAAAGCCGTACGACTACCCTAATCCAATCGCATTATATGCAGCAGATAAGCAGTAAGTAGCTACCGCACACTACGCCTTGACGAAATCCAACAAATGTAGCATGAATACTAAATATTACTTATCTGAAATGACGGAGGGCTACGACAGGTTTTTCAGAAAACCTATTGCGTAATGAACTTGATATCGTTGTAGAATCGAGTGATTTTTAAAAGGAGTGTTTTTTAGGTTTGTACTAGTTTCGCTAAAGAGGTTACTCCCGGTGAAGGGATCTCGGCTCTTTCCTTATTGAATAAAGTGCAGGGTATTTCTCAAATACCGCTATGCAAAGCAAAAAATATAAAAGCAATCAAAAAACAAACCGAGTGTTGTATCATCTGCTAGTTTCGCTAAAGAGGTCACTCTCGGTGAAGGGATCTCGGCTCTTTCCTTATCGAATAAGGTGCTGGATATTCTAAAAGGAATACCGCTATGCAAAGCAAAAACTAGAGCTACCCTTTTTGAAAATTTGATTCTACAACATCATTTAGGTTTCTTTTCTTTCATTAATCATATTAATGAAGTCCCATCAATTATGCTTCCTAAGCATCACCGAAAAAACGAAAATACAACGTACGCTTATGCCATCCACATTCGCCTCAGTGTTCCGTTATGCACCGTTAGGTTACTTAACTAACGGCACTCTGGGACGGGACTAGCGCGGGTGCAAAACATAAGCAACGTCTACTATATATCTCATATATAATATGTATCCATTCGTCTCAGAATCCACAGTGATCACATCACAGAGCAGCAGAAGAAACATATGAAATATTAGATATACTAGGAGGTCGGTGTTTTAGTTTGAGCCTGTATAAAACACGGATTCCACGGTCGTGATGATAGCCAAACCTACATCCCTAGACCCCTACGAGAGCGGCAAGCAACCCTACCAATTCTAGAGTTAGGAAACCCGGACTCGACTCCTCGAGTTGGTCTCCCACTGGACTCTAGAACCCGGTTACTTGTGCTCCCCTCCTTGGGTCTATCCATGCGGAAAAGTAAATAATATACAACAACGGTAGCATCTTCCTCAACCCGAAAGTGCCCCAATAAAAGAATATTACATACATTGAATTTTACATGAATAAAAATAAAAACTCTCATCTAACATAAAACTCCCGGCTATTCAAAACGCGGCGATCCAATATAACATATACAGCAACACATAACATCACATGTCATCAACGTAAGTAAATATGTGTATCCCAATTGTCGTTGACATACAGCAACGAAACCGGCGATACACCACATAATACAGTTACGGTCGCAGAAAAAACTAGACGATGTTAAACATTCCGATCGAATTAACAAACACCCATAATTACCCAAAAAGCTCAATACTTGAGCGTAGTTTAAAATTATTCAGCACATGCCACAGTACCAATGGACCAGCCGTAGAAGGGTCAACCAATGCCTCACATGTGGCACCGCTGAACCACCACAAACCTGAGGGTTTAGTAGCAGTTCTGACGGTCACATAATCGAGTTAAGGTTTTGTTCTTCTAGAGGGCCCATCACATAACTTACATGATTTTTGAATGCTTTTTAACTACGGGAAAAATCCAACGCTTGGAAAATTTTCCTGTAAGGGTTAAAGCGAGTATTTGATATCCGATCGAACTTTTTAACACCGTCTAAAGTAACCCGAAAACAATTAGAATTACGACTACGAAACACTCCGAGTTTCTTTTATAGTAAATTAACATCTTATGCACATTTAGCAAAAATAAACAACACCTGAAACACCAAAACCCAGAGCACAGATCATGGAAAAAATTTGGGAATACTGCACTGGGGCCGGCCACCTCGGAAAAACCCTTCATCTGCTCGGCCAAAATCCGAGCAGATGCCCCAAAATTTCTTCCATGTTCTTCTTCTCTCTCAAATATGATTCTGCACTTGTTTAAAAAAATTTTAAAGCTCATATAAAAAACGACAGAACCTGGGTTCTAGGGTTTCAAGTTTCGGAGTTCGTTTCAGTTTCGTAATCTAACGCAATCTGTCTAATTCTCTAGCTTGGCTCTGATACCACTGTAGGGTTCCTATGAACGACAGCAAGGTTTCGAGAGGCATCGTCCATGCCATTTTCAAAATTTTGCCGTTTTAAAGAACCCTAAACTAGAATCGATAACTAGATAATCATACGAAACACAAAGTAAACTACTTTACTTCTAAGTGAACTAAAAATAAAACCTTTATAGATCGGTCCTTCACTTCAATAGTTCCTTGTAGTAGTCCCTTCGCTGCAATGAAATGATCTTGCGGACTCTTGAATGGCTCCATGAAAAGAAAGCAACGGTCTTGCTAGAAGTCTTCGAGGCCGAAGATGATCTACGTCGAGGAGATACTAACTCAAGCTACCCTCTTCACTATTGAGAGATTAGTGAAGCAAACACCCTATACTAAAGTGCTAATCCAATAGAGGATGGTGAAGTAGGAAATGGGCTCACTTTAGTTTTATTTTTCTCACAATATTTTCTTCTTTAAGAAAACCCTAGCAAGCTCTTTTGCTCAAGGAAGAATAAGATGAGCAAAAGAAATGAGAATAAACTAATGAGGTGAGAGAATGAACCATAGATGAGTTTGTATCATATACTAACTCATGTAAAGACATAACCATAGCTAAATTATAATGGTTAGGTTAATAAATATCTTAAGTAAAACAAAACTAGTGGACTAAGTCAATGCATCCATAAGCTTCATGAAGCTTCATATATGTGAGTTCATTATCCACTAATTTTGGAATTACTTTAAATATTAAAACCCAACATTAAAATTAGTGTGGTGTAAGTCTCATACACCTATGTAGTGTGTATCAACAACCATGATACAAAAAGAACACAATTAATATATATCACATATATAATAAGTGTGCACATGTGAGAATAAATAAATGCTTAAGTGAGCTAATATTAGTTAATGTAAATTAGTATATCAAATTTACAATTATACACTAAATTATTAAATCAACACTTGATTTAATAATCCGGCTATATCACATATAACCAACTAATATTAAATGTACCAACTTATCGAATCAACACTTGATTCGATAACCCGGCTATATCACATATAAGCGTCAGATACAAATATCGCGAGAATAGAATACGGTATCACATACTCGCATTATTCTCGGTCCCGCACATATCACATATGTGCTCCTACTTCGCTTTGCCTGAGCCAGTAAAACGTCTATGTAGGACTCCAAAGACTCGTCAATACGCCGACAGTAGATGATGATCACATCAAGCACCTACAAGCCGTCAGCGCTACTAGCTGGACGTAACGGCTACCCGGGTATTGAGTGATCAGAAGATCAGCAAGCAAGCCCGCTCTAACTCCTGCAAAAGCCTGACAGTAACACTACCGTACAGTCCGGTCTCTTCGTCTGATATGTCGCATATCCAGTCTATGGGTGGTAAACGTCAGACCCCAATAACCGATAAGTCATGCCGATATGGGGCTCATAACGGGTCGAGAAACTACTGATAACACTTACCAGTAAATCTTTAAATCAGCCCTGGCCAGGGACTTCCCTGTTATGGCCAATCGAGCACAGCGCAACATCAACCCCCAATACCGGGAGAGACAAAACCCCTCATATCGCTCATTGCCTCCATGTGAATCGGGACTGTACCCAAAAACCACCGTTTTGCACATCCTCTTGAACATGGTAAGGTGGAAATCAAAGCACGGTGGGAATCACAAAAGACTCTATGACGATCTCGAGTCTACAGACTAACCTGTACCAGTGTCACCAGAGAACTGCTATCTGACGTGAGGTATAATACCATCTAGGAGTTCTCGGCGAGTCCGTCCAGTGTACTCAGTCTTCACTGAGCACCCGTATACCATCTCTGATGTCAAACACCAATGGATATGGGATCATCCATCGCCCATCACATGGGTCGAGAAGCGTATACGCTAGTCTACTCTGGTATATCGATGCCCTGTCTCGATACACCCACGACTAGGAACATTAAAGGATGAACTTATGGACTACCATGGCCCCACTAGTATGATCTACATCATAATCCTGGTAGTCAAGTACACATCCTAAGGGCTTTACCAACATGTAACCATAAGACAGTATGAAGAGATAAGTATACATGTTAAGATAAAAAGCAACCAGATAACATACTATCATGTCGAGCAAGAAAGTCCTCTCTATATATGTCCAAGCATCCAATATAATATACATCATATGTAAAATAATGGCCTCTAGGGCATACATACAACTAACAATTTATGCTTCCTAAGCATCACATAAGAAACGAAAATACAACGTACGCTTATGCCATCCGCATTCGCCACAGTGTCCCATTATGCACCGTTAGGTTACTTAACTATCGGCATACCTAGACGGGACTAGCGCGGGTGCAAAACATAAGCAACGTTTATTATATATCATATATACAATAATAAAGCATTCGTCTCAAGCATATAAAATGATCACATTACGGTATATCAGCAGCAGAAGATAACATATGAAATATTGGATATACTAGAAGGTCCGTGTTTTGTTTTGGGCCTGTATAAAACACGGATTCCACAGTCGCGATGAATAGCCAAACCCACATCCCTAGACCTCTACAAGAGCGGCAAGCAACCCTCCCAATTCTAGGGTTAGGTGACCCGGTCTTGACTCCTCGAGATGGCCTCCCACTGGACCCTAGAACCCGGCTACTTGTGCTCTCCTCCTTGGGCCTATCCTAATGCGAAAAAGTAAATAATTTACAATGGTGATATCATTCTCAACCCGGAAGTGCCCCAATAAAAGAATATTACATACAATTAATTTTACATGAATAAAAATAAAAACCCTCATCTCACATAAATCCCCGGCTATTCAGAACACGACGATCCAATATAACATATCACAGCAACACATAACATCACATGTCATCAACGTAAGTAAATATGCCTATCACAATTGTCGTTGACATATAGCAACGAAAATGGCGATATACCACATATTACACTTACGGTCGCAGAAAAGAAAGTGAAAAACTACAACATTTAGAATCCACAATCACCTTAGACATCGTAAACCCGAAATATCACATACTTCGCATTTCATAACTAACTGTATGAATTCCACATATTGTATCACATTCCAGATAAAACCTAGATGTCATTAAACATTCCGATCGAATCAACTAACACCCAAAAATTCCCAAAAGTTCAACACTTAAGCGTAGTTTAAAAATACTCAATACATGCCACAGTACCAATGAACCAGCCGTAGAAGGGCCAACCAATGACTCACATGTGGCACTGCTGAACTACCACAACCCTAGGGTTTAGTGGCGGTTCTGACGGTCACATAATCGAGTTAAGGTTTCGTTCTTCTAGAGGGTCCACCGAATCACTTGCACGATATTTGAACATTCTTTAACTACGGAAAAATCCAACACTTGAAAATATTCCGGCAAGGGTTAAAGTGGGTATTTGATACCCGATCGAACATTTTAACACCGTCTAAAATAACCGAAACAAAACATAGAATTACGAATACGAAACACTCCGAATTGCCTTTGCTAAAAGATAACATCACATACAAAATTAGCAAAAACAAACAACACCTAAAGTACTAAAACCCAGAGCCATGAACACAGTAAAAATTTCAACCCCTTCGAGGCCGATTTGGCCGGTTTTGGTAGTGTTTGGCTCGGCCATTTTCCGAGGGAATAGGGTGAATTTTGTACAGTGTTCGTTATGTATCTCATACATCATTCTGCAACTGTTTAAAAAAAATTGACATCTGTAAAATTTTGACAGAAACTAGGGTTCGTATTCGGGTGTTTCGAAATTGTTTCGGTTTTGTAATCCTACACTAATTCTCTAGCTGGGCTCTGATACCACTGTTGGGATACCTAGGATGGCAGCAAGGTTTCGGGTAGCATCATCCATGCCAAGTTTAAATTTTTTCCGTTCTAGATAACCCTAACCTAGAATCGATACTAGAGAATCAAACAAAACTACATGTTAACATCTTAACATCTAAGAGATTAGGGATTACAACCTTTGTAGTCCGTTCCTTCGCTTCATAAGCTCCGAGTTGAGATCCCTTCGCTGCGATCATCAAGTTCCCATACTCTTGAGAGGCTCCATTAAGTGAATGATGCATGCTTGCTTGATGTCTTCACAATCCAAGATGATCTACCTTGAGGAATCACAAACCCAAGGTTTCACTTCACTAATGAGGTATTAATGAAGAAAACACCCTAATCTAAATGGTTAGAATAGATGAGAATGATGAGGTAGAAGTTTTGCTCTCTTTAGTTTTCTTTTTCTCCCAAACATTTATCACAAAAGAAAAGGCTAGAAAGCTTTTTGGAGGAAGAAGAAGATGAAGTGATAAAATGAATTCATGTGTGAGGTTAGAAATGGAACAATGGGTTAAGTATGGCATGCTTAATCCTTGTAGAGAATAAACCATGGGCTTGGGTTAAAAGGTTAGGTTAACAAATATGTAGTAAATATCTAAAGAGTGGACAAAGTCAACATAATAAAATATCTTAACTTTAATCCATAATTTAGAATTAACTAAAAACAAAATGTTAACCTTAATCTAAACCCTAGCATGGTTTAATCTCATAAACCCTAGTTGCATTTGTAACCTAGTATGTTACAATATTATATATCACATATATAATATTTAATGAAACAAAAGAAAATAATACAATTAACATATATCACATATTTATCAATGTATCATCAAGTGAGAGAAAAAGAACCATTTAAGTGAGCTTATATTAGTTAATATAATGTGATATATCATATATATAATTATACATTAAACTATCGAATCAACACTTGATCCGATAATCCGGCTATATAACATATAACCGACTGATATAATATGTATCATTTTATCGAATCAGCACTTGATCCGATAACCCGGCTAAATCACATATACCCGGCCGATATCACATATCGCGAGAATAGAATACGGTATCTCATATCGTATTAATCTCGGTCCCGCACATATCACATATGTGTTCCTACTCCATTTCGCCTGAGCCAGGAAACCTCTGTATATGACTCTGAAGACTCGTCAATACGCCGGCAGTGGATGATGATCATATCAAACACCCACAAGCTGCAAGCGGTCAGCTAAACGTAACAGCCACCCGGGTATTGATCAATCAGAAGATCAACAAGCAAGCCTGTACATACTCTTGTGAATCCAATCGTAACATTACCGTACAGTCCGGTCTCTTCGTCCGATATGTCGCATATCCAGTCTAGGGATGGTAAACGTCAAACCTCAGTAACCGATAAGTCATGTCTATGTGAGGCTCATAACAGGTCGAGAAACTACTGATAACACTTACCAATAGATCTCCATATCAGCCCTGGCCAGGGACTTCCAGTTATAGCCAATCGAACACAGCACAACATCAACCCCAATACCGGGAGAGACGAAAACCCCTCATATCGCTCATTGCCTCCATGTGATTCGGGATTGTACCCAAAAGCCACCGTTTTGCACGTTCTCATGAACGTGTTAAGGTGGAAATCAAAGCACAGTTGGAATCACACAAAACTCTATGACGATCTCGGGTCTACAGACAAACCTGTACCAGTGTCACCAGATAACTGCTATCTGACGATAAGTATAATACCATCTAGGAGTTCTCGGCGAGTCCGTTCAGTGTTCCCAGTCTCCACTGAGCACCCGTACACCACATTTGATGTCAAACACCAATGGATATGGGATCATCCATCGCCCATCATATGGGTCAAGATGCGCATACGCTAGTCTACTCTTGAGTATCGATGCCCTGTCTCGATACACTCTCGACTAGGAACAATTATAGGATGTACCCTTGGACTATCCTGGCCCCACTAGTATGATCTGCATCATAGTCCTAGTAGTCGAGTACATATCCTGAGGGCTTTATCAACATGTGGGAGCAAGACAGTAAACCAATACAAGTCAACATGTTTAGACAAAGAAAAACCAGATAGCATACTATCATATCGAGCAAGAAAGTCCTCTCTATATATATCCAAGCATCCACTATAATATACATCATATGTACAACAATGGCCTCTAAGGCATGTATATAACTAACATTATACCTATCGTCAGATGGAAGTTCTCAGGTGGCATGAATACAGATTAGTCCTTTGACCTGAAGTCGTCATTTGTCTCGTGTGAGTTCCCACTGTATTTTGATTACTACCCTACCACGGCTCAAAGGAGTCGTGCAAACAGGTTTTAGTTGGGTACAGTCCTGAGCCACATGGAGGCAGTGATCGACTGTCAGGGATTCGTCTCTCCTGGTATTAGGAGTCGATGTCGCGCTGTATTCGATGGCTATCACTAGAAATTCATGGCCACGGTGGGGGAGATTTACTGATAGTTGATCAGTAGTATCTCAGTTGGTGATGAGCTAGACTCAGACACGGCTTATCGGGTTAGTAGGGGTCTGACGTTATCCACCCCCTAGATCCGATATGCGATACTCTTTGACGAAGAGACCGGACTGTATAGAGATTGTCACATTCAGGATAGGGTAAGGACGCACTTGATTGTCGACCCCCCTTTCGACAAGTACCTGGTTAGCCATTACGTACAGCTAGTGCCGCTGACGTACTTATGGTTAAATTCACTGCCAGTATATTGTCGAGTCTTTAGAGCCCACACAGAGGGTTTTCCCGGTTCAGGAGACAAATGTAGGAGCCATACGTTTGTACGTGCAGGGATCCAATTAAATACGTGTACGCGATACACGGACTTTAATCGGACGGTTGATAATACTAGCAAGCTTAGGATTAAGCCGAATTATTAAATCAGATTTTGATTTAATAATTTATATATGTATTTTGATACATATATTTTAGTATTATTGTTCACTATTCATTTTCTCGCTTTGGTGCTATCCGTATTTTTATACGGATACGCGTATATGTAGCGATACATATACCAGGTGAAGCATTCCATATTTATACGAGAATGCTTCTAGAAGAATGACACGTCATGTTTAATTTTCTATTTAGAAACTTAAAAGGGAAATGAGGTGGCATGTTGACTTATGAAGTATGGTGCTACAATGTAGAGAGGCATGGCTATGTATTTTTATATGTTATTTCATTTGGATGCACTATTGCATCATGGTTGATATTCCTTTCTACACTAGTTGACTTGATGATATTTTTTTCTCATCTCCTCCACCATGCTCCATGCTTCATCTTCTCCAAGCTCTTCTCCTTCTTCTTCTTACTTTCATTTTCAAGAAAGATTCTAGAGAGAAAAATATAGTGAAGTATTTCTACATCACCGGCCATCCAAACCTAGCAACTTTGGACCGTCGGTTAGAGCCTCCTCCGCGTTCCCTCAGGTGGATCATCTTCGGCAAGGATGATCGATGCTCAAGCGCATTCCCAGCGGCTACGAGCATGGAGTAGTTTTCCAAAATTGGGTGGAAAAGCGACAAAGATTGTATTTCTCAACCTTGTATGTTTTAGCTAGCTAGTTTAGGGTGTTTGGTTCGAATCCTCAGGTGTGAGCGTCCGGTGCCCACAAAAAGTTTTTGTTTTTCGCTTCTGCCTCGTCCGCGGCCTCCGCGGCGCGGACGCCGGATCCCAACATCTATCTAGACTATCAACATGTAATATTGATATATAATACCATATTATACATGTACTGTTGGATATAGTGCCCTCAAAGTCAATTATTGGATCGCAGGTACATGATTGCAATGATTGAGGGAGGACCTATACCGATATAACAGTCTTACTCGAGATGATAGTATGTTATCTGGTTTGTCTTTATCATCATATATTGATAAAGCCCATAGGATTCTTGCTTGACTGCCAGTATTGTGATGGTGATCACATACGTGGGAGCTGGGGGTCTATAAGCACATCCTTAAAGTGTCCCTAGTCGTGGGAGTTTCGAGACAGGGCATCGATACTCCAGAGTAGACTAGTGTATACAGTCGAGACCCCGACGAAGGGGCGGTGGCCGGTCTCACAAGCCATTGGTGTTAGTTGGTTCACCTAAGATGTATACAGGTGCTCATTAGGTTATGAGTACACCGGACAGGACTCGCCGGGAACCTGCTAGTTGGTATTATACCTAGCGTCAGATAGTAGTTCCCTGGTGACATGTGTACAGGTTAGTTCATCGACCTGAGGTCGTCATTTGTCTCGTGTGAGTTCCCACTGTACTTTGATTTCTACCCTACCACGGCTCAAAGGAGTCGTGCAAACAGGTCTTTTTTGGGTACAGTCCCGAGCCACATGGAGGCAAGTGAGCGGATCGGCAGGGATTCGTCTCTCCCAGTATTGGGGGTGAGATCGCACTGTGTCTAGAAGAGCCATTACACAAAGCCCTCGGCCGAGGCAGGAGATTTACTGGTAGGTACTCCAGTAGTATCTCAGGTGTAGGGTGTTTTTCGTCACCCCATTGAGATGGGAATACGCGCGCGCTTGTCAGGCGTACTACAGATTCCCCCTGCCTAGGGTAGGCCGGGGTTTAATGATTACGGGGATCTGAATCTCCGGCAGCCGCGGACTAAGCTGCCGTTAATTACCCCCCGCCTTTGGGGCAAGGGAACCTCCGATTAACGGGTTAAACTGGTCATGCGAACTCAATGTGCAGTGTACGTGTGTTTTATTTTGGAGGGGGGGTTTAAATATATCAGGAGCCACGCAGAGTTTTTACGGGGGTCCCGCTACCTGGATAGCGGGCTGGGGGTCAAGGGGGCTAGCATCCCCCTTGCGGGGTGCGGGGCAGCGCCCCGTTAGAAATTTTTTTCTTACAGGGACAGTGTCCTGGAGTATGTGTGTATGTACATATGTATACATATGTATATATATACATGTACATATAAATAAAGGGGAAAAGGACATCCAAAGGATGCGTGGGGCCAGCGCCTAGGCGCTTGAGCGCAAGCGCGCCACGTGTCGGCACGTGGGCGCTTTGCGCTCGAGCGCAGAGTGCTGGAGCGCAAGCGCGCCACGTGTCGGCACGTGAGCGCTTTGCGCTCGAGCGCAGAGTGCTGGAGCGCAACACGCCACGTGTCGGCACATGGGCACTTTGCTCTCGGACGCTGAGCGCTTGGGCGCAAGCGCGCCACGTGTCGGCACGTGGACGACTTGCGCTCGAGCGCTTGCGCTTGAGCGCAAGAGCCCCACGTGTCGGCACGGGGGCGACTTGCGCTCGAGTGCTTGCGCTGGAGCGCAAGCGCGCCACGTGTCGGCACCGGGGCGACTTGCGCTCGAGCGCTTACGCTTGAGCGCAAGAGCGCCACGAGTCGGCACGGGGGGCGACTTGCGCTTGAGCGCAAGCGCGCCACGAGTCGGCACGGGGGGCGACTTGCGCTTGAACGCAAGCGCGCCACGTGACGGCACGCGGGCGCTTTGCGCTGGAGCGCTAAGCGCACCACATGTCGACACGTGGGCGCTCTGCGCTTGAGCGCCGGAGAGAAAAAGAGGCTTTTAGCCTAAAAAAAAAAGAAGAAGAAAAGATCCATCAATTTCATGCACATGACCCCGTTGACACCTTTCTAGACACCTACTTGATCGGCTAATTGTAAAGTGCAAAACTCTCCCAGGAGTAACAATTACTCGCAGTGGGTATCGGGATCCAACTATCACATAGAAGGTATGCAATCTCATTGCAAATTTCAACACTTGAAACTCCCGATAATGGTTTTTACCCCTAGCACTTATGACCTTAACTATGGTCAACAAATCATAAGTACTAGTCAAGTTCTACCCGTCATTTCGTGATTAATTAGACCCACCCACATGACCCTTAACTAAGGTCAACAAAGTCACGCGACTGTCCTAACTAATCGCATCATATGCGGTGTAGGAAGACATCACTTAGCTACCGTACACTGTGTCTTGACTATGGTCAACAAACACAGCACGAATACTAAGTACTCTACTTCCTAAAATGACGGAGGGTTGCGGCTGGTTTTTGTGAAAACCTTTAACGCTTTGAACTTGATCTCGTTGCGGAATCAAATGGTTTTTAAATGGAATGTTTTTGAGGCTTTTCTAGTTTTGCTAAAGGGGTCACTCCCGGTGAAGGGATCGTCGGCCCTTTCCTCGTCGAATGAGGTGCGGGATATATCATATATATCACTGTGCAAAGCGGAAACTATAGAAGCGATCAAAGACAAACCGAGTGTGTAGCATCTGCCAGTTATTGCTAAAGGAGTCACTCCCGGTGAAGGGATCTCGGTCCTTTCCTTATCGAATAAGGTGCAGGATGTTCTACAAGGAACACCACGATGCAAAGCAAGAACTGTAGCTACCTGTTTTTATTTTGAAATTCGATTCCACAACATCAATTAGGTTTATTTTCTTTCATCAATCTCATTAATGAATATCCCATCATTTAAATTACCTAAACATCACAGATCGATATGACGTACACTTATGCCATCCGCATTCGCCTCGATGTCCCCTCGTGCACCGTTAGGTTAGGTAACTAACGGCAGAGCGGGACAGGGCTAGCGCGGGTGTAAAACATAAGTAACGTCTATATAATATATCATATATACTATAATATCTGTCACAGAGCATAGAACATCGCATGATCACATCACAGATAACGCAGCAGAAAAAAAAATCATATGAAATATTGGATATACTAGGACGTCCGTGTTTTCAATACGAGCCAATATAAAACACGGATTCCACGGTCGTGATGAATAGCCAAACCCACACCCCAAGACCCCTACGAGAGCGGCAAGCAACCCTACCAATTCTAGAGTTAGGAGACCCGGACTCGACTCCTCGAGTTGGTCTCCCACTGGACTTCAGAACCCGGTTACTTGTGCCCTCCTCCTTGGGTCTATCCTAGTGCAGAAAAGTAAATAATATACAAATGGTGACAACATCCGCAACCTGGAAGTGCCCCAATAAAAGAATATTATATACAAGTTTTTACATGAATGAAAATGAAAAACACTCATCTCACATAAAAAAACCCCGGCTATTCAAACACGACGATCCAATATAACATATCCAGCAACACATAACATCACATTTCATCAACGTAAGTAAATATGCGCATCCCAATTGTCGTTGACGTATAGCAACGAAACCGGCGATATCACATATTACACTTACGGTAACAGAAAAGAAAGTGTAAAACTACAACAGTTGGAATCCGCAACCACCTCAGACATCGCATGCCTGACCAAATGAATTACTCAGACATCGCATGCCTAACAATTATAAATCCCGCATTTTAGTCTCTTTATCGAAAACACTTTTCAATATCAAGTCGGGCAATTCAACAAGATTCCCGACATCCTGATCGAATGCTCGTCGCAAACTTTAGTAGGCGGCTGCACCCCTGATACCGTCGACGAAGTGCACCAAGGCGGAACACCGCCACCGCGAGCACCCGAACGGATGCTTTCGGCGACGGGGTTCTCCTACAGTCACTTGGTCGGGGCTATGGAGTGAGGCTGTCTATTAAGTTTACCCGGCGAGTATCCGCGTACGCTACGTGATTGCGACGGACTTTTGATCACATCAAAATTCCGTGGCAACCGATCAAGTGAGACTAAAGTGCTATGTTTATAACATTCATTCAGTTATCTCATAACTTATTGTGAATTCCAATTATTGTATCCCATTCCGGATAAATAGAAAATGTCAAACTTTCCGATCGAACAATCGAACACCCAAGTTTTCCCGATACAGCTCAACACATGAAATAAGTCTAACAACATTCAGTTCGTGCCTCAGTAACAACGGTCCAGCCGTAGAAGGGTCAAGCCAACGCCTCACATGTGGCACGCCGTACTGCCCCAAACCCGAAGGTTCAAAGGGCAGTTCAAGACGGTCACATAATCGAGTTAAGGTTTGTTGTCTTCTAGAGGGTCCATCGCGTTACTTGCACTACTTAGAACGTCGTTAAACTTCGGAAAAATCCAACACTTGGAAATTTCCCAACAGGGGAAAAAATTGGGTATTTATATCCGGTCGAACTTTTTAACATATTCTAAAATTTATCCGGAAAGCCACATAGACAAAATTTGATAATCCGATCGAACATTCGAATTCCCAAAACAACCCAGAAAATTCAACTCTTGAATAAAATTAAAAAAATACCCAGAGAACTCAGCACAGTTGAATAGGAATTACTGTGAAAATAGGAGTCAAAGAGTCAACAGTGTTGCCGCGGAACCGCCGCGCCACGTGGGCTTAGGCCGCGGTTCCGCGGCGTTATGACAGAGTTAGGTCTCCGTTTTTCACAGTATTTCATAAAAAACCCTGCTTGATTTTCTGGATATTTTTAATATGGAAAAATGCACTGTTTTGAAAAAAGTACAGAGAGCATGGGAAAAATGGGGTTTCGGGTTCGATCGGGATTCAAACGTCGTCTAGACTTCGCCTAAGGCTCTAGCTAGGCTCTGATACCACTGTAGGGTTCCTAGGCACACTAATGGAGTCTTACAAGTGATCAAACAAGCAAATTTCTAAAAATTACGGTGCCGAGAAAACCTAGAACGGATCGTTAACTAGATATATAGGCAAAGAAATCAAGTAAACGGAAATATAGAAATAGGGAAGGGGCTACAACCTTTGTAGATCCGATCCACCACCTCCTAGGCTCCGTGAAGAAGTCCTCTCCGCTGTACAAATCCGATCTTGGACCCTCGCGTTAGCATCATCGGAGAATGGGCGGGCTTGATCGTCGGTTCGATGCCGAAGATGATCTACGTCGAGGCATCGCAGGAAAAAGCTCCAACTTCACCAAGCTTTGAAAACATGTGAAGTAAACACCCTATACAACTTGGTAAGAGGTAGAGGATGAAGAAATAGGAAGTGGGTAGACTTTAGATTTGGATTTCTCACACTTTTTCATCAAACACCATTGATGTAGCAAGCTTTTTCTTTTGTTGAAGAAGAAGAAGATGATGAAAAAGAATATGATAAGTGTTATGAAAATGATAAATAAATCAATACTTATCATTTACTAACCCTTGGTTAGTTGTAGAGAATGGACCATGGTTAACTTGAATGGTTAGGGTTAAGGATGAGACAAGAATGGTGACTAAGTCAAAGTTTCAAGAAACTTCAACTACAAACAAAACTAGCAACCATTCTTTTTCTCTTTACCTTTTTCCTTTTCCAAAATAAACAAAAGAATAAATAAATGAATAAGTAAATAAAAAGAAAACCCGAATCATAAACCTAACCATGGTCTAATTCTTTACACTAACCCTAGCTTGCATGTATCATCAAACATGATACAATCATGTGCACAAAATATATCACATATACAATGTGCACAAACCAAGTGAGTAAATCCATTTAAAGTGAACCAATACTAGTTAATGCAAAGTAATATATCAAATATATAATTATACATTCAATCATTAAATCAACACTTGATCCAATGATCCGGTCATATCGCATATAACCGGCTAGTATCCAATGTACCGGCTTATCGAATCAATCCTTGATTCGATAACTAGGTTATATCGCATACAACCATTCGACACACATTCATCGCGAGAATGAAATACGGTATCACATACACGCATTATTCTCGGTCCCGCACATATCTCATATGCGCTCCTATTTCGTTTCGCTTGAGCCAGGAAACCTCTGTGTAGGACTCTAAAGACTCGTCAATACGCCGGCAGCGGATGATGATCACATCAAACATCCACAAGCCGCAAGCGGTCTGCTAAACGTAACGGCCACCCGGGTATTGAGCGATCAGAAGATCGACGAGCAAGCCCGCTCACACTCCTGCGAATCCAACCAGTAACACTTACCGTACAGTCCGGTCTGTTCGTCTGATATGTCGCATATCTCGCCTAGGGGTGGTAAACGTCAGACCCCAATAGCTCGATAAGTCATGCTGACTTGAGGTCCATAACATTCGTGAAACTACTGATAACACTTACCAATATATCACTGCAACCCTGGCCAGGGATTTCCTGTTATGGCCAGTCGAGCATAGCACAACATCAACCCCCAATACCGGGAGAGACGAATCCCCTCCTATCGCTCATTGCCTCCATGTGAATCGGGACTGTACCCAAAAACCACCTGTTTGCACGACTCAGTAGAGCCGTGGTAGGGTGGAAATCAAAGCACAGTGGGAGACACACAAGACTTTATGACGATCTCGGGTCAACAGACTAAGCTGTACCAGTGTCACCAGAGAACTGCCATCTGACATGAGGTATAAAACCATCTGGGAGTTCTCGGCGAGTCCGTTCAGTGTACCCAGTCTCCACTGAGCACCCGCATACCATCTTCGATGTCAAACACCAATGGATATGGGATCATCCATCGCCCATCACATGGGTCGAGAAGATATACGCTAGTCTACTCTGGAATATCGATGCCCCGTTTCGATATTCCCACGACTAGGAACAATGAAGGATGTGCTCATTGACTACCCAGGCCCCACTAGTATGATCTACATCATAGTCCTGGAAGTCGAGTACACATCCTAAGGGCTTTATCAACATGTAATCAGAGAGACAGAAAGTATACATGTTAAGATAAAGTGCAACCAGATAGCGTACTATCATGTCGAGCAAGAAAGTCCTTCCTATATATGTCCCAGCATCCACTACAATATACATCCAATGTACAGTAATGGCCTCTAGGGCATACATATAACTAACAATCTCCCACTTGCACTAGGGCCATCTGTAGCAGTGGTCGCAGTATCTAATACTCAACCATCCCATATGAGTCTCTCTCTAGGAAAAGGCCTTCGTGAGTGGATCCGCCGTGTTGTCCTCTGAGTCTTCTCTCCTAACCTCGATCACCCTGGAGATCACCTATCTCCATGATCAGGTGATGCTGCCTCAGAATTTGTCTGGGTCACTGATGGGACCAGGGTTCCAGGGCCGAAGCCACATTTCCATTGTCATACAATGGCAGGAACCTAGTTCATCTTCTGAACCAATATACACCCAAACTGCCTCTTTGGTAGTATCTTTAATAGCGATGTTAACAGCCTTTATCCTCTAGTTTGTCTCGGTATCTAGCTTGGAAATTTTCCAACATACCGTCCCTTTACTGAGGGTAAAGACAATGCCTGTGACTGACATTCAGTCGTCTTTATCACTCTGGAACCCTTCCAGTGATTCTCCCCAGGATCGATTGATACCATCTCACTACATCTAGTGAGAATCCTAGCATCCAATTACATCTATCTCATAGATGAAAACTCAGGATTTAGGAGGTATCACTTTGATCCTATTTGGAGAATCCTTGTGATAATAGGAGATTGACCGATCGTAGTATAGGAAACTCTTTTCCTATCAAGAGTATGTTGTCTGCGTACAATACGAAGATGACCACCTTACTCTCTACTACCCTTTTGTATATACAAGGTTCGTCTACCATTTTGATGAAGTCAAACACTTTGACTATCACATCAAAACAGACGTTCCAACTCCGCGATGCCTGCTTCAATATGTAAAGCAACTTGCACACGTTTCCGCTGCTCCCACTGTTTACGAAGACCTCTGGCTGTGTTCTTATAGACGTTCTCTTCTAAATCAGTATTTAGAAAAGCAGTCATGGCACCCAACCACCAGATATCGTAGTCATGGTATGTAGCCGTGGTAAGTAGGATCTGGATAGACTTAGGCATAGCTACTGGAAAAAGGTTTCATCATTATCCATGCCTGGTCGATGACGAAAACCTTTAACAAGTCTAGCTTTGAAAGTCTCAACTTTTCCATCTACACCAAGTAATCTTCTCAAGATATACTTGCTCCTGATGGGGATTTAGCCCTTCAGATATAGCAGCTAAAGTCCATACTTTGCTGGTGTACATGGATTCCAACTCAGATTGCTAAGCATCCAGCCATTCTTACAGAGTCCCTACTCTCGATGGCCTGCTCGAAACTAGTTGGGTCATCATCTCATGATGCTATCCTTGCTCCCACTGTCATCGAGAAACCGAGGTATCTCTCAGGCGGATGAGGAACCCTACTAGATCGGCGGAGAGGCTGAGGTTCGTCGGGAACTATAGAATCTTATGGTTCTGTCAAATCATCAACCGCAGTTTTGTATAGCTGGAACCTTTCCAGTTCTACAGAACTGATCCTGCCTCGATCTTGTCCGGATTTTGCTTTAAACATAGGCCGGACAACCCCAAATCTTAACTCGCTTAAGAGATGGGTTCTTCCCATACCATATCTCATATAAAGTGGTAGGCACTGATTTGATTCAAACCTAATTCAATAGGTATGCAGCTTCTCAAGTGCATAACCCCAAAAGGAAATAGGTAACTCAGTAATACTCATCATAGAGCACACGATATCTAATATTGTGTGATTGCTCCGCCCCGATACACCGTTGTGCTGTAGTGTATTCAGAGGAGTAATACTGAGAGAGAATCTCATTTTCCTTTAGAATAGTCTAAGGATTCCATGCTCAAGTATTCTCCTCCCTGATCTCATCATAGGACATAATACTTATACCCGGTTATTGGTTCTCTACTTCTAACTTATATTCTGTGAATACCTCAAAAGGTTCGGACTTATGTTTCACCAGGAATATATGACTGAATCTTGAGAGATTATCAGAGAATATAATGAAGTATAATGAACCAGTCCTGGCATGTGTAGACAGGAGACCTTACATACATTATCATGTATCAGTCCCAAGAGTTTACCAACTCTTCCTCTGTTTCCAGTAAACAGAGCTGGTGTCATTATATCTTTGTGACATGACTGGCAAGTTTCACAAGATGTAAATTCAAACTGATTTAAATATGCATCTAAATGTAACTTCAGCTAGTCGGGTCGCATTGATATGACCTAGTCTACAATACCTCAAGAAGAATTTGTTCATTTCTGAACTCTTCCTCTTGTGTGTGTTCAGTATACAAGGAACTGTAGTTTGATTTAGAACGTCAATGCTTTTAGATAACGTGCCTGAACCAATCAACTTTTGATATAGGAAATGTTCAAAACATTATCCATCAATACAAAATTATATCCTTTCTTTACTAATAAAGAGACTGATATGATTTTGTATATCAGGTTCGGTATCTAACAGCATTTGTTCAGAATCAATGTATTCGTAATACAGGGTGACAGTGACCAACAGACTTGGCTGCAACACTTGCCCCGTTTTCTGCCTCATGAAACTTATCACCCGTTCTCAGTTTTTCTACCTTTTTGTAGCCCTATGTAACAGATCACATATCTGGGATCCTGATCCGGTATCATATACCCAGGATGCAGAGGATACTGAGAAACAGTTCTTTGTAATGAACACACCCGAAGGAGATGCATCTCATGCACTTTCTTCGTTTGGGCGGCATGGGAATCCTGGCATTCCCCTATTTCCTGCTCTGTCTTATAACAATTATAAGTTGGAGCAAGACCAACGTTCCCCAGCTCAGTATAACAAGCGGGTTCGGTCAATACATCCATATTATTATCTTGATTAAGGCGTGATATGGTCGCTACCTGGAGAGAGAGAGAAGAAAACACTCAGCGTGCGCTCTTGCAAGATCAGATTGGTTATATATTTTATCTAATCAGGATGGCTCCCACTGTTTTTATCAAATCTTCCTTCAAACCCTAAAAGGAAAGACTAGCCGGGATTAATTACACTCTACAAGTTCGCCAATCTTTCAGCCAGGCCAGTGTCGGTACTTTGAGGGAGGTTCCCCGTGCTTTCGCACGGACCTAATTACAGTAAACCTCGTTTTCCCAGAGGCGTAACCCCGTTGACATCTTTCTAGACACCTACTTGATCGGCTAATTGTAATGTGCAAAACTCTCCCAGGAGTAACAATTACTCGCAGTGGGTATCGGGATTTAACTATCACATAGAAGGTATGCAATCTCATTGCAAATTTCAACACTTGAAACTCCCGATAATGGTTTTTACCCCTAGCACTTATGACCTTAACTATGGTCAACAAATCATAAGTACTAGTCAAGTTCTACCCGTCATTTCGTGATTAATTAGACCTACCCACATGACCCTTAACTAAGGTCAACAAAGTCACGCGACTTTCCTAACTAATCGCATCATATGCGGTGTAGGAAGACATCACTTAGCTACCGTACACTGTGTCTTGACTATGGTCAACAAACACAGCACGAATACTAAGTACTCTACTTCCTAAAATGACGGAGGGTTGCGGCTGGTTTTTGTGAAAACCTTTAACGCTTTGAACTTGATCTCGTTGCGGAATCAAATGGTTTTTAAATGGAATGTTTTTGAGGCTTTTCTAGTTTTGCTAAAGGGGTCACTCCCGGTGAAGGGATCGTCGGCCCTTTCCTCGTCGAATGAGGTGCGGGATATATCATATATATAACTGTGCAAAGCAGAAACTATAGAAGCGATCAAAGACAAACCGAGTGTGTAGCATCTGCCAGTTATTGCTAAAGGAGTCACTCCCGGTGAAGGGATCTCGGTCCTTTCCTTATCGAATAAGGTGCAGGATGTTCTACAAGGAACACCACGATGCAAAGCAAGAACTGTAGCTACCTGTTTTTATTTTGAAATTCGATTCCATAACATCAATTAGGTTTATTTTCTTTCATCAATCTCATTAATGAATATCCCATCATTTAAATTACCTAAATATCACAGATAGATATGACGTACACTTATGCCATCCGCATTCGCCTCGATGTCCCCTCGTGCACCGTTAGGTTAGGTAACTAACGGCAGAGCGGGGCAGGGCTAGCGCGGGTGTAAAACATAAGTAACGTCTATATAATATATCATATATACTATAATATCTGTCACAGAGCACAGAACATCGCATGATCACATCACAGTTAACGCAGCAGAAAAAAAAATCATATGAAATATTGGATATACTAGGACGTCCGTGTTTTCAATACGAGCCAGTATAAAACACGGATTCCACGGTCGTGATGAATAGCCAAACCCACACCCCAAGACCCCTACAAGAGCGGCAAGCAACCCTACCAATTCTAGAGTTAGGAGACCCGGACTCGACTCCTCGAGTTGGTCTCCCACTGGACTCCAGAACCCGGTTACTTGTGCCCTCCTCCTTGGGTCTATCCTAGTGCAGAAAAGTAAATAATATACAAATGGTGACAACATCCGCAACCTGGAAGTGCCCCAATAAAAGAATATTACATACAAGTTTTTACATGAATGAAAATGAAAAACACTCATCTCACATAAAAAAAAACCCGGCTATTCAAACACGACGATCCAATATAACATATCCAGCAACACATAACATAACATGTCATCAACGTAAGTAAATATGCGCATCCCAATTGTCGTTGACGTATAGCAACGAAACCGGCGATATCACATATTACACTTACGGTCACAGAAAAGAAAGTGTAAAACTACAACAGTTGGAATCCGCAACCACCTCAGACATCGCATGCCTGACCAAATGAATTACTTAGACATCGCATGCCTAACAATTATAAACCCCGCATTTTAGTCTCTTTATCGAAAACACTTTTCAATATCAAGTCGGGCAATTCAACAAGATTCCCGACATCCTGATCGAATGCTCGTCGCAAACTTTAGTAGGCGGCCGCACCCCTGATACCGTCGATGAAGTGCACCAAGGCGGAACACCGCCACCGCGAGCACCCGAACGGATGCTTTCGGCGACGGGGTTCTCCTACAGTCACTTGGTCGGGGCTATGGAGTGAGGCTGTCTATTAAGTTTACCCGGCGAGTATCCGCGTACGCTACATGATTACGACGGACTTTTGATCACATCAAAATTCCGTGGCAACCGATCAAGTGAGACTAAAGTGCTATGTTTATAACATTCATTCAGTTATCTCATAACTTATTGTGAATTCCAATTATTGTATCCCATTCCGGATAAATAGAAAATGTCAAACTTTCCGATCGAACAATCGAACACCCAAGTTTTCCCGATACAGCTCAACACATGAAATAAGTCTAACAACATTCAGTTCGTGCCTCAGTAGCAACGGTCCAGCCGTAGAAGGGTCAAGCCAACGCCTCACATGTGGCACGCCGTACTGCCCCAAACCCGAAGGTTCAAAGGGCAGTTCAAGACAGTCACATAATCGAGTTAAGGTTTGTTGTCTTCTAGAGGGTCCATCGCGTTACTTGCACTACTTAGAACGTCGTTAAACTTCGGAAAAATCCAACACTTGGAAATTTCCCAACAGGGGAAAAAAATGGGTATTTATATCCAGTCGAACTTTTTAACATATTCTAAAATTTATCCGGAAAACCACATAGACAAAATTTGATAATCCGATCGAACATTCGAATCCCCAAAACAACCCAGAAAATTCAACTCTTGAATAAAATTAAAAAAATACCCAGAGAACTCAGCACAGTTGAATAGGAATTACTGTGAAAATAGGAGTCAAAGAGTCAACAGTGTTGCCGCGGAACCGCCGCGCCACGTGGGCTTAGGCCGCGGTTCCGCGGCGTTATGACGGAGTTAGGTCTCCGTTTTTCACAGTATTTCATAAAAAACCCTGCTTGATTTTCTGGATATTTTTAATATGGAAAAATGCACTGTTTTGAAAAAAGTACAGAGAGCATGGGAAAAATGGGGTTTCGGGTTCGATCGGGATTCAAACGTCGTCTAGACTTCGCCTAAGGCTCTAGCTAGGCTCTGATACCACTGTAGGGTTCCTAGGCACACTAATGGAGTCTTACAAGTGATCAAACATTCAAATTTCTAAAAATTACGGTGCCGAGAAAACCTAGAACGGATCGTTAACTAGATATATAGGCAAAGCAATCAAGTAAACGGAAATATAGAAATAGGGAAGGGGCTACAACCTTTGTAGATCCGTTCCACCACCTCCTAGGCTCCGTGAAGAAGTCCTCTCCACTGTACAAATCCGATCTTGGACCCTCGCGTTAGCTTCATCGGAGAATGGGCGGGCTTGATCGTCGGTTCGATGCCGAAGATGATCTACGTCGAGGCATCGCAGGAAAAAGCTCCAACTTCACCAAGCTTTGAAAACTTGTGAAGTAAACACCCTATACAACTTGGCAAGAGGTAGAGGATGAAGAAATAGGAAGTGGGTAGACTTTAGATTTGGATTTCTCACACTTTTTCATCAAACACCATTGATGTAGCAAGCTTTTTCTTTTGTTGAAGAAGAAGAAGATGATGAAAAAGAATATGATAAGTGTTATGAAAATGATAAATAAATCAATACTTATCATTTACTAACCCTTGGTTAGTTGTAGAGAATGGACCATGGTTAACTTGAATGGTTAGGGTTAAGGATGAGACAAGAATGATGACTAAGTCAAAGTTTCAAGAAACTTCAACTACAAACAAAACTAGCAACCATTCTTTTTCTCTTTACCTTTTTCTTTTTCCAAAATAAACAAAAGAATAAATAAATGAATAAGTAAATAAAAATAAAACCCTAATCATAAACCTAACCATGGTCTAATTCTTTACACTAACCCTAGCTTGCATGTATCATCAAACATGATACAATCATGTGCACAAAATATATCACATATACAATGTGCACAAACCAAGTGAGTAAATCCATTTAAAGTGAACCAATACTAGTTAATGCAAAGTAATATATCAAATATATAATTATACATTCAATCATTAAATCAACACTTGATCCAATGATCCGGTCATATCGCATATAACCGGCTAGTATCCAATGTATCGGCTTATCGAATCAATCCTTGATTCGATAACTAGGTTATATCGCATACAACCATTCGACACACATTCATCGCGAGAATGAAATACGGTATTACATACACGCATTATTCTCGGTCCCGCACATATCTCATATGCGCTCCTATTTCGTTTCGCTTGAGCCAGGAAACCTCTGTGTAGGACTCTAAAGACTCGTCAATACGCCGGCAGCGGATGATGATCACATCAAACACCCACAAGCCGCAAGCGGTCTGCTAAACGTAACGGCCACCCGGGTATTGAGCGATCAGAAGATCGACGAGCAAGCCCGCTCACACTCCTGCGAATCCAACCAGTAACACTTACCGTACAGTCCGGTCTGTTCGTCTGATATGTCGCATATCTCGCCTAGGGGTGGTAAACGTCAGACCCCAATAGCTCGATAAGTCATGCCGACTTGAGGTCCATAACATTCGTGAAACTACTGATAACTCTTACTAGTATATCACTGCAACCCTGGCCAGGGATTTCCTGTTATGGCCAGTCGAGCATAGCACAACATCAACCCCCAATACCGGGAGAGACGAATCCCCTCCTATCGCTCATTGCCTCCATGTGAATCGGGACTGTACCCAAAAACCACCTGTTTGCACGACTCAGTAGAGCCGTGGTAGGGTGGAAATCAAAGCACAGTGGGAAACACACAAGACTCTATGACGATCTCGGGTCAACAGACTAAGCTGTACCAGTGTCACCAGAGAACTGCCATCTGACATGAGTTATAATACCATCTGGGAGTTCTCGGCGAGTCCGTTCAGTGTACCCAGTCTCCACTGAGCACCCGCATACCATCTTCGATGTCAAACACCAATGGATATGGGATCATCCATCGCCCATCACATGGGTCGAGAAGATATACGCTAGTCTACTCTGGAATATCGATGCCCCGTCTCGATATTCCCACGACTAGGAGCAATGAGGGATGTGCTCATTGACTACCCAGGCCCCACTAGTATGATCTACATCATAGTCCTGGAAGTCGAGTACACATCCTAAGGGCTTTATCAACATGTAATCAGAGAGACAGAAAGTATACATGTTAAGATAAAGTGCAACCAGATAGCGTACTATCATGTCGAGCAAGAAAGTCCTTCCTATATATGTCCCAGCATTCACTACAATCTACATCCAATGTACAGTAATGGCCTCTAGGGCATACATATAACTAACAACTTGGACGGTCGATGCTGCCATTTTAGCGACGTGGACGGTCGATGCTACCCTTTTAGCGACGTGGGCGGTCGGTTCTGCCCTTTTTGCGACTTGGACGGTCGATGCTGCCATTTTAACGACGTGGACGATCGGTGCTGCCCTTTTAGCGACATGGACGGTTTATGCTGCCCTTTTAGCGACGTAGACGGTCGGTGCTGCCATTTTAGAGACGTGGACGGTCGGTGCTGCCTTTTTAGCGACATGGACGGTCGATGCTGCCCTTTTAGCGACTTGGACGGTCGGTGCTGCCCTTTTAGCGACATGGACGGTCGGTGCTGCCCTTTTAGCGACTTGGACGGTCGGTTCTTGATTTGACTTGCTCTGCTTCTTGCAGTGTCAGGGGTAAACTTGACTTGCTCCGCTTCTTGCGGTGTCGAGATTGGATTCTGACTTGCTCCGCTTTCTGCGGTGTCGGAGTGGATGTTGACTTGTTGATTTTGATTTGGGTTAATATCAGCATCGCTATACTGGAATATGGTACCAGGAGAGAATCATCATCTGTCATTGAGAGGATTTTAGGATTTTGGTTTTTGTTTGGCATCTGCATTGCTGCACTGGAATAATGCCAGGAGCAACTCATCATTTGCCCCGGGAGGATTTTTTTTTTTTGGGACTTTGGATGTGGCCTCACCGGTAGGACTTGGGAGAGGTTGGGATTGTTTTACGCCAGTGGATTGTATACGGTTTTGCAGGATGTATGATCCAGACCGTAGGGCCGGAAAAATTTCGGGACTTTGTCGGCGTCTGCATCGCTGCACTGGAATATGGTACCAGGAGCGACTCATCATTCGCCGTTGGGGTATGGGATTTAGAATTTGGTTGGCGTCTGCATCGCTGCACTGGAATATGGTACCAGGAGCGACTCATCATTCGCCATTTGGGGATTGGGGAGCGATGGCTTAAGAGACAGGTTTAGATCCCTATCACCTAAGGCTTTTCAATTTTATGGGCCGTGAGCGTCCCATAAAAGCATTTTCTCCCTACGATTCGTAAGGATCCCGCAGGTGTATTTTCTCCTTAGGTGTCGTGAGGACTCCTAAGTGTGTTTTTCCTTTATGAGTCGTAAGGATCCCACAAAGGTTTGTTCTCCTCATATATCGTGAGGACACATGAGTGGGTCTTATCAATGGAGCATCATTCCCAAAGCGGAGACCAGCCGTGTAACTGGTGATTACAGTGGGGCATGGGTATGATGAGAATTATTTGAGCCCGTGGATTGTATACGATGGTCAACTTGGGGACCCACCGTAGGGCCGGGAGAATTTTGAGAAATTGGATTTTGGTTGGCGTCTGCATCGCTGCACTGGAATGTGGTACCAGGAGCGACTCATCATTCGCCGTTTGGGGACTTGGAATTTGGATCTTGTTTGGCATCAGCATTGCTGCACTGGAATAATGCCAGGAGCAACTCATCATTTGCCTTGGGAGGACTTGGGATTTGGGTTTTTGGTCGGCATCAGCACCGCTAACACTGAAGCGAAATGCCAGGAGCGACTCATCATTTGCCGTTGCCCGTTGGGGAACGATGGCTTAGGCGACAGGTTTGGGTCCCTATTACCTAAGGCTTTTCAATTTTATGGGCCGTAAAGGTCCCATAAAAGCATTTTCTCCCTACGAGTCGTAAGGATTCCGCAGGTGTATTTTCTCCTTAGGAATCGTGAGGATTCCTAAATGTGTTGCTCCTTTGTGAGTCGTAAGGATCTCACGCAGGGTTTTCTCCTCACAAGGTCGAGAGGACTTTGCGAGTGTATTTCATCTCCTTTCACGAGTTTGCGCCCTTTCGGGTTTTCACAGACTTGCCGGTAGTCCTGCTGTTTTTACTCACGGAGCCCTTTCGGGGTTTCATCCGTGCCCGTTTTGCTTGTGGACATACCGTTTATATTTTTTTTCTTTTATCATTTTTTTTCTTTTTTTTCTCTTTTTTTTGCCGCTGGTGGGACTTTAAAAGTAGTCTCACCGGCAGGATTTGGGAGAGATAGGGGCCATTTACGCCCGTGGATTGTATACGGTTTTGCAGGATGTATGATCCAGACCGTAGGGCTGATGTGCTCAATTCGCCGACGACTTGGAGCATTCACGTGTAGTATTTCCTGAGATATCGGCCATTGATGGGTGGCATGGGCCTTTCTCCCTCGGCACTTATTAGTTGGTAGGATCCTCCGTCGAACACTTTCTCGATGACGTATGGTCCTTCCCAGTTTGGCTCGAATTTTCCCTTGGCATGTCGATTGGGGATGATCGGTCTTTTGAGGACCAACACCAATTCACCTTTCTTGAAAGCACGGAGACGGGTTATCTTGTCATAGGCCCGTGACATTTGGGCTCGGTATAGCTCCAGATTTTGCTGCACCGCGAGCCTTTTTTCTTTGAGGGCATCGAGCTCTTCAAGTCGAAGGAGCACATTTTCCTCCTCCGTCAACTCGTGCTGAACGGCCATTCTTAAGCTTGGAACTTCGACTTCGAGGGGGAGGACCGCCTCCACTCCGAAGAGCAATGAGTATGGAGTGGACTGAGTTGGAGTACGGTGCGTGGTACGATATGCCCACAACGCCTCGTGAAGTTTGAGATTCCAGTCTCTCTTGTTGGCTGAAGCATTTTTCCTCAGGAGCTTGCATAGAGTCTTATTGAAGGTTTCGGCTAGCCCATTGGCTCTTGGATTATAGATGGAGGAATATTTCCAATCTATCTTGTGCTGAGTAGCGAACCTTGAGACATTGAAGCTCTTGAAAGAGGGCCCGTTGTCAGAAATGATTCTTCTTGGTGTACCGAAGCGGTATAGAATATTATGCTGGAAGAATGTCGGAATATCTTTTTTCTTGACATCTTTTAGCGGGACAGCTTCAGCCCATCTGGAGAAGTAATTTGTCACGGCCAGTATGAACCGGTGACCTTTAGATGACGGAGGATCAATTGGGCCAACAATGTCAGTGCCCCAAACTTCGAAGGGCCACGACGCCACCGTAGGATGCAACGGATTGGGATGCTTGTGAATGAAATCACCATGGATTTGGCAGATCTGACATTTCTTTGCATGTTCTCCGCAATCCCGTATCATGGTGGGCTAATAATACCCAAGCCGTTTGATTTGAAGTCGCATCTTGGGGCCAGATTGGTGAGCACCGCAAACGCCCGAGTGAACATCTTTCATGACCTTTTGGGCTTCGGCCAACGAAAGACACCTGAGCCAGAGTTGGTCATATGACCTGCAGTATAATGTGTCATTTACAAACACGTATCGGAGAGCTCTTTTCTTCAGCTGAATCCTCGCAGATTTTTCTTCGGGTAGCTTGTCGTATCGGAGGTACTCTATGAAGGGTTCTCTCCAATCGGGCTCGTCTTGGATGATCGAAGCTTCTTCGGCAGGACTGCTCTTCTGTTCCGCGCTTTCTTCTTCTCGTAGAGAGACTGGGGGTAAAATTTATTGGCTCCTGACTGTGATCAGAATTTCGTCCATGTCAGGATCGGCCAGCTCCTTGGCTAAGCGAGCGAGTACGTCAGCATTTCCATTTAACGCTCTAGGGACTCTTATTAGTTCAATGTGAGTGAACCGTTTCATGAGTTCCACTACTCGGTCTCTGTACCGAGCTAATTCGGGTTTGTATATTTTATAATCACCGCTTACTTGGTTGACGACGAGCTGGGAGTCACCGTAAACCCGTAGCCGACGGATTTCCATTTCTATGACGAGTTCCAAACCAGCTATCAGAGCCTCATACTCGGCCTCATTGTTTGTGCGAGGCTCGGTGAGAGCGAAAGAACGCCGTAGGGTTCCCATTGATGGCGTGATGAACACCAATCCTATCCCTGCTTTTATCTCCGGGACGCTTGATTTACTGGAGGTCCTTATCGTTGAGGCCCCATCGAAGTAGAGCTCCCAACATGGCTCATCTCCCTCGAGGTGCAGCACTTGTTCATCGAGTAACTCACAATTTAGCGGCAACCCTTCTGGTATAAGATGAGCGGCGAGGAAGTCTGCAAGAGCTTTCCCTTTCACTGCTTTCTGAGGAGTATAAACTAAGTCAAACTCAAGTAACATGACAGCCCATCTTGCCATTCTGCCGGCTAGGCTCGCTCTGGTCATCAAGTGTTTGAGCGGGTCGACCTTGGAGATCAGCATAACCCGATGAGCAAGCAGATAGTGCCTCAGCTTCTTCACTGCAAATATCAGAGCCAGGCATTGCTTTTCGATTGGGGAATAGTTGTGTTCCGCCCCGACTAGAGTTCGACTGAGGTAGTAGAGGGCATTTTCTTTTCCCTCCTCGTTATTCTGGGCCAGGAATGCACCGAGTGACTCATCCAGCGCGGCAGTGTAGAGAATCAACGGTTTATTTGGAATGGGAGCGGCCAGCACTGAAGGGTGCAACAAGTATTGTTTGATGCTTTCGAACGCTGCTTGACATTCGGCATCCCAGATAAAAAGAGCTCATTTCTTCATGAGCTTTGAGAAGGGCCTACATCTCCCCGATAAATTTGAGATAAACCTCCGTATATAAGCAAGCTTGCCTTGAAAAGATCTTAGCTGCGTCAGACTCTTCGGAGGGGGCATCTCCATGATGGCCTTTATCTTTGATGGGTCAACCTCGATCCCTCGATGTCGGACTATGAAGCCCAGGAATTTTCCCGATGACACGCCAAAAGCGCATTTCAGAGGATTCATCTTCAGATCGTATTCCCTCAGTCTGGTGAGAACGGTCCTAAGATCTTGGATATGATCAGCCTTGATTTTAGTCTTGATGACCAGATCATCAACATAGCATTCGACGACTTTATGAATTAGGTCATCAAAGATATTGGTCATTGCCCTTTGGTACATAGCACCTGCGTTCTTCAGTCCGAACGGCATCACCTTGTAGCAGTATATTCCGATCGGGATTCGGAATGCTGTGTGCTTCTCATCCTCAGGAGACATCTTGATATGATTATATCCAGACGAGCCATCCATAAAGGTGAACAGCTCTTAATTTGAGGTGTCATCGACCATCATTTCCATGACCGGTAGCGCGAAGTCATCTTTAGGACATGCCTTGTTGAGGTCCCTGAAATCGACACAAACTCGGATCTGCCCATTTTTCTTCTTCACTGGGACTATGCATGCGATCCAGTCCGCATATTTCTCTTCCCTGATGAAGCCGGCATCGATGAGTTTCTTGGTTTCCTCGATGACCTTTTCTTCCAATTCCCTTCTCATTCTTCGAGGAGCTTGTTTGACTGGCTTAGCATCAGGAGATATAGCCAGCTTATGCACGGCCACTTCAGGGGAAAGGCCTGGCATTTCTTTGTATGTCCACGTGAAGCATTCGACGAACTCATGCAGCAGGGCAATTATCTGCTCTTTCATTTCCTCCGACAAGAGTGAGCTGATGTAGGTCGGTCTTGGATTATCGGGCGTTCCTAAGTCAATCTCGGTTAGCTCATCAAAGGTTGCTTGTCCTCCATCTTCGAGCTCTTGAGGAGCTTCTTCTGGCTCGGCTATTTCGTCGTCATCATTTGATCTTTCGCTGGCCTCACCAACATGGATCATGTAGCACGCTTTGGAATCAGGTTGAACATAGCCTATGCCCCGCCTATCTTGAATTCGTCCATCGATGAGTGCTCGGACCTGAGGTGGATACCATAGCCCTTCGTAAAACTTTGCTTCGGACTCCGTTTGATATAACCGGCATCCGCACTTTTTAAAGTATTCCCGCATCTCGGGCGCATAGTATCTGGGATTGAGGACGGCTCTTATGCCTCTCTCATATGGAAGGCACGCGACAGACAAATCGTCCGGGTGCACAACGGGGTTTAACCCATAAAACAGGATGCCCTTCTGTCCATTTTTCCTCCCGGGCACGTAGAAAGTTTTCAGCTGGTCCACGGTAGAGACTGACAATGCGTCGAGCTCTTTGCACATCTGCTCCGGCACCCTTGTGACGGCTAGGGACCCTTCTGCGACTTCGAAGGTCTCTCGTAGTTTCGCTTGCTGCATGGGGGGCCAATCTGCACAGCTGTTGCACGGCAGGTCCTCTTCTTCTGACTCTTCAGTGTCACTGCCAAGATGAGGGCGGACTTTGCTGCTAGATGGGCTTTCAGTAACAGATTCGTCCGTATCGCTGCCGAAATGAGGGCGAGTTTTACGGAAGGACGGGCTTCCAGCATCGGACTCATCAGTGTCGCTACCAAAACGGGGGCGAACTTGGGCGTTTTTGCTTTTGAAAGTGATAGCCGGCTCAGATTTTCTTTTGAGTCTTAGGGCCGGTCTATCCTCAGTCAGTTGTGGCTTAGCATTTTGGTGGTTCATAAAGTACCGAGAATCTTCATATCGGACTTCATGCACACCGAACGGCTGGATGTCTCCGTCAATGCGTCTTTCTTCGCCATTTTTAGTATACTTCATGCATTGATGGAGAGTTGACGGAATGATGCCGTAATCGTGGAGCCACGGCCGCCCAAAGAGAATCTTATAAGATGTGTCGGTGTCGATCACATATATCTTAGCTTCAGTTTGCAGATCCCCAAATTTGATTGGCAAAGCTATAGACCCCAGAACTTGCTGGAAATTTTGGTTGAAGTCTTGAATGACAATCCTTTCCCTTGACAGGTGTCGGACGTCCATTGACAAACTCTTCAGAGTTCGCAAGTTCATGATGTTCACTGAGGACCCCGGATCAATCAATATGCGATTAATTCGATCTCCGTCGCTGTACCCGGTCACGTAAAGCGGCCGATTATGCTCAGCCGTTCCCAGCAGCAAGTCTTCATCCTTAAATGTGACTGCGGCGGCATGCAAAGCGTGCTGGGCTTCTTTCATATTAATTTCCGCAAAGTGAGCCTGATACCGCTCGGGGTTTTGTAGAGCGTGAATGAGAACATCTCTAAGCTCCTTAGATAGGACCAAGGCATCGTAGATGCTCAGGAGAGACGGAAGCTTCCGGAGATGTGCCAAGACATTATAGTCCACCGAGGAAGGACTTATGCTTTCATCAGCCGGTTCTCTGCCATCTTCTTCATTAGCGACTTGTTTTTCCTTCCCTTTTGAGGCGTTGCCCTGATTTGGCGGTAGAGCCCTGCCGCTTCTGAGCTGGATTTGATTGGCCTTTGTGGTAAGCTCCTCATCCTCTTCGGGAAAACAGAGCTCATCCTCGGAGTCGCTGCCAAGATGGATGGCATAGCAGGTCACTACTGGGATCTCTTCATTGGAGTCTTCTTCTAACTCCTCCAGAATTTCAGCCGCTTGTACAGGGAAGAACTCCTTCAATTGAATCAATGTTCTTTCCCTTTGTTCATATTCTTCGAGGGAATCGATATAGTTTTGAATGGTCAATCTCCCTGCAGACACTTTTTCGCGCCGAGCTGCACTTTTCTTCTTCTTGAGCTTCTTGGATTTTGAGCCTGATGGAGCCGCATTGGCAGCTGGACTGATAGGCTTCTTCTGCCCTTCCCATTCCGTCCTGGGTTCCTTCCGAAGTAGCTTTATCATCTTCTTCGTCTTATTAGATATGTGCGTACTCCACGGAGGCCGCGATGAGTCCGTTTCATTTCTCAGGGCAGCGGGTTCGGCTGTCTGCTCCCAGAAGGCTTCAGTTTCTGTCTGTATAAAGTTGGTGGTTGCAACTTGATTGTTCACCAACACACTTTTGGACAGTTCGATCTCTCCAGCCTTGTACTGTTTCTCGACCCAATCTTTGAAGATATAGCAATCCTCGATCGCATGGCTCACTACTCGGTGGTACGGGCAATACAGAGGATTGTCGGTCATTTTTGCTTCTTGGGGTCTTTTTGGAGGCCGTTGTTCAAGACATCTTTAAATATCTTGCGGACCTTGTCCCTTCTGAAAGAGTAAACCTTGTTCTTTTTCTCCTCTAGAGAAGGCCCATCTCCTCCCAACAATGGCTTTCGAGACCGGTTAGTTTTGGATTCGGCCGCCCTTCGCTTTTCTTCATTGTTGGACGCATTGAAGACATTGGTACTGCTAGAACTCCCGCTTCTACGGTTGTCGTCCCGCATGCTTTTCCAAGTTTTGTCTCTCTGAGAGTCCTGCGGGGACTCTTGCTTTGAGCGTTCCAGCATTTGGACTTTCTTGGTTAGCTCCTGAAATGTCTTGAGGCCCGCCGTACACAAGAATGGGACCATCCAATTACTGAGATTCCCAATGAGAAGGCTGACGGACTGGTCTTGCTCCAGCGGCGGTTCGCACTTGACTGTGAGATTACGCCATCGAGCGATAAAGTCGGTGTTGCTTTCATTCTTCCCCGGCTTGGTCCTCACAAGGTCGGCAATGGAGATTTTATCACTGACACTCATGAACCTTTGCCGAAACAGAGATTCCATTTGGGCAAAGGTAATGACGGACCCGTCTGGTATGCTCGCGTACCAGTCAAAAGCGACACCGGTCAGGCTGTTGACAAACTGACGAAGAAGGAGCGCGTCATTGCCCCCTGTATTTCCACACGATGCTTTGAAGTGGGCGACATGCTGATTTGCATTCCCCGTTCCATCAAATCTTCCGAACTTAGGAATGACGTAGCCGCTTGGGAACTCAATCAGATCGTGCTGCGCGGGATATGGCCGCCCACTACTGCCGATTTCTTTCTGAGCTTCAGCTTCGGCCACCAATGTTTTAACCTTGCTGGTGACCAAATCCATTATCCTATCCTGTGTTAGCGGGATAGTGCTATCTGGGGCCAAGGCGCCCCCAGAAGCGGAGTGTGGCCGGCTTTCATGTGGCTCGACCAGTCTTGGACCCGAAGGAACAGGCATTGGCTGCCTCGGTTTGTCATCACCCCGCTGATTAGTAGCAGCTTGTGCTTGATTGGGAGGCGCTCGAGCAATTTGAGCCGTAAGCTGCATCACAACGTTTGTTAGGTCGTCAATTTTCGAATAGAGCTTGGCCATCTCTTTATCCTTGCTCCTGAGCTGTTTTCGAAGCTCTTAAACCAGCTCTTGCTCTGCGGTCCTGGGGCGGAAAGTCGGCTCTTCCTTGCTGTCCGAGCTTGACTCTGCATGGACCGAGAGGTCTTTTTTCCCATCTTCCTCCTCGAGAGGGTTTTCTTCATCCAACGGAGGCGACTGTTCTTGGGAAGCGGCAACCACATTCAAGCCAGATTGGGCTTGGGATGTGGTGGCCCCATCCTTGCTTTTGCTGCGAAGGTTGTCGCTGGGACGCCCGCCCGCCATATAGACCGTATGGACGACATATCCGGCCGTCTTTTTATTATCGGCGGCTGATTTCACGGATCGCTATCTTGGCCCTCCTGTTTCGGTAGCGGGCGGTCGATTGAAGGCGGCTGGCCTAACCAGGTTCTTGAATGGTGCTGGCGCTTCTTTTCTGGGTTTACCCCGCTGCTTTCGTGCGGCACAGAGTGGTTGATAGACTCTTGAAGAGACAGTGTCATACGTTTTCTATTGGGGCCGGGACACGTCTCTTTGTGGCACTGTTCGGACCGCCGTCTTCTTGATTCTGGCGGTCATGGCATTCTTCTGAACCCACTTCAGAGGCTCGAAGGAATTACTGATTCTTACGTCCGACTAAGCCGTCGTCGTGGGGCAACCCTGCACTTGGAACTTCACACGATTCCATTTGGCCGAAGCCCTGGCCCTCTTGTTGGCTCGATACCTGACCCGCTTCTGTCTTAACTTTTCTGTTCTAAGCACTTGGCAGACTTCGGCTCTTTGGGAAGACGCCGCAGACCGGGCGATGGAGGGACTTAGAGATACGCTCGATTGTGTATTTGTTGGAGTCCTCGCCTGAGCTCGTCCGCAACATTTGATATTGCCCTTTGTACCGAAGTTCTTGCCCCCCGCTGGAGCACCAGAGAATCGTTCAGATACCGTCTTAAGTTTCGGTTGTGGTGCCTTGGCGATCACGACATTCGGCCTCTTACCCCTTGAGACCGGCTTGGCCACCTGTTCCGCCGGGATCTCCGCCAGATGAGCGCTACCGGCGGGGTAGATGATGACGGAGCCAAACTGGCGGGGCGGTTCCTCCCACTGTCGACTGAGTCTTGCGGGGAGAACCACACGAGCGTTGATCTTAACCACGTACGGAATCGGGGTCACGTTGGAAGCTGAATTCGTCTGGAGAGACATTGTCGTCGAAGGTTGATTGCTGCACGGGAAAAAAAAACATCATTTCAGTATAGGCAATCGATATGTATATTGATTGAGTTCGCATGAACGTTTAACCCGAAATATGGGAGGAGAGATTGGTCCCACCAGGCGTGCCAGAGTCTGTAGGGTGTTTTTCGTCACCCCATTAAGATGGGAATACGCGCGCGCTTGTCAGGCGTACTACAGATTCCCCCTGTCTAGGGTAGGCCGGGGTTTAATGATTACGGGGATCTGAATCTCCGGCAGCCGCGGACTAAGCTTCCGTTAATTACCCCCCGCCTTTGGGGCGAGGGAACCTCCGATTAACGGGTTAAACTGGTCATGCGAACTCAATGTGCAGTGTACGTGTGTTTTGTTTTGGAGGGGGGTTTAAATATATCGGGAGCCACGCAAAGTTTTTACGGGAGCCACGCAGCACCCCGTTAGAAATTTTTTTCTAACAGGGACAGTGTCGTGGAGTATGTGTGTATGTACATATGTATACATATGTATATATATACATGTATATATAAATAAAGGGGAAAAAGACATCCAAATGATGCATGGGGCCAGCGCCTAGGCGATTGAGCGCAAGCGCGCCACGTGTCGGCACGTAGGCGCTTTGCGCTCGAGCGCAGAGTGCTGGAGCGCAACGCGCCACGTGTCGGCACGTGGGCGCTTTGCGCTCGAGCGCAGAGTGCTGGAGCGCAACACGCCACGTCTCGGCACGTGGGCGCTTTGCGCTCAGACGCTGAGCGCTTGGGCGTAAGCGCGCCACGTATCGGCACGTGGACGACTTGCGCTCGAGCGCTTGCGCTTGAGCGCTTGCGCTTGAGCACAAGAGCGCCACGTGTCGGCACGGGGGCGACTTGCGCTCGAGCGCTTGCGCTTGCGCTCGAGCTCAAGCACGCCACGTGTCGACACCGGGGCGACTTGCACTCGAGCGCTTGCGCTTGAGCACAAGAACGCCACGTGTCGGCACGGGGGGCGACTTGCCCTCGAGAGCTTGCGCTTGAGCGCAAGCGCGCCACGTGTCGGCAAATGGGCGCTTTGCGCTGGAGCGCTGAGCGCTTGAGCGCAAGCGCGCCACGTGTCGCCACGCGGGCGCTCTGCGCTTGAGCGCCGGCGAGAAAAAGAGGCTTTTAGCCTAAAAAAAAAATCTCGGAAGAGAAATCAGAGAGGAGTTGGACTCCTGAGTGTGTGTTTTTTTTGGGTTAATAGGAGGGGTTCTTCTTCTTCCTCCTCTGTTAGCTGGGTCTTGAAGATCAAGAGATATGGGGTTTTAAAAATCACTCCTTTTTGAGATCTAATGGAAGATCTAAGTTCCCCTTGATGGGTTTTGTGGTGAAAACTAATTTGTTTTATAAAAAGGAGAGTAGAACTCTTGATTTAATTCAAGAGAAAGAAGAAGGTTTTGGAACCTTGAAGAAAGAGAAAGATCTCAGATCTGAAACTTTTTTTTGAGAGAGAAAAAGTTGTTGTGATTTTTTCATTATCTTTGCCTTTATAGGCTGTACACTTTACACATAGCCCCTTGGGCTTCACAAAATGGCATTTTGCCCATCCCATGGCTCATGTGTCATTCCTTTTTGCACATAAGCCATGGGCTTTACAAAAATTTGGCTTTATGCCTATTTTTCTTACATTTATCCATAAAATAAAATAAAAGAAATACAACAAAATTGTTCATTACAAAATTTTTATCTTGGTGTGGGGGAAGGCCGGCCGCTTCATGTTCGGGCTCGACCCGGGCATGGGCCCACTGGATCTGGGCTTGGGCCCACTTGGCTTGGGGTTGACTTGGATTTTGACTTGGTCAACGGGGGTGTAAATTTTTACCCCAACATCAGGGTGTTCTGGGCTACTCTCTGACACGACTTATACCGCTATTGGGGGTCTGACGTTACCAGCCCCCTAGGCCGATATGCGATACTCATAGACGAACGGACCGAACTGTATGTATATTGTCACTGTTAGGCTCAGTAGGATTTCTGGATGAGTTCGCTCGTCATCTTCCCTTCCAATCAATACATAGAAAACCGTTACGTACAGCTAGTACCTCTGACGTGCTAGTGGTTATACCCAGTGCCAATGTGTTGATGACTCATTAGAGTCCCTCACAGACAGTTTCCGAAGTTCGGGCGAAACGTTGTAGAGGCCGTATGGTTTTATGGCAGGGTTCGAAAATGCACGTGCGTTTACGCACGTGTCATATTTCGGGCAGATAATACTGGTGGGCTTTGGTTTAAGCCGGATCCGAGTATTATACTGTGTAGATATAATATCTTTGTCTCAGTTGCATTTGTATTCGATCGTAATACAAATGCGGGTATGTTTATACTGTTACGGGGTTATCCTGAAATTCGTTTCGGGATCACTTTTGGAAGTTGCCAGTTTCCAGTTTTCTATCGCCCGTCTTTAACATTCGGTTAAAGATGGATTTATATTTTCTTGAGGTGAGTCATGAGTGTGTGGAAGGTTCTAGAAGTTTCTAGATGGTGACTAGGATGATGAGGTGGCTAGTAAGTCATTAGTTCATTAATTGTTCATTTAATGAAAGGGTGACTAGGTTAGATGATTCATTTAGTTCCTTAATTGATAATGCAAGATGTTTTTGATGATTCATTCTCTTCATTAATTGTTGGAGTCACACACCCCCCCTCTCCTACACTCACTTCCCCCCCTCCTTAAGTGGCCGGCCCCTCTTCATATTTGATGATGGTTGTTAATTTGGAAAAGATTATAGTTTTGGATTCATGGAAATTAGATAGCCTCATTTCTCATTTCACCCGATCCAAAAGGAAACTTCATTAACCGTTCATCCATGGCTTTGGACTAAGTGAGACAAAGTGTTCTACTCATTCTCTACATCATCTTGGTCATCTCTTTTAGCAAATTTGACGACCGAGTTGCCTCGGTTCAGAGGTGGGAGCCCGTTTAAAGATCCGTCGACGTGGTGCCATCTGGACGAGAAGACTGGAGATCGAGAAGATCAGAGCAGCCGCAACAAAGCGTGGGATGATAGTTGAAGACTGAAGGACTCGGATCGTTCGGTATAACATTTCTACCCACTTTGTAGTTTATTAGTTTAGCAATAATGGCAGATCCGGATGATAGTACACGATAGCGCCAGCTGTAAAAGTTTTTGTTCCGCATTTGGCGTCTGTTAGACGGCCGGGGCGCTATCGTGGACTTACAGTGGTATCAGAGCCTCGCCATTAAGCTTTACTAAGTTGTGCTAACGCGTTTAAAATATCGATCGAACTGAATTTCAAAAACTGCAATTTTTCTGTTCAATGTTTCTGTCGATTTTAAATCAGGTTTACAAATTATTTTGCATATCACAGAAAATTGTGCAGGCAATTCTAAGCAAACTGGTGAAATTTGGTCACGTGATCCCACAGAACGGCCGCGGATCCGCGGCTCAAACCAAGGTTTGGCCGCCGATCCGCCGCGCGTTTGTGTGAACAGTGAGCCAAATTTCTACAGTATGTTCTACATGGCAAATTGTGGTTTTTGGAATATTTATTTTGGGCCCATATTTTGTTACTATATAGCAGATGTACGTGGGGCCCACTTCGGGAAATTTTGTCGATCGAAATTTTAAACGTGTTAGTTTACAGTACTTACTTTATATCTCCGACCCTGAATGTCATTCGAGCGGTAAACCGTGTCTAATTGCTATAGTTCTTTTAGACGGGTTTGCGAACGTGACATTCGCGTTGATATTCTGTGTTGTGCTGTGATGTTGCGGATATGTCGTGGTGGATAGCAGTGTGCAATGGTAGTGCTGTTTGGATTTATTTGTACATTTGATATTGCGGGACGAGCGTCCAACATGTGGACTGCCGTCACTTCCTGTTTGTATAATATTCTTTTGGGGCACGACCGGGCTGAGGTCGATATACCCGTTGTATATATTTTCTTTTATGTACTAGAATTACCCCGCGACGGTGCACGAATAGTCGGGTTCTGGAGGGCAACAGGTCCGTATCTCATAGCTTTGAGAGGCAGAGGGGCCTCACTCTAGAATTGACAGACTATTCGCCGCACTCGTAGGGGGTATAGGTTGACCCAAGGAGGGGTGCTCAATTTACCGGATTCCGTGAAGTGCCGGGTGGTCCATTCACTATGTTGTAGGGGGCTGCCTCGCTTCAGGTTTTGGCGGGTAAATTGCCGCACCCGTAGGGGTCTACGTTTCATTGCACAGGCTATCCACACGACCAGGGAAACGTCGGGTTTCAGTAGCGGCTCTGTGAAACCCCGGGGATCCCAGATTATCTGTATTGTTCTGTAATGCTTATTACTTTTCTGTAATGTTGCATATTATCACGCCTGGAGCGATTACTGTATATTGGTATATATACTATTAGATGTTGTATATGTTTTACACCCGCGCTAGTCCGGTCCCCGCTCTGTCGTTAGTTAAGTAACCTAACGGGTGATGACGGGACCCAGTGGCGAATGCGGATGGCATATACGTACATTTTATTTTTCGTTCTTTTCTGGTGTGATTAAATGATGGGATTGCGTTGATTCTTATCAATGCAAGGATAAAACAAACCTATATTTGATGTTGTTGGAACAATTTTAAAAAGTGTTATTACAAAGACGTTTCCTTTTGTTTTGCATAGCGATATTCGGTTGGAATATCCTGCACCTCATTCGATGAAGCAAGGGCCGATATCCCTTCACCGAGAATGACCCCTTGGGCAGAAGTTTACGTCAGGGTAATAACTTTACTATAGTCGATTACAAGTAGCTTTGCATCGCGGTATTCAGTTAGAATATCCTGCACCTCATTCCACGAGGAAAGAGCCGAGATCGCTTCACCGGGAGTGACCTCTTTAGCAAAAGGTTTTCGTCACTATATCTTTATAAAATGCTATCAGGTTCCTTCAATGAGATCAAGTTCATTACGTTAAAGGTTTTTCGCCAAAAACCAGCCGTAGCCCTCTGTCATTTCTTATGGATAGTCAGTAGTATTCAAGCTATGTTTGTTGGCCCTTAGTCAAGGCATAGTGTTTGGTAGCTGCCGGGTATTCATTTGTTGCATAAATAGATGCGTTGGTTTGGGACAGTCGTATTACTTTGTTGGCCCTTAGTCAAGAGTATGTACGGGTGGGTTCAAATCAACCTGGATAATGACGGGAAAAACTTGACATGTGACTTATGATTTGTTGGCCCTTAGTCAAGGTCATAAGAGCATGAGGTAAAAATTACATCGGGAGTTTCAAACAAACAGCAAACTTGCCAGGCATGCGCATACCTTCTGGAGTGTGAGAACTTGAGTGGCTTCCATCAAGTTATCATGCGATGATAGTTGGATCCCGATTCTTACTGATGAGTTGGTTTACTCTTCGGCTGATCCCGACTAATTCTTCTTTCAGGTTTGGAGGAGAATTTGAGATTACAGTGGGAGGTTTCCTGATTAGATAAAGTGATAACCATTATGATCTAGGTTAGAGTGCACGCAAAGTGTTTATTTTCTCTCTCTCTTTGGCAGCGACCTTTGACCGACCCTAGACTATGACTCAGTGACCAAGTTGACCGAACCTTCTTAAAATACTAGTTTTTGGATTGTCCGAGTTGCAAAAGTTATTGCCGCTCCTTCTTTTACCCTTTGTATTTCTCAGAACACCCCGTATTACTATGGACATCCACTTCCATTGGATAGATCCATCGTATGATTATATACGAACTCGAAGGGACTTCTTCGAGGATGGATCCAGATTCACGAGAAATAGAATTGGTTTATTCAGATGTCTTTTATTATCACCTTCTCTCAGGTTGCGAGGGCTCCTTAGTTAAGGAGAGTACACCTATTACGCTTATTGGATAGTCTTAACCATAGGCAGGTACCGAAAGGTTGGAAATGAAGAAAACCAATTAGCCTAAGTAGGGTGTACAGAAGGTAATAACTAAAGACAAAATAAAGGGATTAGAAAGAGGGCAAAGTAAATTGCGACTGCTATCATTCACGACCAAACCACGTACTTCATCGCCACTCCTATTTCACCTTTGCTTTTTCCCCGGTTCGGGAGAAATAGAATAAGGTATTATTCAGTTGTCTTTTATCATCACCTTCTCTCAAGTTGCGAGTACTCCTTGGTTTAGGAGGGTACACCTATTATGCTTACTGGATAGTCTTCTTCCAAACCATAGGCTGGTGCCGAACGGTAGGGAAGGAAGAAAACCACTTAGCCTAACAATGGTGTACAGAAGGTAATGAATAAAGACAAATAAAGGGATTTGGAGAGATGACAAAGAAATATACGGTTAAAGTCATGAATTGGATTATGGAAGAGGTATTACTAAGAATACCAGGATACCCCTACGAAACATTTTCATGTTTCAGTGCATTGTTAATCGAAAACTGATTTTCCGATTAGATACTTACTCCAAGGTATGTATTTTCCAGGTATGATTCTCACATCTGTATGGTTTTACAGATGATGAGTGGGAGTAAGTTATTGGAAATTAGGTGATCATCCTCATTATATCGGAATTCGTTGTAATTGGTGATATTTGAGGAAATCGCCGGGGTACAGTTTTCAACCTACGATGCACAGATTTTGAGTTATTCAACTCAGCGGACTTATACAGAGTATTGTATGTTGTCCAGTGTCCATCAGGACAAAGGGGTTGGTCATCATACTCTGTTCTGTTTACTTGTAACTTCTCTAGTTTTTAGACAAGTGTTTCGTTGAAATACAATGTCTAAGTTTTGAGAAGTTGTGGGTATAGGAATAAAGTAGAGAACCAGGTGTCACAAGTATCGGGATTCTTCAAAGAAACAGAAGATGTTGATTCTTGTGATTGGTATTTAGTTGATAGTAACGGTTTTGAGAAACTTGTTTCTCTTTCAGGTTACTCATAATTGGATGGATTCCTAAGTTGAGTAATGCTGATTAGCCTCTATCCATTAAGTTGATATGCACTGGAGATAGCTGCATGTTTTTTGTATCTGGTTCCAATTAAATAAGTGCCAAATTTTCTATATTGGATATAGAATGGTTCATATCTTAACGATGTTAAGGTACGGTGAGTTGTCCAGCTTATGCTTAAAACCAGACTCTGGATAACTCAAGACACGTTTCTGTAATAGCAGTTTGTGGGTTGACCCTGGCTTTGATGAGGGTTGATTTTCTACTATCTGGAAGATCAATAGTGATATTGTTCTAGACTCGCCACAGTTTTAGTAAAATGGATTTTTTCAGAAAACAGTAGTGAGAGTATGGTAGAACTGGAAGTGATTCCAGAACCGCAAACGATTACGGAAAATTTAATAAGACCTATATATTCAATCAGGTTTGACATTCCAATAGCCACTCCGCAGATATGGTGGGTAACCTCAGACACCTGAGAGGTACTCTGGTAGCCTCAAGGACGGTGACAGGGAGGTTCTTGTTTACCCAGACTTGACACTACTGTTGTTCCAGGCTATGAGACCCGGCAGGAGGTTAAGTATAGTATCGTTCTAAACTAGCTTTAGAAGTGTACGTATATATTATTCTGCCAGAGGGTTGTTGTAATCAGTGGGAGCAGCGGAAGCATAGTGGACAAGTAGCTTATGTCTATTTATAGACTTGAGCAGATATAGCGGAGATAAGATCATCTAATTTTTGATGTGACAGTCATGGGTTTAACTTCATCAGAATAGGGGATGGATCTATTAAGAAGGTAGTAAGGTGTGATGTCCGGGTATTTGGATAACTACACAGAGTAGGAAGTAAAATTCCTATACTACGATCGGTTGAACTTTGGTCGTCACACAGTTGTTTCTCCACAAAGGATATGGATATAATATCAGACATTCTGGTTACTAGATCTATGGTTTTAGATCTAGATTGGGTAGTTTCCTAATTTGGGTACTTTGACAGTATTCTAATGGTATTTTAGAATAGATGACTCCTGGCATGGTGGTGTACCTGCAGATGATGGAGTCACCCTCTCTAAAGGTGTCTTAAAGACTAAAGAGGAGAGGGATGTGCATGATTGGCAGATCACTTGCTTAGGCAATTGAGTCAATCATGAGATGTCAAGTACCACACCAGATGTTGTTTATGCACTAGATGCGATAAATTTATATTAATCCAATCCTGAAGAAACATAAGGAAGCAGTTTTAGAACATAAATGCATGTTCTACGGATTTGATGACGGCAGCCTCCTTCGGGAGACGGTTATCATTCCAGGCTTCAAAGGTGACATGGATGACAGAGTGATTGTCAGAGTTATAGTTTTCCCACTGACGAGGGACAGTATTATGGACAGGTGGTCCAAGAGGATACTGTGGGAGGCATGGTGCTGGATACTGATTAGGTTCAGTTATCGATACAGTCTAAGAAGTTTGGATTAGGAGTTCATTTATGAACTAGGTCCCATCAAATATCCAGACATATTCTAAGACAGGTATTACTCGATTCGGGAGATGGCTTTCTCCGCGAACTTGAGATTAAGAGAGACATAGAAAGAAACATCAGGGCGGATCCATTCAATGAGGCTATTTCTCGAACACAATAGTTTTACAAACGAGCTTTGTGACACTGATTAGTAGAGAAGTTGGATGTTCGGTATCACACGGGCTGTGAGTATGCGACATCGCAATAATTAGCCTTAAGTGCAAGTGGGAGATTGTTGGATATAGTGCCCTCAAAGTCAATTATTGGATCGCAGGTACATGATTGCAATAATTGAGGGAGGACCTATACCGATATAACAGTCTTACTCGAGATGATAGTATGCTATCTGGTTTGTCTTTATCATCATATATTGATAAAGCCCATAGGATTCTTGCTTGACTGCCAGCATTGTGATGGTGATAACATACGTGGGAGCTGGGGGTCTATAAGCACATCCTTAAAGTGTCCCTAGTCGTTGGAGTTTCGAGACAGGGCATCGATACTCCAGAGTAGACTAGTGTATACAGTCGAGACCCCGACGAGGGGCGGTGGCCGGTCTCACAAGACATTGGTGTTAGTTGGTTCACCTAAGATGTATACAGGTGCTCATTAGGTTATGAGTACACCGGACAGGACTCGCCGGGAACCTGCTAGTTGGTATTATACCTAGCGTCAGATAGCAGTTCCCTGGTGACATGTGTACAGGTTAGTTCATCGACCTGAGGTTGTCATTTGTCTCGTGTGAGTTCCCACTGTGCTTTGATTTCTACCCTACCACGGCTCAAAGGAGTCGTGCAAACAGGACTTTTTAGGTACAGTCCCGAGCCACATGGAGGCAAGTGAGCGGATCGGCAGGGGATTCGTCTCTCCTGGTATTGGGGGTGAGATCGCGCTGTGTCTAGGAGAGCCATTACACAAAGCCCTCGGCCGAGGCTGGAGATTTACTGGTAGGTACTCCAGTAGTATCTCAGGGTGTTCTGGGCTACTCTCTGACACGACTTATACCGCTATTGGGGGTCTGACGTTACCAGCCCCCTAGGTCGATATGCGATACTCATAGACGAACGGACCGAACTGTATGTATATTGTCACTGTTAGGCTCAATAGGATTTCTAGATGAGTTCGCTCGTCAGCTTCTCTTTCAATCAATACATAGGCAACCGTTACGTACAGCTAGTACCTCTGACGTGCTACTGGTTATACACAGTGCCAGTGTGTTGATGAGTCATTAGAGTCCCCCACAGACAGTTTCCCAAGTTCGAGCGAAACGTTGTAGAGGCCGTATGGTTTTATGGCGGTGTTCGAAAATGCACGTGCGTTTACGCACGTGTCATATTTCGAGCAGATAATACTGGTGGGCTTTGGTTTAAGCCGGATCCGAGTATTAGACTGTGTAGATATAATATCTTTGCCTCAGTTGCATTTGTATTCGGTCGTAATACAAATGCGTGTATGTTTATACTGTTACGGGGTTATCCTGAAATTCGTTTTGGGATCACTTTTGGAAGTTGCCAGTTTCCAGTTTTCTATCGCCCGTCTTTAACATTCGGTTAAAAACGGATTTATCTTTTTTTGAGGTGAGTCATGAGTGTGTGGAAGGTTCTAGAAGTTTCTAGATGGTGACTAGGATGATGAGGTGGCTAGTGAGTCATTAGTTCATTAATTGTTCATTTAATGAAAGGGTGACTAGGTTAGATGATTCATTTAGTTCCTTAATTGATAATGCAAGGTGTTTTTGATGATTCATTCTCTTCATTAATTGTTGGAGTCACCCCCCTCTCCTACACTCACCTCCCCCCTCTCCTTAAGTGGCCGGCCCCTCTTCACATTTGATGATGGTTGTTAATTTGGAAAAATTATAGTTTTGGATTCATGGAAATTAGATAGCCTCATTTCTCATTTCACCCGATCCAAAAGGCAACTTCATTAACCGTTCGTCCATGGTTTTGGACGAAGTGAGACAAAGTGTTCTACTCATTCTCTACATCATCTTGGTCATCTCTTTTTGCAAATTTGACGACCGAGTTGCCTCGGTTCAGAGGCGGGAGCCCGTTTAAAGATCCGTCGACGTGGTGCCACCTGGACGAGATCGAGGAGATCGGAGCAGACGCAATAAAGCGTGGGATGATGGTTGAAGACCGAAGGACTCGGATCGTTCGGTATAACATTTCTACCCACTTTGTAGTTTGTTAGTTTAGCAATAATGGCAGATCCGGATAATAGTATACGATAGAGCCAGCTGTAAAAGTTTTTGTTCCGCATTTGGCGTCTGTTAGACGGCCGAGACGCTACCGTGGACTTACATGTACATGATAATAGAGATGAACCAGATAGCATACTATTATCTCGAGTAAGATTGTTCTATCCGTATAGGTCCTCTCTCAATCATTATAATCGCCTGCCTGCGATTACAATAATTTCCTTGAAAGCGCTGTAGCTAACAATACTTAATTTTTTGTTGGGATTAAACACAACTAAAGATCATCGTTTTCCTTTCAAATGAGGTTGTCCACGAACTTGAGACTTGTAATTGAATGGACAACAACACTTGACAAGCTCATTACTAGAGAAGGTTGAGAAAGATAAGCTGGTTTCCATGATCAATTTGAGAGATCTTTGTTCAACCCATAATCCTAAAGCCTATTTGACGAAAAATAAAGGAATTTTAGGAAAAGAAGAGAGCTTGTGAAGGTTTTAAAACCTTAACCCAGTACTTATCGTTAGCCTCCTAACGGAGTAATGGAAGATACCAAAATGATTCTCTTTTTGGCATGTTAGGAAGATTTTTAGTGCAATTTAATTGTATGGGTTTTTTAATAACTAAATACGAAGTATGAAAGGGTTTTTTTAGTAATTAGCAAAGTATAAGCCTACTGTGAGGGGCTTCTTAGTTAAAAGCCCAATTTTAAAATATAATATTCGGTTTGATTTCTTTGCAATCGAAGAAAATGGAAGGTGTTCAACTCTTCATGAAAGAAATTCCAAGATTATATGATTGCAGCATATGTGACTCAACAGCTGACTGATTGACAGCAATCATAATATATTTTCTCCCTTTATTAAGATAAAAAAAAAAAGGAAGGTTGTATTAAATTTGAGGGGTTGTTGCATACAAGTGCGAAGTTGCCAACCTAACGTTTCCAAAATGGAGGATAAATTCTATTACGCTACATATCTAGAATAAGAGTCAAATAATTGCAACTAATGTACAATAGCTTGTGAAAAAAGTGAGAGATGGATATTATTTTGATGCCCACGATGAGAAGTGATGTTGAGTTGTGGTTGGGTACCAACATTATAATAGAATCATGAATTTTATGAGAACATATATATATATATATATATATATATATATATATATAAAACACTAAAAAAAAACGCGCGCATATATATATATATATATATATATATATATATATAGACACACACACACTTCACCTACCCATATTTATCCATATTAATCCGGGACATAAAATGGTGGGACTAATATTAGTGCCAGGGAGACCCATAATATTTGTATCTTGGATAGATACTTAGCTAGAATTATTGGGTAAAACAATACCCTAATGTTTCAACTACTTTGCACTTATATACCCTATTGATTTTTTCACTGCACTTATATACCCTAAAGTACAAACTATTGATGCTTTGCTCTCTTCAATTGGCAATCAAAGCAATCACTATTGTTATAAATAAAAAAGTGTCACGACCCGAAATTGGCACGTGACGGCCCTAATACTACGCAACGCCTAAAAACGTAACGCGGTAAAAGAAAGCCAAAACCCAGAAATCTATACCATAAAAAGAAGACAAGAAAAGATAATAGCAGTTTTGAAACATTTGAAATCACAACCCAAATTCTTTAAAAGTCCAACTTTTCTTTCTTAAAATTTTGGCAACACCCTCTTTGTAAAAACTAGCCCAAAGATGAATACAACATAAATATAAATGAAGCATCCCCAAACGGAAGCAAATACACGCCCAAAGGCGGAAAACAATCACCACCACAAATATACGACGCCGTAGCGAAGAAATAAAGACAATAGAGATAAACCTGTGTAAAAGACAACAAATCCACAAATAATATACAATATCGTCCTCACCAACTCTCTAAGTCAATAACATAATAGTAGATGGAGAGTACAACATACAACGAATGTACAATACAAAATACAGATAACCACCAAAACCCACTTAAGCAAAATAGCACACTGTGAGCCGATGCGGTATCTGTAGCAAGAGATGATAGATGAATAGCCTGCCTCGACTACTCTGGGAAAACACCCTGCAAAACAACTGTGGCACAACGGGGGTGAGTTTCCAACTCGTGAATGGTAGATAACATATGCAGGTAATCGCAGGTATGTACGTACAGCATGAATCTAAGATATGCAAATTTCAGTAATAACAGGTCATGTGAAAGCAGAATAATGGAAAGTACACTAGCAGGTACAATCAATATGTGAAGCAATAATAATATGACAATAGTATGCGATAATCATGCAATAGGGATATGAGAATGTAGATATGCAATAATCATGAAGGGTACGCTAACAGGTACTCCTAATACATGGAACAGTGCATAAGCAAATAGGTATGAGGTATGGAGCAAAATATGTCATTCCCACGGAAACCTGACATCGTGGTAGGATCACAATCCATCAAGACACTCAAATTCACAATTCTTCAAATCTGCCCCCAAGTTGGGCTCTCATATCATATAAGTCTCACATCTTCTCAATGCACAATATCGAATAATCTCCTATATCCCGAACGTACAAATCGACAATCTCATATGTATCCAGTATCCAATCTCAATGAATCACCTGATATCCTGAGTCAAATCTCAAGTAAGATTCTAGCATCCTAAATATATATTTGCAGAAATAAATATGATGGGGTCAATACACATATATTAGCATCCCACTCCACAAATATTGGTGTAAGGGTATATATAACAACGGCTAAATCCCCTGTTATATATACAAAGGTATTAAAAGAAATATCATGAAAATAATGTGCCAAGAATCGACACAGAAATCATGATCTATCAGATACCGTCACCAAGACTAGCATCCTGATAGGTACGTATCATACGCTATCCCGGAAAGCACGAGTTTCTAGCTCTGACCCTTGCCTTCCCACGTATCCATACGTACATGACTCCCAACGGTATCCTCATGATCCCCGTCGAGTCATTGGTACTGTCACCGGTAGGTACTCGCCCGCCTCCAGGCTCAATCGGCAAAATCCATCGATCATCTTGCCGAGGGGAACCATACCGGGCCCCACCATGTATCCTCATACGGCACCCACTCATCGTATGGAGTATATAATCAAAACCGATAAATCTCATGGTGACTGTGCAAATATCATATCAAGGAAACCGGGTTTTTTAATGTATGCATAATTTCATGAACTCCCGCGGTTCCCAAGTCCAGAAAACATCATGTAAAATCCAAATAACAATGCGCAAATCCAGAAATAAATATGTGCGATATATCTGAAATGCGAGTATATAAATGAAAATATGTAGCTGAAACCAGATGTATGCGAAATCAATAAGGTACAGCTAAGTATAGGTGTCTACCTATAAGTAAATGATATGGTATACCCCACTGGGTATAAGTAAAATATGAGCAAGGTATCTATGTAGCTAAATGTCAAATGTGATAAGTAATATAATATCTATAATGGTTTGCGTGTGACATGGCAATTATTGACGGTGTGTGTGTAGCATACAATCCGTGCTCGTGCAATATGAACCGTCAATAATATGTGCAGTGTCCTACGGCTACTAGTCACAGTACAACTATATCTAAGTAAATAGGGTAAAGGCGCATTTCTAACAATGACGTAGAATATGCGACAAGTATTAGAATTCTAGCCCAGACGCATAACGTCATGCGGGCGATTCCCCTGTAGATGTTAAATCTACTCACCAGCGCTCCACGCTAGGTGAATCCTACCACCTGTTTCCCTCTGTAGCAGTGTCCGTAGTCCCCGCCTGCAAACCTGAAAATTAGATAAGGAAATCATATATATAAGCAAATATCTCGCAAAACGCGATATCGACACTAAACGAGAAACTCGCGTCGCGAACTAAACGCGCGTGTGCACGTTACGCTGAAACGTGTGAATACGCGTCTAAAATTACCGCGACACGCTGGATCGCAGAACCCACTCATGTATCGCGCGTATCGCGCAAACACAACGTACTAGAAATACGATATATTATCCCAGATTTTCCTACAGGTCAAATCTCACAAAACTACATATGCCAAAACACTACAAAACACTGCAGACTACCCTACACAAAACCCCAGCACCCCACTCCCCTTCCTGGCCGCAATTTGCGGCCAGATGTATTAAATTGGCGGCCAAGGAATGGAAATAGGGGTTCGTGTTCTGGTGGTGTATTCTAGACCTAGCGTGCATGCTCCAGTCTTCTCAATTTTATCCTGAAGGGTCCGGGTCAATAGCAGATCACAGAATGCTAAAATATCGCATTAAAAACACCAATTTGCACACAAATGTAAATCCTATGGTATTTTAGTGAAATTCAGGGTTAAACTCAGTTAAGGTGGCCTTAATAACACTAAAATAGTCAGGGTTAACTAACACAATCATCACTTATCCAAAATTCCACCCAATTCACCATAATTTAGCACTAAACTCACATAAATCGCAAACCGAAGCTAAACTATACACAAGTTAAGCAAACTAGGAAATTGGGTTCAGAAAGTATACCCTATAGAACCCTAAGAAGCAGGAGAATGAGTGAATGGAGGAGGAAGAGCTGCTGCAAGTTGCTGTTGCTTCAGCCGTTGCTGTTGCTGCCTGCTGTTGCTGCTGCTGCTGCAGAAGCTGCTTGTTGCTGCTGCTTGCTTGAGCTGCTGCAGTTTCAGCCTTGTGTGTGTGTGTGTGAGAGTGAGAGAATGAGTGATATGAGAGTGAGAAGTGAGAAATGAGAGAAAAATCAAAAACCCCTCCCATTCTCTTTCTCTTTCTTCATTAATGAGGCATGGCTTTAGCCATGTAGCCCCATGCTCTTCTCTCTCTCTCCCTAGTCAACAAATTCAAACCCATTTAAAAATCCTTTTTCATTTTTCTTTAAAGAAAACAACCATGCATAATTAAAACCCAAAACATTTAAAACAAATTATTAAGACTAGATTAGGGAATGGTTAGTTCACTATGTTGCTAATCATGGTTAAACCCCAAATATACCCTAGTTATCATGCACAAGTGTGTACAAGCCTAGGAAAAATCTAATAAAATATTCATTAAATAGGATAAAATAATTGGAAATCAATTTGGTAAACTTTTTATTAAAAACCATACATTAAAATATAATTATCCACAAAACACATTCTAAGGTGTTACAATCTCCCCCTTCAAAGAAATTCGTCCCCGAATTTAAAAAAATATACTACGCGTACCTTCACAGAGAAGATTACAACTCTCAAATCTTGCTCGCAGCCTCCCAAGTGATTACCTCACTATACGGCTACGTCCAAGAAAACCCTTCACAGATGGCAAGACCCTTGACCAAAGTTCCTTCACCTGCCGAGCCATTAACACAAATGGCTGCCGGTGAGCGAAACGATCGCGTCCATGCCAAATGGTCTGGTGCCAAATCATGTGAGAAAAGTCATGAAGGTAATCGTAAAGTATCATCACAAGGAATACGGGGTGAAAACTCAATAATCTGGGCAGAAGTGCCAAATTAAAGGCAACGAAACTAACTCGCTTAAAGGATCTCAGAGAACCTAAATCCTGGGATAAGCTTCCCAAAATCCAACACGTCATTTATTGGAAAAATCCGCAGGAATACATGATTTGCCACTGCGCACTTAAGTCTACGACCAACACAGTCGGCATAAGACCTCTATTTGCACTGGGTTACTCTCATCCTGACTTGAATCAACTGGATCATCTCCGAAGTCTCTAGACTAGCTGGGGTCCAAAATCCTACTTACGCAGAGTCAGAAAAATAACAGACTGGTGATCGACACGACCTAACCCTTAAACCTAAAGGTTGCCAATTGGAGTGTCTCCTGATAACAGCTATCGAAGGAGAAGCCTAACAATGGCGAGCGACGATCTCAACTGCTGACAACAATTAACACAACGCACAACTTAACAAAGAACAACTGAGCAAACTGAGTATAACCGGACGACAAGATTCCGAATGGAGTCATACCCTGACTAACCCTGGGTAGACACCATAACGAAATTCATAGAGATCTGCTCCCACTCTTACTTCGGAACGGTTAAAGGTTGCAACTCTCCAGCCGGCCTCAGAGGCTCAACCCAAACACACAAAAGACAGACACCTTGAAACGAAACTTAAAACTTCTCTTTACATCCCTGCCCACCCGTAACTATCTCACAAGTCACGTCAATGTTGGTGGAACTCGAATGAAAATAGAGAGTTGACTGATGTGCTTGCTCTAGGGTTTCACGTCTTTACCCGATAACATCAGGTACACAAACGCGTCCCTAACTTAGCACACCATTGTCACAAATTAAGGACTCCGAATCATTACCCAGCCGAGTATGCTCAAGTATCACTGACGAACGAGCTTCGGCGGGCTGTGTCTCGTGAAAGCGATTAAAGAAAAGTGGTCGGGCGCGGACATGAGCAAGCTGTCCCCTCCGTAGAGACGAGCTTAAGCTGTACTCAACGATCGCACAAAAACTGTAAATCTGCAGAAAACTATCACAACAATCAAAATCCGCTGCAGGAAGATATACATTAAGCTCTAGTGGTCCGTGAGAATCTGACACGACTCTCGAACAAATAGTGTCTCCAAATCTCCAACGCAAAACCACCGCGGCCATCTCCAGATCATAAGTGGAATATCCTTCTCGTACTTCCTTCAAATGTAGGGAAGCAAAAGTGATATCTCTATAGTGTCACCTCAGTACACAATCAAGCCCACTCAAGAAACATTATAGTTAAACTACAAAGTCGCCCGAACCAAAAGCAAAGAAAGAACTGATGCAGTTGTTAACCGAATCTTCAACTGCCGAAAACTCCGCACACATGCCTCAGTCCAAGAAAAGAAACCTCCTTTCCGGTCAATTCAGTCGACGGTGCAATACTACACTAGCAATCCTGCACGAAACGGCGGTAAAAACCTGCTAAGCCCAAAATCTGCGGACCTTCGTCCTGCACCCAAGTCTGGGCCTAAGCTGTACGGCCACGATCTTTCTCGGAACTATACAAAACCGTCTCCCATGACTACAAGATCTAGGAGTCTGCACAAACAAGCCTGAAGGAACACTCCGGAAATATAGCAAACTGCTGGTGCTCTCCCAGTATCTGCATAACAAATCATCAAGTGCTACTCATGTTCCTCAAGACAAATTAAATAGACCAGAATGTCGTAAATAACACAACAATAACTGGTCGAGGAACGGCCTGAAGAAATCTGATTCATCACATCTACGAATGCTGCTAGGGCATCAGTAAATCCAATAACTAACTAAAACACACGAAGCCCGTAGCACGCATAAGGCAGTCTTCGGAATGCCATCACTCCGAATCCGCAATAATGATGACCCGATCCCGAACAAACTTAGAAAATGTCTCGCACTCTGGAGCTGATCGAAGAAATCATCAATGCGAGGTAAAGGATACCCATCCGCACCGTAAGCCGGCTCAATTAACGATCCGTCGATAAACAACCTCAAGCTGCCGTCTTTCTCCTTGACGAACTGAAATAGGAGCTCCCTAATGCGAAACACTCAGACGCACGAAACTCCCCAAACAACAACTCTGCAGCTGATCCCTTAGCTCCCTAAGCTTCGCCGGCCCATCTGGAACAACGTCGGAAAACTCTCGCACGAAAGGAACCCAGTCCAACAATCCCAACTATGGCTACGGTATCACGAATGAACGCCAAGAATCCACGACATCTCCTCAAAAGCTGACTAGCGAAAAATGCTGAATTCAAGCTGTGAGAGGCGGCACAACAAGAACTGACTCGCCGGGAAAACAAAACCTAACTGTTTTCTCACGGTAGTCCACAGACGCCTAGCACGTAGCTGACCAGTCCGTGCTCAGGAGAACGTCAAATCCAACATCTCTAGAAGGATCGAAATAAAGGACGAATCTCTATCTCCTATCCGATTGGCACACAACTGAAATACGTGTCGCGCAACAAAAGAATCGCTGACAGAACTTAACACAACAAACGGCTAATCTACCTAACACGACTCTCGTCCCAACCACGGCACAAGATGAAAAACAAACGAATACATCAAAAGAACATGCGAATTAAGGATACCTGAAAACTCCGCATTGGACGCCTGCGCGTCCCGATGAGTAGAAGCAAACTCCTGTGTTTGCCCCTACCCACAACTGGCTGAACTCCTCTGGTAGATGGACTCCTCTGAGAGAACCTTCCACGTACACGGCCTCTCTGAATACGACCCTGACGCGGTGTTAGGGAACAACTCCTGATGTGGTGACGAAGGCTCCCGCATCGATAGCATCCAATATAACGCTGCTGACCCTCCTGGGAATAAGAGCTGAACGACTGTCCTCGTCCTAAGCCTCTGCTACTCCCGCGACGGCCACGAAATCTGTCTCGATGACCAAACCTCTGTCTCTGGGCTAATACACTGGTACGAGTCCTCCACTGTCCTGGAACTCTCAGAGTCTCTGGAATATGCGCCTCGTTAACTGGAGCTGCAACCACTGGTGTTATGTAGGTGACGGACTGCTGCATGCTGATCGCAAAGGACAGCTGAGTAACAGGGGTGACAACCTCCTGTCGCATCGCTCGAACGACATCAACCAATGAACTCATAGTCTGGCGGAAGTCCTGTATTTCTGCCACAAGCCTATCGATACTATATGTCGAAGGCTGATCCGTCTGCACCTGTGCAACTAGCGTGCCATCCTGGTCAGTGCTCGTCTCACCCGAGCTAACTCTGACCTCAGCCCTCGCTGCATCACTCTGAGTCCCCATAGTCATCGGCGGCAAGGCTATAAATATAGATAAGATTCGATAAGAATTGTAGGGTTCCTAGGCACTCTAGTGAGGTCTCCCAAGCCATCAACCATGGCAAATTAAAATTTTACAGTGCCTACAAACCCTAAACTACGGATCGTTTGCTAGATTTCTAGGCGAACAAGAACTAGTTAACACTTAACTAATGAGAAAACGGAAATACAACCTTTGTAGATCCGGTGCTCCACCTCCATAGCTCCGCAACGAGGTCCTCTCCTCTGTCCAAATCAAATCCGGGCTCTAGGATCGGCTTCGTCGGAGAATGGGCAAGCTAGGTCGTCGATGTCCATGCCGAAGATGATCTACGTCGAAGCATCGCAAGATCAAGCTCTCACTTCACCAAGTCATGAAACTTGTGAAGAAAACACACTCTACTACTTGGAAAGAGGTAGAGGATAAAGAAATAGGAAGTGGGTAGACTTTAGTTTTGGATTTCTCACTCTTTTCCAACAATCACCATTGATGGACCTTGCTTTTCTTCACTTGAAGAAAATGGAGGAAGATGAAGAATATTGTGATAAGATTATTCAAAAAAGAAAAGAATAACAATACTTATCATAATATTAACCCTAGTCAAGTGTAGAGAATGAATCATGGTTAGTGGGAATGGTTAGGGTTAAGAATGAGATAAGAATGGTTGACTTGAACAAAGCTTCATGAAGCTTCAACTAAAGAACAAAATTAGCCACCATTCTTTTCTCTTTTCTTTTATTCATTTATCAAAAATAAATAAACAAATAAATAAATGAATAATTAAAGGAAATGAAACCCTAACCATTCTTTTAACCATGGTTTATTCTTTGCATTTAACCAAGTAATCATGTATCATCAAACATAATACAATCAAGTGCACAAAATCATATCGCATATGTAATGCGCACAATCCGAGTGAGAAAATCCATCTTAAGTAAACCGGTACTAGTTGATGCAAAGTAATATATCAAATATATAATTATGCATCAAATCATTAAATCAACACTTGATTTAACGATCCGGTCATATCGTATATAACCGACGAGTATTCAATGTATCGGCTTATCAAATCAACCTTTGATTCGATAACTAGGGTATATCGCATATAAGCTAATCGATACATTCATCGCGAGAATGGAATGCGGTATCACATACACGCATTATTCTCGGTCCCGCACATATCTCATATGCGCTCCTATTTCGTTTTGCTTGAGCCAGGAAACCTCTGTGTAGGACTCTAAAGACTCGTCAATACGCCGGCAGCAGATGATGATCATATCAAGCATCCACAAGCCGCAAGCGGTCTGCTAAACGTAACGGCCACCCGGGTATTGAGCGATCTGAAGATCGACGAGCAAGCCCGCTCACACTCCAGTGAATCCGACCAGTAACACTACCGTGTTGGAGATAGTGCCCTCAGAGTCAATTATTAGGTCACAGGTACGTGATTGTAATGATTGAGGGAGGACCTATCCCGGTAGGACAGTCTTACTCGAGATGATAGTATGCTATCTGGTTTACCTTTATCATCGTGTACTGCTTTAGGTGACCTGACACGTCGCTATTACACGTTGATAGAGCCCCTAGGATTCTTGCTTGACCACCAGCAGTATGAGGGCGATCATATAAGTGGGAGCTGGGGGTCTACAAGCATGTCCTTAAAAGGTCCCTAGTCGTGGGAGTTTCGAGACCGGGCATCGATACTCCATTAGTAGACTAGTGTATACAGTCGAGACCCCGACGAGGGGCGGTGGCCGGTCTCACAAGCCACTGGTGTCAGTTGGATCACCTAAGATGTATACAGGTGCTCATTGGGTTATGAGTACACCGGACAGGACTCGCCGGGAACATGCTAGTTGGTCATATACCAGACGTCAGATGGCAGTTCCCTGGTGACATGTGTGCAGGTTAGTTCATCGACCTGGGGATCATCATTTGTCTCGTGTGAGTTCCCACTGTACTTTGATTACTACCCTACCACGGCTCAAAGGAGTCGTGCAAACAGGTTTTGGTTGGGTACAGTCCCGAGCCACATGGAGGCAGTGAGCGTATCTTCAGGGGTTCGTCTCTCCCGGTATTGGGGGTGAGGTCGTGCTGTGTCTAGGAGAGCCATTACACAAAGTCCTTGGCCAAGGCAAGGAGATTTACTGGTAGGTATTCCAGTAGTATCTCAGGGTGTTCTGGGCTGCACTCCGACACGACTTGTACCGCTTTTGGGGGTCTGACTTTTACCAACCCCCTAGGCCCGCCATGCGATACTCATAGACGAACGGACCGGACTGCACGGATATTGTCACTGACAGGCTCAGTAGGGTGTCAGGATGAGTTTACTCATCGACGTCCCTTTTGGTCAATAGCTGGTGGCCCGTCATGTATTGGCTTATACCTCTGACGTGCTAGTGGTTAAATCCACAGCCATAGTATTGACGAGTCTTTAGAGTCCACCACACTTTCAGTTACTCAAGTTTCGGGCGAAACGCTGTAGAGGCCGTATGGAGATATGGCAGGGTCCGATCAGATACGTGCGGTATTGCACGGATCAGGATCGGACAGTTTGTACTAGTAGCCGTATAGGTATATGGCAGGGTTCGATCAGATACGTACGGTATTGCACGGATCAGGATCGAACGGATATTACTAGCCGGCTTTGGTTTAAGCCGGTCCTAGTTTAGTACAGTGTAGATTTTGTCTCTTTGCATTTGTATCCGGACGGAATACAGATGCGGGTGTGTATGCACAGTATCGGGGTTTTCCTGTAATTTATTACGGGACCAGTTTTCTGGAGTTGCCAGTTTGCATTCCGTTCCGGCCGGTTTTCCTTTGTTCTTTCCCGGCCGGACTTTTCCGATGGAGGGGGTAATTTGCAGTTTTGCAAATTACATTTGTGGAGGGGTTTTCTTGCAAAAGGGTTTGATATGATAAGAATCTTTGCTTTTTCAACCATGCTTTTGCTTTATGAGATTTGATTGAATTGGAAAGGGTATGGAGGAAAAAGTATGGTTGATGTTTCTTTGACTTTGGATGTGCTCACCTCTTCCATTGATCCTACACTCACCTCCCTTAGTTGTTTTCCTCCCTCCATTTTCATACAAATGACTTGGCCGGCCACATTAGGAAATGATGATGGTTCATTTCATTTTTGGTGAGGGTGTGGAAAATTATTGATTCATATCATTTTTCATTGCCTCAAAAATCCCCAAGTTCATATCATCTTGATTCCTCCATCATGGCAACACCACCCCAAAAGGAGACTACAATTCTACACTACACTTCCTACAGCGAATCTTGGGCACGTCGAGTAGCCGGCTTCGTGCCCGAGTTGCCTCGGTATTGAGGTGGGAGCCCGTAAAAGTACCCGGCTTCGTGGTGCCCTTTCCGACGAGGAGGAGATGGACGGAGATCCCGCGAGGAGATCGGAGTGGAGATGAAGACCGGAGGACTTGGATCGTCGGTATACATCTTTCCCTTTCTTATTAGTAGTGTAGACTTGTTAATGGTTACGATCCGGAGTTTAGTGCGCGGTGGTGCCGGTTTGCAAAGTCCGCAAAATTTAAGTTTATCACCGTTTCCGCATTCCGGCGTCGGATTGACGGCCGGGGCGCCGCCGTGCACTTACAGTGGTATCAGAGCCTCGCCATTAACTTAGTCTAGCTTTGTGTAATGTGTTTACATTTCCGATCGATCAAAAAGTTCCAAAACTGCATTTTAGTTCGCATCAGTTTCTGTTGAAAATTTTTGGTCTCGAAAAATTTTTCAGGTTATAAAATATTGATTTACTGGAAAATCTAAGAGTTCTGTAAAAATTTGACGAAGTAACTCCACAGTTGGAGCGCGGAACCGCCGCGAAAACCCCTTTTGTGCGGCCCTTCCGCCGCGCACTATTCACATCACTTCACCAATTTTTTACAGAGGCCTTCTGGGATTAAAATATGGGTTTTGGAATATTAAAATTGGGCCCAGGATTTCTGTGAGTGCTACAGTTTTGATTGGGGGCCCACTTGTTAATTGTTTGATCAATCGGAAAATTTTAAACACATTTTTCACAGTATTTACATTATATCTGCGACCGTGAATGTCACTCGATCGGTAAATCCTGTCTAACTGCTGTAGCCCGGTTAGACGGATTTGCGAACGTGACTTTCACGTTGATGTTCTATGTTTATGCTGTGATATTGCGGATCGGTCGTGGGGGATAGCCTGGATGCAATGCTAGTTCAGTTTTTGTTGTATTATGTACATTTGATATTGCGGGGCGAGCGTCCGACTTGTGGACTGCCGTCACTGCCGGATTGTATTATTCTTTTGGGGCACGACCTGGTTGCGGTCGATGTACCCGGTGTATGTATATTTTACTTTCTGTACTAGGATTACCCCGCGGAGGGGTGCACGGATAGCCGGGTTCTAGAGGGCAACAAGCCCGCATCTCATGGCATTGAGACGGAGGGGGCTTCACTCTAGGATTGGCGGGCTATTTGCCGCACTCGTAGGGGGTACAGGTTGACCCAGGAGGGGTGCCCAAGTTACCGGATTCCGTGAAGTGCTGGGTGGTCCATTCACGGTGCTGAAGGGGGCTGCCTCGCTTCAGGTTTTGGCGGGTGACTTGCCGCGCCCGTAGGGGTCTAGGTTCTCATTGCACAGGCTATCCACACGACCAGGGGAACGTCGGGTTTCAGCGGCTCTGTGAAACCCGGGGATCCCAGATATCTGTATTGTTTCTGTGATGTTGTTCATTCTCTGTGATGTTGCATTTTATTCACGCCTTGAGCGAAATATAATATATTGGTATATATATTAGTAGATGTTGTATATGTTTTGCATCCGCGCTAGTCCAGTCTCCGCTCTGTCGTTAGTAAGCTAACCTAACGGGTAATGACGGGACCCAGTGGCGAATGCGGATGGCATATACGTACATCAGTATATTTTCGTTCTTTTTGGTGTGATCAATTGATGGGACTGCATTGATTCGGATCAATGAAAGTTAAACAAACCTATTCTGATGTTGTTGGAACACTTTTCAAAAAGCTGTTATTGCAAGGACGTTCACTTTTGTTTTGCATCGCGGTATTCATTTAGAATATCCTGCTCCTCAGTCGACGAGGCAAGGGCCGAGATCCCTTCACCGGGAGTGACCCCTTGGACAGAAGTTTGCGTCAGGGCATTAACTTCACTATAGCCGATTACTTTTGCTTTGCATCGTGGTATTCAGTTGGAATATCCTGCACCTCATTCTACGGGGAAAGAGCCGAGATCCCTTCACCGGGAGTGACCTCTTTAGTAAAGGTTTTCGTCACTATATTTTCTAAAAAGCTATCCGTTCCTTCAACGATATCAAGTTCATTACGTTAAAGGTTTTCGCCAGAAACCATTCGTAGCCCTCCGTCGTTTCAGACGGGTAGCACGTAGTATTCATGCTATGTTTGTTGACCTTCGTCAAGGCATAGTGTATGGTAGCTGCTTGTTACCTTTCTGCTGCATAGATAGATGCGTTGGTTTGGGACAGTCGTATAGCCTTGTTGGCCTTAGTCAAGGGCTTGTACGGGTGGGTTCAAATCAACCTGGACAATGACGGGTAGAACTTGACATGTGACTTATGATTTGTTGGCCTTAGTCAAGGTCATAAGAGCATGGGCCAGAAATCACATCGGGAGTTTCAAAAGAACTGAAACTTGCCAGATATGCGCATACCTTCTGGAGTGTGATAGCGTGAGCGGATTCCGTCACGTTATCATGCAATGATAGTTGGATCCCGATTCCCACTGATGAGTTGGTTTACTCCTCGGGTGTTCCCGACTAATTCTTCTTTCAGGTTTGGAGGAGAATTTGAGGTACAGTGGGAGGATTCCAGATTAGATAAATTGGTAACCATTCTGATCTAGGTTAGAGTGCACGCTGAGTGTTTCTTCTCTCTCTCTCTGGCAGCGACCATTGACCCGACCCTAAGACTATGACTCAGAGACCAAGTTGACCGAACCTTCTTAACACAGGCTTTTGGATTGTCAGAGTTGCAGACCTCGTTGCCACTCCTACTTTTACCCTTTTCTCCAGGACACCCCGTATTACTACGAACGTCCACTTCCATTGGACAAAACCATCGTATGGTTAGATACGAACTCGAAAGAATTTATTCGAGGATGGTTTCCGGTTCTGGAGAAAACGGATAGGATTATTCAGTTGTCTTTTCCTTTTACCCTCTCTCAGGTTATGAGTACTCCTTGGTTTAGGGGTAGTACACCTGTTATGCAAATTGGATTGTCTTCTTCCAAACATTAGGCTGGTGCCGACCGGTAGGGAAGGAAGAAAACCAATTAGCATAACGATGGTGTGCAGAAGGTATTAAGTTCAGACAAAGCAAGGGATTAGTAAGAGGGCAAAGTAAATTGCAACAGATATTCACGACCAAACCAAGTATTTCTTCGCCAATCCCAAATCACCTTTGTATTTCTCCAGGACACTCCGTATCACTACGAAGATCCACAGTTTATTGGATACTCCATCGTTTGGTTATATACGAACTCGAAAGGAACTTATTCCAGTTCGGGGATGGATTCTGGTCCAGGAGGAATAAGGTTTATTCGGTTGTCTTTTATCTTCACCTTCTCTCGCATTGCGAGTGCTCCTAGGACTAGGACAGTACACCCATTATGCTTATTGGATAGTCTTCTTCCAAACCATAGGCTGGTGCCGAACGGTAGGGAAGGAAGAAAACCAATTGGCCTAAAGGGGTGTGCAGAAGGTAATGACTAAAGACATATAAAGGGATTTGGAGAGGTGGCAAAGAGATATACGGTTATAGTTGTGAATCTGGAAGAGGCATTACTAGGAATACCAAGATACCCCAACGAAACATTTCAATGTTTCAGTTTCACTGTGTACTGTTAAAAGAAAACTGATTTCCCGATTGGACACTTGCTCCAGGGTATGTATTTACCAAGTTTGATTCTCACATCTGTATGGTTTTACAGATGATGAGTGGGAGTAAGTTATTGGGAATTGGGTGATCATCCTCATTATATCGGGATTCGTTGTAATCGGTGATATTTGAGGAAATCACCTGGGCTGTTTGCCGGTCGGCAAATATTTGGTTTTGAATATCCGCTATTGTGCACCAATTTCAAATTGATATATCTGTACGTCTATTTTCATAGAGTGAGATATACCTTTTGATATTATGTCGATTACATTTACCTATATCAGTGGATGGTTAGGTAAGGAGCATTAAACAGCGGTGTAATTCTTCTTAACCATAAGTACAGTTTTCAACCTACGACACACAGTGAATGAGTTATCAGACTCAACGGACTTATACAGAGTATTGTATGTTGTCCAGTGTCCATTGGGACAGAAGGGTTGGTCCTCATACTATATTCTGTTTACTTTTAACTTCTCTAGTTCTTAAACATGTGTTTCGTAGAAACACAGGGTCTGAGTTTAGAGGAGTTATAGGTATTTGAATAGAGTAGAGAACCAGGTGTAGCAAGTATCGGGATTCTTCAAAGAGATCGAAGATGTAGATACTTGTGTATGGTATTCAGTTGAAAGTGATGATTAAGAGAACTTGCTTCTCTTTCAGGTTACTCATAATTGGAAGTGTTCCTAAGTTGAGTAACGCTGATCCGCCTCCTTCCATTTAGTTGACATGCGCTGGGGACAGCTGCATGATTTGAATCTGGTTCAATTAAATCTGTGCCTCTGTTTCTATATTGGATATAGAACAGTTCATATCTTAACGATGTTAAGGTACGAGGAGTTGTCCGGTTTATGATTAAAACCAGACACTGGACAACTCAAGGCACGTTTCTGTAATGGCTGTTTGTGGGTTGACCCAGGCTATGACGAGGGTTGACTTTCTACCATCTGGATGAACAATAGCAATATTGTTCTAGACTCGCCACAGTTTTATTAAAAATGGATTTTTTCAGAAAACAGTAGTGGGAGTATGGTAGAACTGGAAGTGATTCCAGAACCACAAACGATTACTGAAGTTTTGATAAGGAACCTAAAGATTCAATCTGGATTGACATTCCATTGGCCACTCCGCAGATATGGTGGGTAACTTCAGGCACCCGAGAGGTACTACGGTAGCCTCAAGGACGGTGACAGGGAAGTTCTCGTTTACCCACAATTGCCATTGCTGTTGTTCCAGGTTACGAGACCCGGCGGGAGGATGAGTATAGCGTCGTTCTAAACCAGTTTTAGAAGTGTACGTCTATATGACTCTGCCAGAAGGTTGTCGTAGTCAGTGGGAGCAGCGGAAGCATTGGTGGACAGGTTGCTTATGTCTATTTATAGACTAGAGCAGATGTAGCGGAGATAGATCATCTATTTCTGACGTGACAGTCATGGGTTTGACTTCATCAGAATAGGGGATGGATCTGTTGAGTAGGTAGTAGGGTGTGATATCCTGGTATTTGGATGATATACACAGAGTAGGAAAAGAAACTCCTACACTACGATCGGTTATACTTTGGTCGTCACACATTGTTTTCTCCACAAAGGAAATGGATTGTATATCTGACATACTGGTTACAGGATCTATGGTTTTAGATCTAGATTTGGGTGGTTTCCCAATCAGGGTACTTGACAGCATTCTAAGAGTATTTAGGATGGACGACTCCTGGCACGGTAGTGTACCTGCAGGTAATGGAGTCACCCTCTCCAAAGGTGTCTTACAGACTAAAGGGGAGAGGGACGTGCATGATTGGCAGATCACTTGCTTAGGCAATTGAGTCAATCATGAGATGTCAAGTACCACACCAGATGTTGTTCTTGCACTAGATGCAATAAGTTGACATTAATCCAATCCTGGAGAAACAGTCGGAAGCAGTTTTAGAACATAAGTGGATGTTCTAGCGATATGATAACGACAGCCTCATTCAGGAGACAGTTATCATTCCAGGCTTCCAAGGTGACATGGACGACAAGCAGGTTGTCAGAGTTATAGTTTTCCTTCTGATGAGGGGCAGTATTTTGGACAGGTGGTCCAAGGCAATACTGAGGGAGGCATGGCGCGCAGGATACTGATTAAGTTCAGTTGACGATACAGTCTAAGAAGTTTGGATTTGGAGTTCATTTATGAGCTATGTCCCATCAGACATCCAGACACATTCTAAGACAGGTATTGCTCATTTCGGGAGATGGGTTTCTCCGCGAACTTGAGATATAGAGAGACATAGAAAGAAACTACTAAGCGGATCCACTCACTGAGGCTATTCCTCGAACGCAATAGTTCCGCAAACGAGCTTTGTGAGACTGACTAGTAGAGGAGTTGGATGTTCGGTATCACACGGGCTGTGAGTATGCGACATCGCAATAATTAGCCTTGAGTGCAAGTGGGAGATTGTTGGAGATAGTGCCCTCAGAGTCAATTATTAGGTCACAGGTACGTGATTGTAATGATTGAGGGAGGACCTATCCCGGTAGGACAGTCTTACTCGAGATGATAGTATGCTATCTGGTTTACCTTTATCATCGTGTACTGCTTTAGGTGACCTGACACGTCGCTATTACACGTTGATAGAGCCCCTAGGATTCTTGCTTGACCACCAGCAGTATGAAGGCGATCATATAAGTGGGAGCTGGGGGTCTACAAGCATGTCCTTAAAAGGTCCCTAGTCGTGGGAGTTTCGAGACCGGGCATCGATACTCCATTAGTAGACTAGTGTATACAGTCGAGACCCCGACGAGGGGCGGTGGCCGGTCTCACAAGCCACTGGTGTCAGTTGGATCACCTAAGATGTATACAGGTGCTCATTGGGTTATGAGTACACCGGACAGGACTCGCCGGGAACATGCTAGTTGGTCATATACCAGACGTCAGATGGCAGTTCCCTGGTGACATGTGTGCAGGTTAGTTCATCGACCTGGGGATCGTCATTTGTCTCGTGTGAGTTCCCACTGTACTTTGATTACTACCCTACCACGGCTCAAAGGAGTCGTGCAAACAGGTTTTGGTTGGGTACAGTCCCGAGCCACATGGAGGCAGTGAGCGTATCTTCAGGGGTTCGTCTCTCCCGGTATTGGGGGTGAGGTCGTGCTGTGTCTAGGAGAGCCATTACACAAAGTCCTTGGCCAAGGCAAGGAGATTTACTGGTAGGTATTCCAGTAGTATCTCAGGGTGTTCTGGGCTACACTCCGACACGACTTGTACCGCTTTTGGGGGTCTGACTTTTACCAACCCCCTAGGCCCGCCATGCGATACTCATAGACGAACGGACCGGACTGCACGGATATTGTCACTGACAGGCTCAGTAGGGTGTCAGGATGAGTTTACTCATCGACGTCCCTTTTGGTCAATAGCTGGTGGCCCGTCATGTATTGGCTTATACCTCTGACGTGCTAGTGGTTAAATCCACAGCCATAGTATTGACGAGTCTTTAGAGTCCACCACACTTTCAGTTACTCAAGTTTCGGGCGAAACGCTGTAGAGGCCGTATGGAGATATGGCAGGGTCCGATCAGATACGTGCGGTATTGCACGGATCAGGATCGGACAGTTTGTACTAGTAGCCGTATAGGTATATGGCAGGGTTCGATCAGATACGTACGGTATTGCACGGATCAGGATCGAACGGATATTACTAGCCGGCTTTGGTTTAAGCCGGTCCTAGTTTAGTACAGTGTAGATTTTGTCTCTTTGCATTTGTATCCGGACGGAATACAGATGCGGGTGTGTATGCACAGTGTCGGGGTTTTCCTGTAATTTATTACGGGACCAGTTTTCTGGAGTTGCCAGTTTGCATTCCGTTCCGGCCGGTTTTCCTTTGTTCTTTCCCGGCCGGACTTTTCCGATGGAGGGGGTAATTTGCAGTTTTGCAAATTACATTTGTGGAGGGGTTTTCTTGCAAAAGGGTTTGATATGATAAGAATCTTTGGTTTTTCAACCATGCTTTTGCTTTATGAGATTTGATTGAATTGGAAAGGGTATGGAGGAAAAAGTATGGTTGATGTTTCTTTGACTTTGGATGTGCTCACCTCTTCCATTGATCCTACACTCACCTCCCTTAGTTGTTTTCCTCCCTCCATTTTCATACAAATGACTTGGCCGGCCACATTAGGAAATGATGATGGTTCATTTCATTTTTGGTGAGGGTGTGGAAAATTATTGATTCATATCATTTTTCATTGCCTCAAAAATCCCCAAGTTCATATCATCTTGATTCCTCCATCATGGCAACACCACCCCAAAAGGAGACTACAATTCTACACTACACTTCCTACAGCGAATCTTGGGCACGTCGAGTAGCCGGCTTCGTGCCCGAGTTGCCTCGGTATTGAGGTGGGAGCCCGTAAAAGTACCCGGCTTCGTGGTGCCCTTTCCGACGAGGAGGAGATGGACGGAGATCCCGCGAGGAGATCGGAGTGGAGATGAAGACCGGAGGACTTGGATCGTCAGTATACATCTTTCCCTTTCTTATTAGTAGTGTAGACTTGTTAATGGTTACGATCCGGAGTTTAGTGCGCGGTGGTGCCGGTTTGCAAAGTCCGCAAAATTTAAGTTTATCACCGTTTCCGCATTCCGGCGTCGGATTGACGGCCGGGGCACCGCCGTGCACTTACATACCGTACAGTCCGGTCTGATCGTCTGATATGTCGCATATCTCGCCTAGGGGTGGTAAACGTCAGACCCCAATAGCTCAATAAGTCGTGTCGATATGAGGTCTATAACTGTTTGAGAAACTACTGGTAACACTTACCAGTAAATCTCAGCAACCCTGGCCAGGGATTTCCTGTTATAGCCAATCGAACATAGCGCAACATCAACCCCCATATACCGGGAGAGACGAATCCCCTCCTATCGCTCATTGCCTCCATGTGACTCGGGACTGTACCCAAAAACCACCGTTTTGCACGCCCTCTTGGACGTGGTAAGATGGAAATCAAAGCACAGTAGGAACCACACAAGACTCTATGACGATCTCGGGTCAACAGACTACTCTGTACCAGTGTCACCAGAGAACTGCCATCTGACGTGAGGTATAATACCATCTGGGAGTTCTCGGCGAGTCCGTCCAGTGTACCCAGTCTTTACTGAGCACTCGTATATCATCTCCGATGTCAAACACCGATGGATATGGGATCATCCATCGCCCATCTGTATGGGTCGAGAAGGTACACGCTAGTCTACTCTGGTATATCGATGCCCCGTCTCGATACACCCACGACTAGGGACTTTGAAGGATGTACTTATGGACTACCATGTCCCCACTAGTATGATCCGCATCATAGTCCAGGTAGTCAAGTACAGATCCTAAGGGCTTTACCAACATGTAACAGAGAGACAATCAGCATACACGTTAAGGTAAAGGGTAACCAGATAGCATACTATCATGTCGAGCAAGAAAGTCCTCCCTATATATGTCCCAGCATCCACTACAATATACATCCTATGTACAGTAATGGCCTCTAGGGCATACATATAACTAACAATCTCCCACTTGCACTAGGGCCATCTGTAGCAGTGGTTGCAGTATCTCATACTCAACCATCCCATAAAAATCTCTCTCTGGGAACAGGCCTTTGTGAGTGGATCCGCTGTGTTGCCCTCTTAGTCTACTCTCCAAACCTCGATCACCCTGGAGATCAACCATCTCCATGATCAAGTGATACTGCCTTAGAATATGTCTGGATCACTGATGGGACCGGCGTTCCTTGGCATAAGCCATAACTCCATTGTCACACAATGGGAGGAACATAGTTCATCTCATGAACCTATATACACCCAAACAGCCTCTTTGGTAGCATCTTAAGTAGCGATGTATCCTGCCTTTATCGTCTAGTATGTCACGGTATCCTGCTTGGAACTCTTCCAACATACCGTCCCTTTACTGAGGGTAAAGACAATGCCTGTGACTGATATTCAGTCGTCTTTATCACCCTGGAACACTTCCAGTGATTCTCCTCAGGATCGATTGACACCATCTCACTACATCTAGTGAGTATCCTAACATCCATTTAGATCTATCTCATAGATCCAAAACCCAGGATTTAGTAGGTATCACTTTAATCCTATATGGAGAATCTTTGTGATAAGCGGAGATTGATCGAGCGTAGCATAAGAAACTCCTTTCTTATCAAGAGTATGTCATCCACGTACTCTACGAGGATCGTCACCATACTCCTTACTACCTTTTTGTTTATACAAGGTTCATCTACCATTTTGATGATGTCAAACTCTTTGACTAATTCATCAAAACAGATGTTCCAACTCCGCGATGCCTGCTTTATCCTATAAAGCATCTTGCACACGTTTCTGCTGCTCCCACTGTCTACGAAGCCCTCTGGCTGTGTACTTATAAACGTACTCTTCTAAAACATTATTTAGAAAAGCAGTCATGACACCCAACCACCAGATATCATAGTCATGGTATGTAGCCGTGGTAAGTAGGATCTGGATGGACTTAAGCATAGTCACTTGAAAAGGTTTCATCATTATCCACGCCTGGTCGATGACGAAAAGCTTTAACAAGTCTAGCTTTGAAAGTCTCAACTTTTCCATCTACACCAAGTAATCTTCTCAAGATATACTTGCTCCTGATGGGGATTTAACCCTTCAGATATAGCAACCAAAGTCCATACTTTGTTGGCGTATAAGGATTCCATCTCAGATCGCTAAGCATCCAGCCATTCTTACAGAGTCTTACTCTCGATGGCCAGCTCGAAGCTAGTTGGGTCATCATCTCATGATGCAATCCTCGCTCCCACTGTCATAGAGAAAACAAAGTAACTCTCAGGTGGGTGAGGAACCCTACTAGATCGGCGGAGAGGCTGAGGTTCGTTGGTAACTATTGAATCCTTTGGTTCTACCAAATCATTAGCAGTTTTTGTACAGCTGGAACCTTTCCAGTTCTACAGAACTGATCTTTCCTCGATCTTGTCCGGATTTTGCTTTTGACATAGGCCGGACAATCCCAAATCTTAACTTACTTAAGAGATAGGTTCTTCCCATACCATATCTTATATGGAGTGGTAGGCAGTGGTTTGATTCAAACCTAATTCAATAGGTATGCAGCTTCTCAAGTGCATAACTCCCAAAAGGAAAAAGGTAACTCAGTAGTACTCATCATAGAGCACGCCTTATCATATAGGGTGTGATAGCCCCGCCCTGATACACCGTTGTTCTGTGGTGTAATCAGAGGAGAAGTACGGAGAGAGAATCTCATTCTCCTTTAGAATGGTCCAGGAATGCCATGCACAAGTATTCTCCTCCCTGATCTCATCATAGGACATAATACTTATACCCGGTTATTGGTTCTCTACTTCTAACTTATATTCTGTGAATACCTCAAAAGGTTCGGACTTATGTTTCAGCAGGAACATACGACTGAATCTTGAGAGATTATCAGAGAATATAATGAAGTATAAAGAACCAGTCCTGGCATGTGTAGACAGGAGACCTTACATACATCATCATGTATCAGTCCCAAGAGTTTACTAACTCTTTCTCTGTTTCCAGTAAACAGAGCTGGTGTCATTATATCTTTGTGACATGACTGGCAAGTTTCACAAGATGTAAATTCAAACTGATTTAAATATGCATCTAAATGTAACTTCAGCTAGTCGGGTCGTATTGATATGACCTAATCTACAATACCTCAAGAAGAATTCGTTCATTTCTGAACTCTTCCTCTTGTGTGTGTTCTGTATACGAGGAACTGTAGTTTGATTTAGAACGTCAATGCTTTTAGATAACGTGCCTGAACCGATCAACTTTTGATATAGGAAATGTTCAAAACATTATCCATCAATACAAAATTATGTCCTTTCTTTACTAATAAAGAGACTGATATGATTTTGTATATCAGGTTCGGTATCTAATAGCATTTGTTCAGAATCAATGTATTCGTAATACAGGGTGACAGTGACCAACAGACTTGGCTGCAACACTTGCCCCGTTTTCTGCCTCATGAAACTTATCACCCGTTCTCAGTTTTTCTACCCTTTTGTAGCCCTATGTAACAGATTACATATCTGGGATCCTAATCCGGTATCATATACCCACGATTCAGAGGATACTGAGAAACAGTTCTTTGTAATGAACACACCCGAAGGAGATGCATCATATGCACTGTCTTCGTTTGGGCGGCATAGGAATTCTAGTATTCCCCTATTTCCTGCTCTGTCTTATAACAATTATAAGTTGGAGCGGGACCAACGTTCCCCAGCTCAGTATAACAAGCGGGTTCGGTCAATACATCCGTATTATTATCTTGATTAAGGCGTGATATGGTCGCTACCAGGAGAGAGAGAGAAGAAAACACTCTGCGTGCGCTCTTGCAAGATTAGATTGGTTATGTATTTTATCTTATCAGGATGGCTCCCACTGTTTTTATCAAATCTTCCTTCAAACCTTAAAAGGAAAGACTAGCCGGGATTAATTGCACTCTACAAGTTCACCAATCTTTCAGCCAGGCCAGTGTCGGTACTTTGAGGGAGGTTCCCCGTGCTTTCGCACTGACCTAATTACAGTAAACCTCGTTTTCCCAGAGGCGTAACCCCGTTGACACCTTTCTAGACACCTACTTGATCGGCTAATTGCAAAGTGCAAAACTCTCCCAGGAGTAACAATTACTCGCAGTGGGTATCGGGATCCAACTATCACATAGAAGGTATGCAATCTCATTGCAAGTTTCAACACTTGAAACTCCCGATAATGGTTTTTACCCCTAGCACCTATGACCTTGGCTAAGGTCAACAAATCATAGGTACTAGTCAAGTTCTACCCGTCATTTCGTGATTAATTAGACCCACCCACATGACCCTTGGCTAAGGTCAACAAAGCCACATGACTGTCCTAACTAATCGCATCATATGCTGTGTAGGAAGACATCACTTAGCTACCGCACACTACGCCTCGGCTATGGTCGACAAACGTAGCACGAATACTAAGTACTCTACTTCCTAAAATGACGGAGGGTTGCGGCTGGTTTTTGTGAAAACCTTTAACGCTTTGAACTTGATCTCGTTACGGAATCAAATGGTTTTTTTTAAATGGAATGTTTTTGAGGCTTTTCTAGTTTTGCTAAAGGGGTCACTCCCGGTGAAGGGATCGTCGGCCCTTTCCTCGTCGAATGAGGTGCGGGATATATCATATATATCACTGTGCAAAGCGGAAACTATAGAAGCGATCAAAGACAAACCGAGTGTGTAGCATCTGCCAGTTATTGCTAAAGGAGTCACTCCCGGTGAAGGGATCTCGGTCCTTTTCTTATCGAATAAGGTACAGGATGTTCTATAATGAACATCGCGATGCAAAGCAAGAACTGTAGCTACCTGTTTTATTTTGAAATTCGATTCCACAACATCAATTAGGTTTATTTTCTTTCATTAATCACATTAATGAATATCCCATCATTTAAGTCCACCTAACCATCACAGATAAATATAACGTACGCTTATGCCATCCGCATTCGCCTCGATGTCCCATCTGCACCGTTAGGTTAGGTAACTAACGCCAGAGCGAGGCAGGGCTAGCGCGGGTGTAAAACATAAGCAACGTCTATATAATATATCATATATACTATATATAATACCTGTCACAGAACATCACATGATCACAGATAAATCACAGCAGAAGAAACATATGAAATATTGGATATACTAGGACATCCGTGTTTTCAATACGAGCCAGTATAAAACACGGATTCCACAGTCGTGATGAATAGCCAAACCCACACCCCTAGACCCCTACGAGAGCGGCAAGCAACCCTGCCAATTCTAGGGTTAGGAGACCCGGACTCGACTCCTTGAGTTGGTCTCCCACTGGACCCCAGAACCCGGTTACTTGTGCTCCCCTCCTTGGGTCTATCCTAGTGCAGAAAAGTAAATAATATACAAACGGTGACTACTTCCGCAACCTGGAAGTGCCCCAATAAAAGAATATTACATACAAGTTTTTACATGAATGAAAATGAAAAACACTCATCTCACATAAAAACCCCCGGCTATTCAAACACGACGATCCAATATAACATATCCAGCAACACATAACATCAGATGTCATCAACGTAAGTGAATATGCGCATCCCAATTGTCGTTGACATATAGCAACGAAACCGGCGATATCACATATTACACTTACGGTCACAGAAAAGAAAATGTAAAACTACAACAGTTGGAATCCGCAACCTCCTCAGACATCGCATGCCTGACCAAATGAAATACTTAGACATCGCATGCCTAACAATTATAAACCCCGCATTTTAGTCTCATTATCGAAAACTCTTTTCAATATCAAGTCGGGAAATTCAACAAGATTCCCGACATCCTGATCGAATGCTCGTCGCAAACTTTAGTAGGCGGCCGCACCCCCGATGCCGTCGACGAAGTGCACCAAGGCGGAACACCGCTGCCGCGAGCACCCGAACGGATGCTTTCGGCGACGGGGTTCTCCTGCAGTCACTTGGTCGGGGCTATGGAGTGAGGCTGTCTATTAAGTTTACCGGCGAGTATCCGCGTTCACAACGTGATTGCAACGGACTTTTGATCACATCAAAATTCCGTGGCAACCGATCAAGTGAGACTAAACTGCTATGTTTATAATATTCATTCCGTTATCTCATAACTATTTGTGAATTCCAATTATTGTATCACATTCCGGATAAATAGAAAATGCTAAACTTTTCGATCGAACGATCGAACACCCAAGTTTTCCCGATACAGATCAACACATGAAACAAGTCTAAAAACATTCAGTTCGTGCCTCAGTACCAACGGTCCAGCCGTAGAAGGGTCAAGCCAACGCCTCACATGTGGCACGCCGTACTGCCCCAAACCCGAAGGTTCAAAGGGTAGTTCAAGACGGTCACATAATCGAGTTAAGGTTTGTTGTCTTCTAGAGGGACCATCGTGTTACTTGCACTACTTAGAACGTGATTAAACTACAGAAATATCCAACACTTGGAAATTTCCCGACAGGGGAAAAATTGAGTATTTATATCCGGTCGAACTTTTTAACATATTCAAAAAATTATCCGGAACGACACATAGACAAAGTTTGAATAAATGAATAATTAAAGGAAATGAAACCCTAACCATTCTTTTAACCATGGTTTATTCTTTGCATTTAACCAAGTAATCATGTATCATCAAACATGATACAATCAAGTGCACAAAATCATATCGCATATGTAATGCGCACAATCCGAGTGAGAAAATCCATCTTAAGTAAACCGGTACTAGTTGATGCAAAGTAATATATCAAATATATAATTATGCATCAAATCATTAAATCAACACTTGATTTAACGATCCGGTCATATCGTATATAACCGACTAGTATTCAATGTATCGGCTTATCAAATCAACCTTTGATTCGATAACTAGGGTATATCGCATATAACCTAATCGATACATTCATCGCGAGAATGGAATGCGGTATCACATACACGCATTATTCTCGGTCCCGCACATATCTCATATGCGCTCCTATTTCGTTTTGCTTGAGCCAGGAAACCTCTGTGTAGGACTCTAAAGACTCGTCAATACGCCGGCAGCAGATGATGATCATATCAAGCATCCACAAGCCGCAAGCGGTCTGCTAAACGTAACGGCCACCCGGGTATTGAGCGATCTGAAGATCGACGAGCAAGCCCGCTCACACTCCAGTGAATCCGACCAGTAACACTACCGTACAGTCCGGTCTGATCGTCTGATATGTCGCATATCTCGCCTAGGGGTGGTAAACGTCAGACCCCAATAGCTCAATAAATCGTGTCGATATGAGGTCTATAACTGTTCGAGAAACTACTGGTAACACTTACCAGTAAATCTCAGCAACCCTGGCCAGGGATTTCCTGTTATAGCCAATCGAACACAGCGCAACATCAACCCCCATATACCGGGAGAGACGAATCCCCTCCTATCGCTCATTGCCTCCATGTGACTCGGGACTGTACCCAAAAACCACCGTTTTGCACGCCCTCTTGGACGTGGTAAGATGGAAATCAAAGCACAGTGGGAACCACACAAGACTCTATGACGATCTCGGGTCAACAGACTACTCTGTACCAGTGTCACCAGAGAACTGCCATCTGACGTGAGGTATAATACTATCTGGGAGTTCTCGGCGAGTCCGTCCAGTGTACCCAGTCTTTACTGAGCACCCGTATATCATCTCCGATGTCAAACACCGATGGATATGGGATCATCCATCGCCCATCTGTATGGGTCGAGAAGGTACACGCTAGTCTACTCTGGTATATCGATGCCCCGTCTCGATACACCCACGACTAGGGACTTTGAAGGATGTACTTATGGACTACCATGTCCCCACTAGTATGATCCGCATCATAGTCCAGGTAGTCAAGTACAGATCCTAAGGGCTTTACCAACATGTAACAGAGAGACAATCAGCATACACGTTAAGGTAAAGGGTAACCAGATAGCATACTATCATGTCGAGCAAGAAAGTCCTCCCTATATATGTCCCAGCATCCACTACAATATACATCCTATGTACAGTAATGGCCTCTAGGGCATACATATAACTAACAAGAATAAGGAAATCGAATCACAAGAATATGAATCATCAAGGATGGAATTTCAAGCAATTTATACTTAGGTCACTTAAGACGAAGTACCGCATCGTGGGTATGCTGCAGACATACACACACTACGTTTCTTTGCTTAAGCTACCTACTCTATCATACTAAGGTCATCCTACACTCCGAAAGGTAACACCTAGCGCTCTGATACCAACTTTGTCACGACCTGAAATTGGCACATGACGGCCCTAATACTACGCAACGCCTAAAGACGTAACGCAATAAAAGAAAGCCAAAACCCAGAAATCTAAACCATAAAAAGAAGACAAGAAAAGATAATAGCAGTTTTGAAACATTTGAAATCACAACCCAAATTCTTTAAAAGTCCAACTTTTCTTTCTTAAAATTTTGGCAACACCCCCTTTGTAAAAACTAGCCCAAAGATGAATACAACATAAATATAAATGAAGCATCCCCAAATGGGAGCAAATACACGCCCAAAGGCGGAAAACAATCACCACCACAAATATACGACGCCGTAGCGAAGAAATAAAGACAATAGAGATAAAGCTGTGTAAAAGACAAAAAATCCATAAATAATATACAATATCGTCCTCACCAAGTCTCTAAGTCAACAACATAATAGTAGATGGAGAGTACAACATACAACGAATGTACAATACAAAATACAGATAACCACCAAAACCCACCTAAGCAAAATAGCACACTGTGAGCCGATACGGTATCTGTAGCAAAAAATGATAGATGAATAGCCTGCCTCGACTACTCTGGGAAAAAACCTTGCAAAACAACTGTGGCACAACGGGGGTGAGTTGCCAATTCGTGAATAGTAGATAACATATGCAGGTAATCACAGGTATGTACGTACAGCATGAATCTAAGATATGCAAATTTCAGTAATAACAGGTCATGTGAATGCAGAATAATGGAAAGTACACTAGCAGGTACAATCAATATGTGAAGCAATAATAATATGACAATAGTATGCGATAATCATGCAATAGGGATATGAGAATATAGATATGCAACAATCATGAAGGATACACTAACAGGTACTCCTAATACATGGAACAATGCATAAGCAAATAGGTATGAGGTATGGAGCAAAATATGTCATTCCCACGGAAACCTGACATCGTGGTAGGATCACAATCCATCAAGACACTCAAATTCACAATTCCTCAAATCAGCCCCCAAGTTGGGCTCTCATATCATATAAGTCTCGCATCTCCTCAATGTACAATATCGAATGATCTCCTATATCCCGAACGTACAAATCGACAATATAATATGTATCCAGTATCCAATCTCAATGAATCACCTAATATCCTAAGTCAAATCTCAAGTAAGATTCTAGCATCCTAAATATATATTTGCAGAAATAAATATGATGGGATCAATACACATATATTAGCGTCCCACTCCACTAATATTGGTGTAAGGGTATATATAACAACGGCTAAATCCCATGTTATATATACAAAGGTGTTAAAAGAAATATCATGAAAACAATGTGCCAAGTATCGACACAGAAATCCTGATCTATCAGATGCCGTCACCAAGATTAGCATCCTGATAGGTACGTATCATACGCTATCCCGGAAAGCACGAGTGCCTAGCTCTGACCCTCGCCTTCCCACGTATCCATACGTACATGACTCCCAACGGTATCCCCATGATCCCCGCCGAGTCATTGGTACTGTCACCGGTAGGTACTCGTCCGCCTCCAGGCTCAATCGGCAAAATCCATCAATCATCTTGCCGAGGGGAACCATACCAGGCCCCACCATGTACCCTCATACGGCACCCACTCGTCGTATAGAGTATATAATCAGAACCGATAAATCTCATGGTGGCTGCGCAAATATCATATCAAGGAAACTGGGTTTTTCAATGTATGCATAATTTCATGAACTCCCGCGGTTCCCAAATCCAGAAAACATCATGTAAAATCCAAATAACAATGCGCAAATCCAGAAATAAATATGTGCGATATATCTGAAATGCGAGTATATAAATGAAAATATGTAGCTGAAACTAGATGTATGCGAAATCAATAAGGTACAGCTAAGTATAGGTGTCTACCTATAAGTAAATGATATGGTATACCCCACTGGGTATAAGTAAAATATGAGCAAGGTATCTATGTAGCTAAATGTCAAATGTGATAAGTAATATAATATCTATAATGGTTTGCGTGTGACATGGCAATTATTGACGGTGTGTGTAGTATACAATCCGTGCTCGTGCAACATGAACCGTCAATAATATGTGCAGTGTCCTACGGCTACTAGTCACAGTACAACTATATCTAAGTAAATAGGGTAAAGGCGCATTTCCAACAATGACGTAGAATATGCGACAAGTATTAGAATTCTAGCCCAGACGCATAACGCCATGCGGGCGATTCCCCTGTAGATGTTAAATCTACTCACCAGCGCTCCACCCTAGGTGAATCCTACCACCTGTTTTCCTCTGTAGCAGTGTCCGTAGTCCCCGCCTGCAAACCTGAAAATTAGACAAGGAAATCATATATATAAGCAAATATCTCGCAAAACGCGATATCGACACTAAACGAAAAACTCGCGTCGCGAACTAAACGCGCGTGTGCACGTTATGCTGAAACGTGTGAATACACGTCTAAAACTACCGCGACACGCCGCGACACACTGGATCGCAGAACCCACTCACGTATCGCGCAAACACAACGTACTAGAAATACAATATATTGTCCCAAATTTTCCTACAGGTCAAATCTCACAAAACTGCACATGCCAAAACACTACAAAACACTGCAGAGTACCCTACATAAAACCCCAGCACCCCACTGCCCTTCCTGGCCGCAATTTGCGGCCAGATGTATTAAATTGGCGACCAAGGAAAGGAAATAGGGGTTCGTGTTCTGGTAGTGTATTCTAGACCTAGTGTGCATGCTCCAGTTTTCTCAATTTTATCCTGAAGGGTCCGGGTCAATAGTAGATCACAGAATGCTAAAATATCGCATTAAAAACACCAATTTGCACACAAATGTAAACCCTATGGTATTTTAGTGAAATCCAGGGTTAAACTCAGTTAAGGTGACCTTAATAACACTAAAATAGTCAGGGTTAACTAACGCAATGATCACTTATCCAAAATTCCACCCAATTCACCATAATTTAGCACTAAACTCACATAAATCGCAAACCAAAACTAAACTATACACAAGTTAAGCAAACTAGGAAATTGGGTTCAGAAAGTATACCCTATAGAACCCTAAGAAGCAAGAGAATGAGTGAATGGAGGAGGAAGAGCTGCTGCAAGTTGCTGTTGCTTCAGCTGTTGCTGTTGCTGCCTGCTGTTGCTGCTGCTACTGCAGAAGCTGCTTGTTGCTGCTGCTTGCTTGAGCTACTGCAGTTTCAGCCTTGTGTGTGTGTATGTGTGTGAGTGAGAGAATGAGTGATATGAGAGTGAGAAGTGAGAAATGAGATAAAAATCAAAAAACCCTCCCATTCTCTTTCTCTTTCTTCATTAATGAGGCATGGCATTGGCCATGTAGCCCCATGCTCTTCTCTCTCTCTCCCTAGTCAACAAATTCAAACCCATTTAAAAATCCTTTTTCATTTTTTTTAAAGAAAACAACCATGCATAATTAAAACCCAAAACATTTAAAACAAATTATTAAGACTGGATTAGGGAATGGTTAGTTCACCATGTTGCTAATCATAGTTAAACCCTAAATATACCCTAGTTATCATGCGCAAGTGTGTGCAAGCCTAGAAAAAATCTAATAAAATATTCATTAAATAGGATAAAATAATTGGAAATCAATTTGGTAAACTTTTTATTAAAAACCATACGGATTTTTGAGAAAACTGGAGCATGATCACTAGGTCTAGAACACACCACCAGAACACGAGCCCCTACCTCCTACCTTTGGCCGCAGATTTAACCCATCTGGCCGCAAATTGCGGCCAGGAAGAGGAATTGGGTGTTGGGTTTTTGTGTAGGGTAATCTGCTCTATTCTATAGCATTTTGGCATGTGTGGTTTTGTGAGATTTGACCTGTAGGAAAATCTGGGACAATATATCGTTTTTCATGTCCGTTTTGTTTACGCGATATGCGCGATACGTGAGTGGGTTCTGCGATCCAGCGTGTCGCGGTAGTTTTAGACGCGTATTCAAACGTTTCAGCGTATCATGCACACGCGCGTCTAGTTCACGACGCGAGTTTCTCGTTTAGTGTCGATATCTCGTTTTGCGAGATATTTGGATTATATATGGAATTCTTGTTTCATTTTCAGGTTTGCAGGCGGGGACTATGGATACTGCTACAGAGGGAACAGATGGTAGGATTCACCTAGCTTGGAGCGTAGGTGAGTAGATTTAACATCTACAGGGGAATCGCCTGCATGGCGTTATGCGTCTGGGCTAGAATTCTAATACTTGTCGCATATTCTACGTCATTATTAGAAATGCGCCCATACCCTATTTACTTAGATATAGTTGTAGTGTGACTAGTAGCCGTAGGACACTGCACATATTATTGACGGTTCATATTGCACGAGCACGGATTGTATGATACACACACACCGTCAATAATTGCCATGTCACACACAAACCATTATAGATATTATATTACTTATCACATTTGATATTTAGCTACAGAGATACCTTGCTCATATTTTACTTATACCCAGGGGGTATACTACATCACTTACTTATAGGTAGACACCTATACTTAGCTGTACTTATTGATTTCGCATACATCTGGTTTCAGCTACATATTTTCCTTTATATGCTCGCATTTCAGATATATCGCACATATTTATTCCTGGATTTGCGCATTGTTATTTGGATTTTACATGTTGTTTTCTGGATTTGGGAACCGCGGGAATTCATGAAATTATGCATTAATTGAAAAACCCGGTTTTCTTGATATGATATTTGCGCAGCCACCATGAGATTTATCGGTTCTGATTATATACCCCATACGAGGAGTGGGTGCCGTATGAGGGTACATGGTGGGGCCCGGTATGGTTCCCCTCGGCAAGATGATCGATGGACTTTGCCGATTGAGCCTGGAGGTGGGCGAATACCTACCGGTGACAGTACCAATGATTCGGCGGGGATCATGTGAATACCGTTGGGAGTCATATACGTATGGATACGTTGAAAGGCGAGGGTCAGAGCTAGGCACTCGTGCTTTCGTGATAGCGTATGATACGTACCTATCAGGATGCTAGTCTTGGTGACGGCATCTGATAGATCAGTATTTCTGTGTCGCTGCTTGGCACATTGGTTTTCATGATATTTCCAATTACTTTATATATATAACAGAGGATTTAGCCGTTGTTATATATACCCTTACACCAATATTTGTGGAGTGGGACGCTAATATATGTGTATTGACCCCATCATATTTATTTCTGCAAATATATATATATATATATATATATATATATATTTAGGATGTTAGAATTTTACTTGAGTTTGATTTGGGATATAAGGTGATTCATTGAGATTGAATACCGGATACATATGAGATTACTGATTTGTACATTCGTTGTATCTTGTACTGTCCATCTACTATTATGTTGTTGATTTAGAGACTTGGTGAGAACGATATTGTATATTATTTGTGGATTTGTTGTCTTTTACACAGCTTTATCTCTATTGTCTTTATTTCTTCGCTACGACGTCGTATATTTGTGGTGGTGATTGTTTTCCGCCTTTGGGTGTGTATTTGCTCCCGTTTAGGGATGCTTCATTTATTTTTATGTTGTATCCATCTTTGAGCTAGTTTTTACAAAGGGGGTGTTGCCAAAATTTTAAAGAAAGAAAGTTGGACTTTTAAAGAATTTGGATTGTGATTTCAAATGTTTCAAAACTGCTATTATCTTTTCTTGTCTTCTTTTTATGGTTTAGATTTCTGGGTTTTGGCTTTCTTTTACTGCGTTACGTCTTTAGGCGTTGCGTAGTATTAGGGCCGTCACGTGCCAATTTCGAGTCGTGACAAAATTGGTATCAAAGCCAGGTTTCTCAATATGTAGGTCTGTGGTTCGAGGATGAACCATTGTTCTAAGTGGGGGAGAATGTAATACCCCATGTATTATCCGGTATACCCATTTATACCAGATGAGCATGGGGACCCACTGTAAAACAATGGTGAATCTTCGGAATACATTCCGAAAGAAGACAGATCTGTACTATAAATGGAATGATACCACTCTTCATTACAGAGGCATCTTTTAAGTGAACTGGCACTACAGGAGTTTGAGAACTCTGTAGCGAACCGGACCCGACCAGGGGCCACTTCCCAGGAGGTCATTGGTACTGTCATGATATTTCCAATTACTTTGTATATATAACAGGGGATTTAGCCGTTGTTATATATACCCTTACACCAATATTAGTGGAGTGGGACGCTAATATATGTGTATTGACCCCATCATATTTATTTCTGCAAATATATATATATATATATATATATATATATATATATATATATATTTAGGATGTTAGAATTTTACTTGAGTTTGATTTGGGATATTAGGTGATTCATTGAGATTGGATACTGGATACATATGAGATTACTGATTTGTACATTCGGGATATAGGAGATTACTCGATATTGTACATTGGGGAGATGTGAGACTTATATGATATGAGAGCCCAACTTGGGGGATGATTTGAGGAATTGTGAATTTGAGTGTCTTGATGGATTATGATCCTACCACGATATCAGGTTTCCGTGAGAATGACATATTTCACTCCATACTTCATACCTATTTATTTATGCACTGTTCATGTATTAGTGGTACCTGTTAGTGTACCCTTCATGATTGCTGTATATCTATATTCTCATATCCCTATCGCATGATTATTGCCTACTATTGTCATATCATTATTGCTTCACATATTGATTGTACCTGTTAGTGTACTTTCCATTATTCGGCACTCATATGACATGTTATTACTGTTAATTGCATATCTTAGATTCATGTTGTACGTACATACCTGCGATTACCTGCATATGTTATCTACTATTCACGAGTTAGCAACTCACCCCCGTTGTGCCACAGTTGTTTTGCAGGGTGTTTCCCTAGAGTAGTCGAGGCAGGCTATTCACTTATCATCTTTTGCTACAGATACCGTATCGGCTCACAGTGTGTCATTTTGCTTATGTGGGTTTTGGTGGTTATCTGTATTTTGTATTGTACATTCGTTGTATCTTGTACTCTTCATCTACTATTATGTTGTTGACTTAGAGACATGGTGAGGACGATATTGTATATTATTTATGGATTTGTTGTCTTTTACACAGCTTCTCTATTGTCTTTATTTCTTCGCTACGGTATCGTATATTTGTGGTGGTGATTGTTTTCCGCCTTTGGGTGTGTATTTGCTCCCGTTTGGGGATGATTTATTTATTTTTATGTTGTATCCATCTTTGAGCTAGTTTTTACAAAGGGAGTGTTGCCAAAATTTTAAAAAAAGAAAGTTGGATTTTTAAAGAATTTGGGTTATGATTTCAAATGTTTCAAAACTGCTATTATCTTTTCTTGTCTTCTTTTTATGGTTTAGATTTCTGGGTTTTGGCTTTCTTTTACTTCGTTACGTTTTTAGGCGTTGCGTAGTATTAGGGCCGTCGCGTGCCAATTTCAGGTCGTGACAAAGTTGGTATCAGAGCTGGAAGTTATCGCTGCTTGAAATTCCTTCCTTGATGATTCATACCAACTTTGTCAGGACCCGAAATTGGCACGTGACGGCTCTAATACTACGCAACGCCTAAAAACGTAACGCAGTAAAAGAATGCCAAAACCCAGAAATCTAAACCATGAAAATACGGAAAAGATAATAAAAGTTTTTGAAACATTTGAAATCTCAACCCAAATTCTTTAAAAGTCCAACTTCTTTCTTTAAAATTTTGGTAGCACCTCCTTCGTAAAAACTAACCCCAAAGTGGGTATAACAGATAAAGATAAATAAAGCATCCTCAAACGGGAGTAAATACACGCCCAAAGGCGGAAAACAATCACCACCGCAAATATATGACGCCGTAGCGAAGAAATAAAGACAATAGAGATAAAGCTGTGTAAAAGACAACAAATCCACAATAATATACAATATCGTCCTCACCAAGTCTCTAAGTCAACAACATAATAGTAGATGGAGAGTACAAGATACAACGAATGTACAATACAAAATACAGATAACCACCAAAACCCTCCTAAGCAAAATGGCACACTGTGAGCCGATACGGTATCTGTAGCAAAAGATGATACGTGAATAGCCTGCCTCGACTACTTGAGGAACCACCCTGCAAAACAACTGTGGCACAATGAGGATGAGTTGCCAACTCGTGAATAGTAAATAACATATGCAGGTAATTGCAGGAATGTACGTACAGCATGAATCTAAGAAATGTAATTAACAGTAATAACAGGTACAACCAATATATGAAGCAATAGTGATATGACAATAGTATGCAATAATCATGCAATAGGGATATGAGAATGTAGATATGCAGCAATCATGAAGGGTACACTAACAGGTACTACTAATACATGAACAGTGCATAAATAAATAGGTATGAGGTATGGAGTGAAATATATCATTCCCACGGAAACCTGACATCGTGGTAGGTTCACAATCCATCAAGACACTTAAATTCACAATTTCTCAAATCAGCCCCCAAGTTGAGCTCTCATATCATATAAGTCTCGCATCTCCCCAATGTACAATATCGAGTAATCTCCTATATCCCGAATGTACAAATCGGCAATCTCACGTGTATCCGGTATCCAATCTCAATGAATCACCTAATATCCCAAATCAAACTCAAGTAAAATTCTAACATCCTAAATATATATATTTGCAGAATTAAATATGATGGGGTCAATACACATATATTAGCGTCCTATTCCACTAATATTGGTGTAAGGGTATATATAACAACGGCTAAATCCCCTGTTATACATACAAAGGTGTTAAAAGAAATATCATGAAAACAATATGCCAAGTATCGACACAGAAATACTGATCTATCAGATGCCGTCACCAAGACTAGCATCATGATAGGTACGTATCATAGGCTATCCCGAAAGCACGAGTGCCTAGCTCTGACCCTCACCTTTCGACGTATCCATATGTACATGACTCCCAACAGTATCTCCATGATCCCCGCCGAGTCATTGGTACTGTCACCGGTAGGTACTCGCCTACCTCCAGGCTCAATCGGATAAATCCATCGATCATCTTGCCGAGGGGAACCATACCGGGCCCCACTATGTACCCTCACACGGCACACACTCCTCGTATGGGGTATATAATCAGAACCGATAAATCTCATGGTGGCTGCGCAAATATCATACCAAGAAAACCGGGTTTTTCAAATAATGCATAATTTCATGAACTCCCGCGGTTCCCAAATCCAGAAAATATCATGTAAAATCCAAATAATAATACGCAAATCCAGGAATAAATATGTGCGATATATCTGAAATGCGAGCATATAAATGAAAATATGTAGCTGAAACCAGATGTATGCGAAATCAATAAGGTACAGCTTGTTAGTTATATGTATGCCCTAGAGGCCATTACTGTACATTGGATGTATATTGTAGTGGATGCTGGGACATATATAAGTAGGACTTTCTTACTCGACATGATAGTACGCTATCTGGTTGCTCTTTATCTTAACATGTATACTTTCTGTCTCTCTGTTACATGTTGATAAAGCCCTTAGGATGTGTACTCGACTTCCAGGAATATGATGTAGATCATACTAGTGTGGCCTGGGTGGTCCATGAGTACATCCTTCAATGTTCCTAGTCGTGGGAATATCGAGATGGGGCATCGATATTCTAGAGTAGACTAGCGTATATCCTCTCGACCCATGTGATGGGCGATGGATGATCCCATATCCATTGGTGTTTGACATCAGAGATGGTATGCTGGTGCTCAGTGGAGACTGGGTACACTGAACGGACTCGCCGAGAACTCCCAGATGGTATTATACCTCACGTCAGATGGCAGTTCTCAGGTGACACTGGTACAGCTTAGTCTGTTGACCCGAGATCGTCATAGAGTCTTGTGTGTCTCCCACTGTGCTTTGATTTCCACCCTACCACGGCTCTACTGAGGCGTGCAAACAGGTGGTTTTTGGGTACAGTCCCGATTCGCATGGAGGCAATGAGCGATAGGAGGGGATTCGTCTCTCCCGGTATTGGGGGTTGATGTTGCGCTATGCTCGACTGGCCATTACTGGAAATCCCTGGCCAAGCTTGCAGTGATCTACTGGTAAGTGTTATCAGTAGTTTCATACTATGTTATGGACCTTATATCGGCATGACTTATCGAGCTACTGGGGTCTGACGTTTACCACCCCTAGGCGAGATATGCGACATATCAGACGAACAGACCGGACTGTACGGTAAGTGTTACTGGTTGGATTCACAGGAGTGTGAGCGGGCTTGCTCGTTGATCTTCTGATCGCTCAATACCCGGGTGGCCGTTACGTTTAGCAGATCGCTTGCGGCTTGTGGGTGTTTGATATGATCATCACCTGCTACCGGCGTATTGACGAGTCTTTAGAGTCCTACACAGAGGTTTCCTGGCTCAAGCGAAACGAAATAGGAGCGCATATGAGATATGTGCGGGACCGAGAATAATACCAGTATGTGATACTGAATTCTATTCTCGCGATTTGTATCATCGGACGGTTATATGAGATATAGCCAGGTTACCGAATCAAGTGTTGATTCGATACATTGATACACTTGATATTAGTCGGTTATATGCAGTATGACCGGATCATTAAATCAAGTGTTGATTTAATGATTTAATGTATAATTATATATTTGATATATTACTTTACATTAACCAGTATTGGTTCACTTAAGATGATTTTCTCACTTGATGTACACATTGTATATATGATATATTTTTGTGCACTTGATTGTATCATGTTTGATGAAACATGCAAACTTGGGTGTATGTTTGATTTAAACCATGTTTAGGTTAATGGTTAGGGTTTTGTTATTTTTACTTAATTATTTGTTTTATTTATTTATTTTTGGGCAAGAAACAAAATGGTGGATTCTTTTGTTTTTTACTTGAAGCTTCATGAAGCTTTGACCATTTTGTTTCTTTCCTTAACCTAACCATTCACCTAAACCCTAGTTTAGTCTCTACACTAGTTAAACTCACCCATGGTTGCATTATGATAACCATCACTTGATTTTCTTTTTGGAAATAATTCATAATTCTTTTTCTTTCTTCTTCTTCATCTTCTTCATGAAGAGAAGAAACCATTGCTAGATTTTTCCAAGTGATGATTCCAAGTGAGAAATTCAAATCCAAAGTAAACCCACTTCCTATTTCTTCATCCTCTACCACTTGCCATGTAGTATAGGGTGTTTTCTTCACAAGTTTCATGACTTGGTGAAAATGGAGCTTGATCTTGAGTTGCCTCGACGTAGATCATCTTCGGCATCGAAGTCGACGACCTAGCCCGATCATTTCTTCGACGAAACCATCACTAGAGTCCGGGATCCGATGATCGCAGCGGAGGGACGTCATCACGGAGCTAAGGAAGTGGAGGACCGGATCTACAAAGGTTGTAGCCCTTTTCACTTTTTAGTTAAGTTGTTAACTTGTAGTTTCGCCTTTACCTCTAGTTAACGATCTTGCATAGGGTTTCTTTGGCACATGAAAAACTTTGATTTTGGCATGGTTGATCAGTTGTAGAACCTCATGAGTGTGCCTAGAAACCCTACAGTGGTATCAGAGCCTAGCTAGAGCTTTAGGCGAAGAGTAGACGATGTTAGAAGTCCGATCGAACCCGAAACCCTAGTTTAAAACCCTTCTCTGTACATTTTTTCAAAACTGGGTTTTTTCCAAATTAAAAATATGCAGAAAAATGAGCAGGAAATTCTAAGAAAAACGACAGAAATACTCAGTTGTCCTTTGCGATCAGCATGCAGCAGTCCGTCACCTACATAGCACCAGTGGTTGCAGCTCCAGTTGACGAGGCACATATTCCAGAGACTCTGAGAGTTCCAGGATAGTGGAGGACTCGTACTAGTGTACCATTCCCTAATCTAATCTTAATAATTTGTTTTAAATATTTTGGGTTTTAATTATGCTTCATTTATATTTATGTTGTATTCATCTTTGGGCTAGTTTTTACAAAGGGGATGTTGCCAAAATTTTAAGAAAGAAAAGTTGGACTTTTAAAGAATTTGGGTTGTGATTTCAAATGTTTCAAAACTGCTATTATCTTTTCTTATCTTCTTTTTATGGTTTAGATTTCTGGGTTTTGGCTTTCTTTTACTGCGTTACGTCTTTAGGCGTTGCGTAGTATTAGTATTGGATATAGTGCCCTCAGAGTCAATTATTGGATCACAGGCACGTGATTGTAATGATTGAGGGAGGACCTATACCGGTAGGACAGTCTTACTCAAGATAATAGTATGCTATCTGGTTTATCTTTATCATCGTGTACTGCTTTAGGTGACCTTACAGGTCACTATTGCGCGTTGATAGAGCCCTTAGGATTCTTGCTTGACGGCCAGCAGTATGATGGCGATCATATACGTGAGAGCTGGGGTCTATAAGCACATCCTTAAAAGGTCCCTAGTCGTGGGAGTTTTCGAGACAGGGCATCGATACTTCAGAGTAGACTAGTGTATACAGTCGAGACCCCGACGAGGAGCGGTGGCCGGTCTCACAAGCCACTGGTGTCAGTTGGTTCACCTAAGATATATACAGGTGCTCATTGGGTTATGAGTACACCGGACAGGACTCGCCGGGAACATGCTAGTTGGTCTTATACCTGACGTCAGATAGAAGTTCCCTGGTGACATGTGTACATGTTAGTTCATCGACCTGAGATCGTCATTTGTCTCGTGTGAGTTCCCACTGTACTTTAATTACTATCCTACCACGGCTCAAAGGAGTCGTGCAAACAGGTTTTAGTTGGGTACAGTCCCGAGCCACATGGAGGCAGTGAGCGGATCAACAGGGGTTTCGTCTCTCCCGGTATTGGGGGTGAGGTCGTGCTGTGTCTAGGAGAGCCATTACACAAAGCCCTCGGCCGAGGCAGGAGATTTACTGGTAGATATTCCAGTAGTATCTCAGGGTGTTCTGGACTACACTCCGACATGACTTGTACCGTTTTTGGGGGTCTGACTTTTACCAACCCCCTAGGCCCGCCATGCGATACTCATAGACGAACGGACCGGACTGTACGGATGTTGTCACTGACAGGCTCAGTAGGGTGTCAGGATGAGTTCGCTCATCGACCTCCCTTTTGGTCAATACTTGGTAGCCCGTTACGTATGGCTAATACCTCTGACGTGCTAGTGGTTAAATCCACAGCTAATATATTGACGAGTCTTTAGAGTCCCCCATATACAGTTTCTCAAGTTTCGGGCGAAACGTTGTATAGACCGTATGATATATGGCAGGGTTCGATCTTATACGTGCGGTATTGCATGAATCGTGATTGGACGGATGATACTAGCGGGTTTTAGTTTAAGCCGGATCCTAGTATTGTACAGTGTAGATTTTTTCTCATTGTATTTGTATTCGGTCGGAATACAAATGCAGGTATGTATATACAGTCGCGGGGTTTTCCTGTAATTTATTACGGGATCAGTTTTTTGAAGTTACCAGTTTGCATTCCGTTTCAGCCAGTTTTCCTTTCTTCCTTTCGTTGGCTGATATTTGATGGAGGGGGTTATTTGCAAGTATGCAAATTAGTAATTATGGAGGGTTTATTTGTAAATGAGGTATTATGATGATAATAGCATCTTTGATTCTCTTGTGATCATTTTCCTTGCATTAATGAGAAAGGATGAGATAAGAGTTGATTTTGATATTGATGGGAGGCTTGCTTTTTGAATTATGGTCACCATTTCCTTTTACTACACCCACCTCCCTTCATGGTTTTTGATCTCTCCCATTTTGATATGAGACCGGCCACATTTTGTGAGAGGGGGGGAATTCATTTTGTGTGGCGAAAATTAGTTCATCTCATATTTATTTTGCTTACACCAAAATTCCCAAGTTCATCTCCATTGTTCATTCTTCACCTCCATCTAAATGGCAACTTCCTATCCCATGAGACAAACCATCCTACACTTCGCCTACAGCATTCTTAGACACGTCGACTCGCCAACTTCGTGCCCGAGTTGTCTCGGTCCAGAGGTGGGAGCCCATAAAAGAACCCGGCGATGTGGTGCCCTTTCCAACGAGGAGATGAAGACCGGAGATTCCGCGAGGAGATCGGGGTGGAGGCCGAAGACCGAAGGACACGGATCGCTTGGTATAGCATTCTATCCCATCTCTTGATAGTTAGTTGTAGGTTAATGGTTACGATCCGGGGTTTTAGGATGCGGTAGTGCCGGTTTTCAAGTCAAGAAAATTTTCGTTTCCGCATTTTGGCCTCGGATAGACGGCCGGGACGCTACCGTAGTCCTACAATTAGGACCGTCACGTGCCAATTTCGGGTCGTGATAAAATATACGGTTTGTACTTTAAGGTATCTAAGTGCAGCGATAAAATTAATAAGGTATATAAATGCAAAGTAGTTGAAACATTGGGTATTATTGATCAATTAACCCAACAATAATAAAACAAAACTAAGAAAATTATATAGCATAACAAAATAAGCATTTGTTAGTTTGTATTCCATTTGCTAAATTTCTAAGGCCTATGTATTTCACTACAGAAAATGTATATATAAATGTTATACTGCCATATAGAGTTCTTACATAAATTTAATTATGAAAATCCAATCTTTAAAATGGCAATTTGACATGTAGAAAATTTCCAACCGTAATCTATGCATTTAAAAGAATATTATGAATATTATGACATTATTTTTCATTTTATATGCTATGCATTTAAATCATAAGTTTTTTTAAACCATAATTTTTTTTGCTCATTTTACATGCTATGCATTTAAAAGAATATTATGACATTGTTTTTCATCAATTTTTTCACAATTTTTTTTTTAAAAATACACTAGTTATACATATTTATTAATTCATATAATATTCATTTTCATGCAAATTTGTCTCTACCAAATTTATATTTTTGAAGTAATATTAAATAAGCATTCAATGAAATATCAATTAAATACACATTTACGCTTCACATTTATATTTGTTTTATATCGGATATTATTTATACAAATATCCGATTCGTATCTGTATCTGTATCCGTATCCATCTTTTTAATCCGCTTCGTATTCGAATCCGTTTTTTCCGGATACGGATATGAATATTTCTTACCAAAACATATCTGTATCCGTATTCGAAATTAGAAAGCGGATACGGATACAGTAAAACTCATATCTAATCCGTATCCGATCCGGATGCAACCCTAAATGCGTTAGAGGTATCCATCATGAATTTTGATGCATATATAACCTATCTAAGACATATAGATCACAATGACCGGTCGGATCGGTAAAGACACGACGGATTGGATGTTTGAGGAGTTGGTCTCATTATTTAAAATGAGGCCCGACCTCAATGGATTTGGCTTCAGAAGTCTTTTCTCTCTCTCCGTCTCTTATTCTTCACTAACATGAAACGTGTTAAAAAAACTCTTGTAATCTTCGTGAAGATACTAAAACCCAAACTATGCTAATATGTAATAGGGAGTGCTCTATTGCAAACCGGTTCGTGTTTTTTTATGTACGATATATTTTAACGATTCGATCTGTTTAAGTTGATCACCCTAACTTCAAATCTTTGTGTATGAAGAATCAAAGGATTTGAAGACCTCTATCTCATACATCGAATGGGTGCAAAAATTAACTTCTTTCGATAATGCAATATAAATTTCATCTGATGCATAAGTTAGATATATTCAAATCCTGTAATTTTTCATAAACATAGATTGAAGGTATGGTAATCAACTTGAACGGATCGGATCGTTAAAATATTTCGTAAATCGAGAGTTCCCGTTTTTAAAATAAGTGAACCGGTTTGCAACAGATCACTCCCCAATATGTAACTACCGCACTACACCATTCATAAAACCACTCAAATTTTTTCAGAAACTAATATCTTTTTCTGTCTCATTCTCCACTCAGATGAATTTCACTCCAAAACCGAAACAATCTCCATGAAGATACTAAAACCCTAGCTAAAATATAATAAAGACGGACTGATTTTAGTCTCTCCTACTAGAAAGTAAAATTTTACCACATGAGCTATTATCTAATTTCGGTGAAATTGGAAAGCATAAGCCATAAGAAGAAAGAGTCAAAACAATTGCACTAGGTACTCGTACTAGTATAGCTAAAAAAGAGAAGGAAAAAGAATGACAGGGATGGATATGATTTAGCTGCGTGCATAGTCATATAATTCGTGAATTATTCGGCGAATTCGTGAATAATTCACGAATTATTGATATACCAATTAAATCTGCGAATTATTCGTCATCGCCAAACGCGGCGAATTATTCGCGAATAATTATTCAAAAAACAGCGTATTATTCAAAAAACAGCAAATAATTCATAAAATCAAAATCTAGCGTCATATATTAATTTTTTGCTCGAAATCCTTCCCGAATATTTCCCGAACACTTACCGAATGTTTCCCGAATACCTGCCGATTTTTTCCAAATAGTTCTCCGAATCCGAATTTTCGACCTCGCCGAATTATTGCTGAATCACGAATTTGTGACCATGGCTGCCTGCCCGCCCAAAGATGAGGAGGCACCATCTTCATATTCCTAATTCAACAGCGGCTAAAGTGGGACATGAGGGACATATTTCAAAAGGATATGATGATCTTGTATGATTAAATTAGAAAATCCAAGATTTCTCTTCTTCTTTTTTTGGATTTTTTTTTTCTATATTGGTCCTCTGAAACTTAGCTAATGCTAAATACAACCCCTAAAACTTACTATTTCTAAATACAACTCTCAAAACTTACTATTTCTAAATACAACCCTCAAAACTTTTAACTAGATTAAATAAGACCTCATGGTTAATTTCCATACATCTTGGTGTTAGTTCTAACCGATAGAGGCTAAAATGACCAAATACATTCTAATGGCTTTATTTTCCCTTTTAAATAGCCCATCAAACTATTGATGCTGCACTTATCCTATTTCTAGCTAAATTAAAATTAACCTCAATGCAGTCATTATGGATTAAAAAAATACCCTTAAAACACAACTAAAGACGCAGATCGTATAAAACCTTACTTTTAGTGATCAGTTAGGGTTTCCGTTTGAATCTTTTGAACAACTTCAATGGGTTTGCAACGGTGAGATATCTACAAAGAAATGCATCTCCGCCGCCATCATTATCATCATACTGAAGAGTTCTGGAGATTTGAGGGAAGGAAAAGCTTTGGAGGGAAAAGGATTGACATTGTAATCGTTTGAAGAAGTATTTGTTGAGGAAAGGATAGATGAAGATAACATTTATCAAAATCTAATCCAAGTTACCTCTAATCCAGGCATGACTGAGGTTAAGTTAACAAAAGGTCTTATTTGATTAATGGAGAAGTTTTAAGGATTGAATTTAGAAGTAGTAAGTTTTAGAGGTTGTATGTAAAATTAGCTAAGTTTTAGAGGTTCAATATAGAATATACCTTTTTTTTTTGCACAGCTCATTCTTAATTGAACGGACCGAGTGAGAGAGTTTCCATAAATATGTTCATATTATAAATTTTAGATATGTAACCGGCATTGGTTTTATACTTTTACGAGAAACCACACAGCTCATTAGAGAAAAAAACATCCTACCATCCTGCCCTCAAATTTATTACGAAAGAACATTTCTTTCCTTAATCTTTAACTATCAAAATTGGGATATTATCCAAAAAAAAATGCTTTGATAGTTTTCGCAAAAAAACGCCAAAAACACCAAGTAAGATGATTTTTTGTTAATATGTCGTGGTTTTGGGTGATATTTATCCGAGGGAAAACAAAGATGCAAGATCTAATTCACTCAATATTAGGGTGGATGTACATGAAATTTGATAAAAAGATGGGTAAGAACAACCGACGAAATTGCATGTATAACATAATTGTAAATTAACCGCTATAATTATGGCAGACGGAAGCTGTCGGCTTCTTAGCCGATAATCGGCAATGAGCATCGGTAAATTATTTTTCCTCTTCTGATTATTCCATTTTACTAAGCAGATATTTATATCGGCCGCTGTTTTACACAAATAATAAGTTTGTTTGAACCAAACCCACCAAAAAAAGATTGTTCTTTCCCTTTTTTTTTTTCTTTTTTTTCTTGATTACTATATTTAAGGAAACATGTGTTGCTTTATAATATTATGTTGCCCAGCTGCCAACTCTTTCTTAATCCAAGAAATATTTAGAGCCAACAATTGGGCTTACCTGCTACCATCAAGAGACATATTATTAGTTATATTAAAACATTTCTCAGCTGAAAATTAGATTAGCAGATCAAAAAACCTCCTGTTGCTCTCCAACTCAGTGTCCTGCAAAAGTTTTATACTATATTTAAGAAAAAGTGCCTATAAATTGTAAAGAAGGCCAACACCAAGAAACCTTTATTTATTTATTTATTTTTTGATCGGTTTTAGATCATGGGGATGGTTTATATTAATTCCTAAGTCCAATCCCACAGTCCCATACTTAACTGCATAAAGAGAAACATAGGATCCTTAGGATTTGTTGTGGCCTGAAACTGGTTACACATTTTTATGCTGAGAAACAGTTTTCTTTGTCGGTATCTTTGATGCAAAATAAACCAATAATGTATGTGATGGTATGTATATTTGATGGAGTGATCAAATTGAAAGTATGCTAGTAGTCGGGAGCTTACCCGGTCACATCTAATAAGGCACCATATATCACTTTTACATATACATACTCTTACTCTTTTATATGTAAAACCAAAATCTAGAAGTTAAATTGGACAGGAATTTCTTTTTTATATTCCATCATTAAATGTATTTTTATTACATAATTAATGGGGGGCAAATCAGTGGTCCCGGATCTCTAAAAAGATTTGAAGATCGCAAGACGACGCTCCTTCATATCTCATCCAACGGCTATTAATCCTCGTTGGTTACTGTCATCGCCGTTGGTTAATATCAAGTGGTCCCCAGTTGTACACGTGCGGGCACGTGAGCGAACGTTTTCGCGCCGTGACGTTTTGAAACGCTCAAGCAATGTGTCAAAAAATTCAACGAATTAAATACATGGAATTAAAAACTTATACGTAAAATACTCCACTCCATATGTTTTTCTTCCACGTATTTGGATACAAGTGTTTTCATGCTTGCTTTTTTTTTTTCTTTTCAATTTCTACTATTTATAAGTTAACCTTCATGTAAAATTAATTTTTATTGTTTAGTACAAATAAATTTAGAGTCAATTCATGCAGATGGAATCAGATGTTCAATGTTTTTAATAAATAGCACTAGACAGTTGAAGAAATAAATAATGAGATATATTTTTGGAAATTGTATAAAAAAAAAAACCGGCAAAGTTGTTCACTCAACAAACCCTCTGGCACAAAGATTATAGTCAAAAGGCCCTGTAAAAGTTTTCTGATTCCAAAACCCCCTACCTATAATATCTAATAGTTGCCTGCAAAATTTAGTTTTCTGCAACATGTATGTAATTTTTTTTTATTAAAACGAATGCCACAAAGGTCCTCTGCGTTCCTTTGAAGAAAATTTAACGAAACATAAGTAGTCAGAAAAAAAGAAAACAAAAGCAAAGTATAGCAGAAAAAAGAAAAACTAGGAGATTACCAACAGACCTATACAAGCCAAATTCTAAAAAAAGCAAATCACCAATATGTATGCAGTTAAGTAACATATTTGTATAGCTCCTAGCAATATGTATCCGCTCACTAGATATTGCAGGCAACTATACAAACATTATCAACTCGGTTTAACTCAGTTGATATCAATTTTATTTCCAATGTAAGAACTCACAAGTTTGATCCAAAAGGGTTATATTTAAAATATTTATAAAAAAAACTATAGAGACAATGCAGTAAAGTGGTTTTTGACAGCGGAAAACTTTTCCATGACGTTTTTGACAAGATTCTGTAGGGTTACTTAGAAAGGCAGCAAGGTTTCGGGAGGTATCGTCCATACCGTTTTCAAATTTTTGCCTTTCTAAAGAACCCTAACCTAGAATCATAACTAGAGTTTTAAACAAAACAACATGCAAACAACTTTGCAAACTAAGTGAATGCGGAATACAACTTTTGTAGACCGGTCCTTCACTTCAAATGCTCCGTGTAGAAGTTCCTTCGCTGCGAGTAAGAATTTCCCGAACTCTTGAGAGGCTCCACGAGGTGAAAAATGCAAACTTTCTCGAAGTCTTCGAGGCCGAAAATGATCTACGTCGAGAAGACTCAAGCTCATGCTATCTCTTCACTAAATTAGGATTTAGTGAAGCAAACACCCTAAACTAAATAGCTAATAGTAGAAGATGATGAAGTAGGAAATGGGCTCTCTTTAGTTTTCTTTTTCTTACAATTTTTCTCACCATTTTCAAAAGCTAGAAAGCTTTTCATAAGGAAGAAGAAGCTCAAGTGAAGAATGAAAATCAAGAATAAACTCATAAAGTGAGAACAGCAACCATGAGTGAGTTAGTGTCATGCACTAACTCATGTAGAGACTTAAGTAGGGTAAGGATAAAAATTGGGTTAATAAATATCTTTAGCATGAAAAAAATGGTGGACTTAGTCAATGGTCATCCACAAGCTTTCTCAAAACTTCTACCATGACAAAATCCATCCAATTTTGATTTACTTTGATAAATATAAACCCAAGGATTATCCTAACTATGGTGTAAGTCTCATACACCCATCATGCATGTATCATCAAGCATGACACAATAAAATGTACATAATATATATCACATATATACTAAGTGTACACAAGTGAGAAAAATAATACTTAGTGAGCAAATATTAGTTAATGTAAATTAATATATCACATATATATAATTATACATTAAATTATCAAATCAACACTTGATTTAATAATCCGGCTATATCACATACAACCGACTAATATCATATGAATCAATATATCGAATCAACACTTGATCCGATAACCCGGCTATATCACATATAACCGACCGATATCACATATCGCGAGAATATAATACGGTATCACATATCGTATTAATCTCGGTCCGGCACATATCACATATGTGCTCCTACTCCGTTTCGCATGAATCAGGAAAGCTCTGTGTAGGACTCTAAAGACTCGTCAATACGCCGGCAGTAGGTGATGATCATATTAAACACCCACAAGCCACAAGCGGTCTGCTAAACGTAACGGTCACCCGAGTATTGAGCGATCAGAAGATCAACAAGCAAGCCTGCTCAAACTCCTGCGAATCCAATCAGTAACACTACCGTACAGTCCGGTCTCTTCGTCAGATATGTCGCATATCACAGCCTGGGGGTGGTATAACGTCAGACCCTAATAGCCTGATAAGTCATGCCGATGCAAGTTCTATAATGGTTCGAGAAACTACTGATAACACTTACTAATAGATTTCAGCAACCCTGGCCAGGGATTTCCTGTTATAGCCAATCGAGCATAGCGCAATACCAACTCCCAATACTGGGAGAAACGAATCCCCTCCTATCGCTCATTGCCTCCATGTGACTCGGGACCGTACCCAAAAACCACCGTTTTGCACGATCTCTTGACAGTGGTAAGGTAGAAATCAAAGCACAGTGGGAATCACACGAGACTCTATGACGATCTCGGGTCGACAGACTAACCTGTACCGGTGTCACCAGAGAACTGCTACCTGACGATAGGTATTTTACCATCTAGGAGTTCTCGGCGAGTCTGTCCAGTGTACCCAGTCTCCACTGAGCACTCGTATACCTTCTCTGATGTCAAACACCAATAGATATGAGATCATCCATCGCCCATCATATAGGTCGAGAAGCGCATACGCTAGTCTACTCTGGAGTATCGATGCCCTGTCTCAATACTCCCACGACTAGAAACAATTATAGGGTGTACTTGTAGACTGCCCTTGGCCCCACTAGTATGATCTACATCATAATCCCGGTAGTCAAGTACACATCCTAAGGGCTTTGTCAACATATGAGAGCAAGACAGTATCACGTATACAAGTCAACATATTTAGACAAAGAGCAACCAGATAGCATACTATCATGTCGAGCAAGAAAGTCCTCCCTATATATGTCCAAGCATCCACTACAATATACATCACATGTACAGTAATAGCCTCTAAGGCATACATATAACTAACAATCTCCCACTTGCACTAAGGCCATCTATTGTAGTATCCCATACCCAACAATTTAGCAGTGGTTGTAGTATCCCATACTCAACCATCCCAAAATCTCTCAAATAGTATTTGGGGTAGCAGGCTTTGGTGAGTGGATCCGCCATGTTAACCTCAAAATCTACTCTCCTTATCTCGATCCCTTAAAGATCAACCATCTCCATGATTAGGTGATACTGTCCTCAGAATATGTCTGGAACGCTGATGGGACGGGAGTTCCTAGGCCAAAACCACAACTCCATTATTATCTCAATAACACTTATTGGACGCTCAATGGTAGGAACCATGTTCATCTCATGAACAAGAAATGTCCAGACAGCCACTTTGGTAGTGTCGTTGGTAGCAATGTATTCAGCCTTTATCGTCTAGTATGCCTCGGTATCTAGCTTGGAACTCTTCCAACTTACTGTCCCTCCACTGAGGGTAAAGACAATGCATGTGACTGACTCTCAGTCGAACTTATCACTCTGTAAGCTGGAACCAAGAACTTTCTTTTAGTGCTTCTCAAGTACTTAAGAAGGTCCTCCACAGCTTTCCAGTGATTTTCCCAAGATTCGATTGATTCCTGACTACTACACCTAGTGAGTCATCTACATCTAGTCTGGATTTGGGACACTCCCAACATCCACTTAGATCTATCACCATAGATCATAAACAACAAGATGTGGTAGGTATCATCCAGATCTTTTATGGAAAATCCCCGTGATAAGAGGAGCTTGACCGAGTGTAGCATAGGAAACCGTTTCCTACCAAGAGTATGTCATCTACGCACAATACGTGGAAGACAACCTTACTTTCTACAACCTTCTTGTATATACAAGGTTCACTTTCCTTTTTGATGAAGTCAAACTCTTTGACTGCCACATCAAAACAGATGTTCCATCCCCGCGATGCGTGCATTGATCCTGATGGACTTAAGCATAGTTTTGAAAGTCTCAAATTTTCCATCTACACCAAGAATCTTCTCAAGATCCAATTGCTCCCAATGGGTTTTACCCCTTCATGTGTAACATGCAAAGTCATACTTTGTAACACCTTAGGATGTGATTAGTGGCTAATGAAACTTTAATATATGGTTTTTAAAAAAAAGTTTACCAAAACGATTTCCAAATATTTTATCAAAATTAATGAATATTTTATTAGAATTTATTTAGACTTGCACACACTTGTGCATGTAAACTAGGGTTAAAATTAGGGTTAAACCATGTTTGGCAACCATGATGGATTAACCCATTTTCCTTAAGTTTATTTGGTTTTTAATTAAGGGTTGTTTTTTTTCTTTTAAATGGAAAATCATTTGAATTATGGTTGACTTGGAGAGAGAAAGAGAATGGGTATCATGGCATGAGCCTATGCTTGCTTTTAATGAAGAGAGAGATGGGGGGTTGACTCTTTGTGCTCTCATTTCTTCTGGTCCCCCACTCATTTTCTCACTACTCTCTCTCACTCATACACACACACTCATAACATAACAACAACACCAGCTCCTGCACCAGCAGCAACACCAGCTTCAGCAGCAAGCAGGCAACAGCAGCAGCAACGCAAGCAACAACAGCAATAGAAGCAGTAGCAGCAGCAGCCAACAGCAGCAATACTGTAGGGTTCCTAGGCACACTAATGAGGTCTCACAAGGCATCAACCATGCCAATTTCAAAAATTACAAGTGCCGAGAAACCCTAATACGGATCGTTGACTAGAGTTTAGGCGAAAAAGAAACTAGTTAACAACTTAACTAATAGAAAGAGGCTACAACCTTTGTAGATCCGGTTCTCCACCTCCATGGCTCCGTGATGAAGTCCCCTCGCTGTCCACAAGGGATCCCGGACTCTATCGTCGGCTTCATCGGAGAAATGGGCGGGCTAGGTCGTCGACTTCGATGCCGAAGATGATCTACGTCGAGGCATCACAAGATCAAGCTCCCACTTCACCAAGTCATGAAACTTGTGAAGAAAACACCCTATACTACTTGGCAAGAGGTAGAGGATGAAGAAATAGGAAGTGAGTTCACTTTAGAATTGGATTTCTCACTCTTTTCATCAAATCACCATTGATGGAATCAAGCTTCTTCATCTTGAAGAAGAAGAAGAAGAAGAAATAATATTATGATAAGTTCTTTTTCAAAAAGAAAATAAAATGAATACATATCATAATCCAACCATGGTCAAGTGTAGAGAATGAACTAGGGTTAAAAGGAGTGGTTAGGGTTAAGCATGAGACAAAAGGTCACTTAGGTCAAAGCTTCATGAAGCTTCAACTAGAAAACAAATCAAGCCACCATTTTCTTTTCATGCCATTTATTTTCCAAAAAGAATAAACAAATAAATAAATGAATAAATAAGTAATGGATAAACAAAACCCTAATCATTAGTTTAACCATGGTTTATTCTTTACACTTAACCAAGTAAACATGTATCATCAAACATGATACAATCATTTGCACAAAAAGTATATCACATATACAACTTGTACATCCAAGTGAGAAAATCCATTTAAAGTGAACCAATACTAGTTAATGCAAAGTAATATATCAAATATATAATTATACATTAAATCATTAAATCAACACTTGATTTAACGATCCGGTCATATCGCATATAACCGACTAGTATCCTATGTATCGGCTTATCGAATCAATACTTGATTCGATAACTAGGTTATATCGCATATAACCAATTGATACATTCATCGCGAGAATAGAATACGGTATCACATACACGCATTATTCTCGGTCCCGCACATATCTCATATGCGCTCCTATTTCGTTTCGCTTGAGCTAGGAAACCTCTGTGTAGGACTCTAAAGACTCGTCAATACGCCGGCAGCAGGTGATGATCATAACAAACACCCACAAGCCGCAAGCGGTCTGCTAAACGTAACGGCCACCCGGGTATTGAGCGATGAGAAGATCGATGAGCAAGCCCGCTCACACTCCTGTGAATCCAACCAGTAACACTTACCGTACAGTCCGGTCTGATCGTCTGATATGTCGCATATCTCGCCTAGGGGTGGTAAACGTCAGACCCCAATAGCTCGATAAGTCGTGTCGATATGAGGTCTATAACAATTCGAAAAACTACTGGTAACACTTACCAGTAAATCTCAGCAACCCTGGCCAGGGATTTCCGGTTATAGCCAATCGAACACAGCGCAACATCAACTCCCTATACCGGGAGAGACGAATCCCCTCTTATCGCTCATTGCCTCCATGTGACTCGGGACTGTACCCAAAAACCACCGTTTTGCACGCCCTCTTGGACGTGGTAAGGTGGAAATCAAAGCACAGTGGGAACCACACAAGACTCTATGACGATCTCGGGTCAACAGACTACTCTGTACCAGTGTCACCAGAGAACTGCCATCTGACGTAAGGTATAATGTAGGGTTCCTAGGCATCCTAATGAAGTCTCACAAGGCATCGAACATGCCAATTTAAATTTTTATGGGTGCCGAGAAACCTTAACACGGATCGTCGGCTAGATTTCTAGGCGAAACTATAAACTAGTTAACACTTTAACTAAAAGTTAGATGCTACAACCTTTGTAGATCCGGTTCTCCACTTCCTTAGCTCCACGTGGATGTCCTCTCGCTGTCCATCATGAATCCCGAACTCAATCGTCGGCTTCATCGGAGAAACGAGCGAGCTTGGTCGTCGGCTTCGTGTCAAAGACGATCTACGTCGAGGCATCACAAGTTCAAGCTCCGACTTCACAAAGTTGTGAAACTTGTGAAGAAAACACCCAAAACAACTTGGCAAGAGGTAGAGGGTGAAGAAATAGGAGGTGGGTTCACTTTAGAATTGGGTTTCACTCACTTTTGCTCAAGTTGCCATTGATGGCATCTAGTTTTCTCTCTTGAAGAAGAAGGAGAAGATGAAGCTAGTTTATGATAAGTTATTTTAAAATGAAAAGAAAAATGCATACTTATCATAATCTAACTAGGGTTAAGTGTAGAGAATAAACCATGGTAAGTGGATGGGTTAGGGTTAAGCATGAAGACAAAATGGTCTCCTTGGTCAAAGCTTCATGAAGCTTCAACAAGCTTCATGACAAAAACAAAACCATTTTATTTTCATATATCCAATGAAATAAATAAAGAAATGAATAAGGCAAAACCCTAATTATCCTTTAACCATGGTTTAATTCTTCACACTTAACCAAATGATCAAGTATCATCAAACATGATACAAATATGTGCACAAAAGTATATCACATATACAAGTTGCACATCAAGTGAGAAAATCCATATAAAGTGATCCAATACTAGTTAATGCAAAGTAATATATCAAATATATAATTATACATTAAATCATTAAATCAACATTTGATTCAATGATCCGGTCATGTCGCACATAACCGACTAGTATTCAATGTATCGATTTATCGAATCAATGATTCGATAACTAGGTCATATCGAATATAACCAATCGAATATATCCGGTCGAACTTTTTAACATATTCAAAAATTATCCGGAATCCACATAGACAAAATCTGATAATCCGATCGAATCATCGAATCCCCAAAACAACCCCAGAAAATTCAACTCTTGAATAAATATTAAAAATTCCCAGAAAACTCAACACCTGAAAACATGAATTGCCGTGCAAAAATTAAACAGTGATAACATTTATTGGCCGCGGAACCGCCGCAGAAGCCAAGCTTCTGCCGCGGTTCCGCCGCACTGTAGCATCTTCACTCGATAAATTTTGCATCGTAATTCTTAGTTTTTCCTGCTGAATATTTTAAGAATTTTTAATCTGGAAAAAACCCAGTTTTTGAAAAAAGTCCAGAGAGCATTTTCCGGGTTAGGTTTTGGTTCGATCGACTTCTAACTCCGTCTACGCGTCGCCTAAGGCTCTAGCTTGGCTCTGATACCACTGTAGGGTTCCTTGGCACCCTAATGAGGTCTCACAAGGCATCAACCATGCCAATTTCAAAAATTACAAGTGCCGAGAAACCCTAATACGGATCGTTGACTAGAGTTTAGGCGAAAAAGAAACTAGTTAACAACTTAACTAATAGAAAGAGGCTACAACCTTTGTAGATCCGGTTCTCCACCTCCATGGCTCCGTGATGAAGTGCCCTCGCTGTCCACAAGGGATCCCGGACTCTATCGTCGGCTTCATCGGAGAAATGGGCGGGCTAGGTCGTCGACTTCGATGCCGAAGATGATCTACGTCGAGGCATCACAAGATCAAGCTCCCACTTCACCAAGTCATGAAACTTGTGAAGAAAACACCCTATACTACTTGGCAAGAGGTAGATGATGAAGAAATAGGAAGTGGGTTCACTTTAGAATTGGATTTCTCACTCTTTTCATCAAATCACCATTGATGGAATCAAGCTTCTTCATCTTGAAGAAGAAGAAGAAGAAAGAATATTATGATAAGTTTTTTTTCAAAAAGAAAATAAAATGAATACATATCATAATCCAACCATGGTCGAGTGTAGAGAATGAACTAGGGTTAAAAGGAGTGGTTAGGGTTAAGCATGAGACAAAATGGTCACTTAGGTCAAAGCTTCATGAAGCTTCAACTAGAAAACAAATCAAGCCACCATTTTGTTTTCATGCCATTTATTTTCCAAAAAGAATAAACAAATAAATAAATGAATAAATAAGTAATGGATAAACAAAACCCTAATCATTAGTTTAACCATGGTTAATTCTTTACACTTAACCAAGTAAACATGTATCATCAAACATGATACAATCATTTGCACAAAAAGTATATCACATATACAACTTGTACATCCAAGTGAGAAAATCCATTTAAAGTGAACCAATACTAGTTAATGCAAAGTAATATATCAAATATATAATTATACATTAAATCATTAAATCAACACTTGATTTAACGATCCGGTCATATCGCATATAACCGACTAGTATCCTATGTATCGGCTTATCGAATCAATACTTGATTCGATAACTAGGTTATATCGCATATAACCAATCGATACATTCATCGCGAGAATAGAATACGGTATCACATACACGCATTATTCTCGGTCCCGCACATATCTCATATGCGCTCCTATTTTGTTTCGCTTGAGCTAGGAAACCTCTGTGTAGGACTCTAAAGACTCATCAATACGCCGGCAGCAGGTGATGATCATATCAAACACCCACAAGCCGCAAGCGGTCTGCTAAACGTAACGGCCACCCGGGTATTGATCGATGAGCAAGCCCGCTCACACTCCTGTGAATCCAACCAGTAACACTTACCGTACAGTCCGGTCTGATCGTCTGATATGTCGCATATCTCGCCTAGGGGTGGTAAACGTCAGACCCCAATAGCTCGATAAGTCGTGTCGATATGAGGTCTATAACAATTCGAGAAACTACTGGTAACACTTACCAGTAAATCTCAACAACCCTGGCCAGGGATTTCCGGTTATAGCCAATCGAACACAGCGCAACATCAACTCCCTATACCGGGAGAGACGAATCCCCTCCTATCGCTCATTGCCTCCATGTGACTCGGGACTGTACCCAAAAACCACCGTTTTGCACGCCCTCTTGGACGTGGTAAGGTGGAAATCAAAGCACAGTGGGAACCACACAAGACTCTATGACGATCTCAGGTCAACAGACTACTCTGTACCAGTGTCACCAGAGAACTGCCATCTGACGTAAGGTATAATACCATCTGGGAGTTCTCGGAGAGTCCGTCCAGTGTACCCAGTCTCCACTGAGCACCCGTGTATCATCTCTGATGTCAAACACCAATGGATATGGGATCATCCATCGCCCATCTGTATGGGTCGAGAAGGGATACGCTAGTCTACTCTGGTATATCGATGCCCCGTCTCGATATACCCACGACTAGGGACTTTGAAGGATGTACTTATGGACTACCATGTCCCCACTAGTATAATCCGCATCATAGTCCAGGTAGTCAAGTACACATCCTAAGGGCTTTACCAATATGTAACAGAGAGACAATCAGTGTACACGTTAAGGTAAAGAGCAACCAGATAGCATACTATCATGTCGAGCAAGAAAGTCCTCCCTATATATGTCCCAGCATCCACTACAATATACATCCAATATACAGTAATGGCCTCTAGGGCATACATATAACTAACAATCTCCCACTTGCACTAGGGCCATCTGATAGCAGTGGTTGTAGTATCTCATACTCAACCATCCCATAAAAGTCTCTCTCTGGGAATAGGCCTTCGCGAGTGGATCCGCCGTGTTGTCCTCTGAGTCTATTCTCCTGACCTCGATCCCCTGGAGATCAACCATCTCCATGATCAGGTGATACTGCCTTAGAATATGTCTGGATCACTGATGGGACCGGCGTTCCTTGGCATAAGCCACAACTCCATTGTCTCACAATGGTAGGAACGTAGTTCATCTCATGAACCAATATACACCCAAACAGCCTCTTTGGTAGCATCTTAAGTAGCGATGTATCCAGCCTTTATCGTCTAGTATGCCACGGTATCTATCTTGGAACTCGTCCAACATACCGTCCCTCCACTGAGGGTAAAGACAATGCCTGTGACTGACATTCAGTCGTTCTTATCACTCTGGAACCTTTCCAGTGATTCTCCTCAGGATCAACTGATACTTTCTCACTACAACTAGTGAGTGTCCTAATATCCATTTAGATCTATCTCATAGATCCAAAATCCAGGATTTAGGAGGTATCATATTGATCCTATATGGAGAATCATTGTGATAAGCGGAGATTGATCGAGCGTAGCATAGGAAACTCCTTCCCTATCAAGAGTATGTCATCCACGTACTCTACGAGGATCGTCACCATACTCCCTACTACCTTTTTGTTTATACAAAGTTCATCTACCATTTTGATGATGTCAAACTCTTTGACTACTTCATCAAAACAGACGTTCCAACTCCGCGATGCCTGCTTCATCACATAAAACAACTTGCACACGTTTCCGCTGCTCCCACTGTCTACGAAGCCCTCTGGCTGTGTACTTATAGACGCTCTCTTCCAAAAACATCATTTAGAAAAGCTGTCATGACACCCAACCACCAGATATTGTAGTCATGGTATGTAGTCGTGGCAAGTAGGATCTGTATGGACTTAAGCATAGATCCTTAGAAAAGGTTTCATCATGATCCATATCTGGTCAATGATGCAAACCTTTAACAAGTCTAGCTTTGAAAGTCTCAACTTTTCCATGTACACCAAGTAATCTTCTCAAGATTTACTTGCTCCTGATGGGGATTTAACCCTTCAGATATAGCAACCAAAGTCCATACTTTGTTGGTGTATAAGGATTCCATCTCAGATCGCTAAGCATCCAGCCATTCTTACAGAGTCCCACTCCTGATGGCCAGCTTGAAACTAGTTGGGTCATCATCTCATGATGCAATCATCGCTCCCACTGTCATAGAGGAACCAAAGTATCTCTCAGGTGGGTGAGGAACCTTACCAGATCGGCGGAGAGGCTGAGGTTCGTCGGGGACTATTGAATCCTTTGGTTCTGTCAAATCATATGCTTTAGTTTGTACAGCTGGAACCTTTCTAATTGCACAGACCTTGCCTCGAGCTTGTCCGGATTATGCTTTTAGACATAGGCTGGACAACCCCAAATCTTAACTAACTTAAGATATGGGCTCTTCCCTTTCCATATCACATATGAAGTGGTAGGCAACTGATTTGATCAGAACCCTATTCAATAGGTATGCATCTTCTCAAGTGCATAACTCCCAAAAGGAAATAGGAAACACAGTAGTACTCATCATAGAGCGCACCATATCATATAGGGTGTGATTGCTCCGCCCCGATACACCATCGTGCTATGATGTATACGGAGGAGTAATGCTGAGAGAGAATCTTATTCTCCTTTAGAATAGTCCAGGATTTCCGTGCTCAAGTATTCTCCTCCTTGATCTCATCAAAGGACATAATACTTATACCTATATTTTGGTTCTCTACTTCTAACTTATATTCTGTGAATATCTCAAAAGGTTCGGACTTGTGTTTCAACAAGAACATATGTCTGAGTCTAAAGAGATTATCAGAGAATGTAATGAAGTACAAAGAACCGGTCTTGGCATGTGTAGACAGGGGACCTTTCATACATCATCATGTATCAGTCCCAAGAGTTCACTAACTCTTTCTCTGTTTCCAATAAACAGAGCTATGGTCATCTAATCTTTGTGACATGACTGGCAAGTTTCACAAGATGTAAATTCAAACAGATTTAAATATGCATCTATGTGTAACTTCAGCCAGTCGGGTCGTATTGATATGACCCAGTCTACAATGCCTCAAGAAGGAATCATTTATTTCTGAACTCTTCCTCTTGTGTGTGTTCTATATACTAAGAACTGTAGTTTGATTTAGAACGTCAATGCTTTTAGATAACGTACCTGAACCGATCAACTTTTGATATAGGAAATGTTCAAAACATTATCCAACTATACAAAATTTTATCATTTCTTTACTAATAAAGAGATTGATATGATTTTGTATATCAGGTTCGGTATCTAATAACATTCATTCAGAATCAATGTATTGGTAATACAGGGTGATAGTGACCAACAGACTTGGCTGCAATACTTGCCCCGTTTTCTGCCTCATGAAACTTATCACCCATTCTCAGTTTTTCTACCTTTTTGTAGCCCTATGTAACAGATTACATATCTGGGATCCTGATCCGGTATCATATACCCAGGATGCGGAGGATACTGAGAAACAGTTCTGTATAATGAACACATCCGAAGATGATGCATCAACATGCACTCTCTTCGTTTGGGCGGCACGGGAATTCTGGTAATCCCTAATTTCCTGCTCGGTCTTATAACAATTATAAGTTGGAGCGGGACCAACGTTCCCCAGCTCAGTATAACAAGCGGGTTCGGTCAATATCCGTATTATTATCTTGATTAAGGCGTGATATGGTCGCTAACTGGAGAGAGAGAGAAGAAAACACTCAGCGTGCGCTCTTGCAAGATCAGATTGGTTTTTATTTTATCTAATCAGGATGGCTCCCACTGTTTTTTATCAAATCTTCCTTCAAACCCTAAAAGGAAAGACTAGCCGGGATTAATTACACACTACAAGTTCGCCAATCTTTCAGCCAGGCCAGTGTCGGTACTTTGAGGGAGGTCCCCCGTGCTTTCGCACGAACCTAATTAATGTAAACCTCGTTTTCCCAGAGGCGTAACCTCGTTAACACCTACTTGATCGGCTAATTGTAATGTGTAAAACTCTCTCAGGAGTAACTCTTACTCGCAGCGGGTATCGGGATCCAACTATCTCATAGAAGGTATGCAATCTCATTGCAAATTTCAACACTTGAAATTCCCGATAATCTTTTGCCCCTAGCAGCTATATGACCTTAACATAGTCAACAAATCATAAGTGCCGGTCAAGTTCAACCCGTCATTTCCCGATTGAATTAAACCCACCCGCACGACCCTTAACATAGTCAACAAAGTCGCACGACTACCCTAATCCAATCACATCATATGCTTATGCAAATAAGCACTAATTAGCTACCGCACACTACGCCTTAACATAGTCAACAAACGTAGCACGAATACTAACTAGTACTTATCTAAAATGACGGAGGGCTACGACAGGTTTTTCTGAAAACCTATTGCGTAATGAACTTGATATCGTTGTAGAATCAAATGATTTTAAAATGGAGTGTTTTTTAGGCTTTTCTAGTTTTGCTAAAGGAGTCACTCCCGGTGAAGGGATCGTCGGTCCTTTCCTCGTCAAATGAGGTGCGGGATATATCATATATATCACTGTGCAAAGCAGAAACTATAGAAGCAATCAAAAGACAAACCGAGAGTTGTAGCATCTGCCAGTTATTGCTAAAGGAGTCACTCCCGGTGAAGGGATCTCGGTCCTTTCCTCATCGAATAAGGTGCAGGATATATCATATATACCGCTGTGCAAAGCAAGAACTGTAGCTACCTGTTTTATTTTGAAATTCGATTCTACAACATCTTTAGGTTTCTTTTATTTCATTAATCTCATTAATGAAGTCGCATCATTTAAATACCTAAACATCACAGATAAATACGACGTACACTTATGCCATCCGCATTCGCCTCGATGTCCCCTCGTGCACCGTTAGGTTAGGTAACTAACGGCAGAGCGGGGCAGGGCTAGCGCGGGTGTAAAACATAAGTAACGTCTATATAATATATCATATATACTATATACTGTATCTATCACAGAACATCACATGATCACATCACAGATATCGCAGCAGAAGAATCATATGAAATATTGGATATACTAGGACGTCCGTGTTTTCAATACGAGCCAGTATAAAACACGGATTCCACGGTCGCGATGAATAGCCAAACCCACACCCCTAGACCCCTACGAGAGCGGCAAGCAACCCTACCAATTCTAGAGTTAGGAGACCCGGACTCGACTCCTCGAGTTGGTCTCCCACTGGACTCCAGAACCCGGTTACTTGTGCTCCCCTCCTTGGGTCTATCCTAGTGCGGAAAAGTAAATAATATACAAAAGGTGACATCTTTCGCAACCTGGAAGTGCCCCAATGAAAGAATATTACATACAAGTTTTTACATGAATGAAAATGAAAAACACTCATCTCACATAAAAACCCCCGGCTATTCAAACACGACAATCCAATATAACATATACAGCAACACATAACATCACATGTCATCAACGTAAGTAAATATGCACATCCCAATTGTCGTTGACATATAGCAACGAAACCGGCGATATCACATATTACACTTACGGTCACAGAAAAGAAAGTGTAAAACTACAACAGTTGGAATCCGCAATCACTTTAGACATCGCATGTCTAATCAAATGAATTACTTAGACATCACATGCCTAACAATTATAAACCCCGCATTTTAGTCTCATTATCGAAAATACTTTTCAATATCAAGTCGGGTAATTCAACAAGATTCCCGACATTCTGATCGAATACTCGTCGCAAACTTCAGTAGACGGCCGCACCCCCGATACCGTCGACGAAGTGCACCAAGGCGGAACACCGCTGCCGCAAGCACCCGAACGGATGCTTTCGGCGACGGGGTTCTCCTACAGTCACTTGGTCGGGGCTATGGAGTGAGGCTGTCTATTAAGTTTACCCGGCGAGTATCCGCGTACGCTACGTGATTGTGATGGACTTTTGATCACATCAAAATTCCGTGGCAACCGATCAAGTGAGACTAAACCGCTAGATTTATAACATTCATTCAGTTATCTCATAACTACTTGTGAATTCCAATTATTGTATCACATTCCAAATAAATAGAAAATGTTAAACTTTCCGATCGAACATCCAAACACCCAAGTTTTCCCGAAACAGATCAACACATGAAACAGTTCTAAAAACATTCAGTTCGTGCATCAGTACCAACGGTCCAGCTGTAGAAGGGTCAAGCCAATGCCTCACATGTGGCACGCCGTACTGCCCCAAACCCGAAGGTTCAAAGGGCAGTTCAAGACGGTCACATAATCGAGTTAAGGTTTGTTGTCTTCTAGAGGGTCCATCGAGTTACTTGCACTACTTAGAACGTCCTTAAACCACGGAAAAATCCAACACTTGGAAATTTCCCGACAGGGGAAAAATTGGGTATTTATATCCGGTCGAACTTTTTAACATATTCAAAAATTATCCGGAATCCACATAGACAAAATCTGATAATCCGATCGAATCATCGAATCCCCAAAACAACCCCAGAAAATTCAACTCTTGAATAAATATTAAAAATTCCCAGAAAACTCAACACCTGAAAACATGAATTGCCGTGCAAAAATTAAACAGTGATAACATTTATTGGCCGCGGAACCGCCGCAGAAGCCAAGCTTCTGCCGCGGTTCCGCCGCACTGTAGCATCTTCACTCGATAAATTTTGCATCGTAATTCTTAGTTTTTCCTGCTGAATATTTTAAGAATTTTTAATCTGGAAAAAACCCTGTTTTTGAAAAAAGTCCAGAGAGCATTTTCCGGGTTAGGTTTTGGTTCGATCGACTTCTAACTCCGTCTACGCGTCGCCTAAGGCTCTAGCTTGGCTCTGATACCACTGTAGGGTTCCTTGGCACCCTAATGAGGTCTCACAAGGCATCAACCATGCCAATTTCAAAAATTACAAGTGCCGAGAAACCCTAATACGGATCGTTGACTAGAGTTTAGGCGAAAAAGAAACTAGTTAACAACTTAACTAATAGAAAGAGGCTACAACCTTTGTAGATCCGGTTCTCCACCTCCATGGCTCCGTGATGAAGTGCCCTCGCTGTCCACAAGGGATCCCGGACTCTATCGTCGGCTTCATCGGAGAAATGGGCGGGCTAGGTCGTCGACTTCGATGCCGAAGATGATCTACGTCGAGGCATCACAAGATCAAGCTCCCACTTCACAAAGTCATGAAACTTGTGAAGAAAACACCCTATACTACTTGGCAAGAGGTAGAGGATGAAGAAATAGGAAGTGGGTTCACTTTAAAATTGGATTTCTCACTCTTTTCATCAAATCACCATTGATGGAATCAAGCTTCTTCATCTTGAAGAAGAAGAAGAAGAAAGAATATTATGATAAGTTTTTTTTCAAAAAGAAAATAAAATGAATACATATCATAATCCAACCATGGTCGAGTGTAGAGAATGAACTAGGGTTAAAAGGAGTGGTTAGGGTTAAGCATGAGACAAAATGGTCACTTAGGTCAAAGCTTCATGAAGCTTCAACTAGAAAACAAATCAAGCCACCATTTTGTTTTCATGCCATTTATTTTCCAAAAAGAATAAACAAATAAATAAATGAATAAATAAGTAATGGATAAACAAAACCCTAATCATTAGTTTAACCATGGTTAATTCTTTACACTTAACCAAGTAAACATGTATCATCAAACATGATACAATCATTTGCACAAAAAGTATATCACATATACAACTTGTACATCCAAGTGAGAAAATCCATTTAAAGTGAACCAATACTAGTTAATGCAAAGTAATATATCAAATATATAATTATACATTAAATCATTAAATCAACACTTGATTTAACGATCCGGTCATATCGCATATAACCGACTAGTATCCTATGTATCGGCTTATCGAATCAATACTTGATTCGATAACTAGGTTATATCGCATATAACCAATCGATACATTCATCGCGAGAATAGAATACGGTATCACATACACGCATTATTCTCGGTCCCGCACATATCTCATATGCGCTCCTATTTCGTTTCGCTTGAGCTAGGAAACCTCTGTGTAGGACTCTATAGACTCGTCAATACGCCGGCAGCAGGTGATGATCATAACAAACACCCACAAGCCGCAAGCGGTCTGCTAAACGTAACGGCCACCCGGGTATTGAGCGATGAGAAGATCGATGAGCAAGCCCGCTCACACTCCTGTGAATCCAACCAGTAACACTTACCGTACAGTCCGGTCTGATCGTCTGATATGTCGCATATCTCGCATAGGGATGGTAAACGTCAGACCCCAATAGCTCGATAAGTCGTGTCGATATGAGGTCTATAACAATTCGAAAAACTACTGGTAACACTTACCAGTAAATCTCAGCAACCCTGGCCAGGGATTTCCGGTTATAGCCAATCGAACACAGCGCAACATCAACTCCCTATACCGGGAGAGACGAATCCCCTCCTATCGCTCATTGCCTCCATGTGACTCGGGACTGTACCCAAAAACCACCGTTTTGCACGCCCTCTTGGACGTGGTAAGGTGGAAATCAAAGCACAGTGGGAACCACACAAGACTCTATGACGATCTCGGGTCAACAGACTACTCTGTACCAGTGTCACCAGAGAACTGCCATCTGACGTAAGGTATAATGTAGGGTTCCTAGGCATCCTAATGAAGTCTCACAAGGCATCGAACATGCCAATTTAAATTTTTATGGGTGCCGAGAAACCCTAACACGGATCGTCGGATAGATTTCTAGGCGAAACTATAAACTAGTTAACACTTTAACTAAAAGTTAGATGCTACAACCTTTGTAGATCCGGTTCTCCACTTCCTTAGCTCCACGTGGGTGTCCTCTCGCTGTCCATCATGAATCCCGAACTCAATCGTCGGCTTCATCGGAGAAACGAGCGAGCTTGGTCGTCGGCTTCGTGTCAAAGACGATCTACGTCGAGGCATCATAAGTTCAAGCTCCGACTTCACAAAGTTGTGAAACTTGTGAAGAAAACACCCAAAACAACTTGGCAAGAGGTAGAGGGTGAAGAAATAGGAGGTGGGTTCACTTTAGAATTGGGTTTCACTCACTTTTGCTCAAGTTGCCATTGATGGCATCTAGTTTTCTCTCTTGAAGAAGAAGGAGAAGATGAAGCTAGTTTATGATAAGTTATTTTAAAATGAAAAGAAAAATGCATACTTATCATAATCTAACTAGGGTTAAGTGTAGAGAATAAACCATGGTAAGTGGATGGGTTAGGGTTAAGCATGAAGACAAAATGGTCTCCTTGGTCAAAGCTTCATGAAGCTTCAACAAGCTTCATGACAAAAACAAAACCATTTTATTTTCATATATCCAATGAAATAAATAAAGAAATGAATAAGGCAAAACCCTAATTATCCTTTAACCATGGTTTAATTCTTCACACTTAACCAAATGATCAAGTATCATCAAACATGATACAAATATGTGCACAAAAGTATATCACATATACAAGTTGCACATCAAGTGAGAAAATCCATATAAAGTGATCCAATACTAGTTAATGCAAAGTAATATATCAAATATATAATTATACATTAAATCATTAAATCAACATTTGATTCAATGATCCGGTCATGTCGCACATAACCGACTAGTATTCAATGTATCGATTTATCGAATCAATGATTCGATAACTAGGTCATATCGAATATAACCAATCGAAACATTTATCGCAAGAATGAAATGCGGTATCACATACACGCATTATTCTCGCTCCCGCACATATCTCATATGCGCTCCTATTTCGTTTCGCTTGAGCCAGGAAACCTCTGTGTAGGACTCTAAAGACTCGTCAATACGCCGGTAGAAGATGATGATCATATCAAGCACCCACAAGCCGCAAGCGGTCTGCTAAACGTAACGGCCATCCGGGTATTGAGCGATCAGAAGATCGACGAGCTAGCCCGCTCACACTCCTGTGAATCCAACCAGTAACACTTACCGTACAGTCCGGTCTGTTCGTCTGATACGTCGCATATCAAGTCTAGGGGTGGTAAACGTCAGACCCCAATAACCGATAAGTCGTGCCGATGTGAGGCTCATAACGGGTCGAGAAACTACTGGTAACACTTACCAGCAAATCTCTGATCAGCCCTGGCCAGGGACTTCCCTGTTACGGCCAATCGAGCACAGCGCAACATCAACCCCCAATACCGGGAGAGAAGAAACCCCTCCTATCGCTCATTGCCTCCATGTGACTCGGGACTGTACCCAAAGACCACCGTTTTGCACGCCCTCATGGACGTGGTAAGGTGGAGATCAAAGCACAGTGGGAATCACACAAGACTCTATGACGATCTCGGGTCTACAGACTAACCTGTACAAGTGTCACCTGAGAACTGCCATCTGACGTGAGGTATAATACCATCTGGGAGTTCTCAGGCGAGTCCGTCCAGTGTACCCAGTCTCCACTGAGCACCCGTATACCATCTCTGATGTCAAACACCAATGGATATGGGATCATCCATCGCTCATCACATGGGTCGAGAAGCGTATACGCTAGTCTACACTGGTATATCGATGCCCCGTCTCGATACACCCACGACTAGGGACCTTGAAGGATGTACTTATGGACTACCATGTCCCCACTAGTATGATCTGCATCATAGTCCAGGTAGTCAAGTACACATCCTAAGGGCTTTACCAACATGTAACTATAAGACAGTATTAAAGAGACTAGTGTACATGTTAAGATAAAGTGCAACCAGATAGTATACTATCATATCGAGCAAGAAAGTCATCTCTATATATGTCCAAGCATCCAATATAATATACATCATCTGTACAATACTGGCCTCTAGGGCATACATACAACTAACAATCTCCCACTTGCACTAGGGCCAGCTGCTGTAGTATCGCATACCGAGCATCCCGAAGAGTCTCTCAAACTGTATCTGGGGAATGGCCTTCGTGAGTGGATCCGCCGTGTTATTCTTCGTGTCAACCCTCCTGACCTCGATCTCCCAGCGATCAACTATCTCCCGGATCAGGTGATACCGCCTCAGAATATGCCTGGATCACTGATGGGACCTGGGTTCCTTGGCCAAAGCCACCGCTCCATTGTTATCGCAATACAAAGGTATTGGATGCTCAATGGATGGAACCACTCCAAGTTCAGTAATGAACTTCTTGACCCAGACAGCCTCTTTGGCAGCATCGTTGGCAGCGATGTATTCAGCCTCCATCGTCGAGTCTGCCACGGTTTCCTGCTTGGAACTCTTCCAGCTAACCGCCCCTCCGTAAAGGGTAAAGACAAAACCCGACTGCGACTTAGAGTCGTCCTTATCACTCTGGAAGCTCGAATCGGTAAAGGACTCCACTTGGAGTTCTCCGTTACCATACACCAAGAACATATCTCTAGTCCTTCGTAAGTACTTGAGAATGCTCTTCACAGCTGTCCAATGACTCTCTCCAGGATCAGCTTGATACCTGCTCACTACACTTAGTGAGTATGCTACATCGGGTCTGGTACATAGCATCGCATACATGATAGAGCCTACTGCCGAAGCATAGGGTATCCCTTGCATGCGAGCTCTCTCCAAATCAGTCTTGGGAGACATCTCTTTGGAGAGAGTGACTCCAGAGATCGTGGGCAAATTCCCACGCTTGGATTCTTCCATACTAAACCTCTTTAGTATGGTGTCAATGTACCTGGATTGGGACAATCCCAATATCCGTTTGGATCTATCTCTATAGATCCTAATCCCTAATATGCAGGAGGCATCACCAAGATCTTTCATTGAGAATCTTTGTGATAAGAAGAGCTTGACCGATTGCAGCATAGGAATATCATTTCCTATCAAGAGTATGTCGTCCACGTACAATACGAGGAAGACAACCTTACTCCCTGCCACCTTCTTGTAAATACAAGGTTCATCTGGGTTTTTGACGAAATCAAACTCTTTGATAACGACGTCAAAGCAGATGTTCCAACTCCGCGATGCTTGCTTTAATCCATAAATGGATTTAAGCAGCTTGCACACCTTCCCGCTGCTCCCACTGTCTACGAAGCCCTCTGGCCGAGTCATGTACACGCACTCTTCCAAATCACCATTTAGAAAGGCGGTCTTAACATCCATTTGCCAGATTTCGTAATCATGATAAGCAGCGATGGCAAGCATGATCCGGATGGATTTAAGCATAGCCACTGGAGAAAAGGTTTCGTCATAGTCCACACCTGGTCTTTGACGAAAACCCTTTGCTACAAGTCTAGCTTTGAAAGTCTCCACTTTCCCATCTACACCAAGTTTCTTCTTGAAGATCCACTTGCTCCCAATGGGTTTTACCCCTTCAGGAGCAACGTCCAAAGTCCATACTTTGTTGGTGTACATGGATTCCATCTCGGAACGCATAGCATCCAGCCATTTCACTGAGTCCCCACTCGTGATGGCCTGCTCGAAGCTAGTTGGGTCATCATCCTCCATGATGCAATCCTCGCTTCCACCATCCATGAGAAAACCGTAGTATCTCACAGGTAGGCGAGGAACCCTACTAGATCAGCGGATAGGCTGAAGTTCATTGGGAGCTACTGAATCCTCTGGTTCCACTAAATCTTCAGTTGTAGTTTGTGTTGCTGGAACCTCTTCCAGCTCTACCTCATCGCTACTAATTTCTTTTGTAAGAAATTCCTTTTCTAAAAAGGTGGCATGTTGAGCAACAAACACCTTTTGTTGTTCACTGTGGTAGAATAGATATCCATATGAATTGCTTGGATATCCTACAAACTTACAAAAAACTGATCGTGCCTCGAATTTGTCCGGGTTTTGCTTTTTAACATAAGCCGGACAACCCCATATCTTAACTCTTTTAAGAGATGGTCTCTTTCCATTCCATATCTCATATGGAGTGGTAGGCACAGATTTAGTTGGAACTCTATTCAATAGGTATATGGCTGTCTCCAGCGCATATCCCCAGAAGGAAATAGGTAACTCAGCTGTGCTCATCATAGAGCGCACCATATCTAATAGGGTGCGGTTCCTCCGTTCTGATACACCGTTGTGCTGTGGTGTATATGGAGGAGTCAGCTGAGAGAGAATCCCATTCTCTTTTAGGAAGTCCAGGAATTCATTGCTTAAGTATTCTCCTCCTCGATCAGATCGTAGGATTTTAATACTTTTTCCGGTTTGGTTCTCAACTTCTTGTTTATATTCCCTAAATTTCTCAAAAGCTTCTGATTTGTGTTTCATCAGGAACACATACCCGAACCTAGAGAGATCGTCAGTGAATGTAATGAAGTATGAAGAACCATCCCTGGCATGTGTAGACATGGGACCGCATACATCACTATGTATAAGTCCCAAGAGTTCGGTAACTCTTTCTCCGTGTCCCGTAAACGGAGTTTTGGTCATCTTGCCTTTGAGACATGACTGGCAAGTGTCATAAGATGAAAATTCAAACGGGTTTAAATATCCATCTTTATGCAACTTAGCTAGTCGTGTCGCATTGATGTGGCCCAGTCTACAATGCCACAAGAAGGATTCGTTGAGTTCAGAACTCTTCCTCTTGTGTGTGTTTGTTATGCTCAGAACTGTTGATTGATTTAGAACATAAATGCCATTGCACAACGTGCCTGATCCAACCAACTTTTGGTTACGGAAAATGTTCATAACATTGTCCTGTAATACAAAATTATATCCCTCTTTACTTAATAAAGAAACTGATATAATGTTGCATATCAGGTTCGGCATGTAATAGCATTCGTTCAGAACCAGTGTATTACCAGTTGGTAATACAAGGTGATATTCCCCGACAGTCTTAGCTGCAACAATTGCACCATTTCCAACTCTAATGTCTTTATCACCTTCTCCAAGTTCTCTACCTTTCCTAAGCCCATGTAACTGATTACATATATGGGATCCTGACCCGGTATCCAATACCCAGGACGTAGAGCAAATGGAGAAACAGTTCTCTGTAACGAACACACCCGAAGAAAATGCATCAACATGTACTTTCTTCATTCGGGTGGCATGGGAATCCTGGTATTCCCCTATATCCTGTTCATTCCTATAACTCTTATAAGAAAGAACGGAACCAACGTTCCCCAGCACAGTATAACATGCGGGTTCGGTCAATACATCCATATTATTATCTTCATTAGGGCATGAAATGGTCGCTACCTGGAGAGAGAGAGAAGAAAACACTTTAGCGTATACTCGTGTAAGATCAGATTGGTTATTATCTTATCTAATCAGGATGGCTCCCACTGCTTTTTATCAAATCTTCCTTCAAACCCTAAAAGGAAAGACTAGCCGGGATTAATTACACACTACAAGTTCGCCAATCTTTCAGCCAGGCCAGTGTCGGTACTTTGAGGGAGGTCCCCCGTGCTTTCGCACGAACCTAATTAATGTAAACCTCGTTTTCCCATAGGCGTAACCCCGTTGACACCTTTCTAGACACCTACTTGATCAGCTAATTGCAATGTGTAAAACTCTCCCAGGAGTAACTTTTACTCGCAGTGGGTATCGGGATCCAACTATCTCATAGAAGGTATGCAATCTCATTGCAAATTTCAACACTTGAAATTCCCGATAATGCTTTTGCCCCTAGCAACTTATGACCTTGGCTAACGTCAACAAATCATAAGCGCTAGTCAAGTTCAACCCGTCATTTCCTGATTGAATCAAACCCACCCGTACGACCCTTGGCTAAGGTCAACAAAGTCGCACGACTACCCTAACTCAATCACATCTCATGTTTTAGCAGATAAATACTAATTAGCTACCGTACACCACGCCTTGGCTAAGGTCAACAAACGCAGCACGAATACTAACTAGTCTCTATCTGAAATGACGGAGGGCTACGCAGGTTTTTCTGAAAACCTATTGCGTAATGAACTTGATATCGTTGTAGAATCAAATGAAGTTTTTGAAATGGAGTGATTTTGAGGCTTTTCTAGTTTTGCTAAAGGAGTCACTCCCGGTGAAGGGATCTCGGTCCTTTCCTCGTCGAATGAGGTGCGGGATATATCATATATATCGCTGTGCAAAGCAAAAACCCAAAAGCAGTCAAAAGCAAACCGAGTGTGTAGCATCTACCAGTTATTGCTAAAGGAGTCACTCCCGGTGAAGGGATCTCGGTCCTTTCCTCATCGAATAAGGTGCAGGGTATATCATATATACCGCTATGCAAAGCAAGAACTGTAGCTACCTGTTTTGTTTTAAAATTTGATTCTACAACATCTTAGGTTTCTTTTCTTTCATTAATCACATTAATGAAGTCCCATCATTTAAGTACCTAAACATCACATATAGATATGACGTACACTTATGCCATCCGCATTCACCTCGATGTCCCCTCGTGCACCGTTAGGTTAGGTAACTAACGACAGAGCAGGGCAGGGCTAGCGCGGGTGTAAAACATAAGTAACGTCTATATAATATATCATATATACTATATACTATATCCATCACAGAACATCACATGATCACATCACAGATATCGCAGCAGAAGAAACATATGAAATATTGGATATACTAGGACGTCCGTGTTTTCAATACGAGCCAGTATAAAACACGAATTCCACGGTCGTGATGAATAGCCAATCCCACACCCCTAGACCCCTACGAGAGCGGCAAGCAACCCTGCCAATTCTAGGGTTAGGAGACCCGGACTCGACTCCTCGAGTTGGTCTCCCACTGGACCCTAGAACCCGGTTACTTGTGCTCCCCTCCTTGGGTCTATCCTAATGCGGAAAAGTAAATAATATACAAGAGGTGACATCTTCCGCTACCTGGAAGTGCCCCAAATAAAAGAATATTACATACAAGTTTTTACATGAATGAAAATGAAAAACACTCATCTCACATAAAAAACCCCGGCTATTCGAACACGACGATCCAATATAACATATCCAGCAACACATAACATCACATGTCATCAACGTAAGTAAGTATGCATACCCCAATTGTCGTTGACGTATAGCAACGAAACCGGCGATATGAACATACTACACTTACGGTCACAGAAAAGAAAGTGTAAAACTACAACAATTGGAATCCGCAACCTCTTTAGACATCATATGCCTAACAGTTATAAACCCCGCATTTTAGTCCCATTATCGAAAACTCTTTTCGATATCAAGTGAAACTAAACCGCTAGATTTATAACATTCATTCAGTTATCTCATAACTGTTTGTGAATTCCAATTATTGTATCACATTCCAGATAAACAGAAAATGTTAAACTTTCCGATCGAACATTCGAATACCCAAGTTTTCCCGATACAGCTCAACACATGAAATAAGTCTAACAACATTCAGTTCGTGCCTCAGTACCAACGGTCCAGCCGTAGAAGGGTCAAGCCAACGCCTCACATGTGGCACGCCGTACTGCCCCAAACCCGAAGGTTCAAAGGGCAGTTCAAGACGGTCACATAATCGAGTTAAGGTTTGTTGTCTTCTAGAGGGTCCATTGCGTTACTTGCACTACTTAGAACGTCGTTAAACTACGGAAAAATCCAACACTTGGAAATTTCCCGACAGGGGAAAAATTGGGTATTTTTATCCGGTCGAACTTTTTAACATATTCTAAAAATTATCCGGAAATACACAAAGACGAAATTTGATAATCCGATCGAAACTTTGATTCCCAATACAACCCCAGAATACTCTGCTGTCGAGTCACAATAAAAATATCCCAGAAAATATAGCATTAAATTATATGAGTTACTGTGCAGAAATCATCATACAAGGGAACAGTACGGCCGCGGAACCGCCGCATCATGCATAGCACGTGCCGCGGTTCCGCGGTGGAAAAGTCGACTTAGGCCCTCATATTTCACAGTAATTCAAATAACACCCTGCTTGATTTTCTGCATATTTTTAATTGACAAAAATCCCAATATTTAGAAAAAGTCCAGAGAGCATTTTAGGGTTTTGGGTTTCGGTTCGATCGGGTTTCAAACGTCGTCTAGACTTCGCCTAAGGCTCTAGCTAGGCTCTGATACCACTGTAGGGTTCCCAGGCATCCTAATGAAGTCTCACAAGGCATCGAACATGCCAATTTAAATTTTTATGGGTGCCGAGAAACCCTAACACGGATCGTCGGCTAGATTTCTAGGCGAAACTATAAACTAGTTAACACTTTAACTAAAAGTTAGATACTACAACCTTTGTAGATCTGGTTCTCCACTTCCTTAGCTCCACGTGGGTGTCCTCTCGCTGTCCATCATGAATCCCGAACTCAATCGTCGGCTTCATCGGAGAAACGAGCGAGCTTGGTCGTCGGCTTCGTGTCAAAGACGATCTACGTCGAGGCATCACAAGTTCAAGCTCCGACTTCACAAAGTTGTGAAACTTGTGAAGAAAACACCCAAAACAACTTGGCAAGAGGTAGAGGGTGAAGAAATAGGAGGTGGGTTCACTTTAGAATTGGATTTCACTCACTTTTGCTCAAGTTGCCATTGATGGAATCTAGTTTTCTCTCTTGAAGAAGAAGGAGAAGATGAAGCTAGTTTATGATAAGTTATTTTAAAATGAAAAGAAAAATTCATACTTATCATAATCTAACTAGGGTTAAGTGTAGAGAATAAACCATGGTAAGTGGATGGGTTAGGGTTAAGCATGAAGACAAAATGGTCTCCTTGGTCAAAGCTTCATGAAGCTTCAACAAGCTTCATGACAAAAACAAAACCATTTTATTTTCATATATCCAATGAAATAAATAAAGAAATGAATAAGGCAAAACCCTAATTATCCTTTAACCATGGTTTAATTCTTCACACTTAACCAAATGATCAAGTATCATCAAACATGATACAAATATGTGCACAAAAGTATATCACATATACAACTTGCACATCAAGTGAGAAAATCTATATAAAGTGATCCAATACTAGTTAATGCAAAGTAATATATCAAATATATAATTATACATTAAATCATTAAATCAACATTTGATTCAATGATCCGGTCATGTCGCACATAACCGACTAGTATTCAATGTATCGATTTATCGAATCAATGATTCGATAACTAGGTCATATCGAATATAACCAATCGAAACATTTATCGCGAGAATGAAATGCGGTATCACATACACGCATTATTCTCGCTCCCGCACATATCTCATATGCGCTCCTATTTCGTTTCGCTTGAGCCAGGAAACCTCTGTGTAGGACTCTAAAGACTCGTCAATACGCCGGTAGCAGATGATGATCATATCAAGCACCCACAAGCCGCAAGCGGTCTGCTAAACGTAACGGCCATCCGGGTATTGAGCGATCAGAAGATCGACGAGCTAGCCCGCTCACACTCCTGTGAATCCAACCAGTAACACTTACCGTACAGTCCGGTCTGTTCGTCTGATACGTCGCATATCAAGTCTAGGGGTGGTAAACGTCAGACCCCAATAACCGATAAGTCGTGCCGATGTGAGGCTCATAACGGGTCGAGAAACTACTGGTAACACTTACCAGCAAATCTCTGATCAGCCCTGGCCAGGGACTTCCCTGTTACGGCCAATCGAGCACAGCGCAACATCAACCCCCAATACCGGGAGAGACGAAACCCCTCCTATCGCTCATTGCCTCCATGTGACTCGGGACTGTACCCAAAGACCACCGTTTTGCACGCCCTCATGGACGTGGTAAGGTGGAGATCAAAGCACAGTGGGAATCACACAAGACTCTATGACGATCTCGGGTCTACAGACTAACCTGTACAAGTGTCACCTGAGAACTGCCATCTGACGTGAGGTATAATACCATCTGGGAGTTCTCAGGCGAGTCCGTCCAGTGTACCCAGTCTCCACTGAGAACCCGTATACCATCTCTGATGTCAAACACCAATAGATATGGGATCATCCATCGCCCATCACATGGGTCGAGAAGCGTATACGCTAGTCTACACTGGTATATCGATGCCCCGTCTCGATACACCCACGACTAGGGACCTTGAAGGATGTACTTATGGACTACCATGTCCCCACTAGTATGATCTGCATCATAGTCCAGGTAGTCAAGTACACATCCTAAGGGCTTTACCAACATGTAACTATAAGACAGTATTAAAGAGACTAGTGTACATGTTAAGATAAAGTGCAACCAGATAGCATACTATCATATCGAGCAAGAAAGTCATCTCTATATATGTCCAAGCATCCAATATAATATACATCATCTGTACAATACTGGCCTCTAGGGCATACATACAACTAACATATAATACCATCTGGGAGTTCTCGGCGAGTCCGTCCAGTGTACCCAGTCTCCACTGAGCACCCGTGTATCATCTCTGATGTCAAACACCAATGGATATGGGATCATCCATCGCCCATCTGTATGGGTCGAGAAGGTATACGCTAGTCTACTCTGGTATATCGATGCCCCATCTCGATATACCCACGACTAGGGACTTTGAAGGATGTACTTATGGACTACCATGTCCCCACTAGTATGATCCGCATCATAGTCCAGGTAGTCAAGTACACATCCTAAGGGCTTTACCAACATGTAACAGAGAGACAATCAGTGTACACGTTAAGGTAAAGAGCAACCAGATAGCATACTATCATGTCGAGCAAGAAAGTCCTCCCTATATATGTCCCAGCATCCACTACAATATACATCCAATGTACAGTAATGGCCTCTAGGGCATACATATAACTAACAATACTGTTGGAGATAATGCCCTCAGAGTCAATTATTGGATCACAGGCACGTGATTGCAATGATTGAGGGGAGGACCTGTCCCAATAGGACAGTCTTACTCAAGATGATAGTATGCTATCTGGTTTATCTTTATCATCGTGTACTGCTTTAGGTGACCTTACGAGTCGCTATTACACGTTGATAGAGCCCTTAGGATTCTTGCTTGACTACCAGCAGTATGAGGGCGATCATATACGTGAGAGCTGGAGTCTATAAGCACATCCTTAAAAGGTCTCTAGTCGAGGGAGTTTCGAGACAGGGCATCGATTCTCCAGAGTAGACTAGTGTATACAGTCGAGACCCCGACGAGGGGCGGTGGCCGGTCTCACAAGCCACTGGTGTCAGTTGGTTCACCTAAGATGTATACAGGTGCTCATTGGGTTATGAGTACACCGGACATGAGTCGCCGGGAACCTGCTAGTTGGGATTATACCAGACGTCAGATAGCAGTTCCCAGATGACATGTGTACAGGTTAGTTCATCGACCTGAGATTGTCATTTGTCTCGTGTGAGTTCCCACTGTGCTTTGATTACTACCCTACCACGGCTCAAAGGAGTCGTGCAAACAGGTTTTAGTTGGGTACAGTCCCGAGCCACATGGAGGCAGTGAGCGGATCTGCAGGGGTTCGTCTCTCCCGGTATTGGGGGTGAGGTCGCGCTGTGTCCAGGAGAGCCAGAACATGAAAAGTCCTTGGCCAAGGCAGGAGATTTTCTGGTAGGTATTCAAGTAGTATCTCAGAGTGTTCTGGGCTACACTCCGACACGACTTGTACCACTTTTGGGGGTCTGACTTTTACCAACCCCCTAGGCCCGCCATGCGATGCTCATAGACGAACGGACCGGACTGTACGGATATTGTCACTGACAGGCTCAGTAGGGTGTCAGGATGAGTTCGCTCATCGACGTCCCTTTTGGTCAATACCTGGTAGCCCGTCAAGTATTGGCTTATACCTCTGACGTGCTAATGGTTAAATCCACAGCCATAGTATTGACGAGTCTTTAGAGTCCACCATACTCAGTTACTCAGGTTTCGGGCGAAACGCTGTAGAGGCCGTATGGAGATATGGCAGGGTTCGATCAGATACGTGCGGTATTGCACGTATCGTGATCGGACGGATTTTACTAGCCGGCTTTGGCTTAAGTCGGATCCTAGTATTAGATAGTGTAGTTTTGTCTCTTTGCATTTGTGTTCGGTGGGAATACAAATGCGGGCATGTATTTGCAGTAGCGGGGTTTTCCTGTAATTTATTACGGGATCAGTTTTCTGAAGTTGCCAGTTTGCATTCCGTTCCGGCCGGTTTTCCTTTATTCCTTCACGGCCGGACTTTTTAATGGAGGGGTTAATTGCAAGTTTGCAATTAACTTAGTTGTGAGGGGCTTTCTTGCATTTGTGGCTTTATGATGAGACTAGCATCATGATGATATTCTATTATGGTCATTTCCATTGTTTATCATGTGAGTGGATTTAGATGAGAAAGACGTGTGACCTTTTTCCATGCTTATCTTCACATTTTTCTTATTGTGTTTTTTTTTCCTCCTCCCATTCCATAAGAGGGCCGGCCACTTGAGTGAGATGAGGGGATTGATTTTGTGGTGGTGGGATTTTTATTCATCTCATTTTTCCTCTTTGGCTTGCTTGCAAAATTCCACACACAACTCTCCATAGCTCATTTTCTTCCTCCACCTCCATACATGGCAACTTCTAACCCTCAAGAGACATAGCCTACTACACTAGTCTACAGCAAATCTTGGACGCGTCGGCTAGCCAACTTCGCGTCCGAGTTGCCTCGGTCAAGAGGTGGGTGCCCGTAAAAGATTCCAGCTACGTGGTGCCCTTTCCGACGAGGAGGAGATGAACGGAGTTTCCGCGGGAGATCGGAGTGGAGACGAAGACCGAAGGACACGGATCGCTTGGTATAACTCTCTACCCATATTTTACTTTGCTAGGTTAATGGCCCGATCCGGGTGAAAAGTGCGCGGTGGTGCCGGATTGATAGTTTTTGAAAGTTTTTGTTTCCGCGTTTCCGGCGTCGGATCGACGGCCGGGGCGCCGCCGCAGACTTACATTGGTATCAGAGCCACGCCATTAACCTAACCTAGCTCGCTCTAGTATGTTTAGTACTTGATCGAACAAAATTCCCTAAAAACCGTATTTTGTATGCACATGTGTTCTCTGTCGAAATTTTTTCAGCTCCAAAAATTTTTCAGGTTGTCTCAGAATACTTTGCATGGATGTAGAAGCAATCTGTGAAAATTTGGTCGCGCGATCTCTCTATACCGCCGCGGAACCGCGGCCAAACCCATGCTTGGGCCGCGGTTCCGCCGCGCTTTTGATTGATCACTTGATCAAAATTTTGCAGATAGCTTATGAGTTAAAAATAAGGGATTTGGGATATTCTTTTTGGGCCCAGATTTTCTGTAAGTGCTACAGTACTGCTTAGGGCCCACTTTGATAAATTTGTTCGATCGGATATTTTAAACATGTTAGTTCACAGTATTTACATTATATCTGCGACCGTTAATGTCACTCGATTGGTAAATCCAGTCTATCTGCTATAGCCCTTTTAGACGGATTTGCGAACGTGACATTCACGATGATGTTCTGTGTTGTGCTGTGATGTTGCGGATCGGTCGTGGGAGATAGCCTGGATGCAATGTTAGTACAGTTCTGTTTTATATGTACATTTGATATTGCGGGGCGAGCGTCCGACATGTGGACTGCCGTCACTGCCTTTTTGTATTATTCTTTTGGGGCACGACCAGGTTGCAGTCGATGTACCCGTTGTATGTATATTTTATTTTCTGTACTAGGATTACCCTAAGGAGGAGTGCACGGATAGCCGGGTTCTAGAGGGCAACGAGCCCGCATCTCATGGCGTTGAGACGGAAGGGGCTTTACTCTAGAATTGGCGGGCTATTCGCCGCACTCGTAGGGGGTACAGGATTGACCCAGGAGGGGTGCCCAAGTTACCGGATTCCGTGAAGTGCTGGGTGGTCCATTCACGTTGCTGAAGGGGGCTGCCTCGCTTCAGGTTTTGGCGGGTAACTTGCCGCGTCCGTAGGGGTCTAGGATCTCATTGCACAGGCTATCCACAACCAGGGGAACGTCGGGTTTCAACAGCGGCTCTGTGAAACCCGGGGATCCCAGATATCTGTATTGTTCTGTGATGCTGTACTTTTCTGTGCTGCTGCATTTTTATCATGCCTTGAGCGAAAATTATATATTATATATATACTAGTAGATGTTGTATATGTTTTGCATCCGCGCTAGTCCAGTCCCCGCTCTGTCGTTAGTTAAGTAACCTAACGGGTGATGACGGGACCCAATGGCGAATGCGGATGGCATATACGTACATCATTATTTTCGTTCTTTATTGGTGTGATCATATGATGGGACTGCGTTGATTCGGATCAATGCAAGATTAACAAACCTATTCTGATGTTGTTGGAACATTTTTTCAAAAAGCTGTTATTGCAAGGACGTTCACTTTTGTTTTGCACCGTGGTATTCAGTTGGAATATCCTGCTCCTCAGTCGACGAGGCAAGGGCTGAGATCCCTTCACCAGGAGTGACCCCTTGGACAAAAAGTTTGCGTCAGGGCAATAACTTCACTATAGCCGATTACTTTTGCTTTGCATCGTGGTATTCAGTTGGAATATCCTGCACCTCATTCTACGGGGAAAGAGCCGAGATCCCTTCACCGGGAGTGACCTCTTTAGCAAAGGTTTTCGTTACTATATTTTTATAAAGCTATCAGTTCCTTCAACGATATCAACTTCATTACGTTAAATGTTTTCGCCAGAAACCATTCGTAGCCCTCCGTCATTTCAGTTAAATATTCGATAGTATTCAAGCTATATATTTTGACCTCACGCCAAGGCATAGTGATTGGTAGCTGCCGGGTATTTATCTGTTGCATAGATAGATGCGTTGGTTTGGGACAGTCGTACTACTATTTTGGCCTACGTCAAGGGTATGTACGGGTGGGTTCAAATTAACCTGGACTATGACGGGTAGAACTTGACATGTGACTTATGATATTTTGACCTCACGCCAAGGTCATAAGAGCATGGGGCAAAAATCCACATCGGGGGTTTCAAAAGAACTGAAACTTGCCAGATATGCGCATACCTTCTGGAGTGTGATAGCGTGAGCGGATTCCGTCACGTTATCATGCGATGATAGTTGGATCCCGATTCCCACTGATAAGTTGGTTTACTCCTCGGGTGATCCCGGCTAATTCTTCTTTCAGGTTTGGAGAAGAATTTGACGTTACAGTGGGAGGTTTCCAGATTAGATAAATTGGTAACCATTCTGATCCAGGTTAGAGTGCACGCTGAGTGTTTCTTTTCTCTCTCTCTTTGGCAGCGACCATTGACCCGACCCTAGACTATGACTCAGTGACCAAGTTGACCGAACCTTCTTAACACTGGCTTTTGGATTGTCAGAGTTGCAAACCTCATTGCCACTCCTACTTTGACCCTTTTCTCCAGGACACCCGTATTACTACGAACGTCCACTTCCATTGGACAAAACCATCGTATGGTTATATACGAACTCGAAGGAATTCGAGGATGGTTTCAGGTTCTGGAGAAAACGAATAGGACTATTCAGTTGTCTTTTCCTTTTTTCCTTCTCTCAGATTGCGAGTACTCCTTGGTTTAGGAGATAGTACACCTATTACGCAAATTGGATAGTCTTCTTCCAAACCATAGGCAGGTGCCGACCGGTAGGGAATGAAGAAAACCAATTAGCATAACGATAGTGTATAGAAGGTATTAAGTTCAGACAAAGAAAGGGATTAGTAGGAGGGCAAAGTAAATTGCGACTGCTATTCACGACCAAACCAAGTATTTCTTCGCCAATCCTAAATCACCTTTGTATTTCTCCAGGACACTCCGTATCACTACGAAGATCCCAAGTTTATTGGATAATCCATCATATGGTTATATACGAACTCGAAAGGAACTTGTTCCAGTTCGGGGATGGATCCTGGTTCAAGAGAAATAGGAATAAAGTTCATTCAGTTGTCTTTTATTTTCACCTTCTCTCGCATTGCGAGTGCTCCTAGGATTAGGACAGTACACCCATTATGCTTATTGGATAGTCTTCTTCCAAACCATAGGCTGGTGCCGAACGGTAGGGAAGGAAGAAAACCATTTGGCCTATAGGGGTGTACAGAAGGTAACGACTAAAGACATATAAAGGGATTTGGAGAGGTGGCAAAAAAAATTATTCGGTTACAGTTGTGAATCTGGATAATGGAAGAGGCATTACTAGGAATACCAGGATACCCCATCGAAACATTTCAATGTTTATGTTTCACTGTGTACTGTTAAAAGAAAACTGATTTTCCAATTAGACACTTACTCCAGGGTATGTATTTACCAGGTTTGATTCTCACATCTGTATGGTTTTACAGATGATGAGTGGGAGTAAGTTATTGGGAATTAGGTGACCATCCTCATTATATCGGGATTCGTTGTAATTGGTGATATTTGAGGAAGTCACCTGGGTTGTTTGCCGGTCGGCAAATATCTGGTTATGAATATCCGTTGTTGTGCACCAATTTCAAATTGATATATCTATACGTCTATTTTTATAGAGTGAGATATAACTTTTTGAAATTATGTCTATAACATTTACCTATATCAGTGGATGGTTAGGTAAGGAGTATTGAACAGCGGTGTAATTCTTCTTAACCATAAGTACAGTTTTCAACCTACGACACACAGTGAATGAATTGCTAAACTCAGGGGACTTATACAGAGTATTGTATATTGTCCAGTGTCCATTAGGACAGAGGGGTAGGTACTCGTACTATATTCTGTTTACTTGTGACTTCCTTAATTCTTAGACAGGTGTTTCGTAGAAACGCAGGGTCTAAGTTTTGAGAAGTTATAGGTATAAGAATAAAGTAGAGAACCAGATATTGCAAGTATCGGGATTCTTCAAGGTGATCGAAGATGTAGATACTTGTGAATGGTATTCAGTTGATAGTAATGTTTAAGAGAACTTGCTTCTTTTTCAGGTTACTCATAATTGGAAGCACTCCTAAGTTGAGTAACGCTGATCGGCCTCCTTCCATTTACTTGATATGCACTGGAGACAGCTGCATGATTTGAATCTAGTTCAATTAAATCAGTGCCTCTGTTTCTATATTGGATATAGAACGGTTCATATCTTGACATTGTTAAGATACGGGGAGTTGTCCGGCTTATGCTTAAAACCAGACTCCGGATAACTCAAGGCACGTTTCTGTAATGGCTGTTTGTGGGTTGACCCGGGCTATGACGAGGGTTGACTTTCTACCATCTGGAAGATCAATGGTGATATTGTTCTTAACTCGCCACAGTTTTAATTAAAAATGGGTTTTTTTTCCAGAAAACAGTAGTGGGAGTATGGTAGAACTGGAAGTGATTCCAGAACCGCAAACGATTACTGAAGATTTGATAAGAACCTAAAGATTCAATCTGGTTTGACATTCCATTGGCCACTCCGCAGATATGGTGGGTAACCTCAGGCACCCGAGAGGTACTTCGGTATACTCAAGGACGGTGACAGGGAGGTTCTTGTTTACCCAGACTTGCCATTGCTGTTGTTCCAGACCGTGAGACCCGGCAGGAGGATGAGTATAGCGTCGTTCTAAACTAGCTTTAGAAGTGTACGTCTATATGACTTTACCAGAGGGTTGTCGTAGTCAGTGGGAGCAGTGGAAGCATTGGTAGACAGGTGGCTTATGTCTATTTATAGACTAAAGCAGATATACCGGAGATAGATCATCTATTTCTGATGTGAAGTCATAGGTTTGACTTCATCAGAATAGGGGATGGATCTGTTAAGAAGGTAGTAGGGTGTGATATCCTGGTATTTGATGACATACACAGAGTAGGAAGTGAAATTCCTATACTACGATCGGTTAAACTTTGGTCGTCACACAGTGGTTTCTCCACATAGGATTTGGATATTATATCATACATTCTGGTTACTAGATCTATGGTTTTAGATCTAGATTTGGGTGGTTTCCCAATCTGGGTACTTAGACAGCATTCTAAGAGTATTTAGAATGGACGACTCCTGGCATGGTGGTGTACCTGCAGTTGATGGAGTCACCCTCTCTAAAGGTGTCTTACAGACTAAAGGGGAGAGGGATACGCATGATTGGCAGATCACTTGCTTAGGCAATTGAGTCAATCGTGAGATGTCAAGTACCACACCAGATGTTTTTGCAGTAGATGCAATAAGTTGATATTGATCCAATCCTGGAGAAACAATCGGAAGCAGTTTTAGAACATAAGTTGATGTTCTAGGGATTTGATAACGGCAGCCTCCTTTAGGAGACGGTTATCATTCCAGGCTTCCAAGGTGACCTGGATGGTAGAGTGGCTGTCAGAATTATAGTTTTTCCCTCAGACGAGGGGCAGCATTTTGGACAGATGGTCCAGATGGATACTGAGGGAAGGCATGGCGCAGGACACTGATTAAGTTCAGTTGTCAATACAGTCTAAGAAGTTTGGATTTGGAGTTCATTTATGAGCTAGGTCCCATCAGACATCCAGACATTCTAAGACAGGTATTGCTCATTTCGGGAGATGGCTTTCTCCACGAACTTGAGATAAAGAGAGACATGGAAAGAAACACCATAGCGGATCCACTCACTGAGGCTATTCCTCGAACGCAATAGTTTCGCAAATGAGCTTTGTGAGGCTGACTAGTAGAGGAGTTGGGTGTTCGGTATCACACGGGCTGTGAGTATGCGACATCGCAATAATTAGCCTTGAGTGCAAGTGGGAGATTGTTGGAGATAATTCCCTCAGAGTCAATTATTGGATTACAGGCACGTGATTGCAATGATTAAGGGGAGGACCTGTCCCAGTAGGACAGTCTTACTCAAGATGATAGTATGCTATCTGGTTTATCTTTATCATCGTGTACTGGTTTAGGTGACCTTACGAGTCGCTATTACACGTTGATAGAGCCCCTAGGATTCTTGCTTGACTACCAGCAGTATGAGGGCGATCATATACGTGAGAGCTGGAGTCTATAAGCACATCCTTAAAAGGTCCCTAGTCGAGGGAGTTTCGAGACAGGGCATCGATTCTCCAGAGTAGACTAGTGTATACAGTCGAGACCCCGACGAGGGACGGTGGCCAGTCTCACAAGCCACTGGTGTCAGTTGGTTCACCTAAGATGTATACAGGTGCTCATTGGGTTATGAGTACACCGGACAGGACTCGCCGGGAACCTGCTAGTTGGGATTATACCAGACGTCAGATAGCAGTTCCCAGGTGACATGTGTACAGGTTAGTTCATCGACCTGAGATCGTCATTTGTCTCGTGTGAGTTCCCACTGTGCTTTGATTACTACCCTACCACGGCTCAAAGGAGTCGTGAAAATAGGTTTTAGTTGGGTACAGTCCCGAGCCACATGGAGGCAGTGAGCGGATCTGCAGGGGTTCGTCTCTCCCGGTATTGGGGGTGAGGTCGCGCTGTGTCCAGGAGAGCCAGAACATGAAAAGTCCTTGGCCAAGGCAGGAGATTTTCTGGTAGGTAATCCAGTAGTATCTCAGAGTGTTCTGGGCTACACTCCGACACGACTTGTACCGCTTTTGGGGGTCTGACTTTTACCAACCCCCTAGGCCCGCCATGCGATGCTCATAGACGAACGGACCGGACTGTACGGATATTGTCACTGACAGGCTCAGTAGGGTGTCAGGATGAGTTCGCTCATCGACGTCCCTTTTGGTCAATACCTGGTAGCCCGTCACGTAAGGCTTATACCTCTGACGTGCTAATGGTTAAATCCACAGCCATAGTATTGACGAGTCTTTAGAGTCCACCACACTCAGTTACTCAGGTTTCGGGCGAAACGCTGTAGAGACCGTATGGAGATATGGCAGGGTTCGATCAGATACGTGCGGTATTGCACGGATCGTGATCGGACGGATTTTACTAGCCGGCTTTGGCTTAAGTCGGATCCTAGTATTAGATAGTGTAGTTTTGTCTCTTTGCATTTGTGTTCAGTGGGAATACAAATGCGGGCATGTATTTGCAGTAGCGGGGTTTTCCTGTAATTTATTACGGGATCAGTTTTCTGAAGTTGCCAGTTTGCATTCCGTTCCGGCCGGTTTTCCTTTATTCCTTCACGGCCGGACTTTTTAATGGAGGGGTTAATTGCAAGTTTGCAATTAACTTAGTTGTGAGGGGCTTTCTTGCATTTGTGGCTTTATGATGAGACTAGCATCATGATGATATTCTATTATGGTCATTTCCATTGTTTATCATGTGAGTGGATTTAGATGAGAAAGACGTGTGACCTTTTTCCATGCTTATCTTCACATTTTTCTTATTGTGTTTTTTTTTCCTCCTCCCATTCCATAAGAGGGCCGGCCACTTGAGTGAGATGAGGGGATTGATTTTGTGGTGGTGGGATTTTTATTCATCTCATTTTTCCTCTTTGGCTTGCTTGCAAAATTCCACACACAACTCTCCATAGCTCATTTTCTTCCTCCACCTCCATACATGGCAACTTCTAACCCTCAAGAGACATAGCCTACTACACTAGTCTACAGCAAACCTTGGACGCGTCGGCTAGCCAACTTCGCGTCCGAGTTGCCTCGGTCAAGAGGTGGGTGCCCGTAAAATATTCCAGCTACGTGGTGCCCTTTCCGACGAGGAGGAGATGAACGGAGTTTCCGCGGGAGATCGGAGTGGAGACGAAGACCGAAGGACACGGATCGCTTGGTATAACTCTCTACCCATATTTTACTTTGCTAGTTGTTAGGTTAATGGCCCGATCCGGGTGAAAAGTGCGCGGTGGTGCCGGATTGATAGTTTTTGAAAGTTTTTGTTTCCGCGTTTCCGGCGTCGGATCGACGGCCGGGGCGCCGCCGCGGACTTACAAATACAGCATCAGCAACAACAGCAGCTCAGCAGCAACAGCAGTTGCAACACCTCCTTTTTCTTCCCCTCCTTCTCCTACTTCCCAGGATCTAGTGGGGGTATAATCTCTAAACTCAACTCCTTTTCTTTGCTTGCATGTATTGTTTTAGCTTCGGTTAGTGATTAGTGTGAGTTTAGAGCTAGTTTTGTGATTTAGATAAGACTTAAGCTAAGTTAGGGTTGTTATAGCTTAATGAACCTCATTAAGTGTTAATATTGCTGTTTAGACCTTGTAGTATCACTAGATTTAGCTAAATCACCTTAAAATCGCAAACTTGAAATTTAAAATACGGTTTTGATGCAAACTGTAGGATATTGAGATCTGCTACAACTGTGAGCATTGTCTAGCTTAGCAAACAACTTCAGAATAGTATGCAGGCTTTTTAGGCTAGTGTCTTGAAATCCGAGCCCTTACCCTTACCAAAGACCCGGCGACCTCCCCAGTATTTCCGGCGTCGCCGGCCCCCTCTTGTGCTTTGGTGTTGGTGTTTTGCAGGATGGTGTCTGTGTTAGTTTGTCTGTGTTTGGTATTATTTATTTTCCTTATTTGTTGGCAAGTTGAAATCTGGGTTGGTTTAGCTAAGTTTAGTGTTTTGAAACATTTTTAAACTAAAGTTTAGGATACATAAAATCTGCTGTATTTAGGGTAATAATTTTAGTAAGCAAACATATACACTAGGATATGAATTGGGTTAGGATCATAGTATGGAAATCTGGACCCTTTTCACCCTTTTTAGGCCGGTATGACACCCCTAGCCGCCGGCCCAATTTTGAGGGAATGTGTTGGATTTTAGCAGGTAGCTGTCTGTAGGTATTGTGAAGGATTTGGTCTTATTTGATTTTCTTGTTTTTGCTCCAGATTAAATATGGGACCTTTTACCTATTATTTGCGTAGCGGGACTTGCGCGACACGTACGATACATGTTGAGTTGGTTTGCTGTGTATCACAGCGTGTCGCGTTGGGTTTTGGCGTATGCACACACGTTACGTATACACGCGCGTTTAGTTCGCGACGCGAATTTCTCGTTTGATTTCGATATCGTGTTTTTGCGAGATATTTGCTTATGTGGATTCCTTATGTAAATTCTAGGTTCGCAGACGGGTACGTCGGACGCCGCAAAGAAAGAGAAGCAGGTGGTCGGCTATGCTTAGCACGAGACCAGGTGAGTAGATTTAACATCTACGGGAAAATCGCCCGTATGGCGTTAAGCGTCAGGGCGTGATAGGATATTTAGTCATAGATGTTTATATGTACTATTGTAGCATGCCTTCCTTATTGCATATAGAAATGGTAGTTATAGAACACCGCACTGTCACTAACGGTTCAACCTGCACGAGTACTATTTGCATGTTACACTCACACCGTTAGTGATTGCCATGACACTCGCACTATAGGATTGCTACGAATTATATATCGTTTGATTTCCGCATCATTGATGATTGTCATGACTTGTCGCATATTGGCATACACATGTATTGATATCTTCATACTTGTGCACATGCATACTGTATATTCATACCAATACACACATATATTGATATCTTCATACTTGCGCACATGCACACTGTATATTCATACCAGTGCACACATATATTGATATCTTCATACTTACGCACATGCACACCGTATATTCATACCAGTGCACACATATATTGATATCTTCATACTTGCGCACATGCACACTGTATTTCCATAGTAGTGCTACACTCATATTCGCGTATATATCCATTTGCACCTCCATACCTTTATACATACATATGTTACATACATGGATGATATCGATTCGATTTCAATAAAATAGGGACCGCATGAGATATTTTCAAAACTGGATTCTTTTTAAAGAACGATTCCCCTTTTTACTCTTAGTGTCATATGACACATTGCATGGATTTACGCATTGAGTTTGGATTTATGGGATTTCTGGATTTTGAGAACTGTGGTATTATTTTAAGAAAATACGCACTGTTTTAAAAACCCGATTTCTCTTGATATGATATTTCAGTGCGTCCACCATGAGTTTTCTCGGTTCTAGAGAGCTTGTGTGAGTATACCCGATTCGAGAAGTGGTAGGCACCGATTGCGGGTACATGGTGGACCCGGTATGGTACCCCGGGACAAGAAAACTCGTATTGTTAGACGGTGAGCCCGGCAGAGGGACTACTACCTACCGGTGATTGGTTGGACCTGGCGGTTATCCGGAGGATACTGATCAGAGTCGATAGATGGATACGGGACGACCCGTACTGCCGGGGCCGAGGGCCGATTCCGCAGACGGGGCCTGTGGGCCGATCCGGACTGACGGAGCCCGATACATGAGGATTTGCGTGTCGATACTGGACACGATTATTTTTATGATATTTTCGAGTGCCGATATTGGGCACTCACGATTCTATGAGCTGTACAGGATTTGAGGGCCGATTAGAGTGACGGCGCCTGAGTTGTTACTGGGATTTGGGTGTATTGATGGACACCGGTTATTTTCCACCTTGACTTTCCATATAGATGTTATTTATTCCCATGCTCAGCATTCAGTGTTATACATCTCATCCTGTATCTGTAGTACCTGATAGAGTACACTTGCTATGCACGACTATCGCATACCCTGCTCATCATATAGAGATGTTATTAGATCGCACTTGTTGCATGATTATTGCTCATCTAGCTCATCATATATATGTTATCTGTTGGCATAGGTTAGAGTATCGCAGCACGTGCATACTCGCGATTACCTTTATATCTTATCTACTATTCACGAGTTGGCAACTCACCCCCGTTGTGCCACAGTGTTTGCAGGTTGCCCTTCAGAATAGTCGCGGCAGGCTGCTTTCTTGCATCTTTTGATACAGATACCATTGCAGTTGGCGCGTGAGCCCTTTTGCTGATAGGTGGGTTTTTGCGGTGTCTGTTTATTTTCCTGTTGTATACACTGTTATATCTAATACTCTCCATCTACTACTTATGTATTGACTTAGAGACCAGTTGTGAGGACGATCTATATTATTTTGTACTCTGGTGTCGAGCTCGTTGTGAGCCGACTTTATTTATGCAGTTTTATATTTCTTATTGTCTTCACTTATTTTTGCTCATTCTTCGCTACGGCGTCGTGTATTATCATTGTGGTGATTGTTTCCGCCGTTGGGTGCGATTGCTCCCGTTTGGGATGCTTTATTCTTATTGTATATCATTTTACTCATGTATTACCTTGTACCCGATTTCGGGGCTAGTTTTTACAAAGGAAATGCTGCCAAAATTTTTAAGATAATAACTTAAATTTTAAAGAATTTTACTAAACTACTTAAGGTTTTCTAAATGTTTTAACTAAGGTTTTCATTAAATGTTTTCAACACTCACTACTTTAAATGGTTTTGATTTCTGGGTTCGGCTTACTTAGTCGCGTTACGCCTGTAGACGTTACGTGGTTAAGTGTCGGTCACGGGCCGAACTTTGGGTCGTGACATACTTTGTTGGTGTACATGGATTCCATCTTTGATCGCATAGCATCCAGTCATTTCACAGAGTCTCCACTCGTGATGGTCTACTTGAACCTAGTTGGGCCATCATCAACCATGATGCAATTCTCGCTGCCACTGTCACCGAGAAGACCGTAATATCTCTCAAGTGGATGAGGAACCCTACCAGATTCGCGGAGAGGTTGAGGTTCGTTGGAGACTATTGAATCGTTTGGTTTCACCAAATCATCAGCCGTTAGTTTGTCTAGCTGGAACTCCTTCCAGTTCTACCTCATGACCACCAATTTCTTTATAAGAAATCCCTTTTATAAAAAGGTGGCATGCTGATAAACAAAACATCTTTTTCTCCTCAGATTGGTAGAAGATATTCCCTCACAAATGTTTGGGATATCCTAACAAACTTATAGAACTGACCATGCCTCGAGCTTGTCCGGATTCTACCTTTTAACATAGGCCGGACAACCCCATATCTTAACTCGTTTAAGACATATTCTCTTCCCATTCTATATCTCATATGTAGTGGTAGGCCCTGATTTGGATGGAACCCCATTCAATAGGTATGCAGCTTCTCAAGTGCATAACAGCCAAAAGGAAACAGGTAACTCAGCAGTACTCATCATAGAGCGCACTATATCTTATAGGGTGCGATACCTCCACCCCGATACACCGTTGTGCTGTGGTGTATACGAAGGAGTAAGCTGAGAGAGAATCACATTATCCATTTAGAAAATCCAGGAACTCCATGCTCAAGTATTCTCCTCCTCGATCACATCAAAGAACTTTAATATTTCTACCCGTCTGGTTCTTTAACTTCAAGCTTATATTCCGTGAATTTCTCAAAAGTTTCAGACTTGTGTTTCAACAGTAACACATGTCCGAATCTTGAGAGATAGTCGATGCATATAATGAAGTATAAAGAACCAACCTTGGCATTTTTAGACATAGGACCGTATACATCATCGTGTATTTGTCCCAAGAGTTCAACAACTCTATCTCTATTTCCAGTAAACGGAGTATTGGTCATTTTATCTTTGAGACAAGACTGGCAAGTATCATAAGATGAAAATTTGAAAAGATGAATATATTCATCTTTATGTAACTTAGCTGGTCATGTCGCATTGATATGACCCAGTCTACAATACCACAAGAAGGATTCGTTCATTTCTGAACTACTCCTCTTGTGTGTATTCGGCATACTTTGAACTGTGGTTTGATTCAGAACGTATATACTATTATATAACGTGCCTGATCGAATCAACTCTTGATTCAGGAAAATGTTCACAACATTATCCTCCAATACAGAATTATATCCTTCTTTAACTCATTAAAGAAACCGATGTAATGTTGTATATCAGGTTCGGTATGTAATAACATTCGTTCAAAATCAATGTATTAATACAAGGTGATATTTGCCAACTGGTTTGGCTGCAACACTTGCACCATTCTCTAACATTTAGAGACATGTCACCCATTCCCAGTTTTCTATCTATCTGTAGCCCATGTATATGCGGGATTCTGATCCGGTATCACAGACCCAGGAAGTAGAGGATACTGAAAAACAGTTCTCGATAATAAACACACCCGAAGAAGATGCATCAACATGCACTTTCTTCGATTGGGTGGCATGGGAATCTGGATATTCCCCTATTTCCTGCTCGGACTTATAACAGTTATAAGATAGAGCGGAACCAACGTTCCCTAGCACAGTATAATAAGCAGGTTCGGTCAATACATTCATATTATTATCTTGATTAAGGCGTGACATGGTCGCTACCAGGAGAGAGAGAGAAGAAAACACTCTGCGTGCGCTCTTGCAAGATCAGATTGGTTATAATTTTATCTAATCAGGATGGCTCCCACTGTTTTTATCAAACCTTCCTTCAAACCCTAAAAGGTAAGATTAGCCGGGATTAATTACACGCTACAAGTTCGCCAATCTTTCGGTCAGGCCAGTGTCGGTACTTTGAGAGAGATCCCAGTGCTTTCGCACGGACCTAATTAAAATAAACCTTGTTTTCCCAGGGGCGTAACCCCGTTAACACCTTTCTAGACACCTACTTGATCGGTTAATTGTAATGTGTAAAACTCTCCCAAGAGTAACTCTTACTTGCAGTGGGTATCGGGATCCAACTATCTCACAGAATGTATGCAATCTCATTGCAAATTTCAACACTTGAAATTCCCAATAATGGTTTTGCCCCTAGCAACTTATGACCTTGACTAAGGTCAACAAATCATAAGCGCTAGCCAAGTTCAACCCGTCATTTCTTGATTGAATTAAACCCACCCGCGCGACCTTTGGCTAAGGTCAACAAAGCCGCACGACTACCCTAACTCAATCGCATCATATACTTGCAGATAATCACTAATTAGCTACCGCACACTACGCCTTGGCTAAGGTCAACAAACGCAGCACGAATACTAAGAATTACTTATCTGAAATGACGGAGGGCTACGACAGATTTTTAAGAAAACATATCGCTTAATGAACTTGATATCGTTGTAGAATCGAATGAATTTTAGAAGGAGTTTTTAAGATTTTTACTAGTTTTGCTAAAGAGGTCACTCCCGGTGAAGGGATCTCGGCTCTTTCCTTATCGAATAAGGTGCAGGATATTTCACAAATACCACTATGCAAAGCAAAAACTATAAAAGCAATCAAAAGACAAACCGGGTTTGTAGTATCTGCTAGTTTCTCTAAATAGGTCACTCCCGGTGAAGGGATCTTGGCTTTTTCCTTATCGAATAAGGTGCTGGATATTCTACAAGGAATACCAGTTTTCGAGACAAGTTTCTACAATATCTTTTAGGTTTTTTTTTCTTTCATTAATCTCATTAATGAAGTCCTAATATTTATGCTTCACAAGCATCATAGAAGAAACGAAAGCATCAATATTTATTATATATCATATATATAAAATATAAGCATTCGTCTCAGAATATATAAAGTGATCATATCACAGAATATCAGCAGCAGAAGAATTACATATGAAATATTGGATATACTAGGAATTCCATGTTTTAGATTAAGCCAGTATAAAACACGGATTCCACGATCGCGATGAATAGCCAAACCCACATCCCTAGACCCTTATGAGAGCGGCAAGCAACCCTACCAATTCTAGAGTTAGGAGACCCGGTCTCGACTCCTCGAGATGGTCTCCCACTGGACTCTAGAACCCGGTTACTTGTGCTCCCCTCCTTGGGTCTATCCTAATGCGGAAAAGTAAATAATATACATCAATGGTGATATCATCCTCAACCCGGAAGTGCCCCAATAAAAGAATATTACATACAAGCTTTTACATGAATGAAAATAAAAAACTCTCATCTCATATAAAACCCCCGGCTATTCAAACACGATGATCCAATATAAAATATTACAGCAACACATAACATCACATGTCATCAACGTAAGTAAATATGCGTATCCCAATTGTCGTTGACATATAACACCGAAACCGGTGATACACTACATATTACACTAACGGTCGCAGAAAAGAAAGTGAAAAACTACAACAATTGGAATCTGCAACCACCTTAGACATCATAAGCCAAATGTATCACATACTTTAGATTTTATGCCTAACCATTTGAATTCCTTAGACATCACATGCCTAACAATTATAAACCCCGCATTTTAGTCTCGATATTGAAAACACTTTCCAATAGCATGTCGGGTAATTCAACAAGATTCCCGATAAGCTGATTGAATACTCGTCGGAAACTTTAGTAGACGACCACACCCCCGATACCGTCGACGAAGTGCACTAAGGCGGAACACCGCTGCCACGAGCACCCGAAAAGATGCTTTTGGTGACGGGGTTCTCCTACAGTCACTTGGTCGGGGTTATGGGACGTGGCTATATAATAAAGTTACCCGGCGAGTATCCGCGTACGCTACGTGATTGCGACGGACTTTTGATCACATCAAAATCTCATGGCAACCGATCAAATGAGACTAAAGTGCTAGATTTATAAAATTCAAACTAGTTATCACATAACCATTTTGTGGATTCCAAATATTGTATCAGAATCAAAGATAGCTAGACGAAGTTAAACTTTTCGATCGGATAAACAAGAACCCAAAATTTCCCAATAAGCTCAACACTTGAGCGGAGTTCAAAAAGTACCCAGAAACTGCCACAGCTCCTATGAACCAGCCGTAGAAGGGTCAACCAATGCCTCACATGTGGCACCGCTGAACTACCATAAAGCCTAGGATTTAGTAGCGGTTCTGACGGTCACATAATCGAGTTAAGTTTTCGTTCTTCTAGAGGGTCCACAGAATCGCTTGCAAGATTTTCTGAAGATTTTAAACTTGGAAAAAATCCAACACTTAGAAAATTTCCAGCGGGGAAAAATTGGGTTATTGATATCCGTTCAAACTTTTTAATAACGTCTAAATAACCCGAATACATGTTAGAATTACGACTACGAAACACTTCGAGATGCTTTTGTAGAAAGTTAACATCACATGCAAATTTAGCAAAAACAAACAACACCTGAAACATAAAAACCCAGAGATTGGAACACAGGCAAAATTTCAGGGGGTGAGCTCGGTTTTGGGCCGAGATCATGGGTATTGTGGCCGGCCAAAATTTCTCCAAAATGCCTCAAATTTTGTCAGTGTTCATATTATATCACATATAACATTCTGCAGTTGTTTAAAAAAATTTTAGAGGACTTTTTAAATTCGACAGAAACTGGATTCGTGTTTCAAGTTTCGGAGCAGTTTCGGTTTCGTAATCAAACAAACATCGTTTAAATCTCTAGCTTGGCTCTGATACCACTGTAGGGTTACTTAGCAAGGCAGCAAGGTTTCGAGAGGCATCGTCCATGCCGTTTTCAAATTTTTGCCTTTCTAAAGAACCCTAACCTAGAATCATAACTAGAGTTTTAAACAAAACAACATGCAAACAACTTTGCAAACTAAGTGAATGCGGAATACAACCTTTGTAGGCCGGTCCTTCACTTCAAATGCTTCGTGTAGAATTCCCTTCGCTGCAAGTAAGAATCTCCCGAACTTTTGAGAGGCTCCACAAGGTGAAAGATGCAAACTTGCTCAAAGTCTTCGAGGCCGAAAATGATCTACGTCGAGGAGACTCAAGCTCATGCTATCTCTTCACTAAATTAGAGTTTAGTGAAGCAAACACCATAAACTAAATGGCTAATAGTAGAGGATGATGAAATAGGAAATGAGCTCTCTTTAGTTTTCTTTTTCTCACCATTTTCAAAAGCTAGAAATCTTTTCATGAGGAAGAAGAAGCTCAAGTGAAAAATGAAAATCAAGAATGAACTCATGAGATGAGAATAGCAATCATGGGTGAGTTAGTGTCATGCACTAACTCATGTAGAGACTTAACTAGGGTAAGGATAAAGGTTGGATTAATAAATATCTTTAGCGTGACAAAAATGGTGGACTTAGTCAATGGTCATCCACAAGCTTTCTCAAAGCTTCTACCATGACAAAATCCATCCAATTTTGATTTACTTTGATAAATATAAATCCAAGGATTATCCTAATTATAGTGTAAGTCTCATACACCCATCATACATGTATCATCAAGCATGACACAATAAAATGTACATAATATATATCACATATATACTAAGTGTACACAAGTGAGAAAAAGAATACTTAGTAAGCAAATATTAGTTAATGTAAATTAATATATCACATATATATAATTATACATTAAATTATTAAATCAACACTTGATTTAATAATCCGGTTATATCACATACAACCGACTAATATCATATGAATCAATATATCGAATCAACACTTGATCCGATAATCCGGCTATATCACATATAACCGACCGATATCACATATCACGAGAATATAATACGGTATCACATATTGTATTAATCTCGGTCCTGCACATATCACATATGTGCTCCTACTTCGTTTCTCATGAACCAGGAAATCTCTGTGTAGGACTCTAAAGACTCGTCAATACGCCGGCAGTAGGTGATGATCATATCAAACACCCACAAGCCGCAAGCGGTCTGCTAAACGTAACGGCCACTCGGGTATTAAGCGATCAGAAGATCAACAAGCAAGCCTGCTCAAACTCCTGCGAATCCAATCAGTAACACTACCGTACAGTCCGGTCTCTTAGTCAGATATGTCGCATATCACAGCCTGGGGATGGTATAACGTCAGATCCCAATAGCCTGATAAGTCATGCCGATGCAAGGTCTATAACGGTTCGAGAAACTACTGATAACACTTACCAGTAGATCTCAGCAATCCTGGCCAGGGATTTCCTGTTATGGCCAATCGAGCATAGCATAACATCAACTCCCAATACCGGGAGAGACGAATCCCCTCCTATCGCTCATTGCCTCCATGTGACTCGGGACTGTACCCAAAAACCACCATTTTGCATGATCTCTTAACCGTGATAAGGTGGAAATCAAAGCACAGTGGGAATCACACGAGACTCTATGACGATCTCGGGTCGACAGACTAATCTGTACCAGTGTCACCAGAGAACTGCTACCTGACGATAGGTATAATACCATTTAGGAGTTCTCGACGAGTCCGTCCAGTGTACCCAGTCTCTACTGAGCACCCGTATACCTTCTTTGATGTCAAACACCAATGGATATGGGATCATCCATCGCCCATCATATGGGTCGAGAAGCGCATTCGCTAGTCTACTCTGGAGTATCGATACCCTGTCTCGATACTCCCATGACTGGGAACAATTAGAGGGTGTACTTGTGGACTACCCTTGGCCCCGCTAGTATGATCTACATCATAATCCTGGTAGTCAAGTATATATCTTAAGGGCTTTGTCAACATATGAGAGCAAGGCAGTATCACGTATACAAGTCAACATACTTAGACAAAGAGCAACCAAATAGTATACTATCATGTCGAGCAAGAAAGTCCTCCCTATAAATGTCCAAGCATCCACTACAATATACATCACATATACAGTAATAGCCTCTAAGACATATATATAACTAACAATTCTTTGGGCCGGTTTTTTTTTTGACAACATACAACTTTGCCTAGTTCCGTTTTGACAATTTACCCTATTTTTCCTACATAAAATATATTGATTTGTAATGACGAAATCAGATAATCAAGTTTTTTTCTTTTGAAAAGGAAAAAGAGATAAGTCCCTGCTCACTAAAATATATAAATAAATAAAAGGTGTATACAAAACTAAAATATATAAATATTCAAGGTTTTTTTTTTTTGGCACTAGCCCATAAAATACACAACACATACAACTAAACACCTCCACGCATAAGCACACAACACACACGCGCAACACCTAGAGATCCACGAATTTGTGCCGAAAGCACACAACACATATCACTTCTGTCATAGATGTCAAGCACCATTATCATCACCACCTGTAAATATTTTGTATGTAGGCATGTAATCTAGACATATGGATGTTTACAACTTCAAACTTCAAATATATAGTTTTTCCGATTCTAAGCCGACTAAATGTTGATTTGGATCATTTATATTTTAACTCTAATCCGGTCAGATAAAAACTTAAAATTTGCTTCCAGGGTCTAAATATTTCAAATGTTTTTTGACCTCAGAAAATATTGAATAAAATAAATACTAGCGTCTATTCTTTTCTTCTCTTAGCTTATCAGCATTTAACTAGCAATTAGCAATACCAATTCCTTTTTAAGCTAAGATTGTTGCATGATCAAACTAATAAGTGATCGGATAAAAGACCAAATGAAAGATTCCAAGACACACAGGAGATAACTAATTTAATGTCCCAACTAGAGATATGAAGAGATATGGAGGCAGCATTTGTTCAGCTAACTTGCTTCCAATATCCAGTTTGGTCATTTTGGGAACAGAAACTGTAGGGCCAAAAAAGTGGGGGATGAAAGGGATGGCTGGGATTTTGGATGCATATCTTTTGTCCTCCTCTTCTCATTTATTTCGAGAAGAAAAGGCATATTCCAATTTTGCACAAAGGTAAGAGAAATAGGAAAAACGGTAAGGCAAGAAATACAAAAAGAGAAAAAATTAGGGATGTGCCCTCCTGTCTTCCACTCATTTGAAACCGAAACCGAAACCTCGCCGCCATGTGACTCAAATTATATATACATTAAGTATCTTTTATGAGAATACGACTGTTATCAAATATTTGAGTTTTAGTATGAATTACAATATATATATATATATATATATATATATATATATATATATATATATATAGCGTTAATCAGTAAATAGATGAATGTTAACATGATGTTGCAACAGACGCTAGGTTACATGTAGCTTAAAATTGCAACTTTTTATTTTTCACACGCTATATTGGATATTCCCTGCGATGCTTTGGTGGTGCTCTTGTGGAGGAGGATGCTTATATATTTGAATGCCCTTTTCCTATTCTCTATCGTCTACCTATTGTAAGTCGATGTAGTACACCCCAGTACTTGTGGGGAGGCGGAATTTTCTAAAACGATCAAGTTTAAAGAACGAACATCGACTAACCGCTTAAATCGAAGCTAAACTATAAATAACCGTACACAAAGTGTTTCTTAACTATTGTGTTTAGGGATTATACCAAATGAAACTAGTCCTTCGTCTTTACGATCTCCTTGTTCTCCTCGGCCTTCTCTAGGTAGTAGACGATCCACCCGAGAGCAAAACACCAAGCTAAACCTCTAACTTGAGGTAACTAATCTACTATGATTGCTAATCAAAGAAGAAAGGATGATATAGAGTGAAGGTAATGGATGTTTAAGTCTAACTAAACCTTTGATCTCAACACATGAGGATTAAGGATTAGTCTCTTGAAGATGAGAGCTTGAGGAGAGAGAATGTGAGATGAGATAATGAGATGAGAGAGAGTGTATCATAATATATTATGAAGCATTCTTATTTTAGAATAATGAAGAAAAGAAATGAATAAGCATGCTTCATAAATGAAAAGAGGTGATTCATTAACATGAGTCATTAAGCATTTATGGTGCATTAATGATCATGATGAATCACCCTCATGACATCACTAATCTTATCCAAAGCTTATGTCACCTTAACCTCCTTAGTCACATCTTCTAGAAGCTTCTCGTACAATTACGAGAACGCCCCTCCAATCCGCAAAAATACGGAAAAACTTTAGACTGTAAAAATCCAATAACCGGATACCAGTAACTGGCTTAAACCAAAGCCGACTGGTAAAAACTGTCCGAAAGTCGTACGTGCGTAAACGCACGTATGCGTCCGAACCTTTTGTCGCAAAACCACGCAACCTCTATATCGTTTCGCCTGGAGTAGAAAACTCTCTGTGTGGGACTCTAGAGACTCGACTACTACGCTGGCAGTGGGTTTAACCACAGACCGCAAGCGGCACTAGCTGTACGTAACGGTCCCCAGGTAGTTGTCGATAAGAAGGCCGATGAGGAAACCCATCCGAACTCCTACTGAGTCTGATGTGACAATCTCCATACAGTCCGGTCCGTTCGTCCAAGACTATCGCATATCGGGCCTAGGGGGGCGGCAAGCGTCAGTCCCCTAATAGCGGTATAAGTCGTGTCGGAATGAAGCCCATTACACCCTGAGAAACTACTGGAACCTACCAGTAAATCTCGCTTGCCCTGGCCAGGGACTTTGCGTAATGGCTCTCTGACACAGCACGATATCTACTCCCAATACCGGGAGGGACGAATCCTGTCTAACCGCTACTGCCTCCAAGTGCTCGGGACTGCACCTAACTGCTACCTGTTTGCACGACTCCATTGAGCCGTGGTAGGGTAGCAATCTAAGAACAGTGGGACACACTCGAGGCGAAGTAGCAGTGTCAAGTCTGCGGACTACGCTGTACTCATGTCACCTGGGAACTGCTCACTGACGACTGGTATCAAACCAACCAACAGTTCCCCGTGAGTCCTGTCCGGTGTACCCGTAACCTAACGAGCACCTGCATACTATCTCCAGTACGACGTACTGACGGCTGTGGGACAGACCATCTCCCCAACTGGGATGAGAAGCGTACACACCAGTCTACTACGGAGTATCGATGCTCTGTCTCGATAATCCAACGACCAGGGACCTGAATAAGGATGTGCTTGTAGACTACCCAGCCCTCACTAGTGTGACTGCCATCACAACGCTGGTAGACAAGCAAGATCCTAAGAGCTCTATCAATACGTACACTCACATATTAAGATAGAAAAACCAAGTAGCATACTACCATGTTTAGCAAGACTTGTTATATACATGCGAATATCCCAAGCTTCCATTAAGTAATATACAAGCTAGTATGATACAGTAATGGCCTTTTAGGGCATAAACACTAACAATCTCCCACTTGCACTAGGGCCATGTACTGGCATATCGTAGACCAATGATCTCGAGTAGCCTCTCGAACTGAATCTGAGGAAGGGCCTTCGTGAATGGATCAGCAATGTTCTCTTCTGAAGCAACTCTCCGAACCTCGATCTCCTGACGATCAATGATCTCCCTGATCAGGTGATACCGCCTCAAGATGTGTCTGGACTTCTGATGGGACCTTGGTTCCTTCGCTAAAGCTATAGCTCCGTTGTTGTCGCAATACAGAGGTATTGGATCAACTATGGTAGGAACCACCTGAAGTTCTGTTAGGAACTTCTTCATCCAGACTGCTTCTTTTGCGGCATCGCAAGCAGCAATATACTCCGCTTCCATCGTTGAGTCAGCAACGGTGTCCTGCTTGGAGCTCCTCCAGCACACCGCCCCTCCATTGAGGGTAAAGACATAACCCGACATGGACTTGGAATCGTCCTTATCACTCTGGAAGCCGGAATCAGCAAAGGCCTCCAACCTGAGGTCTTTAGCACCGTAAACCAAGAACATCTCCTTAGTCCTCCTCAGGTACTTGAGAATGTTCTTTACTGCTATCCAGTGTTTCTCCCCTGGGTCTGACTGATACCGGCTTACCACGCTCAGTGCGTAAACAACATCTGGTCTGGTACACAACATCGCATACATTATAGAGCCTACCGCAGAAGCGTAGGGTATAATAGACATGCGTTCCCTTTCCAAATCAGTCTTGGGAGACATCTCTTTGGAGAGGGTGATTCCGTGACAAGCCGGTAAATTACCGCGCTTAGAATCTTCCATACTGAATCTTTTCAGTACGGTGTCGATATACCTGGACTGCGAAAGTCCCAACATCCTCTTGGATCTATCACGATAGATCCGGATCCCCAGAATGTACGAGGCATCACCCAGGTCTTTCATGGAGAACTTGTGTGACAATAATCCTTTGACAGATTGTAGCATAGGAACGTCATTTCCTATCAATAGAATGTCATCCACGTACAAGACGAGGAATACGACACTTCTGGCCACAACTTTACTATATATGCACGGTTCATCTGGATTTTTGATAAAGTCATATTCTTTGACTGTCTCATCAAAACAGATGTTCCAACTCCGCGATGCTTGCTTTAGTCCATAAATGGACTTAAGCAGCTTGCATACTTTCCCGCTACTCCCACTCTGATTGAAACCCTCTGGCTGATCCATATAGACGCACTCTTCTAAATTTCCATTCAGAAAAGCCGTCTTTACGTCCATCTGCCAGATTTCATAATCATGGAAGGCAGCAATAGCAAGAAGGACCCGAATGGATTTGAGCATAGCCACTGGAGAAAAAGTTTCGTCATAGTCCAAACCAGGTCTTTGACGAAAATCCTTTGCAACAAGTCTAGCCTTATAGGTTTCCACCTGTCCATCTACACCAATCTTTTTCTTGAAGATCCATTTGCATCCTATGGGTTTTACCCCATCTGGAGCAAAGTCCAAAGTCCATACTTTGTTGGTGTACATGGACTCCATCTCGGTCCGCATTGCATCTAGCCATCGTACCGAGTCGCCGCTCTGGATGGCCTGCCGGAAGTCAGTAGGTTCATCATCATCTATGATGCAATCCTCTCTATCCCCATCTATGAGAAAACCGTAGTATCTCTCAGGCGGATGAGACGGCCTACTACTCCTGCGGAGGGGTGCGGGAATGTTCTGTTCTTCTTGAACCTCTAGTTCTACCAAACTTTCAGTAGCAGTTTGTGGTTCTGGAATTTCTTCCAGTTCTATTTCGCTCCCACTTATTTCCTTTTCTAAAAACTGATATTCTAGAAAATGGGCATTTCGAGAAACAAACACCTTTTGTTCCTCTGCGTAATAGAATAGATATCCCTTGGAGTTCTTTGGATATCCCACAAACTGACACTTTACTGATCGTGCCTCGAGCTTGTCCACATGCTGCTTCTTAACAAAAGCTGGACATCCCCAAATCTTTAGATACTGAAGATAGGGTTTCTTCCCACTCCACATCTGATATGGTGTGGTAGGCACAGTCTTGGTAGGAACCATGTTCAAAAGATATATCGCTGATTCTAGCGCATAACCCCAGAAAGATCGCGGTAACTCAGCATTACTCATCATGGATCGTACCATATCCAATAGGGTTCGATTCCGTCTCTCCGATACACCGTTATGCTGTGGAGTGTATGGAGGAGTAAGCTGAGAGAGAATTCCTTTCTCTTTTAGGTAACCTAGGAACTCGGTACTTAAGTATTCTCCACCTCGATCAGATCTTAGTGTCTTAATACTTTTGCCGGTTTGGTTTTCTACTTCATTTTTATACTCTTGGAATTTCTCAAAAGCCTCGGATTTATGTTTCATCAGATAAATGAATCCGTATCTTGAGTAATCATCCGTGAAAGTAATGAAATAGGAAAAACCACCTCTCGCATGTGTAGACATTGGACCGCATACATCGCTGTGTATGAGTCCTAAGAGCTCGCTCGCTCTTACTCCTTGTCCAGTAAATGGAGTCTTTATCATCTTTCCTTTGAGACAGGATTGACAAGTGTCATAAGATTGATATTCGAACGTGTCCAAATATCCTTCTCTATGCAACTTAGTCAACCTTCTCTCATTGATGTGACCCAGTCTACAATGCCATAAGAAAGTTTTATTTAAATCTGGAGACTTTCTTTTTAGTGTGTTCTGGACATTGAAAATTTGGAGTTGGTTTAAAACATATATGCCGTTATTTAGAGTACCGGACCCAATCAAACCATGATTAAGGTGGATGTTAACAACATCTCTTTCAAACGTGAAATCATAACCTTTATTTGATAACAAGGAAACTGATATGATATTACACGTTAAGCTTGGTACAAAATAACAGTTATGTAAAACCAAAATGTGTCCACTCGTCAATCCTAGGTGATAATCCCCGACGGACGCAGCTCCCACGCTAGCTCCGTTAGCAACCCTGAGGATCATATCACCTTCCTTCAGCACTCTACGGTTTCTCAGTGCCTGCAATGAATTGCAAATATGAGATCCTGATCCGGTATCCAATACCCAGGAAGTAGAGTTGATCGACAGACAATTCTCAATTACAAACACACCTGAAGTCGAAGCCACAGCTTGCTTCGGTTCCTGGTTCTTGGCGTTCCACGCCTTGCAATCTTTCTTCCAGTGCCCTTTCCTGTGACAATGGAAGCACTCATCCGGGCCAACTATCGGTACTGCTATCTTTTTCTTTCCCTTCCCTCTCACCTTACTAACACCTCCTCTAGGTTTGGGTGCGGCCTTCTTCTTCCTTCCTTTGGCCCTAGCCTTGGACCCGGAAGAAGATGCACCGCCAACAAACATAGCGGGTGTTTCCCTTGCTTTCTTCAAGGTGCCCTCTGCACTCCTTAACATGTTCAGGAGTTCCGCAAGTTCAACTTCTTTTCCTTGAAGATTGAAGTTGAGGATAAACTGGGCGTAGGTAGGAGGAAGGGACTGGAGAATAAGGTCTGTATACAGCTCATTATCCAAAGTCGTCCCAAGGTCTGCGAGCTCTTCAATATAGCCGATCATCTGTAGGACATGTTCACCTACCGATGACCCAACAGCCAACCTCGCTCGAAACAAGTTCTTAGAGGTCTCGTATCTTGCTATACGAGATTGCTCTCCATAAAGTTCCTTTGTATGGAGAAATATGCCATCTAGGGACATATCCTCGTGCCTCCTCTGATGTTCATTGTCCATAGAGGCAAGCACGACGCACTTGGCTCTCGCGCAATCTAAATCCCAGGTTTTGCGGATTTCCTTATCCGCATTGCTGGATTTGGGACCAGGGACAGCAGGTGCCGTAGCGGTGAGGACGTACCCCAGTTTGTCATAGGTCAAGGCCATTTTGACATTCCGCAGCCAATCTTTATAGTTTGGCCCCGTCAGTATATTCTTTTCTAAAAGTAACTTAAGTCCAGTCATTTTCAGGGTCGCTGCAATTAGGAGAGAGAGAAGAAAACACTTTAGCATGATGCTCTTGCAAGTTTAGAGTGGTTTTTAGTTTATCTAAACTGGATGGCTCCCACTGTTTCTCGAATCCTTCCTCAAACCATAAAAGAAGAATTAGCCAGGACTATTCTCACCGTACAATACTTGCTTAACCGTTCAGCCAGGCCAGTGTCGATACTTCGAGGGAGGTTTTCCAACGCTTTCGCGAAGTTCCTTAATTAAATAACCTCTTTTCTCTGGGGGCGTAACCCCGCTGACACCTTTCTGGACACCTACTAGGTTTATAGCATTGATCGTTAAGTGACGAATATCCTGATAAGTAGCATATACTCACAGTAGGATCGGGATCCAAATATCATCGTCTGATAATATTGTAGGAATGCTACCAACATTCATCAAACTCAAAATGGTATGCATCTCTTTGTAAATTTCAGTTTCTTTAGAAATTCCCGATATATGTTTTTGCCCCATGCTCTTATGACCTTGGCGTTGGTCAAAATATCATAAGTCACATGTCAAGTTCTGCCCATCATTATCTTGTTAATTTGAACCCACCCGTACATATCCTTGACGTTGGCCAAAATGATCATACGACTGTCCCAAACTAACTCATCTATCTATGCAACAAATGAATACCCAGTAGCTACCAAACACTATGCCTTGGCGTTGGTCAAAATACATAGCTTGAATACTACTGAATACCCAAATGAAATGACGGAAGGCTACGACTGGTTTTGGCGAAACCGTGAACGTAGTGAACTTGATATAACCGAAGGAACCTGATAGCTTTTAAAAGGAGTGGTTAAGTCTCCGCATTTAAAAATATCTGTTTTAAAAATAACCGAGTGGTTTCTTTTAAATTGTTCCAACGATTTAAACTTTGGTTTGTTTTACTTTGCATTATAGATAATGCGTCCCATCATTAACCTATCATTGCAGAAAACAACGAAAATACAACGTCCTCTTATACCATCCGTATTCGCCACTGGGTCCCGTCATCACCCGTTAGGTTACTTAACTAACGACAGAGCGGGGGCTGGGCTAGCGCGGGTGTAAAACATAAATGACGTCTAAATAGCTATCATAAATATAGATATTTTACATTCGTCTGACGCAATGATATTCATTCCAGAACACAGATAAACAATATTGGATTTGCAAGCAATCTGTATTTCTTTCGAGCCTGCAAGAAAAGACAGATTACACAGTTGTGATGAATAGTCGATACCCCACCCTCGACCCCTACGGGTACGGTAAACTACCCGCCCGGCAGTTTGTGTACCCCACCTTGGGTCAGTCCTAGGAGCAAAAACAGTAAAATGAAATAATACAACGGTGGCTACAACCGCAACCTGGAAGTGCCCCGCAAAAATAATATTACAACAAATTACATTTACAACAAATGAATTAAACAATAACCCATTGCAAACCCCGGCTATACACCACAACAGTCCAATACAGTTTATATGCACAAACAGATATAACCATTTCAGAAATGTGCAACCCCCTGCCAACCGACATACTAGCAGTTAGGGGAGGTTTACGAACACATTAAACAATCACAGATATAATCCAACATGCAAATACTGTACAATTTCGATCGATGAAACAACATTAATATTGCTCCAAAAACTGCTCTGTTAAACTGAAACCTGGGCAAATATTAAATATTCCAGAGAACCCCAAATACCAGAGAGGACCCACACAAGAAATACGAGTCCATGACTCGGCAACTCGGCCGCGGAACCGCGGCGGATCGGTGGGATCCGCCGCCCTTCCGCGGCGCTTTAGCCGATTCATGGGCTCTAATTTCTTGGGTGTTCTTCTGGACTGTTTACAAGCTTTCTGAGATCACCTGAAAAATTTTAGGACTTCATTTTAAGTTCGACAGAAACTGAACAGTTTTAGGGTTTTCCGGCTTCGTTTTTCCGTTCGAAATTCGTACAAATTTGCAATCAAGTTATTTAGTGTTTAGCGAGGCTCTGATACCACTGTAAGTCGATGTAGTACACCCCAGTACTTGTGGGGAGGCGGAATTTTCTAAAACGATCAAGTTTAAAGAACGAACATCGACTAACCGCTTAAATCGAAGCTAAACTATAAATAACCGTACACAAAGTGTTTCTTAACTATTGTGTTTAGGGATTATACCAAATGAAACTAGTCCTTCGTCTTTACGATCTCCTTGTTCTCCTCGGCCTTCTCTAGGTAGTAGACGATCCACCCGAGAGCAAAACACCAAGCTAAACCTCTAACTTGAGATAACTAATCTACTATGATTGCTAATCAAAAAAGAAAGGATGATATAGAGTGAAGGTAATGGATGTTTAAGTCTAACTAAACCTTTGATCTCAACACATGAGGATTAAGGATTAGTCTCTTGAAGATGAGAGCTTGAGGAGAGAGAATGTGAGATGAGATAATGAGATGAGAGAGAGTGTATCATAATATATTATGAAGCATTCTTATTTTAGAATAATGAAGAAAAGAAATGAATAAGCATGCTTCATAAATGAAAAGAGGTGATTCATTAACATGAGTCATTAAGCATTTATGGTGCATTAATGATCATGATGAATCACCCTCATGACATCACTAATCTTATCCAAAGCTTATGTCACCTTAACCTCCTTAGTCACATCTTCTAGAAGCTTCTCGTACAATTACGAGAACGCCCCTCCAATCCGCAAAAATACGGAAAAACTTTAGACTGTAAAAATCCAATAACCGGATACCAGTAACTGGCTTAAACCAAAGCCGACTGGTAAAAACTGTCCGAAAGTCGTACGTGCGTAAACGCACGTATGCGTCCGAACCTTTTGTCGCAAAACCACGCAACCTCTATATCGTTTCGCCTGGAGTAGGAAACTCTCTGTGTGGGACTCTAGAGACTCGACTACTACGCTGGCAGTGGGTTTAACCACAGACCGCAAGCGGCACTAGCTGTACGTAACGGTCCCCAGGTAGTTTTCGATAAGAAGGCCGATGAGGAAACCCATCCGAACTCCTACTGAGTCTGATGTGACAATCTCCATACAGTCCGGTCCGTTCGTCCAAGACTATCGCATATCGGGCCTAGGGGGGCGGCAAGCGTCAGTCCCCTAATAGCGGTATAAGTCGTGTCGGAGTGAAGCCCATTACACCCTGAGAAACTACTGGAACCTACCAGTAAATCTCGCTTGCCCTGGCCAGGGACTTTGCGTAATGGCTCTCTGACACAGCACGATATCTACTCCCAATACCGGGAGGGACGAATCCTGTCTAACCGCTACTGCCTCCAAGTGCTCGGGACTGCACCCAACTGCTACCTGTTTGCACGACTCCATTGAGCCGTGGTAGGGTAGCAATCTAAGAACAGTGGGACACACTCGAGGCGAAGTAGCAGTGTCAAGTCTGCGGACTACGCTGTACTCATGTCACCTGGGAACTGCTCACTGACGACTGGTATCAAACCAACCAACAGTTCCCCGTGAGTCCTGTCCGGTGTACCCGTAACCTAACGAGCACCTGCATACTATCTCCAGTACGACGTACTGACGGCTGTGGGACAGACCATCTCCCCAACTGGGATGAGAAGCGTACACACCAGTCTACTACGGAGTATCGATGCTCTGTCTCGATAATCCAACGACCAGGGACCTGAATAAGGATGTGCTTGTAGACTACCCAGCCCCCACTAGTGTGACTGCCATCACAACGCTGGTAGACAAGCAAGATCCTAAGAGCTCTATCAATACGTACACTCACATATTAAGATAGAAAAACCAAGTAGCATACTACCATGTTTAGCAAGACTTGTTATATACATGCGAATATCCCAAGCTTCCATTAAGTAATATACAAGCTAGTATGATACAGTAATGGCCTTCTAGGGCATAAACACTAACACCTATTGCAATTGGCTAAATGCTCGAGCACCGTTCATAGCTCAGCAGGGCATTTGCCTCCCCTGAGATTTTACAATACAAGAAATCACTATTTCGATCTATTGATGTAGTACCATATTATAAGCATAATGGATATAATATATAATTGGTTCATAAATCTCTCCCATGTTTATAAATTGAAGGGTGATTATTTTTTTTACCGGAGATTTATAGACAACTTAAAGGGTTTCTTTTTAGGATGAAATATGGAAATACAAATTTTTGGAGATGAAATATGGAAATATAAAAAATTATAAGATGAAATATGAAAATATCAATAATTGGGAGGGGGGCGGAATTTGGAAATATCAAAGTTTTGGAGGCGAGGTACGTTAGTTTGCAGTGGCAGTGGAATTAATTTTTTTGACCATTAATAGGCTATTGTATTTAGGGCATCTTGGTTAGCAGCCAAAAAGAATTGCAACATTTCTTGCAGGTAACAAATGCTGCGTGGGACGTTCATTTGTTGCAAAAAAATAAGCTCAAATCCATTGTTTGGTTATCTTCAAGTTTTATAATTGGATTTCCAAATCCAAACCAATTTTTTTGTGTTTGGTTGAACAAAAAACTAAAGAAAATGCAACATTTGTTGCCAATCTGCACATGGGCATATACAAAGCTAATATGGCATCCCAAATTAATTACTATGTTCACTATTCCCAAAATTGCAACTCTTGTTAGAACAAAAATGAGTGCAACAAATATTGTAAACAGCAGCAGATGCATCTCCATTTCCATCTGAACCATGAAGTTCGTCTCAAATTAAACCCAAAGCTCCACCCCTCTGTTTTATTTTCCTGGAGCTCCGGTGACCGCAGCCCTATTAAACTCTTGCTTAAACTTGCGTATATCTTTATATTTTTTAAAAAGTTATACATTTCACCTTCTTTTCAATATAATATCCAATTAAATGTTGCTATTCAAAGGAATATTCTCTTTCTAAGAAAATCGGGCACAAAATTTAGCATATATTGCATAATTTCCTTCCAATGTTTATTCAAATTATTCCTCTCCCTGTCACTGGCTTTGATTCAGACTTCTCTCCACAACATTACACCATCAGTTTTTGACTTCTCTTCACATGATAACATTTCTTTAGTCATCACCTCTGAAAATAACTTCTCTCAAGGCTTTATTTTTTCCTACAACAAATTGTCAACAAAATTTTGAACAAAATGCCTAAACCATGCATTTGCTGTGGTTCCCATTGAAGGCCTCTTCTGTACTGAAAATAGCTTTATTTTTTCCTAAGACTTTTTTTTTAAATTTTTTATTTACAGTACTAAGAGAAAAGGAATAATACAGATGTAGTGTTCATGTTTGCATAAATCCCTACCTATTGTTGTAAGAATGCAGCGTGTTCCAGGTTCCACTGCATAATTTTGGTCAGATGCAGTGATTATTGGATGCAAAAAGAAAATATACATACAATAAAGAAATCTTAGCTATTGCAATTGATATTGATTTCATTTTGTTTGGTAAAACCACAATATTCCCATTTAGTGCATGCAACATTTTTTTCAATATCCTGTTATGATGAATAAATAAAGAGTTATATGGTCCTGAGAAATGTTCCCCTCTTAAGAACGGCTTAATAGATCAATATCAACATTGTTTGGCTGATCGAATTTGTTTATCTTGATCTTCAAGCGTTAGTGTATGGATACATTCAGGTGGTTTAGATACCCTTTGCATGTTGGTGTAGAGCTAGAATTTTTCCCCTATGAATCTGTTCGGGACGAATTTTTTCACAAGTGATGCAAGCAACAAGTTGTATTTTAGGTATTCAAAGAATCCGATCCGAGGGAATATGAAATTGTAGGAGCAAATTTACACAGACATGAACCCAAAATCTTGAAATGCTTTAATGCATGGATGCTAATAATCAGTATACATCGAAGACCTGGATTAGTGCATCATCATTATCTTAACATCAAACACATTCGGACCAAAATAATTACAGAGAAAACTTCTAAAATGACCTCACGAGTCGAAAATAGCAAAAGGATGCACCTTAAGAAAAGGATTAACTGCATAAAACACCATGGAAGGAAAATTTTGCCTTCTACATGAGGGATAAGTGCAGGGTGTCTATGCACAAGAAGAGGAAAAAATAAAAAAAATAAGAGATAATGAAAAAAAAAGTGCTGTGGTGCTGCTACACACCAGAAAATTCTGCATCAGCTAAGGATTGCTTCGACTTCTTTGAAGTTCTTTTCCTCTTATTTTCAGTTGCAGGTTCTTTCCCTTTCAATTCTTGAGAAAAGGATCGCAGTAGCCCAACTAAATTTTCATTCCTATGAGCTAATGGGAGAATTTACATAATGAGAAGTTATTTGAAGCTGATATGGATACAAATTTAACATGGCATGGCAATCATCGAAGGCTATGTGATACAAGAGTTATTTCTGAATATTTTTATTATTAATAATTAAATATTAATATGTGAAAAATGATAGTATAGACTACATGGTATGAACATTGTCAGAATAGATCAAGATCAAATAGAAAGGCACACTAAACAAAAAACAAAAAAAAACAATAGAGTGCAAATTGAGGTAAAGCTCAGAGAAATGATTTATAAACTCCTGATACTATATGCAATTCGGAAGAATGATATATTTGCTAGAAGGAATTATGTTCTATTGTAAGGACAAAAAACATCAAGAGTCTGAAATAGAAAAAGATGACAGATCAACAAATATGAATCAGTAAGAAATGATTGATGAAAAAACCGAAGGAGAATGACTCAGCCGATATGAGCCAATGTTGAGTTCTTCACTAGGGTCAAAAGAGGTAATGCTTAACAGAAAAGGGGTAAAGAATGTTGTGTCAATAGATGCAATGCCCATGAGAATTGATTTATCAAAAAGAATTAGCAAAGCCAATCTCCAAGTAATATATGCACAATTTTCCAAACACAATATACAACAACTGAAGAAACAGATTCGAAAGTAATTTGATAACATACCTGATACAATGACATCTTCCACGTTGACAGATTTGCGACCAGCGTGCTGGGAGAACAACTCTACATCCCTCGCCAATTGTTCTGCTTTTCCAAAAGAAGAGCATTTTAAAAAAGAAAGATGCAGAAAGAGGAACATAATGGAATAAAATAACTAATAATTTGAATGCCGCAATGCAAGACTCCAATTCCTTTGATTTTCGGCAGATGTTAGTATGGACAATTTTCTCTTCCATAAGAACTAACTTGCATTCTAAATCTCAGTGGGAAAGGTTTTCCCACTATCGGTTTTCTCTGCGCCTTAAGAGTTCGAACACATTTCTGATATCAACTTTATCTTCTCTTTCTTTCTTCCAAACTTCTCCCCTAGTCTACGAGTTTTTGGAGGACTTAGACGCCAACCGGCTATTTGAAATTATAAAAAGCCTCAATTTGTTCATAGTTTCCTTGGTTAAGTATTTGTTCCTAAGAAAGAGAAGATTAATGTCAAATCAACTAAATTTGCCAAACTTTCATGAAAACATGGTAATGGCTGATACCAGCTGCAAAGAAAAGGCGTAGTTGACATCACAGTAGCAAATAAAAAGCATAATACATATTGGGACTGGCAGATGCAGAGGTCCTGAATATTAAATGATTCGAAGATGTAATGGTATGTTCCCAGTGTATATTAATTAATAACTACATATTGACAGAATTGTGTTGCAATTCAATTACATGTTATATAAGCACGAAACTATATTCCAAAAGATTGCATAACACTAAGTAGTAAGTACAGCTCCAGAAGTATTATGACAAAAATTAACTAATGTGTACTTCACACACCTTATTCTCTCTTACATAAGATTCAGATACATTGAAGAAAACACTATATCATAACCTCCATTGAAAATTCCAATGAATCGTCAACAACGCTGCATGGGACACGGACACGACACGATGCAACAAGGGGACACGGCTATACATTTCTAATATTATAAAAGAAATAAAATACCAAATTACTAGAACAACATAAAACAACAAATTATCAAGTCTAATGTCCAAATAGACATTTCATGAATATAACATGCAACCAAAGCCTGAAGACAACCACCATATTTCCATCTACTCTCTATCATCAACAATAACACTGATTGCAACTCCAGTCCATCCAAAAAGGGATTAATAATCTCCAAAAGACAAGCACCATCGAAGGAATCAAACACACCTCCACAAAGATCCCATAATTTCTTATTCTCATTCTTCATATTGCGTGGAGTGTTGATATAAAAGATCGAGACTAAACACGTGCAGGACATACATCTTCTAAAACAAGAAAAATTGAAGATTATAACATTTGCATAGACATAATATGACAAAAACATGCTAAAGACATGTCGAAGACACATAGGACATGCATACAACACACATGACCTACATATATGTTGTCTTTAGCATGTATACGGTGTGTCTGATGCGTGTCGTGCAAGAGTCAATCTTTGATACATGTCGGACATAGACATGGCAACCCGTGGAAAGTGTTTGTGCAACTAGATCATCATATTAGCCTATCAGGCATGTGCAATTGAAGGGTTACCTTGCAGTGTAAACATAATAAGCGATTACGTTATTTGGGTAGAAGCACTCGCCTTGTTGAGCTGCCTCATATTGCAACATGTGTGCCAATTTTTAAAGTTGGCTTAGGATTTGTTTGGTTAGTTTCATCTGAGGAAAAATGACTCACTTATATTTATGCTTGATAAGATAGTATTTATGTGGGTAATTTTGTTAAGAAGTATGTTGAATTGAATTTGTTTGGAGTCAAAAGCTAGACTATGCCACATCTATGAGGGTGACTAACATAAGGAAATGTTGGTGATGCATTTTTTATAACACGCTCCCTAAGTCATTCTTAAGTGCTCTTCCTTAGATCTACCGCTGTAAATAACAAATTGAAATAGACCTAGATAGTTAAGGCTATCAATGTTGAGCATCAACAAAGACATTTTTAAAGTTTGTTGTATATGTGGATATGTGATCTATACCATATATAAAAACAATTTAAATGTCCACTATAATATTGCATATGTGATAGGGTATCCATTCCCTAGCCACCCAATTACCAATCTTACAAATATGTTTATGCGTTTGCACATCAAATCCATGATTAATGGGTTGAAATTAGGATCAAGATTGCTTCTAGTAAGGAAACCAAAAAAAATCTTGCGGACGCTTATAATCAAATTAATAATTTAATATAGGGAAAGTTATGATTCGGTTTAGCCTTGAGCTCTCTTTCCATGATATGGCTATCATCTTCTGATTTTAAAATCATCATACCATCTATCGTTGTGCTCAGGAAACTTAGTTATTTGATCACTAAGAAAACTCTTGAAACTTTGTAATTGCTAAGCATGTTCTCATCGATTAATGAGACCAATTATAGTGTTATTAAAGGTCCATTCACCGAATCAGACTCTTCCTATTGGCGCATTGAAATTTTCAACATACAACTATAGTCAAGAGTAAAGTTTGTAAATTTACAGTAATACAGCAAAAACTGAAAAATAAAATCCAATGTAAGAGAGACGAGGACACATAGAATGTTGGATATAGTGCCCTCAAAGTCAATTATTGGATCGCAGGCACGTGATTGCAATGATTGAGGGATGACCTATACCGGAAGGACAGTCTTACTCAAGATGATAGTATGCTATCTGGTTTATCTTTATCATCGTGTACATGTTTCAGGTGATGTTACAGATCACTATTGCACGTTGATAGAGCCCTTAGGATTCTTGCTTGACTACCAGCAGTATGATGGTGATCATATACGTGAGAGTTGGGTAGTCTATAAGCACATCCTAAAAGTGGTCCCTAGTCATGGGAGTTTCGAGACTGGGCATCGATACTCCATTAGTAGACTAGTGTATACAGTCGAGACCCTGACGAGGGGCGGTGGCCGGTCTCACAAGCCATTGGTGTCAGTTGGATCACCTAAGATGTATACAGGTGCTCATTGGGTTATGAGTACACCGGACAGGACTCGCCGGAAACATGCAAGTTGGTATTATACCTGACGTCAGATAGCAGTTCCCTGGTGACATGTGTACAGGTTAGTTCATCGACCTAAGATCGTCATTTGTCTCGTGTGAGTTCCCATTGTGCTTTGATTACTACCCTACCATAACTCAAAAGAGTCGTGCAAACATATTTTAGTTGGGTACAGTCCCGAACCATAGGGAGGCAGTGAGCGGATCGGCAGGGATTTCGTCTCTCCCGGTATTGGGGGTGAGATCGCGCTGTGTCTAGGAGAGCCATTACACGAAGTTCTTGGCCAAGACAGGAGATTTACCGGTAGGTATTCCAGTGGTATCTCAGGGTGTTCTGGGCTACACTCCGACACGACCGCTTTTGGGGGTCTGACTTTTACCAACCCCCTAGGCCCGACATGCGATACTCATAGACGAACGGACCGGACTGTACAGATATTGTCACTGACAGGCTCAGTAGGGTGTCAGGATGAGTTCGCTCATCGACCTCCCTTTCGGTCAAAACCTGATAGCTCGTTACGATAGCTAGTACCACTGACGTGCTAGTGGTTAAATCCACAGCCAAAATATTGACAAGTCTTTAGAGTCCCCCACAGACAGTTTCTCAAGTTTCGGACGAAACGTTGTAGAGGCCGTATGATATTATGGCAGCGTTCGATCATATACGTACAGTAGTGCACGGATCATGCTCGGACGGATCATACTAGTGGGCTTTGATTTAAGCCGGATCCTAGTATTAGATTTGTTGGATTACTTTAGTCCCATCGCATTTGCATTCAGTCGGAATGCGGATGCAGATATGTATATACAGGTGAGGATATCCTTGTGATCCGTCACGAGTTTACTTTAGTAGATGTCATTCTCTTTTTATTATTGTAAACATTTGGATAAATGTTTACATATGGAAATAATGAGCTCAAAGTCATGATGGAGTGCATTAAATGCGGCATGTGTAAGGGTAGTGACTCATGGTATTATTCTTTATGCATGCCATCATTTCATGGTTGATTATTGTGTGATATTGTGATGGAAGGAGAGAGGGCAGCCACACAATATTGGGGTGAGCTCTTAGATTATTTTTCTAGCACTCACAACATTATCTCACACAAGAATAATAAAAGGCTTCATCATCTTCTTCTTTTTCTTCTCTTGGAGCTCACTATCTCTATTAATGGCATCCACTTCAACCTCCATCCATACACTCTCATGTGTTGAGAATCAATGGATGCTTGAGACAAAATGATCACACACATTCTCTACTTCACCTTGGACACGTCGGCTAGCAAACTTCGTGTCCGAGTTGCTTCGGCTCGAAGCGGGAGCCCGTAAAAGGATTCGAAGATGTGGTGTCCTTTCCGACGAGGAGACCGGAGATCGAGCGAGATCGGAGATGCTGCGAGGAGCTAAAGATGGTGGCTAAAGACCGAAGGACACGGATCGATCGGTATAGCCTTTCTAACCCTCTTTGCATTGCTAGTTTAATGTTAATGGTTCGATCCGAGATTAAAGTCTGCGTTAGCGCCAGTTTCAAGTTTATGAAAAGTTTTTGTTTCCGCATTTTGGCCTCGTATCGACGGCCGGGGCGCTACTGTAGACTTACATGGTATCAGAGCGACGCCATTAACCTTAGCTAGCTTGTTTTAAACAATGTTAATGTATCGAAACCGAAACAAAACCCGGACAGTCCCACTGCTGTTCTGCTCTCTGTTGATTTTAAAAAGTGTCCAGAAAAATTTTTAAACAAGTGCAGAAGAACACTCCCGAGACCACAAGTCCACAGCCCAAAAACGAGCCTCACCCCACCTGAAAAAACCGGCCACTAAGCCTAAAATTCCGGCTAGGCCGACCCCATTGATGTGTTTGGGCTTCGTATTTGGGCTTCAGGTAGGTTTCTGGGAAGTTGGTGCAGTGGTATTGTTTGTTCGACCGAATTTGGATATGGTTTTATCAGTTTTTCTGGGCAATTCGGGGGGTTATTTCGGATTCGATATTTTATAATATTGTTTAAAGTTTACAGTGCATTACATTAATATCTGTGACCGTGAATGTCATTTGATCGGTAAATCTTGTCTAATCGCTATAGCCCTTTTAGACGGATTTGCGAACGTGACATTCACGTTGATAATCTGTGTTGTGCTGTGATGTTGCGGATTTGTCGTGGTGGATAGCCTGGATGCAATGGTAGTACAGTTTGGTTACATTTGTATATTTGATATTGCGGGGCGAGCGTCCGACATGTGGACTGCCGTCACTGCCTATTTGTATATTATTCTTTTAGGGCACGACCGGGTTGAGGTCGATGTACCCGTTGTACATATTTTATTTTCTGTACTAGAATTAACCCGCGGCGGGGTGCACGAATAGCCGGGTTCTAGAGGGCAACAGGCCCGCATCTCATGGCTTTGAGATGGAGGGGGCTATCTCGTTATCATGCGATGATAGTTGGATCCCGATTCCCACTGATGAGTTGGTTTACTCCTCGGGTGATCCCGACTAATTCTTCTTTCAGGTTTGGAGGAGAATTTGAGAACACAGTGGGAGGTTTCCTGATTAGATAAATTGATAACCATTCTGATTTAGGTTAGAGTGCACGCAGAGTGTTTCTTTTCTCTCTCTCTTTGGCAGCGACTATGGCCCGACCCTAGACTATGACTCAGTGACCAAGTTAACCGAATCTTCTTAAAACACTGGCTTTTGGATTGTCTGAGTTGCATACCTCATTACCACTCCTACTTTTACCTTTTTTCTCCGGAACATTTCGTATCACTACGAACGTCCACTTCCATTGAATAAAACCATCGTATGGTTATATACGAACTCGAAAGAACTTGTTCCAGATTCAAGAATGGTTTTCGGTTCTACAGAAAATGAATAGGACTATTCAGTTGTCTTTTCCTTTTACCTTCTCTCAGGTTGCGAGTGCTCCTTGGATTAGGACGGTACACCTATTACGCTAATTGGATAGTCTTCATCCAAACCATAGGCAGGTGCCGAAAGGTAGGGAATGAAGAAAACTGATTAGCCTAAGTAAGGTGTACAGAAGGTAATAAGTAAAGACAAATAAAGAGATTAGAAAGAGGACAAAGTAAATTGCGACTGCTATTCACAACCAAACCAAGTATTTCATCGCCACTCCTATTTCACCTTTGTATTTCTCCAGAACACCCCGTATCACTATGAAGATCCACAGTTATTTGGATAATCCATCATATGGTTATATACGAACTCGAAGGAACTTGTTCCAGTTCGGGGATGGATTCTGGTTCAGGAGAAATAGGAATAAGGTTTATTCAGTTGTCTTTTATCTTTACCTTCTCTCGCGTTGCGAGTGCTCCTAGGATTGGGAGAGTACACCCATTATACTTATTGGATAGTATTCTTCCAAACCATAGGCTGGTGCCGAACGGTAGGGAAGGAAGAAAACCATTTAGCCTAAAGCTGGTGTACAGAAGGTAATGACTAAAGACATATAAAGGGATTTGGAGAGATAGCAAGGAAATATACGGTTGCAGTTGTGAATCTGATAATGGAAGAGGTATTACTGGGAATACCCGGATACCCCTTCGAAACATTTACATGTTTCAGTTTCACTGTGTATTGTTAAAAGAAAACTGATTTCCCAATTAGCCCTTACTCCAGGATATGTATTTATCAGGTATGATTCTTACATCTGTATGGTTTTACAGATGATGAATGGGAGTAAATTATTGGGAATTAGGTGATCATCCTCATTATATCGGGATTCGTTGTAATTAGTGATATTTAAGGAAATCGCCTGGGTGTTTGCTGGACGACAAATATTTGGTTTTGAATATCCGTTATTATGCACCAATTTCAAATTGATATATCTGTATGTTTATTTTTATAAAGTGAGATATAACTTTTTGAAATTATGTCCATGATATTTACCTATATCAGTTGATGGTTAGGTAAGAAGTATTCAACAGCGGTGTAATTCTTCTTAACCATAAGTACAGTTTTCAACCTACAAACCACATGGAATGAGTTATTAGACTCAGGGGACTTATACAAAATATTGTATGTTGTCCAGTGTCCATTAGGACAGAGGGGTTGGTCCTCGTACTATATTCTGTTTACCTCTGACTTCTCTAGTTCTTAGACATGTGTTTCGTAGAAATACAAGGTCTAAGTTTTGATAAGTTATAGGTATAAGAATAAAGTAGAGAACCGGGTGTTGCAAGTATCAGGATTCTTCAAGGTGATCGAAGATTTAGATATTTGTATTCGGTATTCAGTTAATAGTAATGGTTTTGAGAAACTTATTTCTCTTTCAGGTTACTCATATCTGGATGCATTCCTAAGTTGAGTAACGCTGATCGGCCTCTTTCCATTTAGTTGGCATGCACTGGAGACAGCTGCATGATTTAAATCTGGTTCCAATTAAATCAGTGCCTCTGTTTCTATATTAGATATAGAATGACTCATATCTTAACGATGTTAAGGTATATAGAGTTGTCCGGCTTATGCTTAAAACCAGACTCTGGATAACTCAAGGCACGTTTCTGTAATTGCTGTTTGTGGGTTAACCTAGGCTATGACGAGGGTTGACTTTCTACCATCTGAAAGATCAATAGTGATATTGTTCTTGACTCGCCACAGTTTTGATAAAAATGGATTTTTTCAGAAAACAGTAGTGGGAGTATGGTAGAACTGGAAGTGATTCCAGAACCATAAACGATTACTGGAAATTTGATAAGAACTTAAAGATTCAATCAGGTTTGACATTCCATTGGCCACTCCACAGATATGGTGAGTAACCTCAGGCACTCGAGAGGTATTTCGGTATGCTCAAAGACGGTGACAGGGAGGTTTTTGTTTACCCAGACTTGACACTACTATTGTTCCAGAATATGAGACCCGGCAGGAGGATGAGTATAGCGTCGTTCTAAACTAGCTTTAGAAGTGTACGTGTATATGACTCTGCCAGAGGGTTGTCGTAGTCAGTGGGAGCAGCGGAAGCAAAGTGGACAAGTAGCTTATGTCTATTTATGGACTAAAGCAGATATAACGGAGATAGATCATCTATTTTTGATGTGACAGTTATGGACTTTGACTTCATCATAATAGGAGATGGATCTGTTAAGAAAGTAGTAGGGTGTGATGTCCTGGTATTTGGATGACATACACAGAGTAGGAAGTGAAATTCCTATACTACGATCGGTTATACTTTGGTTGTCACACAGTGGTTTCTCCACATAGGGTATAGATATTATATCAGACATTCTGGTTACTAGATCTATGGTTTTAGATCTAGATTTGGATAGTTTCCCAATCTGGGTACTTAGACAGCATTCTAAAGGTGTTTTAAAAAGGACTCCTAGCACGGTAGTATACCTGCAGGTGATGGAGTCACCTCTCTAAAGGTTTCTTACAGACTTAAGGGGAGAGGGATGCGCATGATTGGCATATCACTTGCTTAGGCAATTGAGTCAAACATGAGATGTCAAGTACCACACCAGATATTGTTTTTGCACTAGATGCAATAAGTTGATATTAATCCAATCCTGGAGAAACATTCGGAAGCAGTTTTAGAACATAAGTGGATGTTCTAGGGATATGATAACGACAGCCTCCTTCGGGAGACGGTTATCATTCCAGGCTTCCAAGGTGACCTGGATGACAGAGTGACTGTCAGAGTTATAGTTTTCCCTCTAACGAGGGACAGTATTTTAGACAGGAGGTCCAAGCAAATACTGAGGGAGGCATGGTGCAGGATACTGATTAAGTTCAGTTGATGATACAGTCTAAGAAGTTTGGATTTAGAATTCATTTATGAACTAGGTCCCATCAGATATCCAGACATATTCTAAGACAGATATTGCTCATTTCGGGAGATGGCTTTCTCCGCGAACTTGAGATAAAGAGAGACATAGAAAGAAACATCAGGACGGATCCACTCACTGAGGCTATTCCTCGAACGCAATAGTTTCGCAAACGGGCTTTGTGAGACTAATCAGTAGAGGAGTTGGGTGATCGGTATCACACGGGCTGTGAGTATGCAACATCGCAATAATTAGCCTTGAGTGCAAGTGGGAGATTGTTGGATATAGTGCCCTCAAAGTCAATTATTGGATCGCAGGCACGTGATTGCAATGATTGAGGGAGGACCTATGCCGGAAGGACAGTCTTACTCAAGATGATAGTATGCTATCTGGTTTATCTTTATCATCGTGTACATGCTTCAGGTGATGTTACAAATCACTATTGCACGTTGATAGAGTCCTTAGGATTCTTGCTCGACTACCAGCAGTATGATGGCGATCATATACGTGAGAATTGGGTAGTCTATAAGCACATTCTTAAAGTGGTCCCTAGTCGTGGGAGTTTCGAGACTGGGTATCGATACTCCATTAGTAGACTAGTGTATACAGTCGAGACCCCGACGAGGGGCGGTGGCCGGTCTCACAAGCCATTGGTGTCAGTTGGATCACCTAAGATGTACACAGGTACTCATTAGGTTATGAGTACACCGGACAGGACTCGCCGGGAACATGCTAGTTGGTATTATACCTGACGTCAGATAGCAGTTCCCTGGTGACATGGGTACAGGTTAGTTCATCGACCTGAGATCGTTATTTGTCTCGTGTGAGTTCCTACTGTGCTTTGATTACTACCCTACCATGATTCAAAGGAATCGTGCAAACAGGTTTTAGTTGGGTACAGTCCCGAGCCACATGGAGGCAGTGAGCAGATCGGCGGGGGTTTCGTCTCTCCCGGTATTGGGGGTGAGATCGCGCTGTGTTTAGGAGAGCCATTACACGAAGTCCTTGGTCAAGACAGGAGATTTACTGGTAGGTATTCCAGTGGTATCTCAGGGTGTTCTGGGCTACACTCCGACACGACTTGTACCGCTTTTGGGGGTCTGACTTTTACCAACCCCTTAGGCCCGACATGCGATACTCATAGACGAGCGGACCGGACTGTACGGATATTGTCACTGACAGGCTCAGTAGGGTGTCAGGATGAGTTCGCTCATCGACATCTATTTTGGTCAATACCTGGTAGCTCGTTACGTACAGCTAGTACCACCGACGTGCTAGTGGTTAAATCCACAGCCAAAATATTGACGAGTCTTTAGAGTCCCCGACAGACAGTTTCTCGGGCGAAACGTTGTAGAGGCCGTATGATATTATGGCAGGGTTCGATCATATACGTGCAGTAATGCACGGATCATGATCGGACGGATCATACTAGTGGGCTTTGGTTTAAGCCGGATCCTAGTATTAGATTTATTGGATTACTTTAGTCTCATCGCATTTGCATTCAGTCGGAATGCGGATGCAGGTATGTATATACAGGTGAAGGGTATCCTTGTGATCCGTCACGGGTTACTTTAGTAGATGCCATTCTCTTTTTATTGTTGTAAACATTTGGATAAATGTTTACATATGGAAATAATGAGCTCAAAGTCATGATGGAGTGCATTAAATGTGGCATGTGCAAGGGTAGTGACTCATGGTATTATTCTTTGTGCATGCCATCATTTCATGGTTGATTATTGTATGAGATTGTGATGGGAGGAGAGAGAGGGCAGCCACACAATATTGGGGTGAGCTCTTGGATTATTTTTCTAGCACTCACAACATTATCTCACACAAGAATAACAAAAGGCTTCATCATCATCTTCTTTTTCTTCTCTTGGAGCTCACTATCTCCATTAATGACATCCACTTCAACCTCCATCCATACACTCTCATGTGTTGAGAATCAATGGATACTTGAGACAAAGTAATCACACACATTCTCTACTTCACTTTGGACACGTCGGCTAGCAAACTTCGTGCCCAAGTTGCTTCGGGTCGAAGTGGGAGCCCGTAAAAGGATTCGAAGATATGGTGCCCTTTCCGACGAGGAGACCGGAGATTGAGCGAGATCGGAGATGCCGCGAGGAGCTAAAGATGGTGGCTAAAGACCGAAGGACACAGATCGATCGGTATAGCCTTTCTAACCCTCTTTGCATTGCTAGTTTAATGTTAATGGTTCGATCCGGGATTAAAGTCTGCGTTAGCGCCAGTTTCAAGTTTATGAAAAGTTTTTGTTTCCGCATTTTAGCCTCATATCGACGGCCGGGACGCTACCGTAGACTTACATGGAAGTGACAAGATACAATCATGATTATTCAATTAGGAAGAAATTCGTTCACACCATGATTTGAAATCTCAGCATTCTTGATCATAGACGGCGGATTCCAATCTCAAAAATGACTGTCTGATTTGCGATTCTAAGATTGTTCCTGTGATTTTAAACTTTGGCATTGGAATTTTCAATTGATAATAAAGGTTTTAGTATTAAGTTTAGTAATGGGTTCATAGATTTATTAACGGGTTAATACATTTATTGACAAATTACTGATTTATTTGACATTTTTAACTAGCCAAAAAAATATCAAAGATTTATAGTTATATTTCTAATATATTTAAAATATCCATTTAGAGATCACCAATTACTAAAAACGTATGTCAAATTGTATAGTTATTTTTAATATATATTTAAACGATCCCGTAACTTTTAGAAAATCTATAGTCAAATGATATTTAAAAAATCGATTTTTCCAATCTGAGATGGTTATTGATTCTGATCCTAAAAATAACTGTACAATACCAAAACCGATGCCAAGACTGTAAACACTAGCTCACACATCCCTTGTAAGGCAGGGGGTCTATGAAAATCCTCCACCAACCACTCAGACTCCAATTACTAGTGGGGCTAGGGTTTATAGAGGTAATTTGGGAATTTAACAAGGTCACTTCTTCGAAAATTATTCCATGTGCCGGTCGTATACACCCTGGCAAGAGCGAAGTAATAAAAGTATGGGCCCCACACACTGCCCGAAACTCCCCCCTCTCTCTAACCTCCTGCCCGGCACACCGAAAAATTCCTCCACTTCTTCCGGTCATCCAATGTTGTATATATTTTTACTCATTCCATTCATCCTTAAAAACATAGCCTTTTATCCTTTTGGGTTATCTAAATGCATCATGTTTTTTTCCCCAATCACTGTTAAGAACCAATGTCCTCCATTCAATTTGCTGAAATTTATGCAAGCAATCACAAATCACTCCAATGCAAGCAAATATTAGGGTTAGGGTTATGAGAGACGACCTGTGAATTTGAAGGCTAGGTCGGCGATGCACGCAACCACAGGTTCGGCGATCTCCATTCCCTGCTTCTTAGCTTTCTTGACAAAAAAATATCACACGAATCAAATCAATGGCGTCAAAATGAGAGATTTGGGAAAGAAAATGGAGAGAACTGAAGAAGAAGAACCTTCGATCTCAGCGATGGAGATGGCGGAGAGGCGAAAGCGGTCTCTGAGAATCTCAGCCTTCTCTTCTGCCTCTTCGTCTTTCTCCAATGCCTTGTTGACGCCATTCAGATCGGCTCCTTCTTCCATTTGAACACAGAAGAAGAGCGGGGAGAGATAGAGAGAGAGGGTTCTGAAAAAGAAAGGGTTTTCTCTATTGGTCCCAAATTTTCGGCATCTATAATTAGCACCCCCGCACTAATACTTTGTTTATCAATCCGCTTGAAATTCTATCACAATCTATCCAAATGGCAAAATATGGGGACACACACCACCTAGATACTAGTGCAGAACAAATGGGCCCCTTGGTGTTTGTCTCTAGGGTAGGTTTTGATATATATTTCAAGTGGGTTGATTAAGCATCCCCATATGTTTTTACCATTAGCTTTTCCGGCTTTTTTGGAAGCAAAATGAAGATAAATACTCTAGCATTTCATTAATGAAAGTTTTAACTAAAATACATAGAGTCAAAAAGAAAGGGAAAAACAGATAAAGTTCATAAAGATGGGAAACAAAACCCGACAAAATCATAATGAAAGGAACACACTCCCACAAAAGCCATACATAAATAAAACCTCTCGGAAAATGGCAAAATAGTTGATCGATCTGTTTAAAGAGAAGTGCTTGTAAATAAAGTAACCGCAATCAGGACGGTATCGCTAGTAGTTAGTCGCGATGAGTACGGGTTGTCCGCGGGGAAACGTGAACCTTTTTCTTGCTTTAAACGTGTTGATGGAAGAAGAATGATTGGTTGTAGTTACGGATATATTACGGATGTTAGATTTATGAAGAAGATGCTTGTAGGGTTCATATGACTTAGTAGTAATGGATGACTAATTAAAAATGACTATTTTTATCTTTTAATAATTTAAAACTAGATCGATAGTGATGAATATAGATTATGGTTCTTTTGGAAAAAACTAGGGTTTCCCCACTCTTAACCCTTGTCCTTGTATTGATCTCTATTCATGTCTAGCCTTTACCAAAACAAGTGTTAATCCAATCTCAAATCGTGGTCGTGACTAGGAATAAATTGGTAGCGCCCACGATAAGAATGTTAATATTTATTTTTGTAAAATTTATAGACTTTAAAATGTATAAAAAAAAAGTTAAATTATTTTATCATTCATTGATCTACCCTAACCTACGAACCCTAACAAGCTAGGAATTACTTGCTCATAGCTTGAAATAGAAGAAATGATGAAGAAAAAAACATGATTAAGAGGCAGAAATTAAATGCAGAAAGTAAATGCGAAAAGACTAATAAAAAGACTACCTTTATTAATCAACCATTTCATACAACTCTCCGTACAAAGTTGTAGGGTTCCGTAGCACGACAGTAAGGTTTCAGGAGGTATCGTCCATGCCATTTTCAAAAAATTGCCATGCTAAACAACTATAATCTTAGAATCTTTAACTAGAGATTCAGACAATACCAAACGTAAACTACTTTACATCTAGAGAACAAGAATACAACCTTTGTAGACCGGTTCTTCTCTTCACTTGCTCCGTGTAGTAGTCCCGCGACTCCACTAGGTTTCTCTTGAGACTTCGAACGAGCTTCCTTCGATGACCTTTGTGCCGAAAATGTCCACGCGAAGTCCCTCCAACTCAAGCTACCTTTACACTAAACTCTTTAGCGTATGAAACACGCTACACTTGATCGCTAGTCAAGTGTAGGATGGTAAAGTAGGGGATGTTAAGAGCTCACAAGTTTGTGTTCAAGTTTCATAATTCACATCACATATGAGAGTTGAAGCTTGAACCATGACATGAGGAGGAAGAAGAAGTTAGAGAGCAACCACGGGAGCAACTCGAGAAAATTGGCTAAGTGTTGAGAATGAGCTAGAATGAATGGCAACTCTTGACCCCTCACTCATTCAAGCATGGAATTATGCAATATAAAATTGCAACCATGCTTGAATAGTGAGTCAAGATGAATAAACAAAAGTAAATCCCATACTTGCAACCATGCTTTCACTTTCCACCTCATTTCTATTTTCACATAATAGAAATTTAAATGTCATGTTTCATCATTATTATTATTATCATTATTATACACACACACACACACACACACACACACACATAATGAAGAGTAATTAGTGAGCTAATGATATTAGTTAAGATATAATTATATCATATATAATATATATCACATTATTAAATCAACATTTGATCTAATAATCCGGTTATATCATATATGACCGACTAATATCATTTATCTGTATATCATATTATTGAATCAACACTTGATTCGACAATCTGGTTATATCACATATAACCGAACCGATAACAGATGGCTGCCAGATTACAATACGGTATCACATACTCGTATTTAATCAGGACCACACACATATCACATATGTGTCCTACTTCGTTTCACTTGAACTAGGGAACTTCTGTGTGGGACTCTAAAGACTCGTCAATACGCCAGCAGTAGGTGATGATCACATCAGTCACCTACAAGCCGTCAGCGATACTAGCTGGACGTAACGGCTATCCAGGTATTTAGCGATATGAAGACAACAAGCAAGCCTATCCACAGTTTCCATGAAGCCTATCAATAACACTACCGTATAGTCCGGTCTCTTCGTCTGATATGTCGCATATCATGTCTAGGGGTGGAAATCGTCAGACCCCGGTAACGTGATTAGTCATGCCGATGTCTGGCTTATAACGGTTCGAGAAACTACTGATAATACTTATTAGTAAATCTCGGTAGCAGCCCTAGCCAGGGACTTCCAGTTATAGTCAATCGAGCATAGCGCAACATCAACCCCTAATACCGGGAGAGACGAAACCCCTCCTATCACTCATTGCCTCCATGCGACTCGGGACTGTATCCAAAATCCACCTGCTTGCACGTCTCCTTTGAGCGTGGTAGGGAGAAAATCAAAGCACAGTGGGAGCCGCACAAGACTCTATGACGATCTCGGGTCTACAGACTAACCTATACCAGTGTCACCAGAGGACTGCTATCTGACGATAAGTATACTACCACATAGGAGTCCTCGGCGAGTCCTGTTCAGTGTACCCAGTCTCCACTGAGCACCCGTATACCTTCTTTGATGTCAAACACCAATAGATGTGGGATCATCCATCGCCCATCATATGGGTCAAGAAGCGTATACGCTAGTCTACTCTGGAATATCGATGCCCTGTCTCGATATTCCCTCGACTAGGAACAATTAAAGGATGTACTTGTGAACTACCCTGGCCCCACCAGTATGATCTCCATCATAGTCCCGGTAGTCAAGTACATATCCTAAGGTCTTTATCAACATGTGAGAGCAAGACAGTATCACAATACAAGTCTACATGTTAAGACAAAGAACAACCAGATAGCATACTATTATGTCGAGCAAGAAAGCTCTCTCTATATATGTCCAAGCATCCACTATAATATACATTATATGTACAATAATGGCCTCTAGGGCATGTTAGTTGTATGTATGCCCTAGAGGCCATTATTGTACATGTGATGTATATTATAGTGGATGCTTGGATATATATAGAGAGGACTTTCTTGCTCGACATGATAGTATGCTATCAGGTTGCTCTTTATCTTAACATGTTGACTTGTATATGTGATGCTGTCTTGCTCTCACATGTTGATAAAGCCTTTAGGTTGTGTACTTGACTACCAGGACTATGATGTAGATCATACTAGTGGGGGCCAAGGGTAGTCCACAAGTACACCCTAAAATTGTTCCTAGTTAGGGGTGTATCGAGACAGAGCATCGATATTCCAGAGTAGACTAGTGTGTACGCATCTTGACCCATGTGATGGGCGATGGATGATCCCACATCCATTGGTGCTTGACATCAAAGATGGTATACGGGTGCTCAGTGGAGACGGGTACACTGAACGGACTCGCCGAGAACTCCTAGTTGGTATTATACCTATCTTCAAATAGCAGTTCTCTGGTAACACTACCGTACAGTCCGGTCTCTTTGTCTGATATGTCGCATATCTACTATAGGGGTGGTAAACGTCAGACCCCAATAACCGATAAGTCGTGCCGATGTGTGGCTCATAACGGGTCGAGAAACTACTGATAACACTTATCAGTAAATCTCCGTAGCAGCCCTGGCCAGAGACTTATCGTTATGGCCAATCGAGCACAGCGCAACATCAACCCCCAATATCGGGAGAGACGAATCCCCTCCTATCGCTCATTGCCTCCATGTGATTCGGGACTGTACCCAAAAGCCACCGTTTTGCACGTTCTGTTGAACGTGGTAAGGTGGAAATCAAAGCACAGTGGGAATCACACAAGACACTATGACGATCTCGGGTCTACAGACTAATCTGTACCAGTGTCACCAGAGAACTGCTATCTGACGATAGGTATAATACCAATTAGGAGTTCTCAGCGAGTCCGTTCAGTGTACCCAGTCTCCACTGAGCACCCGTATACCATCTTTGATGTCAAACACCAATGTATGTGGGATCATCCATCGCCCATCACATGGGTCAAGATGTGTATACTCTAGTCTACTCTGGAATATCGATGCCCTGTCTCGATACACCCTCGACTAGGAACAATTTTAGGGTGTACTTGTGGACTACCCTTGGCCCCCACTAGTATGATCTACATCATAGTCCTGGTAGTCAAGTACACAACCTAAGAGCTTTATCAACATGTGAGAGCAAGACAACATCACATATACAAGTCAACATGTTAAGATAAAGAGTAACCAGATAGCATACTATCTTGTCGAGCAAGAAAGTACTCTCTATATATATCTAAGCATCCACTATAATATACATCACATGTACAATAATGGCCTCTAGGGCGTACATATAATTAACAATCTCCCACTTGCACTAAGGCCAGTTGTTGTAGTATCTCATACCCAACATCCCGAAGAGTCTCTCAAATTATATCTGGGGAATGGTTTTGGTGAGTGGACCCGCCGTCTTGTCCTTCGTGTCAACTCTCCTGAGCTCGATCTCCCGGCGATCAACTATCTCCCGGATCAGGTGATACCGCCTCAGAATATGCCTGGATCGCTGATGGGACCTGGGTTCCTTGGCCAAGACCACTGCTCCATTGTTATCGCAATACAAAGGTATTGGACGCTCAATGGATGGAACCACACCAAGTTCCGTTATGAACTTCTTCATCCAGACAGCCTCTTTGGCAGCATCGTTGGCAACGATGTATTCAGCCTCCATCATCGAGTTTGCCACGGTTTTCTGCTTGGAACTCTTCCAACAAACCGTCCCTCCATTTAGGGTAAAGACAAATCCCGAGTGCCACTTAGAGTCGTCCTTATCACTTTGGAAGCTCGAATCAGTAAAGGATTCCACTTGGAGTTCCCGTTACTATACACCAAGAACATCTCTTTAGTCCTTCTCAAGTACTTGAGAATGTTCTTCACAGCTGTCCAGTGACTCTCTCCTGGAACTGCTTGATACCTACTCACTACACTTAGTGAGTATGCTACATCGGGTCTGGTACACAACATCGCATACATGATAGAGCCTACTGCCGAAGCATAGGGTATCCCTTGCATGCGAGCTCTCTCCAAATCAGTCTTGGGAGACATCTTTTTGGAGAGAGTGAGTCCTATGATCGTGGGTAAATTCCCACGTTTGGATTCTTACATACTAAACCTCTTTAGTATGGTGTCTATGTACCTGGATTGGGACAATCCCAGTATCCGTTTAGATATATCTCTATAGATCTTAATTCCCAAGATGTAGAAGGCATCGCCTAGATTTTTCTTTGAGAATCTATGTGATAAGAAGAGCTTGACCGAGTGCAGCATAGGAACATCATTTTCTATCAAGAGTATGTTATCCACGTACAATATGAGGAAGATAACTTTACTCTCTGCAACCTTCTTATATATGCAAGGTTCATCTACCTTTTTGATGAAGTCAAACTCTTTGACTACCACATCAAAACAGATGTTCCAACTCCGCGATACCTGCTTTAACCCGTAGATAGATTTAAGCAGCTTTCACACCTTCCCGCTGCTTCCACTGTCCACGAAGCCCTCTGGCTGAGTCATGTACACGCACTCTTCTAAATCACCATTTAGAAAGGCAGTCTTAACATCCATTTGCCAGATTTCGTAGTCATGGTATGCAGCGATGGCAAGAAGGATCCGGATGGACTTAAGCATAGCTACTGGAGAAAAGGTTTCATCATAGTCCACACCCGGTCGTTGACGAAAACCTTTTGCAACAAGTCTAGCTTTGAAAGTCTCAACTTTTCCATCTACACCAAGTTTCTTCTTAAAGATCCATTTGCTCCCGATGGGTTTTACCCCTTCAGGAGTAACTTCCAAAGTCCATACTTTGTTGGTGTACATGGATTCCATCTCAGATCGCATTGCATCCATCCATTTCACAGAGTCCCCACTCCTGATGGCCTGCTCGAAGCTAGTTGGGTCATCATCTACCATGATGCAATCCTCGCTCCCACCGTCTACGAGAAAACCGTAGTATCTCTCAGGTGGATGAGGAACCCTACTAGATCGGCGGAGAGGATGAGGTTCGTTGGGAACTAATGAATCCTCTGGTTCTAATAAATCATCAGTTGTAGTTTGTGCCGCTGGAACTTCTTCCAGCTCTACCTCTTCGCCACTAATTTCTTTTACAAGAAATTCATTTTCTAGAAAGGTGGCGTATTGAGAAACAAACACTTTTTGTTCCTCAACGTGGTAGAAAATATATCCATAGGTATCCTTTGGATATCCCACAAACTTACATACAACTGATCTTGCCTCGAGCTTGTCCGGATTTTGCTTTTTAACATAGGCCGGACAACCCCATATCTTAACTCGTTTAAGAGATGGTCTCTTCCCATTCCATATCTCATATGGAGTGGTAGGCACCGATTTGGTTGGAACTCTATTCAATAGGTATGCGGCTGTCTCCCGCGCATAACCCCAAAAGGAAATAGGTAACTCAGCAGTGCTCATCATAGAGCGCACCATATCCAATAGGGTGCGATTCCTCTGCTCCGATACACCGTTGTGCTGTGGTGTATATAGAGGAGTGAGCTGAGAGAGAATCCCATTATCTTTTAGATAGTCACGGAATTCCGTGCTCAAGTATTCTCCTCCCCGATCGGATCGCAGGATTTTAATACTTTTACCCGTCTGGTTCTCGACTTCATGCTTATATTCTTTGGATTTCTCAAAAGTTTCAGACTTGTATTTCATCAAGAACACATGTCCGAACCTTGAGAGATCGTCAGTGAATGTAATGAAGTACGAGGAACCATTCCTGTCATGTGTAGACATGGGACCGCATACATCACTATGTATCAGTCCCAAGAGTTCCATAACTCTTTCCCCGTGTCCACTAAACGGAGTTTTGGTCATTTTACCTTTGAGACATGACTGGCAAGTGTCATAAGATGAAAATTTGAATGGTTTCAAATATCCATCTTTATGTAACTTAGCTAGTCGTGTCGCATTGATATGACCCAGTCTACAATGCCACAAGAAGGATTCGTTCATTTCTGAACTCTTCCTCTTGTGTGTGTTTTGTACATTAAGAACTGTGGTTTGATTTAGAATGTATATGCCATTATTTAACGAGCCTGATCCAATCAACTTTTGATTCAGGAAGATATTCATAAAATTATCCTGTACTACAAAATTATATCCTTTTTTACTTAATAAAGAAACTGATATAAGATTGCATATCAGGGTCGGTATGTAATAGTATTCATTCAGAATCAATGTATTACCACTTGGTAATACAAGGTGATATTCGCCAACTGCTTTGGCTGTAACATTTGCACCATTCCCTACTAGTACGGAATGATCACCTACTCCCAGTTTGTAAGTCTACGGTAGCGCCCCGGCCATCTTTCCGAGGCCAAAATGCGGAAACGGAAACTTTTTCATAACTTGAAACCGGCGCTATCGTATGCTTAAAACCCGGATCGAACCATTAACCTACAACTAGCTATCTAGAGAGAGGGTTGGAAAGCTATACCGATCGATCCGTGTCCTTCGGTCTTTGGCCACCATCCCAAGCTCCTCGCGGCAACTCCGGTCTCGATCTCCTCGTCGGAAAGGGCACTACATCTACGAGTCTTTTTACGGGCTTCCGCTTCATCCAAAGCAACTCGGGCACGAAATGTGCTAGCCGATGTGTCCAAGGTGTTGTAGAGAATGTTTGTGATCACTTTGTCTCTTACATCTATGGCTTGGATGGAGGTTAGAGATGATACCATTGATGGAAGTTTTGAGCTAGAGGAAGAAGAAGAAGGAGCCTTTTTCTTTTCTTTTGCTATGATAAAATGAGAGTGAGAGTTGTGAAAAAATACAAGACCAAACCTCTCATATGGCAGCCCCCCTCTCTCTCCTCTCATCATATCAACACAAATCAAACATCAAATGTGACATATGCACAATAAAAGAGACCATGAGTCGCTAGGTTTGCATGTGTCACAATTAATGCACAAAATGATGAATTCTAGCTCATTATTTCCACCATCCAAACATTAATCCAAATGTTTGGTCCAACAAAAAGATCCGGCAATATCTAAAGAAAACTCGTGACGGATCACAAGGATACCCCTCACCTGTATATATATACCTGCATCCGCATTTTGACTGAATGCAAATGCGATGAGACTAAAGTAATCCAACAAATCTAATACTAGGATCCGGCTTAAACCAAAGCCCACTAGTATGATCCGTCCGATCATGATCCGTGCAATACCGCACGTATAAGATCGAACCCTGCCATATATCATACGGCCTCTACAACGTTTCGCCTGAAACTTGAGAAACTGTCTGTGGGGGACTCTAAAGACTCGTCAATACTTTGGCTGTGGATTTAACCACTAGCACGTCAGAGGTACTAGCCGTACGTAACAGGCTACCAGGTATTGACCAAAAGGGAGGTCGATGAGTGAACTCATCCTGACACCCTACTGAGCCTGTCAGTGACAATATCCGTACAGTCCGGTCCGTTCGTCTATGAGCATCGCATGTTGGGACTAGAGGGTTGGTAAAAGTCAGACCCCCAAAAGCGGTACAAGTCGTGTCGGAGTGTAGCCCAGAACACCCTGAGATACTACTGGAATACCTACCAGTAAATCTCCTGCCTTGGCCAAGGACTTTGTGTAATGGCTCTCCTAGACACAGCGCGACCTCACCCCCAATACCGGGAGAGACGAACCCCTGCCGATCCGCTCACTGCCTCCATGTGGCTCGGGACTGTACCCAACTAAAACCTGTTTGCACGACTCCTTTGAGCCATGGTAGGGTAGTAATCAAAGCACAGTGGGAACTCACACGAGACAAATGACGATCTCAGGTCGATGAACTAACCTGTACATATGACACCAGGGAACTGCTATCTGATGCTAGGCATAATACCAACTAGCATGTTCCCGGCGAGTCCTGTCCGGTGTACTCATAACCCAATGAGCACATGTATACATCTTAGGTGAACCAACTAACACCAATGGCTTGTGAGACCGGCCACCGCCCCTCGTCGGGGTCTCGACTGTATACACTAGTCTACTAATGGAGTATCGATGCCCAGTCTCGAAACTCCCACGACTAGGGACCACTTTAAGGATGTGCTTATAGACTACCCAACTCTCACGTATATGATCGCCATCATACTGCTGGTAGTCAAGAAAGAATCCTAAGGGCTCTATCAACGTGTAATAGCGACCTGTAAGGCCATCTAAAGCAGTACACACGATAATAAAGACAAACCATGGCAGCACACTATTCTCTATCAACGTGCAATAGTGAACTACAATGTCACCTAAAACATGTACACGATGATAAAGACAAACCAGATAGTATACAATTATCCTGAGTAAGATTGTCCTACCGGCATAGGTCCTCCCTCAATCATTGCAATCACGTGCCTGCGATCCAATAATTAACTCTGAGGGCACTATATCCAACACAGTTCTCTACCTTTCCTTAGCCCATGTAACATATTACATATATGGGATCCTGATCCAGTATTTAATACCCAGGACGTAGAGTGTACTGAGAAACAGTTCTGGGTGACTAACACACCTGAAGAAGATGCATCAACATGCTCATTCTTCGTTTGGGTGGCGTGGAAATCCGGACATTTTCCTACTTCCTGTTCGGACTTATAACAATTATAAGTTGGAGCGGAACCAACGTTCCCCTGCTCAGCATAAAAAGCGGGTTCGGTCAATACATCCATATTATTATCTTGATTAAGGCATGACATGGTCGCTACCTGGAGAGAGAGAGAGAAGAAAACTTAGCGTATGCTCTTGCAAAGATCAGATTGGTTATTTATCTTATCTAATCGATGTCTCCCACTGCTATTCTCAAATTTTCCTTCAAACCTTTAAAAAGAAAATTCATCCAGGATTAATTGCATTCTACAACTTCGCTAACCGTTCAGCCAGGCCAGTGCTAGTACTTCTGAGGGAGGTTCCCCGTGTTTTCGCACGGACCTAATTAAAATAAACCTCATTTTTCCAGAGGCGTAGCCCCGTTGACACCTTTCTAGACACCTAATGAGTTAGCTAATTGTAAAGTGCAGAAATTGTTAGTGTATATGCCCTAGAGGCCATTACTGTATCATACTAGTTTGTATATTACTTAATGGAAGCTTGGGATATTCACCTTGTATATACAATCTTGCTCAAGATAGTAGTATGCTACTTGGTTTGTTTTTACTTCAATGTGTACATGTGTTTATTTTAGTATATCGCCTATACACATTAGTAGAGCCCTTAGGATCTTTGCTTGATTACCAGCGTTGTGATGGCAGTCACACTAGTGGGGACTGGGTATTCTATAAGCACATCCTTATGCAGGTCCCTAGTCGCAGGACTATCGAGACAGGGCATCGATACTCCGGAGTAGACTAGCGCATGCGCTTCTCATCCCAGTGTGGGAGACGGTCTGTCCCACAGCCGTCAGTACGTCGTACTGGAGATAGTATGCGGGTGCTCGTTGGGTTACGAGTACACTGGACAGGACTCGTCGGGAACTGACCAGTTGGTATTATACCTATCGTCAGTTATCAGTTCCCAGGTGACATGAGTACAGCTTAGTCCGCTGACTTGACACTGTCACTTCGCCTCGAGTGTGTTCCCACTGTACTTTGATTACTACCCTACCACAGCTCAAAGGAGTCGTGCAAACAGGTAGTAGTTGGATGCAGTCCCGAAGCACTTGGAGGCAGTGACGGTTAGACAGGATTCGTCTCTCCCGGTATTGGGGGTTGACATCGCGCTGTGTCTAGGAGAGCCATTACACGAGTAGTCCCTGGCCAGGGCAAGCGGGATATACTGGTAGGCTTCCAGTGTTATCTCAGGGTGTATTGGGCTTCACTCCGACACGATTTGTACCGCTATTAGAGGACTGACGTTTACCGCCCCCCTAGGCCCGCCATACGATGTATCAGACGAACAGACCGGACTGTACGGAGATTGTCATATTCAGGCTCAGTAGGAGTTCAGATGGGTTTCACCTCGTCAGTCTTTTTGTCGGCATCTACCTGGGGACCGTTATGCACAGCTAGTGCCGCTTGCGGTCTGTGGTTAAACCCACGGCCAGCGTAGTGTCGAATCTTTAGAGTCCCACACAGAAAGCTATTCGCCTTTAGGCAAAAGAGTAGAGGTCGCATGGTTTTGCGACAGGTCGCATGGTTTTGCGACAGGGTCCGGTCACATCCGTGCACTTGTGCACGTACAGTGTCCGGACAGTTAACACTAGCGGGCTTTGGTTTAAGCCAGATCCTAGTGTACGTTTTGGGATTGGTTTTATCCAGTATGTATTCGTGTTCCTTGGAACACGGATGCGGGTGTGTACGCACAGTTGACGGAGAGACAGAGGCAGAGGATTCTCATTAGGGTTGTTGACCGTTGACTGTTGACTATTGACTTTTTGCTCAACCCTAATGAGAATATGATATGTAATTAACAATAATATTAATTAAGTATTGTGGTGACATGGTTGTTGAGGGGTTGACTTTGTTGACTTGTTGACTTTGTTGACCGGTTGACTAGGTTGGACTAGTTGACCATCATGATGACAATGGCTATCATTTCATGGCAAAGAATTTTTACTTGCTTGTTCTCTTGTGCAATATCAGTGCATGAAATGATATAGCCATTTTGACTTAAACCATTTACACAATACTTGATTACTATTTTTGTGATGATGGTTTTGGATTATGAGAGCCAAGTGAGAAAAGTCTTGCTCATTCTATCATTTTCATTCTCTCTCTTGTGTTCTTGAGCTCTCATCTCCTTCCTCTTGCTCTCCCTCTCTTTAGTCTATGGTTCACTTGTCTCATGTGTTGAGAACCAAGAACCGTAAAGAAAATCCCAACACACTCTCCTCTACTCACTCTAGTTCACAAGGTTTAGCAAACCGAGTGAACTATTTTCTTCAAAGACCGAAGAAGAATCCAAAGGTAGAAGCTTTCAGGTGGATCGATCTTCGGCGCAAGGAGACGACGGGGTGAAGCCGATCCGGACAACCATCGAGGCTTGAAGACGAAGGAGTTCAAGAAAGAAAGGTATAACCCCCTAACCGAGTAGTTAACAACTCCTACTTAGGTTGTTAGTTAGATGTTTAACAAAGATCCGGTTTTGAGTCCATGTTACCACCTCTAGAAAATTGTTTTTCACCAAATTCCACATGCCCGAAAGTACCGGGAGAGGTAGCATGGACTTACAGAATTCTCCCGGGAGCAACTTTTGCTCACAGTGGGAATCGGGATCCAACTATTTCATAGAAGGTATGCAATCTCATTGCAAATTTCAACACTTGAAATTCCCGATAATACTTTTACCCCTAGTGACTCATGACCTTAACTATGGTCAACAAATCATAAGCACTAGTCAAGTTCTACCCGTCATTTCTTGATTAATTAGACCCACCCACATGACTCTTAACTATGGTCAACAAAGTCACATGATTGTCCTATTTAATCGCATCATATGCTATGTAAGAAGACATCACTTAGCTACCGTACACTGCGCCTTAATTATGGTCAACAAACGCAGCATGAATACTAAGTACTCTACTTGCTACAATGACGGAGGGTTACGACAAGTTTTTAAGAAAAAGTTTTGCATAATGAACTTGATATAGTTGTAGAAACAAGTGATTTTTGAAAAGGAGTGTTTTTGAGGCTTTTTACTAGTCTTGCTAAAGAGGTCACTCTCGGTGAAGGGATCTCGGCTCTTTCCTTGTTGAATAAGGTGCAGGATATTTCACAAATACCGCTATGCAAAGCAAGAACTAAAAGAAGCAATCAAAAACAAAACCGAGTGGGTTGTAGCATCTGCTAGTTTCGCTAAAGAGGTCACTCCCGGTGAAGAGATCTCGGCTCTTTCCTTATCGAATAAGGTGGTGGATATTCTACAAGGAATACCGCTATGCAAAGCAAAAAATAGAGCTACTCTTTTTGAAAATATGATTCTACAACATTTTTTAAGTTTCTTTTCTTTTCATTAATCTTATTAATGAAATCCCATCATTTAAGCTTCCTAAGTATTACAGAAGAAACAAAAATACAAAGTACGCTTATACCATCCGCATTCGCCACAGTGTCCCGTTATGCACCGTTAGGTTACTTAACTAACGGCATGGCGGGGTGGGACTAGCGCAAGTGTAAAATATAAGCAACGTTTATTATATATCATATATACAATAATAAAGCATTCGTCCCACGCATATAAAGTGATCACATCACAGAATATCAGCAGCAGAAGATATCATATGAAATATTGGATATACTAGAAATTTCATGTTTTAATTTAAGTTCTGGGGTCTTAGGAAGGGTAATGAAATCCCTACCCAATCTTAATTGGTGTTATAGCCTCTTAGATTCCGTATTAAATATGCAAAGCAATAACACACCAAAATCTAAAACACTTGCCAAAAAATATTTTTTTATCTGCGGTGCAAAGAATTCTGCATAAAAACAATTTATTGGAGAGAGAGAAGAGGTTGCTGTGCAAAGAAGTCTGCAGGAAAATTATTTCAGTGGAGTTCAGGATTGGGAGAGATGGAAAAAAAGTACTCACAGAAAAAAAATTAGGTGCTGACGTCACAGGTTGACCGCGGTTCCGCGGTCAAAGGCTTGATTCTGCCGCGGTTCCGCGGCAGAGAAGTAGGTTTAGATCTCCAAAATTCTTCTCTGTGCTGAGTTGGTTCTCCTCTGACTGTTCAAATCCCCTGTTTCTAGATTTGTTCACTGTATTTGCTCCAGATATGAACCAGTCTGTCTTCCTTTCCTGCACAATTCGTACAAAAACCAATCAAAAATAACAAGATGATTTTTTTTTATTTTTTTGTTTTGGTTTTCCAATTTTTATATTTTTATATTTTTTTTAATTAACCCGAAATTACACAAAGAATTAAACTACCGTCTCCCCGGCAACGGCGCCATTTGATTGTCGGAGTTTTTCTGTGTTTAAATTTACCGCAATCAAGACGGTGTCACTTGGTAGCTAGCCGGTTGAGTACGGGTCGATCCACAAGGAGAAGGAATCATTTTCTTTATGTTCTAACGAGTTAAGTCCAAACTTTGTAGGGTTTTTGTTTTAATATCTATAAATGAGAATAAGTTGATAAAAAGGCTTGCTAGGGTTAGGATTAGGTCAGTTCGAAATGTGGATCTTCTCACTTCTTTCAATGCCTTAGTTGTGAATAAAGGTGTTAGGGTAATCGGTAATAACGGGGATTAGCACGATTAGGAAGAAACTTAGTTTCTTCCTTTTGGTCCTTGTCCGTCCGTTCTTGGCTTTTAGCCCTAACCTCCGGTTAATTCAACCACAACCGGTCTAACTAGAGAATCACCGCTATCATATAGGATAGGGTGCCGTAGTGAGCGGATCATGGTTGAATTAAAGGGAGTCCGTATTAAAATTATTTGGGCAAAGAAAGGAGTGAGAGAGATTTCCTTCTCTCAAACCTTCCCTATCCTACCCCTGACAAGTGAGGAATTACTCACTCATTAGGAAGATAACAATAAAATTCATTTTTTATTTTAATTGATGACCTAAATTGCAGATAAATAAAGAACAAATAAAAGTGCAGATAATAAATTGCAGATAAGAAGAATACGAGATAAAATAAAATAAAAGACTTACTTTATTGATGACCTCTCAAGAACGCATTATAATTGAATTTAAAATTTAGATCTATAATATAAAGAAAAAAAGGAATAAAAAATAAAGAGAGGCATGCCTTCATTTTGTTTTGAACCCTCTTATTTATAGATAGGAAAAACTTTAGGTTTACATTCTGATCTATACATGAAATTACAAAACAACCCCAAACACTAAGTCAAAGCACCGACACCCCATCGACATGTGCAGAGCACGGCCGCGGAACCGCGGCAGAATAGCCTGTTTGGCCGCGGTTCCGCGGCTATTTGGTGGGTTCATGGGCCCATTATTTTAGGCTTTCTTCAAGTTACTTTTATTTTCTGTTTTCTTTACTTGGTTTCTCAGAATCTCTTCAGTTCTCTTCCAGATATTTGATTAATCCAAAAATTTGATGTTTACCGCAATCAAGAAACGGCGTCGCTTCGCAGCTAGCCGGTGAGTACGAGTCGATCCACAGAGACGGGTAAATTTCTTTAGTGTGTTTTAACGAGTTGATTCGATTTGTCGTTTTGGTTGGTTTATGAAAATCTATAAAAACGGATCTAATTTATCTAATTAAAAGTCTTGCTAGGGTTAGGCTTCGGGAAAGTTTTGGAGATTAAATGTTTTCCTCACCGCTTTCATTGCCATATTTTTAGATCTGTTAGATGTTACGGTAATTATCGATAAAGTGGATACGAATCTTTTGGGAAGATGTTTCTTCCTCTAGGTTCGTATCCTTCCTTTATCGTTAATTACCCTAACCCCCACGGAAAACACGCGCAACCGGCCCTTTATACTACGGTTCATCGTTACCTCGAAGGGTAGGATGCCGTAGGGAGCGGTTGTGCGTGTATGCATGGAGTGCTAACTATTAGGTGTGGATGGCATGAAAGGGGTGAGAGATATCATCTCTCAAACCTTTCCCTAAGGCTAACCCTAACAAGCGAGGAGACTACTCGCTCATTAGGGGATGATAAAACATTAAAAGAATAAAAAAAACACTTACTAATTTGACGGCTCCCTCCAAACAAGAAGAACAGATCTGAGTTTTTATCTCAGAAATTCTGAATTTTATTGATTGAAAAGAGGCATACATTTTTCAGATCTAAGATTACAATTTATAGGAAAATAGGAAATCTAGGGTTACAGACTCTCGCACATGCGCAATTACAGATTTGACCACTGAAAATCCCAACACCCACAACGTCGCAACAGTACAGAAAATCTGCACCGACATGGGCCCTTTATGGCCACGGAACCGCGGCGCCAGCATGGGTTTGGCCGCGGATCCGCGGCCAAATAAGGGATTTGGGCTCAGAAAATCTTGGGCTTGGTTCGGGGTTTCTTGGGCTCTTTGTTTCCATATGTAGTTTCGCATTTGTATTCCCACTGAACACAAATGCAATGAGACGAAATCTACACTGTACAGTACTAGGATCCGGCTTAAACCAAAGCCCGCTAGTATTATCCGTCCGATCATGATCCGTGCAATACCGCACGTATCTGATTGAACCCTGCCATATCTCCATATGGCCTCTACAGCGTTTCGCCCGAAACTTAAGAAAACGGTCCGTGAGGGACTCTAAAGACTCGTCAATACTTTGGTTGTGGATTTAACCACTAGCACGTCAGAGGTATTAGCCTATACGTAACGGGCTACCAGGTATTGACCAAAAGGGACGTCGATGAGCGAACTCATCCTCACACCCTACTGAGCCTGTCAGTCACAATATCCGTACAGTCCGTTCTCCAGATCTTCAGTGAAGACTTGTATTGGGCTTTTTAACCGTTTCACCTTGACATTCGTTGCCTTGCACCTATGTGAACTGGGCTTGACTAGGATTCGTCTAATTGTTGGTCAAAAGTCCCTTTTCTGTTGTTTTGTGTCTTTTTCACTGTATTTGCTCCAGAAACCTGTATCCTGTAATATGCAACAAACGTGCGTCAAGAGTACCTGTTTATTTATAAAAAGGATAAGAATAGGGAAATGATAAATGCAATATTATGATCTGAACAAATACCCCCAAATTTACCTTTTTGCTCGTCCTCGAGCAAACTTATTTTTTTATTCACTAAAATCCTAACCGCACTTTCGCAGGGAAACGCGATTGCACTGAGCACGTGCAACAAGCCGTTAAACCTCTAGGTGTCCCTAGTAGGAGGAGTGTTGTCTCCTGAGGGTTTTCAGCGGATTACACCCACAAAATCCTATCAACTCGGCCCACTGACTTTTGTTCTTCATTTAGGTCTTCTAACAAGGAATTCTATTATCTTCCACTTGTAAATCATCCACCCATATTCTTCACACTTCCTCATTTTTTAACTTAAGATTATATATGTTATGTAGACCTACTTAGCTTTCGGCATCTTTTAAGTCTTCCTTCTAGGGTTTCATCTCAACTTAGGAATTTTCTATCAACTCCATTAAAGATACAAATTTTATCTTTCATTCCTCTCTCTTATCTAAATTCCAATCACATACCCCTACGTGTGTGTATAGATCACTCCTACACTTGGAAATTCAATTCAAGCAATCATGCCCTAGTCCATTGTCCAAAGTACTTATTAATTGGTGAATTTAAATGAAATTCGCTTACACATCCTTCATGCGACCGTTAATACTTCTTGAGGTACCAACGACCGATTACAAAATGCGTTTGCACTTTAAAGCGTACTTCCTAGTCCTTGTAACACCCAAGGCTTTAGCAGTGACTCCCAAACCAGTTGGTCTAAGGCACTAGGTGATGAAGCACCCTCGCTAAATATTTTTCTATTTTTGCAGCCTTAAGTAATCATAAAAACCAGTGTCCATTTTTTTATTCTTTATTCACATTTTTTTTCTTTTATTTTCATTGTACTAAGGACTTTAGACAAGAGTATTTCAAGGTCTCTTCTACTATTCCAAGTTTCAAGATGCGTGATAGTGCAAATTGTAGGGTATACATTTTCAGAATCTAGACTTAAGCTAGGAACTATTTTTCAAACTTATACTTTAATAAGAACATCAATACTTTTCCTTTATTTTGACTTAACCCAAGAAGTGAACCCAAAATTTGCCTATTTCTAAATAAACTACAAGGCATATACTTTCTACTGTTAAACTTTAAGGAAGGTTATTTTTAGGGTTTTTAATTCACTAAGTCTAAGATCTAGTTGTTCCTAACCAGTTAACCTATTAGTCAAACTCAAGTCAATTAGCCAAAATTGAATACAATTATTTTTATAATTTTTGAAATTTTTCAAATTTTTATGGGTTTTCAAATAAGTATGCAAATGCAAAAATATGTACAAATGAATGCGAAGGAAGAAGACGTACCGAGCATACCCCCAAACTTGAACTTGACAGTGTCCTCACTGTCATGCTAAACTAAGAGGGTCAAAATATCGGCACTTCCCTGTTTATTTATTTACAAAATTTTTATTGTTAACAAAAATATATTAAAAAAGGCCTTCCCCCAAACTTCATTTAAACTATGTTAGACATTATTGCCAAACTTTGCATCGGCCAAAAGTCAACACCAACCAGTTGAAAAATTTATCAGTAAAGAATATTGGTTGTTGGAAAAATAAGTTGTGGTGGTCCGTAAAGAATTGGGGAAGATAGAAGTAGTGGTATGGGAGGTGTGGAGGTAAATATACAGGTGATGGTGATGCATCGAAACGAGAATGTAAAGGATCAGCAATCAGTGGAGTGTTGGCATTCTCGTACCTTATTAAAAGAAATGGGGGTATTTCAACTTCTAAGGGAGGAAGTTGACTCACCACAATACCCCCAAGATGTTCCTGTGGGTCCTCTATTGACATGGCATCATCCATCAATTGTGTATGATATTCACTTATGAGGGAACTTATCTCCTCGATGTCCGCCATAGTCCAACTGGAAACTTGCCGCCTATCTTGTAAGACTTTTAAAATAGCGTTCTCTTGCTCGAAGGCTAGAGAGGTTGATATGATAATGGGAAAAGTCTCATTCTCACCTATGTAAGCATATTTAAGGTGAGGCGGTAAGGACATTAGTTCGAGTTTCGGAGGCGAAAGAATCATTGCGGAATCTTCCTCGAACTTAAAGGACTCCAACACAGGTTCGAAATCACTGCAAACAACCGATTCGGATGGTTCGACTAACTCATCCAAAAATTCAAAAGACTCATATTCGGGCTGTGAGTCGTCGTCATCTGAAAAAGTGAAACATTCATAATCAACTTCGGTTGTATCAACGGTAGTAGGCTCAAGGAGGGACGCACTAGTGGCGTCGAAACTGTTTTCATCAAATAGAAATCTTTCAAGCTCGCAGTCCTCTTGCGTGATTTCGTGAATAGAGCAAACTTCTGGTGTACTAGTTTTTGGCACGGGGGGCAGACTTCCCATCTTATAAATATTGAACTCACTAGACCACTTTCCGAAGGATAGAGTCATGGAGCCATTGCGACAATTTATCACGGCATTGGAAGTGGCCAAAAATGGTCGACCAAGAATCACCGGAATTTGGTTTCTTGGGTTAGCAACAGGTTGTGTATCCATAATGATAAAATCAACGGGGAATATGAATTCCCCGACTTTGATCAACACATCCTCTAGTTGACCCCTTGGATATGTGATTGATCGATCAGCCATTTGGAGAGTGCAACGAGTGGGTTTCAACTCTCCAACCCCTAATTGTTCGTACACGGAGTAAGGAATCAGGTTAACACTAGACCCAAGATCTAAAAGTGCTCGATTAATTTTCTTATCCCCAATTGTAATTGAAATAGTAGGACAGCCGGGGTCCTTTCGTTTTTGGGGTAAGGTTTGATGGTGGTTAATAGCATTGCTCACTGCACTAGCCATTAGCACTTTCTTAGGTACTTGAGATGCTTTTCTCTTTGAAGTGCATAATCCCTTTAAGATTTTCGCGTATGAAGGGACTTGTTGGATAGCATCCAAGAGAGGTATATTTATGCTAACCTGCTTAAATATCTCCACAATCTTCTCCACTTGTGTATTTGGTTTATTAGGACTCAACCTGTTTGGAAATGGTGCATTTTGAAAATTAGTTGAGCCAAATGTTTGTGGAGCAGACTGTGGATTAGGAACGGATCCCGGTGTAGATGTGTTCGTGTTGTGAGAAATGGGTCCGTTAGAGCTAGAAGAAGTAGAGCCATGTGAAGGGTGGAGAATAGGCTCTAAAGAAAAAGGTGAAGAAAGAAGTGAAGAAAATGAAGAAGGGAAAGAAGAACCACCGGCGGGGATGTCATCACTAGTTTCCACATTATTTTGCAACTCTCTTCCGGATCTCAACGAGGTCACCGCATTTACATTGTGATTGTGATATGCGTTTTGTGCGTGACCGGGATTGGGCAATGGTTGAGATGGAAGCTTTCCCTTTTCTCTCTCGCTCAACGCAGCAGTTAATTGTGCAATCTGTGCCTCAATAGATTTGATACTTTGATCATGTGAGGCATTGTTATTCATTAAAGATTGAACATAACTTTCAAATCTTGCTGCGGATTCTGTAGTTTGCTTGAGAAATGCTTCTAGACTTTTCTCGAGCGAGCTAACCTTATCATCATTAGGTTGAACCAAATTGTTCGTTTGATTTGTATAAGGTTGTTGTTGGAAAGGTTGCTGGTTTTGAGTTTGTAAGGGTGCTTGTTGTTGTTGTGGAGGAGGAGGTCTTTGAAAATTATTGTTCCCTTGGACTTGTTGATTTTGGTTCCAAGCGAAATTCGGGTGACTCCTCCACCCCTGATTGTATGTCGAAGAGTACGGATCGTTTCTTTGTCGTTGCTGAAATGCAGCATTGACTTGATCCTGTCCTTGAATAGGTGCATTATAAGGACACTCTTCGGTTAGGTGCGACGGATTCGAACAACAAGCACAAACAGTTTGTATGGGTAGAGTAGGGGCAGGAGAAGACGATGAGATTTTGGTCTCAATGGCTTCTAGCTTTTTCATAAGTGAGGCCATCTCGGCCTTCATAGCAATCGACATATCTATTTGATGTATGCCTGTCCTAGATTGACCACTAGAAGAAGATGATGTGGTCTTGGTACTCTCCCATTGAATTGTTTGCTCACTTAGATCCTCAAGAAACTGCCACGCTTCGTCGCTAGATTTAGAGAGAAAATGACCTTGACATATTGTTTCTAGCAACTGCTTCGTTGCTGCGTTCAATCCCTCGTATAATGTTTGGCAAAGTTGCCAATTTTCTATCCCATGATGAGGGCATTGAACAAGTAGGTCTTTGAATCTCTCGAAGCACTTCCAAAATGGTTCGGAAGGAAGCTGTGAAAATTGTATAATTTCGTTACGGATTCTAGCAGTTTTGTGATGAGGATAGAACTTTTTCAGAAAAGCTCTTACAAACTCGTCCCAATTTCTAATGGAATGTGATACGGTGCTGTATAGCCACTTCTCGGCTAGGTCACATAAGGTAAAAGGAATGACCCTTAGCCTTATTGCGTCATCACTTAATTGGGTTGTCTTCATCATGGTACAAACGTTTTGGAATTTATTAATGAAAATATATGCATCTTCGGATTCCGAACCATGAAATTTAGGCAGCATATTGATGAAGTGTGGTTTTATTTCAAAATTATCCCCATTCGCCGGTAGGGGTGAAAGACATGTAGGTAAAGAAGTGCGGACGGGGTAGAAGAGATCCTGGAGCGCAACTCGTGCGGGCGCTACAACAGGCGGAAGATTCAGGTTATTCGCACCTAACGGAGGTGGAATCATTCCCGTCGGTAAGGTATCGTTGGGGTTGAATCCCGACATACCTTCGAAAGAATTTGAAGATGAGGGTAAGAAAGTGGACGGAATGTCGACGAAGGGTTCGTCGAAGGTACCAACGAAACACGGACTAATCGGGCGTTAGTATCCCTAGTCCAAAGTGACATACACTAAAGGAGTAGTGTAGTCAGAAAAAAATAGAAAAACAGAATGTGGGGGTAAGATAACGTCAGTGAGAAGAAATGGTGGAGGTGAGTTGCAAGTTTTCTTAGCGGCAAGCTGCAAGTTTTGAAAAGATTTTTCTTTATTTTTTATGTGAGAGTTTTGCAAAGAGGTTTTTTTTTTTTTTTTGAAAACGGACTCGTGACACAACTGAATCAACCACACATGCACAATCAGGCCTAGATCTAGGGTCGCCTAGGTCTACTAGACAGCTCCTAACTAGGGCTAGAAAATAGACCTCAAACCGCCTCTTCACGGACAAGTACGGCCAGGTAAGTGGGAAGGAACCACCACTACAGTGGGCCTAATTAATAACCACTAGCCTAGACACCGCAATGTCGGTTAGGATAAATGGCCGATGCCTACCCTAGTCCTTTTCCTATTGAGCTCGCTGTCCTTAGGTCTGAGTCTAATCTTTTTTTAATTAAAGGTGGTCGATGCAAAATGCTTTAGGTGTTTTCTGGGGTCCTGGGAAGGGTGATGAAATCCCCACCCAATCTGAGTTTGGTCAAATAGCCCCTTAAGTCCAATTAAATTATGCAAAACAAAAATTCACTTGCATTCAATTTTAGCGCGGCGCAAAGAAACCTGCAGAAAATCTGTTATTGAGAAGGGGGAGAAGATTTTTTAGCGCAAAGAAACCTGCAGAAAATTTTACAGTGGAGATATGGAGGTTACAGAGGGGAGAATGAGGATCAAACCCACAAAATTTGATGCGCTGACGTGGCAATAGGAGCGCGGAACCGCGGTGGATGGCCCTCTTTTGCGGCGGAAGCGCGGCGGGGAAGTGGGATCGGGATCTGTAAAATTTTGTGCTGCTCTGTACTAAGATTTCCTCTCTGTTCGTATGTACCAATTTTTGTTTTGCCCTCTGTAAATTTCCAGATCCTCAATTTTTCGCTGTTCCTGCAAGATTCAAAAAATACACCCTTCAAACAGATCAAATTTGATAATTTTTTTTTATTTTTTATATTTTCAGATTTTTATAATTTTTAAAATTTATATCAACCCGAAAATTGACAAAAAGAAAGATTACGCCGTCCCCGGCAACGGCGCCATTTGATTAATCCAAAAATTTGATGTTTACCGCAATCAAGAAACGGCATCGCTTCGCAGCTAGCCGGTGAGTACGGGTCGATCCATAGAGACGGGTAAATTTCTTTAGTGTGTTTTAACGAGTTGATTCGATTTGTCGTTTTGGTTGGTTTATGAAAATCTATAAAAACGGATCTAATTTATCTAATTAAAAGTCTTGCTAGGGTTAGGCTTCGGGAAAGTTTTGGAGATTAAATGTTTTCCTCACCGCTTTCATTGCCATATTTTTAGATCTGTTAGATGTTACGGTAATTATCGATAAAGTGGATACGAATCTTTTGGGAAGATGTTTCTTCCTCTAGGTTCGTATCCTTCCTTTATCGTTAATTACCCTAACCCCCACGGAAAACACGCGCAACCGGCCCTTTATACTACGGTTCATCGTTACCTCGAAGGGTAGGATGCCGTAGGGAGCGGTTGTGCGTGTATGCATGGAGTGCTAACTATTAGGTGTGGATGGCATGAAAGGGGTGAGAGATATCATCTCTCAAACCTTTCCCTAAGGCTAACCCTAACAAGCGAGGAGACTACTCGCTCATTAGGGGATGATAAAACATTAAAAGAATAAAAAAAACACTTACTAATTTGACGGCTCCCTCCAAACAAGAAGAACAGATCTGAGTTTTTATCTCAGAAATTCTGAATTTTATTGATTGAAAAGAGGCATACATTTTTCAGATCTAAGATTACAATTTATAGGAAAATAGGAAATCTAGGGTTACAGACTCTCGCACATGCGCAATTACAGATTTGACCACTGAAAATCCCAACACCCACAACGTCGCAACAGTACAGAAAATCTGCACCGACATGGGCCCTCTATGGCCGCGGAACCGCGGCGCCAGCATGGGTTTGGCCGCGGATCCGCGGCCAAATAAGGGATTTGGGCTCAGAAAATCTTGGGCTTGGTTCAGGGTTTCTTGGGCTCCTTGTTTCCATATGTAGTTTCTCTGTTGGCTTCTCACTCTTCTCCAGATCTTCAGTGAAGACTTGTATTGGGCTTTTTAACCGTTTCACCTTGACATTCGTTGCCTTGCACATATGTGAACTGGGCTTGACTAGGATTCGTCTAATTGTTGGTCAAAAGTCCCTTTTCTGTTGTTTTGTGTCTTTTTCACTGTATTTGCTCCAGAAACCTGTATCCTGTAATATGCAACAAACGTGCGTCAAGAGTACCTGTTTATTTATAAAAAGGATAAGAATAGGGAAATGATAAATGCAATATTATGGTCTGAACAATATTAACAATGAACTTTTGCCTTGAGCTCCGCATTTGAAGTCTTGGATCTTGTGCTGCCGTTGTGCTTTGCGCATTGAAATGCTCAATAATTTTCCATTTGTTCCTTGAACTGGTAGGCGGTATTATACGGATAGTGTGCGGAAACCCGTATTTCTCTGTTTGTTGGTCGTAGTCCCACATTTGTAGCGACTTTTCATGAATTTCACTGTAAAGAGCTGAGAACCTGTAACCTGCAACTATTTAGCAGATATGGATCAAAAGTACCTACTTATATGCAATGTGATTAAGAATGGGAGATATAAAAATGCAAAAATCTGATATGAACACGGGCTCCGACGAAATATCATGCACCGAAGATGTATATAGTGGAGATGCATATACTTCGTTGGATGTGTGGTAATGTCACGCCCCGCTTCCCGGTATACGGCGAAGGGGACGCGACTGGTCCGCTACGTATTTACTATGAAGTAAATATGTTAAGCGTATCTAAGCAATATAAAAGTAATCACAAGAGACAAGAGATATAAAAATAACAACTTTATTTATTAACATTCTTTTGTACAATGCATGAAAAGGAAATACAACTGAAGTAAAAACGATGCCTAAACAATGGCATAACAGGAAATTAAAGGTACTGAATGGAAATGTACAATGTCTAGAGCTCGGGGTCTTCGAGGAACTGATCCAAGTCTTCACTGGTGGGCTCGATCTCTGCTGTGTCCAGATCACCTGACGACATTTAAAGAAGAAAGAAATAGAATGTCGTCAGCGAACAGGTCGCTCGGTAAGTCCCAAAGTTAAGGGAGAAATAGAAAAGACAGAATAAGAATGTATCTTTTAAAGTTGTATAATATTGTAGAATATCATGTTAACGCTGTTGTCTGTAACTTGGTACAGAAGGATGCCAGTGTATACGAGAGGGGTCTCTATATGCTAGAGACTAGGGCAAACCGAAACTATAAGGAACCGTTATGCCATGGTACAACAGCAACATAATTCATGTTAGGTGTCTTAATCTTACTGTCTCATGCCACTTTTAACACCTTTCGTACCAATCTATCTCTTAAACCCCGTAGTGTTTTGATTGTATTGTATAAGTTGTATAGTTGGATGACTGACCGAAACCATGATATCAGTAACGGATGTAATGGATGTAAACTGGAATCATGTAAATGGAAAGTATATCCATGGTTTGGTTCAGTCAAGTTGAATAGATTGATAACTGGATTCATGGATTCGTGTGTTCATGTTGAATTGTAATATTGTAGATTTATATGGTACTTGAATCATATTCAAGTCGGATTATGATCAGACACAAACCCGAGTCAGACAGTAGAGATGTAAATCGAAGTCCTATATTTACTAGGGTCCTTAGGGTAATTTATAAAACTTGAGGGGGTTTTATGTAAAAATACTTTTGTATAGTTTTCATGATGCACCCCAAGTATTTATTATTCGTATTTAGAGTTGTAATGAATGTGGATTTTATATTGTGATATTTCTAGTGAAAATATCCTAATTTTTATAAATAAGGTATTTATCTATAATATTGATTTATTTGAAATTCATGGTATTTTAGTGTAAAATTTATTCTTGTGATTTTTAGAAAAAGGTGGAATATTTATATCATAAAAAAATAAATGTTTTAATGATAAATATACATATATTTATACAAAAATAATTTTAATAAATATTTTATATTCTAAAAATCTCATTTTCTTAAGATATCGTATTTTAAATCTTTCGAGACCGAATGCTCCTTGCGGAGGTCTGAATCTCGCACTACTAAGCCCGAGGATGTGCGATAATCCGCACCATCCAGAACGGGTTCCCCAAAAATGGGTTGTAGCGGCGCTTTGCAAAGATTGTAAAATACTAATCCTTTAGAAAACGGTTTTATTAAGTAAATGGTATTTATTTGTAAATATGTCGATTTCCCGTATTCTATGTCAAGTTGTGAGATATCTCAAATCGCCTCTTCACCGCCAATTGTGGCCAGGTAAGTACAAGTAAAGAAAAGAGGGATCCGCTCACGAATCACCGTGAGACGGGCCTATTAAAATTACCTTTCTCACTTGTCTAGCCTAGACACCACAAAGTCAGGTTTAGATAAACGACCGATGTCCACAACCTTACTATGTCCTAATGAAGGTGACGGTCCCTAATTGACTGGGTCTAGATATTTTTTATTAGTTCCAAAAGTTATTTATTTATAAAGATGTATCAAAAATTGGTTTTTATTAAGTAAAGGGTATTTAAATGAAATTGTTTTATTTTCCGTATTCTAAGTTCTCAAGGTAGCGTGTTATGTTTGCATATGAGTGTGTGAGGAGGTAGGTCATTACCTCGTGATCTACTTTAAGGTATAGCAATTTAAATGGGGTTAAAGGCGTATTGAAACCATGTGGTATTTAAGTGAAAATACGGTAGAATGGAAATAGATATCATTTTATGAATTTAACTTTGATCAATTTAGTTGTTTAGTATTTAATAGTCAACATGATAGTGTTTAAACATAATTGAAATAATGAGAAGTGAAGTTTATAAGAAAACCGAATCGGAAATCGGATTTGTGCCGATTCCGTCGGGTTTGTAAATTCGTATTTTTTTTAGAAAAGAAAAGAGAAGCTAGAAAGGGACTTACGGGTTTGGACAAACACGAGAGTGATAAGGAAGAAGAGGGTTCGCCGGTGCGTCGATTCGTCGCCGAGAGTTCCTAGCACGATCACCGGAAGTTCGCCGTCGATTTCGTCGGGGCTTCACCTTTCGCTCGTTTCCAAAGTACACAAGGTTTTCTTAAGATTTTGAGAGAGTGGGCTCAGAATTTTGGGATGAGAGGGTAGGAGGTAGGGGGTGTATTTATAGAGTTAGGGTAGGTGTAGGGTTTTTAATTAAAAATGAAAAAATAATAGGAAAATTCATTAAAAATTGTAGTAAATAGGTGTTAATCGGCTCTCTGGAGTTGGTCTGAAGAATTAAAGTATGCAGGGGGTATAAGGAGGTGAAGGGGCACAAAATTGCAGTTGGAGACTCGGCCGTCCGGCGGCGCCGGCCCGAGTCGGCCGGTCCGCTGGCCGACTCGGCCGAGTCAGGCCGAGTCGGGGTTGCAGGAGGTGGGGGGTCGCTGGTGGTAGCTACTGGTACTTCTAACTTTTCATGGGTAGTGGGGGTTTTGTGAGAAAACACGTGTTGACTGTTGGTATTCCAGAAATTTTAAAACAAAATAATATTAAAAAATAATATGGGTATGGGATTTGAACTCCGGTGGCTTGGTTCAGCAGTGCAAGGTATTACCAATGAGCTACAAGCTCCTTCTTGTAATTATGGTGTAAAATAAATACTTAAATAGATATCAACAACATTAAATACTCCAAGTATACTTTGAATTTAAATCAATTCTTTGTACATTAAAAATGGAGTTGTCACAGTCTACCCTCCTTACAAAAATTTCGTCCTCGAAATTTACAACTTTTATTTGAGGACTAGTTTACAAAGAGGTGTGGATATCTAGTACGCATTTCATCCTCCCTTTCCCAAGTGGACTCTCCTGGAGTGTCTTTCCTCCACGTCACTCGGACCAAGTTAACTTCCTTGTTCCGAAGTGTCTTCACTTTCCTGTCCAGGATCCCCACAGGCTGTTGCTCACAAGACAAATCGGGCTGTATAGTGAGCTCGGAATGATCGAGAACATGGCTGGGGTCACTCACATACCTTCTGAGTTGTGATATGTGGAACACGTTATGCACTCCTTCCAATGAAGGTGGAAGCGCTAAGCGGTATGCCACTTCACCGACTCGTTCGAGTATATCGAACGGTCCAATATATCTCGGACTTAGCTTACCCCGTCTTCCAAATCGGAACACTCCGCGGTTCGGATATATCTTCAAGAATACATGATCTCCTGGCTGGAACTCCAGATGACGTCTCTTTGCATCAGCCCAGTGCTTCTGTCGATCTTGGGCTATGCGCATCCTTTCTCTGATAGTACGAACCACATCAACAGTCGCTGTTGGATATAGTGCCCTCAGAGTCAATTATTAGATCGCAGGCACGTGATTGCAATGATTGAGAGAGGACTTATACCGGTAGGACATTCTTCCTCGAGAGGTTTGTATATTATCTGGTTTGTCATTATCATCGTGTACATGCTTTAGGTGACATTATAGTTCACTATTACACGTTGATAGAGAATAGTATGATACCATGGTTTGTCATTATCATCGTGTACTGCTTTAGGTGACTTTACAGGTCGCTATTACATGTTGATAGAGCCCTTAGGATTCTTGCTTAACTACCAGCAGTATGATGGCGATTATATACGTGAGAGTTGGGTAGTCTATAAGCACATCCTTAAAGTGGTCCCTAGTCATGGGAGTTTCGAGACTGGGCATCGATACTCCATTAGTAGACTAGTGTATACAGTCAAGACCCCGACGAGGGGCGGTGGCTGGTCTCACAAGCCATTGGTGTCAGTTGGTTCACCTAAGAAATATACAGGTGCTTGTTCCCCTCCGAACGGCGGCCGTAGACGTTAGGACGTCACGTGCCTGAGGTTCGGGGCAGATGCTATTTGGTTTTATCCGTCTATCTCTCCGAAGATGCCGAGTTGATTTACGGCACCGTATATCGGAGGTTTAGACGGACGCGGCCGATGTAGCAGACTTCGTCAGATTCCCCCTCAGGGTGAGGGGTTTTTGATTGTGGGGACGCTCTTCCCTACAGGCGCAAGCCCCTGCAGTTAATTACGCTACCGCATCGCGGTAACAACTTTCTCCTTCTCTAGAATTTCACTTCGTGTCGTATGTGTTTGTTTTGTTTGTGGTTGCCCGTGGATTGTGTACGGAGACTGAGTAATATCGTCACCCGTAGGACGTGGATTAGTCCAAATCCGTATTTGCTTAGATTTGGGTTTGGTGTTTTTAGTTTAAGGATGCATTAGTCGCGTTGCGACTAGGATCAACTTAAACGTTCATCAAGGATACGCTAGTCCTGTTTTGGACTAAGATCGACCTGACGTAGTGATTGATTTAATTATCCGGCCGTCGGGACTCGTCACCTCTCTGACGTCGTTGAGGGATTACAACGACATACGTCTGAGGAGTTCCGAGATGTACCCTTGAACCAAAGTTGGTTTGGGATTTTATTGTTTATTTAGATGTCTAAGGACACGTTAACCGTATTTGGGGTTAAGATCAACTTAGACGGGACCGTTTAGATCCGACAAAAGAGCGTTTGGGCCCTATCGTGTCAGTTTAGGGACGTAGCGGTCCATATTCCAGTTTAGGGACGTGGTGGTCCATTATTAGTTTAGGGACGTTTCGGTCCGTCGCCAGTTTAGGGACATAGTGGTCCGTCATTAGTTTAGGGACGTTTCGGTCCGATATTAGTTTAGGGACGTTTCGGTCCGATTTTAGTTTAGGGACGTTTCGGTCCGATGTTAGTTTAGGGACGTTTCGGTCCAATATTAGTTTAGGGACGTCTCGGTCCACGAGTTTAAGGACCCCGCAGTCCATATCGATGTATGGTCGTCGGGACCCGTCACCTCTCTGACGTCGTTGAGGAATTACAACGACGGATGTCAAAGGAGTTCGGAGATGTACCCTCGAACCGGATGTAAATTGATTTAGGAGAGCAGCTGTACTCAGTCAATTTAATTTAAGGACTTATGGCCACGATTGGGCTAAGTCCATTTCAACATGGCATTTTTTTATTTAGGCTCTACCCACAGAAGACATAGGATATCAGTTTATTTTAGGCCCTGCCCATTTGCGAAGTATTTACTTCGTTTGGGCTTTGCCCCTTTTTTTTTAAAATGCATAGCATTCTGAATATTTTTGTTTGGGCTCTGCCCATTTATAAATGATGCAAAGCATCTGTTCTTGTTTGGGCTCTGCCCCTTAAAATAATGCATTTGCGCTTTGTTGAGCCTGTTAGGCCTTCTTTTAATTGGGCTTGGCCCTTTTTTAATGCATCTGCGTTTGCGCTAAGTAATGAGCGCAAGTCCATATGGTGATGACACGTGTCGTGCTTTGATGAGCGCAAGCGCACCAGCGTAGTGCAATGCGCTGTTGCGCTGCTGACACGTGGCGCGCTCTCAGCGAGTTGCGCCAATTTCAGAGAGCAAAGCTCTATCTCAAGGGCGCTTAGCACAAGTGGTTTTATGGCCGACACGTGGCGCTCTCTCAAGAGCGCAGCGGCGCAACTTGGAAGTGCAAAGCACTAAGAATCTTTTTAGATTCCAGAAAGGAAGTGCAAAGCACTGTTTAAGTTCTTGATCTAGATCAGATCAAAGAAAAATAAACTTCTTCTTTATTCGAAGAACCAGAGGTTCACAAAAGTGCAAAGCACTATTCTTTTATTTTTTACATTGTTTTTAAAGAACCAAAGGTTCACAAGAAGTGCAAAGCACTGTTTTCTTTTTTATATAAAGATCATTGATCTCATATATATATATATATTTTTTAGACTAATGGTCTTTTAGAAGGAATTTCTTCTAATCCACGAAGGTTCTTTACCTCTTTCTTGAAATCTTCTCGGAGTTCTTTCTGTTTAAGGTTCTTGAATTCTCAAAAAAAAACTCCCTCCTTTGAATTGAGGCCTAAGGTCCTTTTTATAGTGCTCACAAATTAGTTAAATTTGTTAAAGAGATCATCCTCTGAGTGATTTGGGGAATTTTCCCTACCGTTGGATCTTTGATCCAAGGGCTTCTGCTTTGCAGAAGAAAATCTTCTTGTTTCAACAAGAACAGAAAAGATTTCTTAAAAATCTTAATTTAATTTGGCGCAGATGCCCCAGCGCGTGACGCGTGTCACGTAGCACAGAGCGCAGCGCAACTGCGCTAGCGCATCTGCGCTGACACGTGTCGCGCAGCGCAGAGCGCAGCGCAACTGCGCTAGCGCATCTGCGCTGACACGTGTCGCGCAGCGCAGAGCGCAGCGCAACTGAAGCGTTGCTTCAGGCAAATAGAGCTCTGCTCTGATTGGGCGCGTCTTCTTGGGCGCAGCGCTGATACATCTGCGCCTGACACGTGGCGCGTTGCGCTCAGCGCAAAAGATCTGAAGCGTTGCTTCATTTATTAAATTTTTTGAGAATCAGAAGCGCCGCTTCATCTCCTCTTTTCAAGTCAAACTTGTATTCCCAAAATTCTGATTTCCCGGGCCTTGGCAACGATTTCATTGTGCACAGAATTTTCTGTGCTTGGGTCTATATATATAACTCAAGGCTGAGCCTTTTCTTCTCTCATTTTCAGAGAACTTCTTCGATCATGGCTTGCAACCGCCCTCATGCCTGCCGACAACCATGGGAGGTGCCGATCCGGGACATCGTTCCTCGTTTTGCTGCACGTCTGGTGGACCCTTCTCTCTCGGACGAGCAATGCGACGCTGCAATGCACGAGCTTTTGACTCGTGTGGGGTCTCCTCTCCCTCCGAATTCCATTTGGCTTCGGATGATCCTTGCCTCGGCGCTTGCCGACATTCCCCCTCCTCCAGCAGAGATGTCCTCAGCAATGCTGGATGCCGCCGAAGATAAGATTGAGTGCTTTCTCGAAGCGCACTTGATCACCAAACCTTTGAGGGACTGCTCTTTCCACTTGCTGAGCCAGATACGGGCTCGTCGAGTCGTTATCGCCACTCTCTCCCAGGAATGCGGCGTCGACCGTTGGATGGCTACTCCTCGGGAAGATCGCCGCTTCGACGCGATGGAGAAGGCGGAGAGGGAGCTGAATAATTTTCTTTTTGTTTTTGTGAACCCTTGTCTCTCTGATCCCGTATTCGGTGATCTTTTTTAAATTTAATAATAAATAAATGTTTTGATTAAGTATTCTATTATCTGTTAAGTGTTCCTTTATTTGAACTCTTTGTTGTGCTTGTGCATCGTATTTTAATTTGTTGTTATCAAGTGCATGTAATTTTGCATGGCTAAATTGCCTTTGGCACTTAGCCCCTTTTTCTGCGCTAGCGCATCTGTGCTGACACGTGTCGCGCAGCGCAACTATGTTGCCACGTGTCGCACAGCGCAGAGCGCAGCGTGGCGCTTCCTTTAACAGAGCTTTGCTCTAATTGGGCGCGCTGCGCTAATGTATCTGCGCTGGACACGTGGCGCAGAGCGCTAGCGCAAAGGATCTGAAGCGTTGCTTCCTTTAAACAGAGCTTTGCTCTGATTGGGTGCGCTGCGCTAATGTATCTGCGCTGGACACGTGGCGCAGAGCGCGCAGCGCAAAGGATCTGAAGCGTTGCTTCCTTTAAACAGAGCTTTGCTCTGAGTGGGTGCGCTGCGCTAATGTATCTGCGCTGGACACGTGGCGCAGAGCGCGCAGCGCAAAGGATCTGAAGCGTTGCTTCCTTTAAACAGAGCTTTGCTCTGAGTGGGTGCGCTGCGCTAATGTATCTGCGCTGGACACGTGGCGCAGAGCGCGCAGCGCAAAGGATCTGAAGCGTTGCTTCAAAAATTTAAATTTTGAATTCAAACAGAGCTTTGCTCTGATTGGGCGAAACAAATGCCCCCCCGCTGTTGCGCTCACGTGGCGCACACGTGAGTGCAACGGTGGCAACCCCTCCTGACCGTTGGATTGAGGGGGAATTCCAAGAGGCGCAAGCGCCTTATAAATAGGGCCTTTTAACCCTTAGAAAATCTCACCATTTCTCTTGGATTTAGATTTTCAGAGCTCTGCTCTTTGCTTAAGAATTTCAGAGCTTTGCTCTTGTTTTCAGAACTCTAGAGCTTTGCTCTTATTTCCCAAAGTTTAGAAAACTTTAGGTAATAATTAATTTTAAAATTAAGTTAAGTTAATTTAAATTAATTTTAACCAATAGAGCTCTGCTCTCATGGATCTTTTGATCTGAAGAAATTCCCTTTAGGGTTTCATTAACAGAGCTTTGCTCTCACAAATTCATAGATCTACAGAGATCTTATTCATGGGTTCTAACCCATGAACAGAGCTTTGCTCTTTGAATCAAATGTAGATCTTTTAGATCTGAAACAAATGAAGAATTTTTCTATAAGCTTTCATGGATCTTCTTTTTTTTTATTTCAGAAATTTTAATTTTAAATTTCTTTTCAAAGACTTTCTTTTTGATGGAATATTATAGAGCTAAGCTCTTTCTTAAGGAATTTTAATTCTTTTGAGACCAGATTTTGACAAGTGTCACTCTGTGACAGAGCTTTGCTCTGAAAGAGGAGATTCTCTCCTTGTCTCTAGGGATTTTTTCCCCTTTTTTTATTATGGGAATGTTCCCCCTAAGGGCCAACTGACAATCTCATCCAATGATGAGTTTGTCTCCTTAATTGACGTATTGTCATTTAGATTTTGTGGGTCCCTCTTTGGTCCCCTACTCACTGCACTGGGGTGCGGTGTAATTAATTAATTTTGATTTTAATTTAATTAATGCATTTTCTTTTTTTTTTTTAATGTGAAACGTTGGGATTACAATACTGACGGCTACATTGCTCTTTTTGCAGCGATCATGTCTGAAGACACTTCATTCCCGTTTGTCCGCTCGGAGGAAGGATTCCCAGAGGCGCCTTTGGACCGTGAGGTCCTGACCATGATCAAGGCATACGACCCTGAGCATAAGAGTCTCCACCTTTGGGGGTCGTGGTACAATCAGATCATTATGGGCCGACGGAGCTTTACATGCGCGGTGCCGTCGGAACCCATAACGGCGATTCATTATGCTACCCCACCCTCGGTGCAGTATGCCGTGGAGCTGGCAGACTGGACATCAAAAGGTTTTCTACATCCCGCTATAGATGCGATACCGGTTCAGCGTCCTATGGTTTTGGACATCCTAGGACGTCGTATCTGTCAAGGTGAAGCGCGGCCTTGGGGGCAATCGTATAACCTTGGTCTGATTCCCCGCCACCCGATTGGCTATCTGCCGTGGGCCCGGTATATCCTGTCGACGAAGAAGTCGCAGTTGATAAGACTAGGATTGTACACCGCAGTCTACGTCTCTCTCTTCCAATATCCTACGCTCCCCACCTGGTGGCTCAAGGCCTTCTTGGAGCAATGGAATATTCCCACCCACACTTTCCTTGCCATGGATCGGGAAGTGTCAATTTCTCTGGAGGAATTTGCGGAGGTATCCGGCTTACCGGTGATGGGGGAACATTATGAGGAGCTGCTCCCAACAGACGTGTACGTTTTCGGAGCTAGGCTAATGGTAAGGGGGGTCACTCCGGATACTGCTGTTCAACACCAGTTCCCAAGCTTAATTAACGTGTTGAACATATATGAGTCTCTCTTCGTTGAACATGGGAGTCGAGGAGTTAACTTTGAGGATTTCATTGCTCGGTTCCTTCATCCCAACGCCCTCTCTGCGGCCACTGCCAAGTCTGCCACCCTTGAGGATCCTTTCGGTTTAGGTTTGGATAACCTGCCGGCGAGCGAAATAGGTCAAAAGGATTTTTTTCTTCCTAACTTTCCAACCGTGTCTCTTGCAGAAGTAGCGGCCCCTGGGATGGATGAGGAGACCTTTTTCTTGGGGTTTCTCGGGTTATGGTTGAGTTGGTTCGCTATCCCGATGCACTCTCATCGAATGCGACCCTCTGTCTTTTATCCAGCACATCGGATGGTCATCGGGGTGAAGGTAGCTGTTGGGATCGCCGGCCTGGCACACTTATACCACGGTCTCAGTCGAGCGGCGGATGCCAGTGAGCCCGGGGTTTTGCATGTGGTCTTCCCGATGCATTACTTCGCGTCGTGGCTCGAGTTACACACAGCGGGTGTCTTCGGGATGCATAAGAGGCCCTCGTTCTTTGACAAGAGCGGTTTTCCTCGCATTATACAACTGATCGGTGCATCAATTGTAAACCCCTCACAACGGAACGCTAGGGGCTTGCTCCTTCGCCCCCATACCGTCGAAGCCGGGATGTCCTTTGTCGATAAGGTGTTGACCGTTGGAAAGGTGTCTACCACCGTGACGCGGCCATTACAGGATATCTTTAAGGACGGAGCTTCTGTTTTAACGGCCCGGGAGACCCTCCACCTATATTCCATTAGACCGGGCTTTTTAGTTTTTAGGCAGAATGATGTGGCAATTTTTATGAGGTATAACCCACATCGTTTTGCTCAACAACTGGGCTACGATCAAGGGGTCCCCTTGGAAGCCTTTTTGGTGGAACCAGCTGCCACTGAAGAGGGGATGGAGAACGCCTTGCACCATTTCATGCGCGTGAATACGACCTCTCGTTTTTTTATTAATGCGCCGACTTACGCTCCGAGACTCCTCAATGTGTACAAAGACTGGTACAATCATGCGACAGGGGCAGTCATAAAGGAGGAAAGGCGACTGTTGGTCGATCGTAAGGGTGCACCTCCAGGTACCGATCGCAACGCTCCCTTGGTTCCTAGGACCCCAGTAATCGCTCCCTTAAAAGATGCCGGGGGCAGACCATCACGCGCGCAAAGTCCTCCACGTGAACTATCACTTCCTGATATCGCGGAAGTACCTCCTGCACCCTGTGCTCAGGTGGAAGCAGTGGTTGTACCCTCACCGGAGTCTGGCGTGGGTGCAGACATCGGGACTCGTCGTCCCAGAGCAGCTGCTAAACGGAAGTCGATCCCTCGCGGGCCCAGGGTCGGAGGGCAAAAGAAAAAGAAGTCGCTCTTTGCAGCGGACGTTGCGTTCGGCCAGGAACCCCACGCTCCTTATTCCGAGGGTCTGCTCGAATATGGGACTAACGCGGGATTAGTGATGCCGCCGCCGAACGATACAGACTTGGAAGCTGCTCTCAGAGCTTCAGCATGGCTGGTGAAGCGTGATGCGTGGCTGGCTAAGCTTGCGCAATCAGGTAACTAGTAGTCACTTTTTCTTTATTGCAACGTATTTTCTTCATCATTTCATTATATATATATTTATTTTTTTAACTAACGCTTTTTCTTTCTTTTCTTTCAACAGGCATTACCGATGAAGAAGCCATTGCCGCTTCTCTGAAGACTTTCCAGGAGGAGGAACGTCTCAGAGAATCTATGGGTCTGAGTAAGTTTTGATTCATCGAATTTTTCATTTTCCTTGCGTTATGGTCGATCTAACCTTTCCATCTTAATTGCAGGGACTTCAATGCCGCTCCCTCCTAGTGACGTAGATGTTCTACCAGCGGCCGATGTTCCTGTCTCCTCTGGGACACCGCAGGAGGCTCATCTCGGAGAACCGATGAGAGATGCCTTAAAGGCTTTGGAGGCATCCCTGAATGAAGATGATGATGCTTTGAAGGAGGCATCACGGAGGTCCCTTATGACCGCTCGGGAGGAGAGGAAACGGTTGAGGCGTGAGGCGAAGGCGCGTAGGGCTGCCTTGGCTATGGGAGCGGGCCCTAGCACCGTTCCTCGAGCTGATACTCCCTCTGAAGAGGCCCCTGTCGCCCTGTCCACTGCCCGCAGAGGGGTGGCACGTGCAGCTCGGAGCGCGAACGGTAAATCCGCCTCAGGTAATGTTTCTCTTGGAGTTTTTGTTATAAGTATCTTAATGTCGTTTGTCCTTACATCTCTCATCTTGCAGGACCAAGTCCGATCGAAGGGGAGGCGGAAACTGTCAATCTCGAAGGGACATAGGGGGCAATACCTGCCGAACTCGAGCCGACGGTGGGCAACGTCGTTGTGGCTTTGGAGCTTGGGGTAGAGGTTGAGGGGCCTGCAGCCGATAAGGTCACGGATGCCGAACCCGAAGTGGTGGCAGATGATGTGATCATTATAACTGAGCCCAAAGTGGCGGTGAATGAGGCGCTCGAGACCGGTGATCCCCCGGCGATGGTGGACGATACAACCGCCACTATTGAGCCTGATATGGTAGTGGGCGAGGTGGCCACGATTCCTGAAGACGAGCCAACCGCTCCTTCTCTGGAATCTGGCAATACTCCAGTCATAGCTCTTCCCGTCTACGGTCCTCCGCCGTCTCCCGGGCTTGCGAGCACGACGACGGTCCCTATTGAATCGGGCGATGAGGCCACAGGCGGTGGTCTCATGTCGATAGAGGAGGGAGTCGTCTCTGTTTCCGCCGGGAGCTCCTCAGGTACACCTTAAGTTGTTGTTTTTTATTTGCTCTACAATCTTTTCTGACAAGTTCATTTTTCGTAATGCAGGTGCAGCTAGTGTTGATGCCCCACTACTTGAGGGAGCTCCTTCCACGACTGCCTTGGCGATGGTTACCCCTCAGCCTTCTCTTACGCCGTCAAAGATGTTGGAAGGTATGGGCTTATAACTTATTAATCCTATTTTTGAGATATACAGTTTATGTACTGAAGTCACACTGTTGTATCTTTCAGGAGTGCTTTTTGATCATCTCTATCAAGTGTTGCTCCCACACTTCTCCTTCCCATCTGAATTCGCCTCCCCGTCTGGTGGCGCTGGTGAGTACTTGTTCCCGATTGGTAGCTTTGTCTTTTTAGCGGTAGAATTATTTCCAACTCTCTCTTGTTGTGACTGCAGCGTTGCAAATCGAAGGGGGAAGCAGGAAGATCGGCTGTGCCACCAGCCCTTCCGGACTTGCCACCTGTCTCCACTGGTATAGTAAACCATCTTATCAATGACTTCCTTCATATCTATTGAATCATCATCTAATCGCGTTTCGTCTTTTTCCAGCCGTCGTTCCAGTCTCGGTGCCTTTCGAGTCTCGCATTACAATACCGGGCGGCCCTTCCCAGCGGCGTCCGTCCTCAAAAGGTGCCGCGAATAGTTTGCGCATGTTGAGCGACTACATTGAGGAACTCGACATCGAGGCTCCTGTATCTGCTGAGGACTTCGCCACGACGGTTAACCCAATGTTGGCGATATTTGCCACTTTCCATGACGAGGGTATTGTTGCCTCCTGGGTTAACTATTGTCGGGAGGTCGAGGCTCGCCTTCATCAGCTGGAGTCAATGCGCCCGTCCCCCGAGACTTTGGCCTTGAGCACTCAACGGGGAGCATGGCTCGAGCAAAGCGCTTCTCGTTTCCGTCATCTGGAACAAGAAGTGGCTTTGAGGCTGAAGGAGTGCCAAGATTCTTCGAGCAGAACTGCTCGCTTGCGTGCCGAAGTTGAGGCGAACGCTGCTGAGGTAAAGACCGTGTTCGAGGGTCTTCTGGAGCGCATGTCGAACGGGCTGAGACTAAAGCGGGCACTTGATGTCGCCGAGCATGACACTCCAGGCCGTGAAGCTGCTTATCAAGCCGTTAGGGATCAGCTTGCCTCCGTCGCACAGCAACGGGCCCAGGTGGAGGCGGAGCTGGCAATCGCATCCAATCGGGAAAAGGCATGGAAGGAGGTGTACGAACAACTGATAGAGCTATTTAAGACGCTTCCTTCCCAATAGCTGCCTTTGTATCAATGTATTTGTAAAAATTTTCTTTTCTGAGTAACGTGTACCCTCTTTTCGCTCTTTTGTATGATTCACTATGTATTTGATTGAGGTCAATGAATAAAGATACACACTTTCTTTTGCAATATCTTGTATGTTCTTTTGTTTTCTGCCTTTACACCATGATGTTGTCGATGAACTTGATTGGCATACAACTTAATTTCTCCAAGAGGCAACGATGGCTTAGGCCGCAGGTTCAGATCTGCCGCCTAAGACTTTTCAATTCTATGAGCCGTGAGGGTCTCATAGAGATTTTTCTCCCTACGGATCGAGAGGATCTCATAGGTGGATTTTCTCCTTAGGAATCGTGAGGATTCCTAAGTGTGGTTTTCTCTTATAAGTCGTAAGGATCCTATAAGAGCATTTCTCCCTCTTACGAGTCGAGAGGACTCGTAAGCGGTTGTTTCCCTCTTTGTCGAGAATCGACTTCAGAGAGTGAGATCCGTGAATAGTATGCAAGAGACCATTTAGGATTGACTTGCAGGATCCCATTGCCCTTCTTACGAGTCGAGAGGGCTCGTAAGCGGTTGTTTCCCTCTTTGTCGAAAATCGACTTCAGAGAGTGAGACCCGTGAATAGTATGCAAGAGACCATTTAGGATTAACTTGCAGGATCCCATTGTTCAGGAAGCAGGTTTTTGAATCCTTACTGCCCGAAATGTGAGTCAAAGAAGATCTCGTCACGGAGTGTTTGTATCCGCGAGTTGAGAAGTTTTGCGAGGGATTATTTGTTTCCCAAGCGCCAAGGATTATTTGTGTCCTTGGGGTTTGAAATGAGTCGATGGTTCCCACGGAGGCGCTGGTGGCTCTGCGAGTCGACGCGGATCAGAAGGCTCTCGTCAAGGAGTGTTTGTATCCGTGAGTTGAGAAGTTTTGCGAGGGATTATTTGTTTCCCAAGCGCCAAGGATTATTTGTGTCCTTGGGGTTTGAAACGAGTCGATGGTTCCCACGGAGGCGCTGATGGCTCTGCGAGTCGACGCGGATCAGAAGGCTCTCGTCAAGGAGTGTTTGTATCCGTGAGTTGAGAAGTTTTGCGAGGGATTATTTGTTTCCCAAGCGCCAGGGATTATTTGTGTCCTTGGGGTTTGAAACGAGTCGATGGTTCCTACGGAGGCGCTGGTGGTTCTGCGAGTCGACGCGGATCAGAAGGCTCTCGTCAAGGAGTGTTTGTATCCGTGAGTTGAGAAGTTTTGCGAGGGATTATTTGTTTCCCAAGCACCAAGGATTATTTGTGTCCTTGGGGTTTGAAACGAGTCGAGGGTTCCCACGGAGGCGCTGGTGGCCCTGCGAGTCGACGCGGATCAGAAAGCTCTCGTCAAGGAGTGTTTGTATCCGTGAGTCGAGAAATTTGCTGGCTTCTTCGGTTGAAATGAACCGTTGAGGTTTGGCTTCGTCGTTCGACGGAATCCGCTGGGGAAGTATGGTTTCTTCTTTGTTTGCGCCCTTGGATTGTATACAGGGATCGATGTGATCTTAACTGTAGGGCCAGAATTTTATCATTATTATTATTATTATTATTTTTTTGTTGTATTTCCGCGATGCTCTATCATTTCAGCTTTTATATCGCGAAGGTCGCGATTGCCGAAACATTTCGGCTATTTTTCGCGGTGCCCAATCATTTCGGCTATTTATTTTATTTTTACTCGCTGCTTTTTATTGCGAGTTGCCCAATCATTTCGGCTATTTTCCATGCGTACATTTTTTATACTTGCTATTTTTTATTGCAAGTTGCCCTATCATTTCGGCTATTTTGTATGCATGTGCGGTCTATTGGCTTTCTCCGTAGACCTAAGATTGGACACCGATTTCGGCATCAGCACCGCTGCAACTGAGATACTACCAGGAGCGAATCATCATTTGCCTCTGTCGTTGTCGAACAAAGGAGGCTTAGCGACCAGGGTTAAGATCTTGTCGGCTAAGGCTTTGGACTCCATGAGCCGTAAGGGTCTCGTGAAGGTATTTCTCCCTACAAGTCGTGAGGATCTTGTAGGTGTATTTTCTCCTTAGGAACCGTGAGGGTTCCTAAGTGTTTTGTTCTTCTGTAAGTCGTAAGGATCCTACAGGAGGGTTTTCTTCTCATAAATCGAGAGGACTTACAAGGGTTATGCAAACATATTCCCAGTCACGGATGGACCTTGGTTAGGGAAACGTTTATTCGCGCCCGTGGATTGTATACAAGGGTCAATATTGAACCACTTGTAGGGCAACATTGGAAGTTTGTGGGGGTTTGCTTAAGCACAGGTTTAGGTCTCTGTGACTTAAGACTTTCAAATCCTATGAGCCGTGAGGGTCCCAAAAGAGAGTTCTCCTTACGAGTCGTGAGGATCTCGCAAGCATATTTTCTCCTTAGGAATCGTGGGGATTCCTAAGTGTGTTGTTCCCTTGTGAGTCGTAAGGATCTCACGCGGGTGGTTTCTCCTTACAGGGTCGAGAGGACTCTGTAAGGGTTCTTTAACGAAGTTGCGCCCTTTCAGGTTTTCACAAACATTCGCCGGTAGTCCTGCTGTTTTTACTCACGGAGCCCTTTCGGGTTTTCATCCGTGCCCATCTTGCTTATGGACATACCGTTTTTTTTATTCTTTTTATTTTCTTTTTTCTCTCTCTTTTTTTTTTTACGAGGTCACGCCCTTTCGGGTTTTCACGAACACTCGCCGGTAGCCCTGCTGTTTTTACTCACGGAGCCCTTTCGGGTTTTTCATCCGTGCCCTTCTTGCTTATGGACATACCGTTTTTTTTTTTTTTTTTTTTTTTTTTTATCTATCTATCTATCTCGTTAGTCTAAAGATGCAGCGGTAGTAGTTTAAAGACGTTTCGGTCTGATATTAGTTTAAGGACATTTCGGTCCACCGTTGAGAGGGCTGGCTACTGCTTATAAAGCCTGAGCTTAGGAAGATAGCGAGCGGACATAGTCGTCGTCATCTATCATTGACCTAAACTAAGGCTCGTTAAGCGTAGTATTTCTTTAGGAAGCGACCGTTTATTGGCCTGAAAGGCCTTTCACCGTGCATGTCCATGAGTAGATAGGCTCCGCCCTGGTAGACCTTATCAATAATGTACGGTCCTTCATAGTTTGGCTCAAATTTTCCCCGCTTGGCGCGATTGGGGACCATGGGCCTTTTGACGACTAGCACGAGTTCACCTTGGTGGAATGTCCTCGGGCGGCTCAATCTTTCATATGAGCGCGTCATCTTTGCTTTATAAGCTTCCAAATTTTGCTGTGCTAGAAGCCGGATTTCATCAAGGGCGTCAAGCTCTTCAAACCGAAGGTGAGCATTTTCTTCGTCCGTCAACTCGTAATGGACTGCCACTCGTAGAGAGGGTAATTCTATCTCGAGGGGGAGTACTGCTTCCGTCCCAAATACCAACGCGTACGGCGTTGTGTTTGTGGCCGTTTTAAATGTAGTTCGATACGCCCAAAGAGCCTCTTGCAATCTTTCGTGCCAATCTCTCTTATTTCGTGACACCGTTTTCTTCATGATTTTCGTCAAGGTCTTGTTGAAGGCCTCAGCTAGACCGTTAGCTCGGGGGTTATAAACTGAGGAATATCTCCTGTCTATATTGTGCTGCTGTGCGAAGCGGCTAATCTTATGACTTCGGTAGGCTGGCCCATTGTCAGAGATGATCCTTCTTGGGGTTCCAAACCGGTATATGACATGCGTTTTGAAGAAATGGAGGATGTTCTCCGTTTTTACTTCCCTCAACGGTACCGCTTCTGCCCATTTGGAGAAGTAATCAGTCGTCGCCAAGATGAAACGATGTCCCTTTGACGATGCTGGTTCGATGGGACCGACTATGTCAGTTCCCCACATTTCAAATGGCCAACTAGCCACTGTTGGATGCAGTGGATTGGGATACTGATGGATGAAGTCTCCATGAATTTGGCATGAATGACATTGCCTCGCGTATTCTAGGCAATCCTGCATCATCGTGGGCCAGTAGTAGCCCATCCGCTTTATCTTTAACTTCATCTTAGGGCCTGCTTGGTGGGAACCGCAGAGTCCGTCGTGAACTTCTTGGACGACCCTTCTCGCTTCGTCAGGTCCTAAGCATCTCAACCACAGAGAATCGAATGACCTCCTGTACAGAGTATCATTGACGAAGGCGAAAGACAGAGCTCGTTTCGTGAGCTGATGTCTTGTGGACGCTTCTTCAGGTATTCGGTGGGACTTGAAGTAATCTATGAAGACTTCTCTCCAGTCCCCGGTATTTTCCCAATCTTTTACTTGCAGGGTTGTCTCCTCTTTCGCTCCTTTTTCTTCAGACGATTCCGGAGATATTTCTGTTGGGGCGAGCACTCGACGGCTTTGCACCACGATTCTAACGTCGTCGAGGTTCTCGTCAGCCAGTTCTTTAGCAAGTTTGGCTAGTGCGTCTGCTTTGCTGTTTTCCGCGCGCGGTATGCTTTCCAACGTGTAAGAGGGAATTTGGGTTAGCAGTTGTTGCACTTTTTCACCGTATTTTACCAATTCCGGTTTACATGTTTGGTAATCGCCGTTCACTTGACTGACGACCAGTTGGGAGTCCCCGTATATGAGGAGGCTCTCAATTCTCATATCGATGGCGATCTCGAGGCCTGCTATCAAAGCTTCATATTCAGCTTCATTATTCGTTCTCGGCTCCGTTAAGGAGAAGGCGAAGCGCATTATTCCTCCTTGGGGAGTCACAAAGATGAGTCCCACCCCCGATTTGATCGTTGGCATACTTTGTTTGTGCTTTTTCATAGAGGACGCTCCATCGAAGTAAAGCTCCCAACGGGTATCACCACTGTCGATTGTGTCAAATGCATGTCTGTTTGGCAAATCGCAGTTTAAAGGAGAGTCGGCAGGTATGGGATGCTCAGCAAGGAAGTCAGCGATGGCCTGGCCTTTTACTGCCTTGAGAGGTTGATATGTTATGGAAAATTCCATCAAGAGCAGGGCCCATTTAGCGAGTCGTCCTGTCAATATGGCTTTTGACATTAAATATTTGAGAGGGTCCACTTTTGAAATCAGACGGACCTCGTGCGCCAACGCATAGTGCCTAAGCTTTGTTATTGCGAAGATCAATGCCAAGCAGTGTTTTTCAATGGGAGAATAGTTGCTTTCTGCCCCCAGCAGCACTCGACTTAAGTAGTAGAGCGCCCTCTCTTTCCCTTGATCGTTTTCTTGTGCCCATAATGCGCCTAAGGAACCTTCGAGGGCGGTTGTATAAAGAATAAGAGGCTTCCCCTTAACCGGAGCAGCCAACACCGGCGGGTTCTGCAGGTATTGCTTGATCTCATCCAGTGCGCCTTGGCATTTTTGATCCCAAACGAATGGGGTTCCCTTCTTCATCAGGTGACTATAAGGGCGGCACTTTCCTGAAAGGTTGGCTATAAATCGCCGTATGTATGCGAGTTTCCCTTGGAGAGACCGCAACTGTTTGAGAGTCCTCGGCGGAGGCATTTCCATGATCGCTTTGATCTTTGACGGATCTATTTCAATACCTCGGTGTCGAACGACGAATCCTAGGAATTTACCCGAGGAAACCCCGAACGCACATTTAAGAGGATTCATCTTCAAGTTGTATTGCCGAAGGCGTTGAAACACGATCTTCAAATGCTCGAGATGTTCCTCGTATGATTTGCTTTTAACCACAAGATCGTCGATATAGCATTCAACGATTTCATGTATGAGGTCGTCGAAGATTTTTGTCATGGCTCTCTGATAAGTAGCACCGGCGTTCTTCAAACCGAAGGGCATCACTTTATAACAAAATATCCCAAGAGGGGTCCTGAAAGCTGTGTGTTTCTGATCTTCAGGATGCATTTTTATTTGATTATACCCCGATGAGCCGTCCATGAAGGAGAAAACTTCATGAGTAGACGTGTTGTCTATCATCAGCTCGGTGACTGGTACTGGGAAATCATCTTTTGGGCAGGCTTTATTAAGATCCCGGAAATCTACGCATATACGCACCGTCCCATTTTTCTTCATCACCGGGACAATGTTGGCAATCCATTCAGGGTATTGAACTTCCTGGATGAAGCCAGAGTCTATAAGCTTTTTGACTTCGGCGTTGATGCTCATCTCAAGCTCGAGTCGCATTCTCCTCGGCGATTGTTTGACGGGCTTGATGTCCGGAGATATCGCCAATTTATGTACAGCAATTTCTGGATCTAGTCCCGGCATTTCGGAATAGTTCCACGCGAAGCAATCTTTGTGTTGTAGAAGCACATCCTTCAACGCAGTCACCCTTTCTTCAGATAACAGCTCGCTGATGAATGTTGGTCGCGGGTCATTTTCCGTCCCCAACTCAATTTTCTTGAGATTATCTGCAGTGGTGTGGATTCCATCCTCCAGTTCTTTCGGAGCTGGGGGAAATTCTGAGATTACCTCATCGCTGCTGTTTTCAAAGCACCAAGGGAAGTCGTTCATGTCCTCGGATTCTTCTTTTAATATTGTTACCACGTGGCAAGTGCGAATTTTCTGCCAATCCCAATGCGGAGTTGGTTTTTCTTTTGCAGCCTCGGGTTCGTGCTTCTGTGGTGGTGCTACCCTCCAGTTGTCAGAAAGCGCGAATTTGCCTAACTGATATTGGTCCTCAACCCAATTCTTAAAGGTGAAACAATCTTCAAGCGGATGCCCTACTACTCGATGGTAAGAGCAATAATTTGGGTTGGAGACTTCGCCTGCTTGCTCAGGGTGTTTAGACTCTGGCAGAGTAAGCATTTGATGTTTTAGAGCAAGATCAAGTATTTTCCTTGTTTTGTTCCGAGGAAACGAGTATGCTCGACCCATTTTCTTCATAAGGGCTAGGTCAATAACGCTCGACTCTCATATGCGTGGCTTCTTAGCTCTGTCTTGCGGTTGTCGAGCACCTTTTCGGCCCCTCGACTTGTTTTTGCTTTCGCGTCAAACCCTTTTTGTAGCAGGCTGACTTGGGGCGACATCTTCGTTCTTTACTGCCTGTCGAAGGAGGCGTTGTGTCTTGGCTTTCTCATAGATTGCCATTTCACGATCGTGATCATCTCGGGCTTTTTGACTCGCATCCTTTATAAATTTGCTCACCGGGTCTTTAGACGATGGACTGGGCGGCTTTGTGTCAGGAACTTTTGCTGATTCGGGATTAGCGTCCTCCCATTGAGCGTCCGCTTCTTCATCAAAGTCATACATGGCATAACAGCTGTTTATTAACTCCCGTTTCTTTGGCCGGATGTACCCGAGCCCTTTTGTTTCCGTTCTCCCGTTAGGCAGTTTGCATTGAGTTCCGGGAACGTTCCAGACCTTGTCATAGAATTTGGCTTTTCTGATGGTCTGTGTGAAGGACATCCCTTGGCGTTTCAGCAGTTTCTTCAAACCTTCGGTATAATATCTGGGAAGACGGATAGGCTGAAGCTTGTCGAGCGTGGGATCCGCGCCATGCCAAATTTCTTTTTCCACCTTGTTTTCTTCAGAACGGTAGAATAGGATTGCCTTCTCGCCTTTTCTTCCGGGAGGGATATAGAATGTCTGCAATTCTTCTACGCTGTTGGTGTCGAGTGCATCCAGTTCTTTGTAATGTTCAAGCGGCACCATGGTTACCTGCAGACTTCGCTCTTCATCAGTGGAAATCTGTATTGAGGGCCGAGCGGGGAATACAGCATGAACTTCATCCTCTGAGTCACTACCGAAGATCAATGAAGGAACAGATGGTCCTGGCCTGGTGGACTGGGACGGACCTGAATAAATTATATCCTCCTCCTCCTCGGTGTCACTGCCGAAGACAGGGATGGTTGCGTTAGTTTTGTTCTCCGGTTTGTGACACCTTTCCGTGTCTTCGAAACTCGGTAGGAAGTATTTGGCATCTTCATACTTGCGAACTTCGTTCACGGAAAATGGATTCAACTCTCCTGCCACTGTGTACTCGAGGCCGTCCCTAGAATACTTCATGCACTGATGCTGTGTAGAAGGGATGATATTGTATTCGTGTAGCCATGGTCGGCCGAGCAGAGCATTGTAGCACGTCTTGGCGTCTATAACATGGAATTTGATGTCTGTGACGAGCACCCCGAAGCGTAGCGTCAATATCACAGATCCAAGAGTCTTTGAGGATTGAGAGTCGAAACCGGAGATGGTGATTTTGTCCCGGGCGAGGTGTTGGACACTCATGCAAATCTCCTTTAACACTCGCACATTGAGTAAATTGACAGACGATCCGTTATCGACCAAGATTTTTCCTATCTTTATGTCATGGCAGTATCCCGAGACATAAAGGGGGCGATTGTGTTCACACGTCCCGAGGAGAAGGTCTTCATCACCAAAAGCAACGTCGGCTGTGTGCACCTCTTCCAATTCATCCTTCATCTTTTGTTCGGCTAAGAAGGCTTGGAACTGGTCCGGATCCTGTAGGGCCTTAATCAAAGAATCCCTCGCCTCTTTTGATAGCAATAGGGCATCGAGAATGCTGAGTTGTGAGGGTAGCTTTCTCAGATGCGCCAAGACATTGTAATCTACTTTATTCCTTTTTGGGGGATTCTTGGCGGTTAACTCTTCCGCAACTTGGTCATCCAAAGCGATGTCTTCAGAGACCTTCTCTTTCCCTTTGTTTTTCTTATTCAAGGGTCCGAGGTTCTTTTCGGGTAATGTTCGATTGCGCAGCTGTATATTCTCGCAGGCCTTCAGTTCTTTTTCTTTTCCCGAAGTGGATTCTTCGAAGAGGGGGCCAAGCTCTAGCTCTTCATCGGAGTCGCTCCCAAATGTAGGCACTTGTGACCCGGTAATGTTAACCATGTGACAATTGCCGGCAGTTCTTTCAAGTTCTTTAGTCGTATTTCTTTGCTCTCGGCGAATTTTACGTTTTTCCCGTTTAAATCGTTGTCGATTAGCGACGTATCCTTGCCACCATCCATTGAAAGCTTTGCAATCTTGGGTGGAATGTGAGACCTTCTGATGGTATAAGCAATAAGAGGGATGCATTTCTACCGCGCCAGTAACTTTTTCTTCAGAGGGTGGTAGCTTCATGCCCATCGATATGGCCTTAGCAAATTTCTTTTTTATCTTGAATTGGCTTTTGTCAGTGGTGGAGGCATTTTGCTCCAACGGGATCATTTCGGCTCCTTCCTCAAGTCGCTGATGCTTGGCCCTTTCGAATATAGCCGTCTCGCGTTCTCGATCAGCCTTGCTTTTCAACCGTGCTTCATTAAGAAACGCGCTAATCATTTCAACTGGTAACCCTGGGGTTCTTGATTCAGCATTTGCCCCCAGCGTTTCAGTGCCAGAAGTTCCTTCATCGTTCGTGGTCGAATGGGAGATCATATGACAGCTTGCTACATATTCGTCAGACTCATCCGTTGAACTTTCTCCTTCATCTTCTTTTTGGAAGACGTGATCAAGGAAATCTTGGAGCGTGATGGGAGTTCGCGCCTTTTGGTTATATTCATCCAGCGCATCGATTTGCTTTTGTAAGTCCGTGCGCTTGTCGCCAGGCTTCACGGGCTTCTTAGATTTCTTCTTCTTCTTTTTCGAAGATTTTGACGGCTGGCTATGAACGCTTGAACTACTACCATCGGTCTTCGGAGTCGGTCGTGGCTTCAACATCCCCTCAATAACCTGCGGTTCCAAGGGGTTCTTCCACTTGACCGCTGGGCAGGTTTGAAGATCATTTAGCATTCTCCTCGTTTTGGCTGATAATACAACCTCCCAGGGAGCCTCTTCAATGACGGAGCACGTTGCCCCTGGCGTATTCGTCCCCTTATAGGTGTGGGGCTGCGGAGGGTTCACCTTCCATTTGTCAGATAGCGCAAATTTGCCCTGACGGTACTGATTCTCCAGCCAATTTTTGAAGACGTAACAGTCTTCGATTAGATGTCCCAACACTCTATGATAAGGGCAGTAATTAGGATCGTTAACGTCACTTGGTTGCGACGGACGTTTTGGATCTGGCAGATTTATGAGCCTGTTGCGCAATGCCAGCTCGAATAACCTCCTTGTTTTATCACGGGGGAGGAGTAAGCACGTCCCATCCTGTCCTCAAGGGGTACGTACGGGCATGTATTATTTGGACGAGCAACCGGCTTCGAATCGTTCGGTTGTTGTTGGGCATTAGCGACGACGATCGCTTTTCCCTTTCCTTTGTCGTTTCGGGAATCCGGCTTCGGGAGAGGGGGTTTATGGCCCATCTGGTCCATCTGCGCCAATTTGTCGATCAAAGCCTGGAAGGAAGTCGGCTTGAAGAACATCATAAATTGTGAAATGGTTGCTTGTGGATCGAGTGTTCCAACAAACATTCCCACCGCAGGGGCTTCTTCTATGCGCTGTTCACACTTAGACCATAGATTACGCCACCGTATAGCGTACTGAACCCATGTCTCGCCGGGTTTTACCCTGGCATTGATCAGTGCCGTCATCGGGGTACGCTCACTGGCACTTGCAAAGCGTTGGGTGAAGAGTAGCTCCATCTCCGCAAAGGTTTTTATAGAGTCGTTGGGAAGCTCAGAATACCATTCAAACGCCGTATCAGATAAACTTCCAACAAACTGGTGAAGCAAAAGCTTGTCGTCGCCGCCGGTATTACCGCAAAGAGCCCTGAATTGGGCCACATGTTGATGGGGATTGCCGGTCCCCTTGTAGACATGAAACTTAGGAATTGTGTAACCTGGCGGGTACTTGATTTGGTCATACCAGCCCGGATATGGCCGTCCCGTTTTTACAACGTGGCCGGCTGCTTCGGCCGCCTGATGCACCCGTATTTGTTGAGCAATATATTCATCCAAATCAGCTTTTGATATGGTATCCTCTTTAGCTGCGGATAGAGCCTGTGGAGGATTCGATGTCTCTCCCCTATCATCTTCAAGAATGATCGGGGGATCTCCAACAGGTGGATCTGGTTGAATCATCATACCCACTACATCCTGGAACAGGAGGGCCATTTTCTTTATGTTGGCTGCCTGTTCCGCAGCCTCTTTGTCTCTCTTTTCCAGTGTTCGGCGGAGGAACTCAGCGTCGGTCTCTTCCTCTTGGCGTTCATCTAAGGACGTTTCAGGATTCTCTTTTGGCCCCGTGAGTGCAGCCATTGTAGTCATCATCTCCTGGGGCTTTTGTTGCTGCTCCTGAGACTTGGTCACTGACCGGGTAAGCGGTCGGTGGCCCGTTGATATGCGGCTATCCTCCTTTCCCGATGCCACATAAACTGTATGAACTATCATGCCCCCGGACTTAGGGCGTTTAGGCTCACCACCTTTGGCATTTGCCGCGGGCGCGGGGGTTTTCTCCGGCCTTCTTCTTTTGTGGACCGTTGAAGTTGAAGGGGCCGTTGCAATGGGCATCTTGGTGATCGTTGTCCTCTGCTGTTTAATAGGACGGTCCTTTTCTTTTTGCACCTTCATTTTCTTTCGTTGACGGGAGTGATCCGTGTCGATAACGGCGTCTTGAACCCTCCTCCAAACTTTATAAATTCTTGAGGACAGCAGTTGAGGGGGATGTTCTTGCTTTGTTTCTAGGACTCTCTCCGCAGGCGGAGGAGATCTTTTCAGTATAGCGGTTGGAGAATTCTTCCGTACCCTCCTCAGCAGTTCAAAGCTGTTCCCAGTTGGAACAGCAGCGTTGACTTCCACCACTGGAGCCGGTGGAGTTAGTCCTGAGGGGGAGTTTCCCCCTGCCTTCCTCACTCGTTGCCAATGGCGACGTCGAGCATGACGAGCCGTTGGGACTGGCTCGGAGATTGAGACATCTTCTTTTTGCCCCCTGTTTGAATGAGGCGTCGCTGGTGTTAACCTCTTAAAGACTGAGGTTGTCTTTTGAGGGGTGATATTCAACCTGTCGAAGACAGATCCTTGAGCAGGGGCAGGAGCAGGAATCGTCAGTCTTGAAAAGACTGACTCTTTGACAGGGGAAGCCGCCTTGACGACTTCTGAAGCAGCAGCTGTTGCCCCCCTTTTGACAGCCATTTTAGAGTTCAGATTTAGCCTGGTGAAAACAGAGGCTGTCGGTTTGGTAGCGGGCGACCCGTTGACAGGGGCCGTCGTAGTAGTGAGCCGGTCGAAGACCGACTTTTTGTTCACTTCCGGAGCAGGTATTGGCATAGGGAAGCTTGTTGGTGGGATCATGGTCCCGAAGAACAGGCCAGTGGTGGCTTGGGTCACCTGGTCTATCGGCAGAGCGAGGAAGGAAGCTGCTTGGGGCCCATATGCTACACCTCCAGGTGAGGCGGAGCGTCTGTTGCATTGGCACTTTGAGCAGTTGGTGCAATTAGAGGCCATTGAATCTTGAGTTCTGCGCTAGGCAAAAGACCAAATCTTAGTAACTTGAAATCCGAAGGCAACCATTTAACAAACCACGATTGGTTCGCGAAGACGACACACGAAGTGTGGAGTGGAAAGAGGAAAAGGACCCACCGGGCGTGCCAGAATCTGCCCCGAACCTCAGGCACGTGACGTCCTAACGTCTACGGCCGCCGTTCGGAGGGGAACAGATTCTCACCGGGCGTGCCAGAATCTGTTCCCCTCCGAACGGCGGCCGTAGACGTTAGGACGTCACGTGCCTGAGGTTCGGGGCAGATGCTATTTGGTTTTATCCGTCTATCTCTCCGAAGATGCCGAGTTGATTTACGGCACCGTATATCGGAGGTTTAGACGGACGCGGCCGATGTAGCAGACTTCGTCAGATTCCCCCTCAGGGTGAGGGGTTTTTGATTGTGGGGACGCTCTTTCCTACAGGCGCAAGCCCCTGCAGTTAATTACGCTACCGCATCGCGGTAACAACTTTCTCCTTCTCCAGAATTTCACTTCGTGTCGTATGTGTTTGTTTTGTTTGTGGTTGCCCGTGGATTGTGTACGGAGACTGAGTAATATCGTCACCCGTAGGACGTGGATTAGTCCAAATCCGTATTTGCTTAGATTTGGGTTTGGTGTTTTTAGTTTAAGGATGCATTAGTCGCGTTGCGACTAGGATCAACTTAAACGTTCATCAAGGATACGCTAGTCCTGTTTTGGACTAAGATCGACCTGACGTAGTGATTGATTTAATTATCCGGCCGTCGGGACTCGTCACCTCTCTGACGTCGTTGAGGGATTACAACGACATACGTCTGAGGAGTTCCGAGATGTACCCTTGAACCAAAGTTGGTTTGGGATTTTATTGTTTATTTAGATGTCTAAGGACACGTTAACCGTATTTAGGGTTAAGATCAACTTAGACGGGACCGTTTAGATCCGACAAAAGAGCGTTTGGGCCCTATCGTGTCAGTTTAGGGACGTAGCGGTCCATATTCCAGTTTAGGGACGTGGTGGTCCATTATTAGTTTAGGGACGTTTCGGTCCGTCGCCAGTTTAGGGACATAGTGGTCCGTCATTAGTTTAGGGACGTTTCGGTCCGATATTAGTTTAGGGACGTTTCGGTCCGATTTTAGTTTAGGGACGTTTCGGTCCGATGTTAGTTTAGGGACGTTTCGGTCCAATATTAGTTTAGGGACGTCTCGGTCCACGAGTTTAAGGACCCCGCAGTCCATATCGATGTATGGTCGTCGGGACCCGTCACCTCTCTGACGTCGTTGAGGAATTACAACGACGGATGTCAAAGGAGTTCGGAGATGTACCCTCGAACCGGATGTAAATTGATTTAGGAGAGCAGCTGTACTCAGTCAATTTAATTTAAGGACTTATGGCCACGATTGGGCTAAGTCCATTTCAACATGGCATTTTTTTATTTAGGCTCTACCCACAGAAGACATAGGATATCAGTTTATTTTAGGCCCTGCCCATTTGCGAAGTATTTACTTCGTTTGGGCTTTGCCCCTTTTTTTTTAAAATGCATAGCATTCTGAATATTTTTGTTTGGGCTCTGCCCATTTATAAATGATGCAAAGCATCTGTTCTTGTTTGGGCTCTGCCCCTTAAAATAATGCATTTGCGCTTTGTTGAGCCTGTTAGGCCTTCTTTTAATTGGGCTTGGCCCTTTTTTAATGCATCTGCGTTTGCGCTAAGTAATGAGCGCAAGTCCATATGGTGATGACACGTGTCGTGCTTTGATGAGCGCAAGCGCACCAGCGTAGTGCAATGCGCTGTTGCGCTGCTGACACGTGGCGCGCTCTCAGCGAGTTGCGCCAATTTCAGAGAGCAAAGCTCTATCTCAAGGGCGCTTAGCACAAGTGGTTTTATGGCCGACACGTGGCGCTCTCTCAAGAGCGCAGCGGCGCAACTTGGAAGTGCAAAGCACTAAGAATCTTTTTAGATTCCAGAAAGGAAGTGCAAAGCACTGTTTAAGTTCTTGATCTAGATCAGATCAAAGAAAAATAAACTTCTTCTTTATTCGAAGAACCAGAGGTTCACAAAAGTGCAAAGCACTATTCTTTTATTTTTTACATTGTTTTTAAAGAACCAAAGGTTCACAAGAAGTGCAAAGCACTGTTTTCTTTTTTATATAAAGATCATTGATCTCATATATATATATATATTTTTTAGACTAATGGTCTTTTAGAAGGAATTTCTTCTAATCCACGAAGGTTCTTTACCTCTTTCTTGAAATCTTCTCGGAGTTCTTTCTGTTTAAGGTTCTTGAATTCTCAAAAAAAAACTCCCTCCTTTGAATTGAGGCCTAAGGTCCTTTTTATAGTGCTCACAAATTAGTTAAATTTGTTAAAGAGATCATCCTCTGAGTGATTTGGGGAATTTTCCCTACCGTTGGATCTTTGATCCAAGGGCTTCTGCTTTGCAGAAGAAAATCTTCTTGTTTCAACAAGAACAGAAAAGATTTCTTAAAAATCTTAATTTAATTTGGCGCAGATGCCCCAGCGCGTGACGCGTGTCACGTAGCACAGAGCGCAGCGCAACTGCGCTGACACGTGTCGCGCAGCGCAGAGCGCAGCGCAACTGCGCTAGCGCATCTGCGCTGACACGTGTCGCGCAGCGCAGAGCGCAGCGCAACTGAAGCGTTGCTTCAGGCAAATAGAGCTCTGCTCTGATTGGGCGCGTCTTCTTGGGCGCAGCGCTGATACATCTGCGCCTGACACGTGGCGCGTTGCGCTCAGCGCAAAAGATCTGAAGCGTTGCTTCATTTATTAAATTTTTTGAGAATCAGAAGCGCCGCTTCATCTCCTCTTTTCAAGTCAAACTTGTATTCCCAAAATTCTGATTTCCCGGGCCTTGGCAACGATTTCATTGTGCACAGAATTTTCTGTGCTTGGGTCTATATATATAACTCAAGGCTGAGCCTTTTCTTCTCTCATTTTCAGAGAACTTCTTCGATCATGGCTTGCAACCGCCCTCATGCCTGCCGACAACCATGGGAGGTGCCGATCCGGGACATCGTTCCTCGTTTTGCTGCACGTCTGGTGGACCCTTCTCTCTCGGACGAGCAATGCGACGCTGCAATGCACGAGCTTTTGACTCGTGTGGGGTCTCCTCTCCCTCCGAATTCCATTTGGCTTCGGATGATCCTTGCCTCGGCGCTTGCCGACATTCCCCCTCCTCCAGCAGAGATGTCCTCAGCAATGCTGGATGCCGCCGAAGATAAGATTGAGTGCTTTCTCGAAGCGCACTTGATCACCAAACCTTTGAGGGACTGCTCTTTCCACTTGCTGAGCCAGATACGGGCTCGTCGAGTCGTTATCGCCACTCTCTCCCAGGAATGCGGCGTCGACCGTTGGATGGCTACTCCTCGGGAAGATCGCCGCTTCGACGCGATGGAGAAGGCGGAGAGGGAGCTGAATAATTTTCTTTTTGTTTTTGTGAACCCTTGTCTCTCTGATCCCGTATTCGGTGATCTTTTTTAAATTTAATAATAAATAAATGTTTTGATTAAGTATTCTATTATCTGTTAAGTGTTCCTTTATTTGAACTCTTTGTTGTGCTTGTGCATCGTATTTTAATTTGTTGTTATCAAGTGCATGTAATTTTGCATGGCTAAATTGCCTTTGGCACTTAGCCCCTTTTTCTGCGCTAGCGCATCTGTGCTGACACGTGTCGCGCAGCGCAACTGTGTTGCCAAGTGTCGCACAGCGCAGAGCGCAGCGCGGCGCTTCCTTTAACAGAGCTTTGCTCTAATTGGGCGCGCTGCGCTAATGTATCTGCGCTGGACACGTGGCGCAGAGCGCTAGCGCAAAGGATCTGAAGCGTTGCTTCCTTTAAACAGAGCTTTGCTCTGATTGGGTGCGCTGCGCTAATGTATCTGCGCTGGACACGTGGCGCAGAGCGCGCAGCGCAAAGGATCTGAAGCGTTGCTTCCTTTAAACAGAGCTTTGCTCTGAGTGGGTGCGCTGCGCTAATGTATCTGCGCTGGACACGTGGCGCAGAGCGCGCAGCGCAAAGGATCTGAAGCGTTGCTTCCTTTAAACAGAGCTTTGCTCTGAGTGGGTGCGCTGCGCTAATGTATCTACGCTGGACATGTGGCGCAGAGCGCGCAGCGCAAAGGATCTGAAGCGTTGCTTCAAAAATTTAAATTTTGAATTCAAACAGAGCTTTGCTCTGATTGGGCGAAACAGTGCTCATTAGGTTATGAGTACACCGGACAGGACTCGCCGGGAACATGCTAGTTGGTATTATATCTATCGTCAGATAGTTCCCTGGTGACATGTGTACAGGTTAGTTCATCGACCTGAGATCGTCATTTGTCTCGTGTGAGTTCCCACTGTACTTTGATTACTACCCTACCACGGCTCAAAGGAGTCATGCAAACAGGTTTTAGTTGGGTACAGTCCCGAGCCACATGGAGGCAGTGAGAGGATCGGCATGGGTTTCGTCTCTCCCGGTATTGGGGGCAAGGTCGCACTGTGTCTAGGAGAGCCATTACACGAAGTCCTTGGTCAAGGCAGGAGATTTACTGGTAGGTATTCCAGTAGTATCTCAGGGTGTTCTGGGCTACACTCCGACACGACTTGTACCGCTTTTGGGGGTCTGACTTTTACCAACCCCCTAGGCCCGCCATGCGATGCTCATAGACGAACGGACCGGACTGTACGGATATTGTCACTGACAGGCTCAGTAGGGTAGGATGAGTTTGCTCATCGACCTCCCTTTTGGTCAATACCTGGTAGCCCGTTACGTACAGCTAGTACCTCTGACGTGCTAGTGGTTAAATCCACAGCCAAAGTATTGACGAGTCTTTAGAGTCCCCCACAGACAGTTTCTCAAGTTTCGGGCGAAACGTTATAGAGGCCGATGATATATGGCAGGGTCCGATTATATACGTGCAGTAGTGCACGGATCATGATCGGGCGGATCATACTAGTGGGCTTTGGTTTAAGCCGGATCCTAGTATTAGATTTGTTGGATTACTTTAGTCTCATCGCATTCGCATTCAGTCGGAATGCGGATGCAGATATGTATATACAGGTGAGGGGTATCCTTGTGATCCGTCATGAGTTTATTTTAGATGTTGCCGTATTTTTTTATTGTTGTAAACATTTGGGTTAATATTTACAAATGGAAATTATGAGCTTGAAATCATCATTTGGAGCATTAATTGTGACACATGCACAAGTGATGACTCATGGTCTCTTTCTTTGTGCATGTGTCACATAATGTGATGGATTTGTGAGTTGATTTGATGAAAGGAGAGAGAGGGGCAGCCATAGAAGAGGTTGGTCTTGTATTATTTTCATTAGAGCTCTCTCTCATATTATCATATCAACAAGAAAAGAAAAGAACCTCTACTTCTTCTTCTTCCTCTAGCTTAAAATCTCCATTAATGGCATCATCTCTAACCTCCATCCAAGCAATGGATGCAAGAGACAAAGTGATCACAAATATTCTCTACAACACCTTGGACACGTCGGCTAGCACACTTCGTGCCCGAGTTGCTTCGGATGAAGCGGGAGCCCGTAAAAAGAATAGTAGATGTGGTGCCCTTTCCGATGAGAAGATCAAGACATGAGATGCCGCGAGGAGCTTGGGATGGTGGCCAAAGACCGAAGGACACGGATTGATTGGTATAGCTTTCCAACCCTTTCTTTAGTTGCTAGTAGTAGGTTAATGGTTCGATCCGGGTTTTAAGCATACGATAGCGCCGGTTTCTAGTTTAGAAAAATTTTCGTTTCCGCATTTTGGCCTCGGAAAGACGGCCGGGGCGCTACCGTAGACTTACATGGTATCAGAGCCACGCCATTAACCTTTACTAGCTTGCTCTAACGTATTTAAAATATCGATCGAACGAATTTTCTAAAAACTGCATTTCCAAGTCACAGTTTCTGTCGAATTTTTCCTGTGGTCAAAAAATTATTTAGTGTGCTACAGAAAATCAGGCAGGTTTTTTTAGGAGCACTGTAGAAAATTGGTTGCCTGAACCCACTGTAGCGCCGCTGAACCACGGCATGACCCTTGTATTGGCCGCGGTTCCGCCGCAACACTGTAGCTTTAGGGCACCAAAATTTCTACAGTGCTCTCTGACATGGAATTGGGGTTCCTGGTACTTTTTGTTTGGGCCCAGATTTGTTTGAGTACTGGGAATTGTGCTTGGGGCCCACTTCGGGGAAATTTTGTCGATTGAAAATTTTAAACATGTTAGTTCACAGTATTTACATTATATCTGCGACCGTGAATGTCATTCGAACGGTCAATCTTGTCTAATTGCTATAGCTCTTTTAGACGGATTTGTGAACGTGACATTCACGTTGATGTTCCGTGTTGTGCTGTGTGGTTGCGGATTTGTCGTGGTGGATAGCCTGGATGCAATGGTAGTACAGTTTGGTTGTATTTGTACATTTGATATTGCGGGGTGAGCGTCCGACATGTGGACTGCCGTCGCTGCCTGTTTGTATATTATTCTTTTTGGGGACGACCGGGCTGAGGTCGATGTACCCGCTGTATATATTTTACTTTCTGTACTAGGATTACCTCGCGGAGGGGTGCACGGGTAGCCGGGTTCTAGAGGGCAACGGGCCCGCATCTCATGGCTTTGAGACGGAGGGGGCTTCACTCTAGAATTGGCGGGCTATTCGCCGCACTCGTAGGGGTACAGGTTGACCCAAAGAGGGGTGCTCAAGTTACCGGATTCCGTGAAGTGCTGGGTGGTCCATTCACGTTGTTGAAGGGGGCTGCCTCGCTTCAGGTTTTGGCGGGTAACTTGCCGCGCCCGTAGGGGTCTAGGATTTCATTGCACAGGCTATCCACACGACCAGGGGAACGTCGGGTTTCAGTATCGACTCTATGAAACTCGGGGATCCCAGATTATCTCTATTGTTCTGTGATGCTTATTACATTTCTGTGATGTTACATTTTATCACGCCTTGAGCGAATATTATATGTTGATATATATACTAGTAGATGTTGTATATGTTTTACACCCGCGCTAGTCCAGTCCCCGCTCTGTCGTTAGTTAAGTAACCTAACGGGTGATGACGGGACCCAGTGGCGAATGCGGATGGCATATACGTACATCGTATTTTCGTTCTTTTGTGGTGTGATTAATTGATGGGACTGCATTGATTCGGATCAATGCATGCTAAACAAACCTATTCTGATGTTGTTGGAACATTTTTCAAAAAAAAGCTGTTATTGCAAGGACGTTCTCTTTTGTTTTGCACAGCGGTATTCGGTTATGAATATCCAGTACCTCAGTCGACGAGGTAAGGGCCGAGATCCCTTCACCGGGAGTGACCCTTTGGACAGAAGTTTGCGTCAGGGTAATAACTTCACTATAGTCGATTATTTTTGCTTTGCATCGTGGTATTCAGTTGGAATATCCTGCACCTCATTCTACGGGGAAAGAGCCGAGATCCCTTCACCGGGAGTGACCTCTTTAGCAAAGGTTTTCGCCACTATAATTTTATAAAAAACTATCCGGTTCCTTCAACGATATCAAGTTCATTATGTTAAAGGTTTTTCGCCAAAAACCAGCCGTAACCCTCCGTCATTTCAGATTAGTATTGCTTAGTATTCGCGCTACGTTTGTCGTTGCTATTTGCCGAGGCGTAGTGTGCGGTAGCTCTGTAATGCTTTTCTGTCGCATGGATATGTGGATTGGTTAGGACGGTCGTACGACTTTGTTGATTATTCGTCAAGGGTCGTGTGGGTGGGTTTAACGCAATCAAGATAATGACGGGTTGAACTTGACTAGGACCTTTTGATTTGTTGATTATTCGTCAAGATCACTTGGGTCCTAGGGGTAAAAATCACATTGGGAGTTTCTAAAGAAACTGAAACTTGCCAGATATGCGCATACCTTCTGGAGTGTGGTGACTTGAGTGGATTCCATCAAGTTATCATGCGATGATAGTTGGATCCCGATTCCCACTGATGAGTTGGTTTACTCCTCGGGTGATCCCGACTAATTCTTCTTTCAGGTTTGGAGGAGGATTTGACGATACAGTGGGAGTTTTCCTGATTGGATAAAGTGATAACCATTCTGATCTAGGTTAGAGTGCACGCTGAGTGTTTCTTTTCTCTCTCTCTCTGGCAGCGACCATGACCCGACCCTTTACTATGACTTGGTGACCAGATTAACCGAACCTTCTTAAAACACTGGTTTTTGGATTGTCTGAGTTGCATACCTCATTGCCACTCCTACTTTTACCCTTTTCTCCAGAACACCCCGTATTACTACGAACATCTACTTCCATTGGATAAAACTATCGTATGGTTATATACGAACTCGAAGGAACTTGTTCCAGATTCGAGGATGGTTTCTGGTTCTGGAGAAAACGAATAGGACTATTCAGTTGTCTTTTCCTTTTACCTTCTCTCAGGTTGCGAGTACTCCTTGGATTAGGACAGTACACCTATTACGCTTATTGGATAGTCTTCTTTCAAACCATAGACAGGTGCCGAACGGTGGGGAATGAAGAAAACCAATTAGCCTAACGATGGTTTACAGAAGGTAATAAGTTAAGACAAATAAAGGGATTAGTAAGAGGGCAAAGTAAATTGCGACTGCTGTTCACGACCAAACCAAGTATTTCATCGCCACTCCTACATCACCTTTGTATTTCTCCAGAACACTCCGTATCACTATGAAGATCCATAGTTTATTGGATACTCCATCGTATGATTATATACGAACTCGAAGGAACTTGTTCCAGTTCGGGGATGGATTCTGGTTCAGGAGAAATAGAAATAAGGTTTATTCAGTTGTCTTTTATCTTTACCTTCTCTCGCATTGCGAGTGATCCTAGGATTAGGACAGTACACCTATTACGCTTATTGGATAGTCTTCTTCCAAACTATAGGCTGGTGCCGAACGGTTGGGAAGGAAGAAAACCATTTGGCCTAACGAAGGTGTACAGAAGGTAATGACTAAAGACAAATAAAGGGATTTGGAGAGATGGCAAAGAAATATACGGTTACAGTTGTGAATCTGATAATGGAAGAGGCATTGCTAGGAATACCCGGATCCCCCTTCAAAACATATTCATGTTTCAGTTTCACTGTGCATTGTTAATAGAAAACTGATTTCCCAATTAGACACTTGCTCTAGGGTATGTATTTACCAGGTATGATTCTCACATCTGTATGGTTTTACAGATGATGAGTGGGAGTAAGTTATTGGGAATTAGGTGATCATCCTCATTATATCGGGATTCGTTGTAATTGGTGATATTTGAGGAAATCGCCTGGGTTGTTTGCCGGACGACAAATATTTGGTTTTGAATATCCGTTGTTATGCACCAATTTCAAATTGATATATCTGTTCGTCTATTTTTATAGAGTGAGATATACCTTTTTGAAATTATGTCCATGACATTTACCTATATCAGTGGATGGTTAGGTAAGGAGCATTAAACAGCGGTGTAATTCTTCTTAACCATAAGTACAGTTTTCAACCTACGACACATAGGGAATGAGTTATTAGACTCAGGGGACTTATACAGAGTATTGTATATTGTCCAGTGTCCATGAGGACAGAGGGGTTGGTACTTGTACTATATTCTGTTTACTTATGACATCTCTAGTCCTTAGACATGTGTTTCGTGGAAATGCAAGGTCTAAGTTTTGAGAAGTTATAGGTATAAAAGTAAAGTAGAGAACCAGATGTTGCAAGTATCGGGATTCTTCAAGGTGATCGAAGATGTAGATACTTGTGTATAGTATTCAGTTGATAGTAATGATTAAGAGAACTTGCTTCTCTTTCAGGTTGCTCATAATTGGAAGCACTCCTAAGTTGAGTAATGCTGATCGGCCTCTTTCCATTTAGTTGACATGCACTGGAGACAGCTGCATGATTTGAATCTGGTTCCAATAAATCAGTGCCTCTGTTTCTATATTGGATATAGAATAGTTCATATCTTAACAATGTTAAGGTACGGGGAGTTGTCCGGCTTATGCTTAAAACCAGACCCTGGATAACTTAAGGCACGTTTCTGTAATGGCTGTTTGTGGTTGACCCGGGCTATGACGAGGGTTGACTTTCTACCATCTGGAAGATCAATAGTGATATTGTTCTTGACTCGCCGCAGTTTTAATAAAAATGGATTTTTTCAAAAAACAGTAGTGGGAGTATGGTAGAACTGGAGGTGATTCCAGAACCGCAAACGATTACTGAAAATTTCATAAGAACCTAAAGATTCAATCTGGTTTGACATTCCATTGGCCACTCCGCAGATATGGTGGGTAACCTCAGGCACCCGAGAGGTACTCCGGTAGCCTCAAGGACGGTGACAGGGAGGTTCTTGTTTACCCAGACTTGCCATTGCTGTTGTTCCAGACTGTGAGACCCGGCAGGAGGATGAGTATAGCGTCGTTCTAAATCAGCTTTAGAAGTGTACGTGTATATGACTCTGCCAGAGGGTTGTCGTAGTCAGTGGGAGCAGTGGAAGCATAGTGGGCAGGTAGCTTATGTCTATTTATGGACTAAAGCAGATATAGCGGAGATAGATCATCTATTTCTGATGTGACAATCATAGGTTTGACTTCATCAGAATAAGGGATGGATCTGTTAAGAAGGTAGTAGGGTGTGATGTCCTGGTATTTGGATGACATACACATAGTAGGAAGTGAAATTCCTATACTACGATCGATTATATTTTGGTTGTCACACAGCGGTTTCTCCATATAGGATATAGATATAATATCAGATATTCTGGTTACTAGATCTATGGTTTTAGATCTGGATTTGGGTAGTATCCCAATCTGGGTACTTAGAGAGCATTCTAAAGTTGTTTTGGAATGGACGACTCCTGGCACGGTAGTGTACCTGCAGGTGATGGAGCTACCCTCTCTAAAGGTGTCTTACAGACTAAAGGGGAGAGGGATGTGCATGATTGGAAGATCACTTGCTTAGGCAATTGAGTTGATCATGAGATGTCAAGTACCACACCAGATATTGTTTTTGCACGAGATGCAATAAGTTGATATTGATCCTATCCTGGAGAAACATTCGGAAGCAGTTTTAGAACATAAGTGGATGTTCTAGGGAAATGATAACGGCAGCCTCCTTCGGGAGACGGTTATCATTCCAGGCTTCCAAGGTGACCTGGATGACAGAGTGACTGTCAGACTTATAGTTTTCCCTCTGACGAGGGGCAGTATTTTGGACAGGTGGTCCAAGCGGATACTGAGGGAGGTGTGGCGCAGGATACTGATTAAGTTCAGTTGACGATACAGTCTAAAAAGTTTGGATTTGGAGTTCATTTATGAACTAGGTCCCATCAGATATCCAGACATATTCTAAGACAGGTATTGCTCATTTCGGGAGATGGTTTTCTCCGCGAACTTGAGAAAAAGAGAGACATAGAAAGAAACATCAGGACGGATCCACTAGCTGAGGCTATTTCTCGAACGCAATAGTTTCGCAAATGGGCTTTGTGAGACTGATCAGTAGAGGAGTTGGGTGTTCGGTATCACACGGGCTGTGAGTATGCGACATCGCAATAATTAGCCTTGAGTGCAAGTGGGAGATTGTTGGATATAGTGCCCTCAGAGTCAATTATTGGATCGCATGCATGTGATTGCAATGATTGAGGGAGGACCTATACCGGTAGGACAGTCTTACTCGAGAGGTTTGTATACTATCTTGTTTGTCTTTATCATCGTGTACATGCTTTAGGTGACATTGTAGTTTACTATTACACGTTGATAGAGAATAGTATGCTACCATGGTTTGTCTTTATCATCGTGTACTGCTTTAGGTGACCTTACAGGTCGCTATTACACGTTGATAGAGCCCTTAGGATTCTTGCTTGACTACCAGCAGTATGATGGCGATCATATACGTGAGAGTTGGGTAGTCTATAAGCACATCCTTAAAGTGGTCCCTAGTCGTGGAAGTTTCGAGACTGGGCATCGATACTCCATTAGTAGACTAGTATATACAGTCGAGACCCCGACGAGGGGCGGTGGCTGGTCTCACAAGCCATTGGTGTCAGTTGGTTCACCTAAGATGTATAAAGGTGCTCATTGGGTTATGAGTACACCGGACAGGACTCGTCGGGAACATGCTAGTTGGTATTATACCTATCGTCAGATAGCAGTTTCCTGGTGACAAGTGTACAGGTTAGTTCATCGACCTAAGATCGTCATTTGTCTCGTGTGAGTTCCCACTGTACTTTGATTACTACCCTACCACGGCTCAAAGGAGTCGTGCAAACAGGTTTTAGTTGGGTACAGTCCCGAGCCACATGAAGGCAGTGAGCGGATCGGCAGGGGTTTCGTCTTTCCCAGTATTGGGGGTGAGGTCGCGCTGTGTCTAGGAGAGTCATTACACGAAGTCCTTAGCCAAGGCAGGAGATTTACTGGTAGGTATTCCAGTAGTATCTCAGGGTGTTCTGGGCTACACTCCGACACGACTTGTACCGCTTTTGGAGGTCTGACTTTTACCAACCCCCTAGGCCCGCCATGAGATGCTCATGGACGAACGGACCGGACTGTACGGATATTGTCACTGACAGGCTCAGTAGGGTGTCAGGATGAGTTCGCTCATCGACCTCCCTTTTGGTCAATACCTGGTAGCCCGTTACGTACAGCTGGTACCTCTGACGTGCTAGTGGTTAAATCCACGGCCAAAGTATTGACAGGTCTTTAGAGTCCCCAACAGACAGTTTCTCAAGTTTCGAGCGAAATGTTGTAGAGGCCGTATGATATATGGCAGGATCCGATCATATACGTGAAGTAGTGTACGGATCATGATCGGGCGATCATACTAGTGGGCTTTGGTTTAAGCCGGATCCTAGTATTAGATTTGTTGGATTACTTTAGTCTCGTCGCATTCGTATTCAGTCGGAATGTGGATGCAGATATGTATATACAGGTGAGGGGTATCCTTGTGATCCGTCACGAGTTTACTTTAGATGTTGCCGTATCTTTTTATTGTTGTAAACATTTGGGTTAATGTTTACAAATGGAAATTATGAGCTAGAAATCATCATTTGGAGCATTAATTGTGACACATGCACAAGTGATGACTCATGGTCTCTTTCTTTGTGCATGTGTCACATAATGTGATGGATTTGTGAGTTGATTTGATGAGAGGAGAGAGAGGGGCAGCCATAGAAGAGGTTGGTCTTGTATTATTTTCATTAGAGCTCTCTCTCATATTATTATATCAACAAGAAAAGAAAAGAACCGCTTCTTCTTCTTCTTCCTCTAGCTCAAAACTTCCATCAATGGCATCATCTCTAACCTCCATCCAAGCCATAGATGCAAGAGACAAAGTGATCACAAACATTCTCTACAACACTTTGGACACGTCGGCTAGCACACTTCATGCCTGAGTTGCTTCGAATGAAGCGGGAGCCCGTAAAAAGAATCGTAGATGTGGTGCCCTTTCCGACGAGGAGATCAAGACCGGAAATGCCGCGAGGAGCTTGGGATGGTGGCCAAAGACCGAAGGACACGGATCGATCGGTATAGCTTTCCAACCCTTTCTTTAGTTGCTAGTTGTATGTTAATGGTTCGATCCGGGTTTTAAGCATACGATAGCACCGGTTTCTAGTTTAGAAAAATTTTCGTTTCCGCATTTTGGCCTCGGAAAGACGGCCGGGGCGCTACCGTAGACTTACAGTCGCTACTATCATCTCTGGTCCAAGAAGTTCCCTATCTCCGATGTCGTCCCAACTTAATGGCGATCGACACTTCCTTCCATACAATGCTGCAAAAGGTGCCATTCCTATGCTTACTTGGTAGCTGTTGTTGTACGAAAACTCCACAAGATGTAGGTGATCTTCCCACGATCCTTTGAAGTCTAACATACATGCTCTAAGCATATCCTCCAAGATTTGAATAGTTCGTTCCGACTGACCATCTGTTTGTGGATGATAAGCCGTGCTGAAGTTCAGACTTGTTCCCAAGATTGCTTGCAGAGTTTGCCAAAATTGCGATCGAAACCTGGTGTCACGATCGGAGACAATGCAGACCGGTACTCCATGAAGTCTCACAATTTCCTATATGAGTTCTTGGGTATCAGAGATAGTATATTATGAAGAGTTTAAATCTTTAAATAAATTATTACCTCCATGTACTTCTTTGCTAGTGTCTCAGTTGATTGGCCAACTCGAAATGGGATGAAATGAGCCGACTTTGTGAGTCGATCCACAATGACCCATACGGCATCGTTACCCTTTGTGCTGCGAGGAAGAGCAGTCAAAAAATCCATCGTGATGTGTTGCCACTTCCATTTTGGAATTGGTAACGGTTGAAGTAATCCAGCAGTCCTGTGATGTTCAGCCTTTACTTGCTGACACACCAAGCATTTTGTGACGCTTCTGGCTACTTCACGCTTCATTCCATGCCACCAATAATTCTGACGTAGATCTTTGTACATTTTGGTACCTTCAGGGTGTACTGAGTAGGGAGAGCTGTGAGCTTCTTTCATTAACTCTTCCCGAACAGGACCTTTTGGTACACACAATCTGCTGCCGTATCTCAAAGATCCGTCTTCATGGATGATGAAGTATGTTCTGAGTCCATTCTCCACTTGTTCTCTGATCTTTTGCAACTTAGCATCACTTGCTTGGGCTGCTTTGATCTGATTGACAATGGTTGATTGAACTTATAAATTCATCAAACTTGAAGTATTACCTGGCATGACCACTTCAATCTCCATCTGATGCAAGTCTTGTTGAAGCTTCCACTGAGCGGTGAGATTCATTGCTAATGGTTGGCGACTAAGTGCATCAGGTACTACATTCACCTTCCCTGGGTGATATTGCAAGTTGATGTCAAAGTCCGCCATGAGTTCTAACCATCTTCTCTGCCGCATATTCAACTCCTTCTGAGTAAACACGTACTTCAGGCTCTTATGATCTGTGTAGATGTTCACTCGTTCACCAAGTAGATAATGGTGCCAAATCTTGAGAGCAAAGATGACGGCTGCCAATTCCAAATCATGCGTCGGATAATTGCGCTCATGAATTTTCAGCTGTCTTGAAGCATAAGCCACAACTTTACCGTGCTGATGTAGAACACATCCTAATCCCTTACCGGATGCATCGCAATGCACTTCGAATCCTCCAGATTGATCCGGTATAACGAGAATAGGTGCTGATGTCAACCTTGACTTGAGTTCTACGAAAGCTTGTTCGCATGCTTCTGACCACACAAAATCTTCATCTTTACGTGTGAGCTTGGTCAGGGGTGTTGCTATCTTCGAAAATCCTTCAATGAATCTTCTGTAATATCCAGCTAGAACTAAGAAACTCCGAATGTCCTTCACTGACTTTGGTGTAGGCCATTCACTAACTGCTGAAACTTTTGCTGGATCCACCGAGATTCCTTCTCCTGATACGATATGTCCAAGAAAACTAACTTGCTTTAGCCAAAACTCGCACTTGCTGTACTTGGCATAGAGCTGATGTTGTCGAAGAGTTTCCAGGACAATTCGTAGATGTTCTGCTCTTTCCGATTCTTAGAATACACCAGGACGTCGTCGATGAAGATGACAACAAACCTGTCTAAGTACTCCCGGAAAACTTGATTCATTAGGTTCATGAATATTGCAGGTGCGTTGGTCACTCCAAATGGCATCACGAGAAATTCGTAATGTCCATAGCGAGTTCTGAAAGCTGTTTTGTGAATATCAGTTTCCTTGACCTTCACCTGATGATAACCTGAACGAAAATCCAATTTAGAGAAAACACAAGATCCACTTAGCCGATCGAATAAATCGTCGATGCGCGGAAGTGGATACTTGTTCTTTATAGTGACTTCATTCAAGGCTCTGTAATCGATGCACATTCTATATGAACCTTCCTTCTTCTTCACAAGTAGTACAGGTGATCCCCAACTTGAAGTGCTGGGACGAATCCATCCTTTCTCCAGTAATTCGTCCAACTGTGTTCGGACTTCCTTCAAACCTTCCGGACTTAAACGATAGGGTGCTTTGATCACCGGTTGTGCTTATGGTACTAAATCAATACTGAATTCAAGAGCTCGATCGGGAGGAAAACCTGATATATCGTCAGGAAATACATCGTCGAACTCTCGAACCACATCTGGTCTTGATTCTTCCTCCGCTTGAGCTTCTGCAACTACTGCTTCTCTTGGCTTCGCTTTGTAGGTACTTGGCTCCAGTGTACGGTCTCTGCTTTTGAAATAGAAGACCGGATGGTCTGGAATCTCGAATACTACCTTCCTTTGACGACAGTCAATGGTATCATAAAAAGTTCCAAGCCAATCCATTCCTAGAACCACATCAAAGTTCGGTATGTCCAGCACTATAAAGTTAGCATAAAACTCTCTGCTGCAGACGACGACTGGACACAAACGGTATCCCATGGTTGCCTTTAGAACGCCATTTCCTGAACTGATATTCCAGCTGGATACAAGCGGTGAGACTGGAATCGCATGAGTTCGAACAAACCGTTGCGACATAAAGCAGTGAGATGCTCCAGTATAAAACAGTGCTAGTGCAGGTAGTGAGAATACTAAGATTGTACCTAAGGTATATGGGATTTGTTTTAGGTATAGGAAAAATATGTGGATGTTCCCCTCCAAAAGACGCGGCGGCGACCGCGTAGGTCCGTCCTGCTTGAAATTCAGGGTAGATGCTAATTGGTGCTATCCGTCCACCTCTCCGAAGATGCCAAGTTGATTTATGGCACCATATATCGAAAGTTTAAACGGATGCGACCGATGTAGCAGACTTCGTCAGATTCCCCCTCGTTTGAGGGGTTTTTGATTGTGGGGACGCTCTTCCCTACAGGCGCAAGCCCCTGCAGTTAATTACGCTACCGCATCGCGGTAACAACTTTCTCCTTCTCCAGATGGTCACTTCGTGTCGTGGGTGTTTATTTTGTGTTTGGTTTCCCGTGGATTGTATACGGAGACTAATTTATGTTGTTGCCCGTAGGACGTGGATTAGTCCAAATCCGTATTTTCTTAGACTTGGGTTTTGGTTTGGGTTTAAGGATACGTTAGTCTTATTTGAGACTAAGATCAACTTAAACGTTTGTTAAGGATACGTTAGTCTAATTTTAGACTAAGATCAACTCAACATTTGTTAAGGACACGTCAGTCTAATTTTAGACTGAGGCCAACTTAACGGGATCGTTTAGATCCAACAAAAGAGCATTTGGACTCTATTGTTTAGTTTAAAGACATTGCGGTCAATTGCCAGTTTAGGGACATGGTGGTCCAAGGTTAAGGACATCATAGTCCGTGAGTTTAAAGACCTCACAGTCAAGGTTAAGGACATCATAGTCCATGAGTTTGAAGACCTCACAGTCAAGGTTAAGGACATCATAGTCCATGAGTTTAAGGACCCCACAGTCCAGTTTAAAAACATCATAGTCTGTGGAATGTATGGCTGTCGGGACCCGTCACCTCTCTAAAGACGTTGAAGGATTACAACGACAAATATCAGAGGAGTTCAGAGATGTACCCTTGAACCAATTTTGGTTGGGAGATCTATAGTCCAATTTGCGACTAAAGTCTGTTTAAAGGTTTATGAGCATATGGACTCAGTTGATATGAGTTAAACATTTTATTGTTCTGGCTATTGAGCCTTTATTTGGGCTTGGCCCTTTTAATAATGCTAAGCATTGGGCTCTGACATTTTTGTCTTGTATTGAATGCATAGCATTTATCAGAACAAAATATGTTCTGACAGTGCGCCATGTGGCGCGTCAGGCGCTTTGCGCCAAGGAAAGAGCGCATTGCGCTTCTGTTGGATAGCGCACACGAGGAGGACACGTGTCGTGCTTAGCGCTAAGCGCTACTTTGTTAGCGCATTACGTTTTTAATTTATGAGCGCGCTGCACTAGTTTATGGGTGCGCCAGTGAGTGACACGTGGCGCACTTGGTGCCGAGCGCTAACCCAAGAGCGCAGTGCGCTATTTTCAGGAGCGCAAAGCGCAGATCGTGTCTATGGTTGACACGTGGCATGTTTGGGCGCTGAGCGCCGGTCCAAGGAGCGCAAAGGCGCAGTTCATGAGTGCAAAGCACTTTCTAATAGCGCAAAGCGCATTTTGATTAATTTTAATATCAAAGAACAAATTTATGTTCTTCAAAAGAGGCTTTGCCTTAAGATCCAAGAACAACAGTTCTTGTTTTTATAAAAAGGCTCTGCCTTTATAGATCAAAAGATCTGTGAATGAAGTAAAATACTTCTTTTTATATTTTTATGATTAGATCTTTTGATCTTTTCTTTTTAATCAAAGACCTTGGTCTTTTTATAGATCTAAGATCCTTTTAGAAGATGTTTCTTCTTTTTACGAGATGATTTCATCTCTGTTGTTCAAGAATTAATTCTTTACCTTTAAAGATGAAGAAATGATCTTCTTTCTTCTAAAGGCTTTCCTTTCTTTCTCTTTAAGTTTTTCCCAAAGTTTGCAGAGGGTTTTCTCTATGTGAGACTTGAAGTCTTGGGTCCTTTATATAGGGCCAATTGATTTGTTAAATCAGTTTAAGAGATCTTTCTCTGATTGATTTGGGAATATTTCCCACCGTTAGATCTTTGATCCTAAGGCTTCTGTTTTACAGAAGATAATCTTCTTGTTTTAATAAGATTGAAAAATCTTTCCGTAACAGAATTTTAATTCTGATTAATTAATAATTTATTATTATTAGATCTTTTGATCTAACGGTGGGGAATTCTTTTAATTCCAGCGCTGGCGTACTTTGCGCTAGCGCACCTACGTTCGACACGTGGCGCGCAGCGCAACTGCGCTAGCGCATCCGTGCTCGACACGTGGCGCGCAACGCGGAGCGCAGCGCACCTGCGCTGGCGCACCTGTGTTAGACATGTGGCGCGCAGCGCAGAGCGCTGGATCTGAAGCGTTGCTTCAACTTTTAAATTTTGAATTTTGAAACAGAGTTTTGCTCTGATTGGGGGTGCGCTGCCTAGGACGCAGCGCTCCTGGCGCTGGCGTGTCTGCTTTTGACACGTGGCGTGCAGCGCGCAGCGCACGGGATCTGAAGCGTTGCTTCGATTTTTGAATTTTGAAATTTAAAACAGAGGTTTGCCCTGATTGGGGGAAACAAATGCCCCCCACCGTTGCGCTCACGTGGTGCACACGTGAGTGCAGCGGTGGCAACATCTGAGCCTTTGGATCAACTCAGAAGTTGAGGAGGCGGTTCAGCGCCTATAAATAGGACCTTTTGGTCCTCAGATGATTATCCATCTTCTTCTTAATAATTTTATTCAGAGCCTTGCTCTTTTGTTCAAGAACTTTCAAGAGTTAAAACTCTACTAAATTTAGGTAAAAATTAAACTAAATTAAATTAATTTTAATAAATTAGGGTTTTTACCCATTAACAGAGCCTTGCTCTTCATAGATCTTTGATCTAAAGAAAACCCTTTTAGGGTTTCATAAACAGAGCCTTGCTCTCATGAACCCATAGATCTAAACAGATCTTTTCTTAGGGTTTCTTAGCCCATGAGTCAGAGCTCTGCTCTTTCGACAATATGTAGATCTTTTGATCTTTTGATGAAGAACTCTTAAGAGTTTTTTCATGGATCTTTAAGATCCCAGAATTTTAATTCTCAAGAATTAATTTTCATTAATCTTTGATGGATTCTCCATCATCGTTACAGAGCTAGGCTCTTTAAGGAATTTTATTCCCTTGTGACCAGAGTTTGACAAGTGTCACTATGTTATAGAGCTTTGCTCTGAAAGGGAGATTTTCTCCTTCTCCCGAGAGATTTCTCATTCAATGAGAGTATTCTTTGAGGATTTATTCATTAATTGACAGTCTCATCCAATGATGAGGCTGTTTTATTAATTGATGCATTGTCATCTGAATTTTGTGGGTCCACCTTTGGTCCCCTTTCCACTGCATTGCAGTGTGGTACAAATTTTAAAGTGTAGCTCGGAATTTTAAGATTAAATTATAGTGCTGATAATTTAATTCTGTTATTTTTCGCAGGCGACATGTCTTTCGATCTTTCTTTCCCGTTTTTCCGTTCAGAGGGAGGATTCCCTGAGGCACCGGTGGACTGGGAGGTTCTTGTGCTCATTAGAGACTATGACCCGGAATACAAAAACCTTCACCTGTGGGGTAGGTGGTATGACCAAATTATCAAAGGTCGCCGAAGCTTCTCTTGTGCGACGCCATCAGAGCCGATCTCATCGATCTCATATGCAGATGTGCTCCCGGTGAACTATGCCGTGGAGGTCATTAATTGGACTTCGGAGGGTCTTCTTCAACCTTCGATTGCCGCCATACCCATGCAGCTGCCGGCAGCTTTGGATACTTTGGGGCGGCGCATATGCCAGGGCGAGTCGTGCCCTTGGGGATAACCCTACATCATCGGGTTGACCCCTCGACATTCGGCCGGGTATTTGCAGTGGGCCAGGTACATTTTATCAGTGAAGAAGGCGCACCTGCTAAAGACCGGTCTATACCCTGCGGTTTACGCCTGGATGTTCCAGTATTCTGCTCCACCGACATGGTGGATTAAGGTGTTTTTGGAGCAATGGAACATTCCAACCCACACCTTTCTTCTACTGGACAGAGAAGTCTCCATCTCCTTAGAAGAATTTGCTGAGATTTCCGGTTTGCCGGTTAGGGGGGAACACTACGAGGAGCTGCTTCCTCCGGACGAATATGTTTTTGCCACCAAGCCAGTGGTGATGGGCCTAACACCAAAGAACGTCATTTAGCACCAGTTTCCGAGTCTGATAAAGGTGCTGAATATGTACGAGAGTCTCTTCTTAGAATCCGGCGGCCGGGGGGTTAGTTTCACAGACTTTATTGCCCGGTTTCTTCGTCCGGAGATTCTATCGCAACGAGGCAAAAAAATTTCCAAGCTCGACGATCCTTTCGGTTTTGGCTTGGACCGTCGACCAGCACCGGAAGATGATCATAAGGGGTTTTATCTTCCCGATGCCGCGATCGTCCCTCTGTCGGAAATCGCCGCTCCGGGCATTGACGAGGAGACTTTCTTTATCGGGTTTCTCGGGATATGGTTGTATTGGTTCGCACTCCCCATGCACCCTCGCTATATGAGGCCGTCCGTCTTCTACCCAGCACATCGAATGGTGGCAGGAATACAAGTGGCCATCGGGATTGCCGGGCTGGCCCACCTGTACCATAGTCTTAGCGTGGCGGCAGATACAACTGAACCGGGGATGCAAGCTGCCAATTTCCTGATGCACTACTTTACTTCGTGGATGGAAATGCACGTGCTCGGGGTGTTTGGTATCCATAAACGACCCTCATTTTACGAGAAGTGCAGATCCCCGAGAATTATGCGGCTGATTGACGCTTCTATCTTGAATCTGTCTCAGCGGGAGGCTAGGGGTTTGCTTCTTCGTCCGCGCACGGTCGAGGCCAGTATGTCTTTCACGGACAAAGTCCTGACAATCGGCAAGGAAACTTCCAAAACGGTGCTGGCATTGCGTGACTCCTTTAAGGACGGGGCCTCAGTGTTGAAAGCCCGGGAGATTCTTCACCTGTACTCCATTAGGCCGGGCTTCCTCGTATTCAGGAAAAATGATGCGGCGCTTTTTATGAGATATAGCCCCCATCATTTTGCTCAGCAGCTGAGCTATAACCAGGGGGTTCCACTGGAAGCGTTTTTGGAAGAACCTGCTGCCACCAGAGAGGGAATACGGGGTGCGCTACATCACTTTATGCACTTGAATACGGGCTCTCATTTCTTCATTAGCGAACCAAGTTGCATCCCGAGGGCCCTTAACGTATACGGGGCCTGGTATCAACATGCGATGGGCGCTGTCATCAGAGAAGAGAGGCGGCTGCTGCTCGATCGCAAGAGTGCACCCCCCGCCAGCGATCGCAACATCCCCTTGAAGCGACGGATCGCCGTCCCTCCTCCTCTAAGAGGAGATGCTGCAGTTGAGCCCCCACGTGTGCTAAGCCCTACGCGTGGATTGCCCCGTGATCCTATGGAGATGATGGACGTGCCCTCGGTGCCCCGCGTTCCCGTGGAGACAGTAACCGTAGCTTCACCCGAATCTGGCGTAGGCTCAGATATCGGGACTCGCCGTCCCAAGGTGCCTACGAAACGAAAGCTGGTGTTGGCTGCGACCGGAGTTCGCGCACAGAAGAGGAAGAAGAAGTCGCTCTTCTCCGCCAATGTCGTACTTGGTCAGGAGCCTCATGCTCCTTATAGTGAGGGCTTGAGTGAGTATGGCACAAATGAGGGCTTATTCATGCCGCCAAATGATACTGATCTGGCGGCTGCCATCGCAGCTTCCGAGCGATTGGAAAGACGCGAAGAGGGGTTGGCTAACCTCGCACGCTCAGGTAGTAATTAGTTGTATTTTTTGCCATCGTATCATATCTCTATCATTGATTTTTGACTAACGCTTTTCCTTCTTTAATAGGCATTTCTACCGAAGAAGCTCTCGTTGCTTCTCTCAAGACTTTCGAGGAGGAGGAACGACTTCGAGCATCCTTAGGCCTTGGTACATTTCGGTTCGCTATGTTTCTGCTTCTGTTTCTTATGAGTAATCTGACCCTCTCTTTGTCTTATCGCAGGGACCGCAAGGCCTACCCCGCAAGCTGATGCGGAAATTCTCCCCGGGCCAGCTACCGAAGTCCCAGCCTCTTCGGCATTGCCGCAAGAGTCCTTACTTAAAAAACCGATGATGGAAGCCTTGACGGCTCTGGAGGTAACCCTGAATGCGGACGACGATGCCTTGCTGAAGGAGGCTTCTGAAAGGTCTGTTGTGACGGCCCGGGAGGAAAGGAAGCGCCTGAGGCGCGCAGCAAAGGAACGTAGTGCTGCTTTGGCTGCGGGGGCAGGTTCAAGTGCCGTTACTCCCGCTGCTACTCCTTCAGAGGAGTTCCCGGGTGCCTTGTCTACTGCTCATAGACGGGCGACACGTGCAGCTCGGGAAGCCAACGGTAAATCAACCCCAGGTAATGTGTTTTGAGGCTTCGTTGTCAAAGCTTTAAACTATCAGTTCTTATATATCTTGTCCTGCAGGGCCGAGCCTTACTGAAGGAGTGGCGGCGACTGTTGAGCCTGAGGGGGCGGTGGAGGAGGTAGCTGCTGAACCCGGGGCGACGGTAGGCGATGTAACATAATTGCCGGGCCCGAGATAGTGGCTGACAAGACAGTCACGACTGCTATGCCCGAGATAGCTACCACTGCCGAGCCCGAGGCGGCGGCGGGTGAGACGGCTACTACGGCCGAGACTGAGACGGCGGTGGACGATACGGCTACTACGGCTGAGCCTAAGGCAGTGGTGGACGAGATGGCTGTGACCACTGAGCCTGAGGTGGTAGCGGGCGAAACGGGTATGATCGCTGGGCCCGAGATAGCCGCTCTTGTTGGAGATAGTGCCCTCAGATTCAATTATTGGATCACAGGCACGTGATTGCAATGATTGAGGGAGGACCAATGCCGATAGGACAGTCTTACTCAAGATGATAGTATGCTATCTGGTTTATCTTTATCATCGTGTACTGCTTTAGATGACCTTACAGATCACTATTGCACGTTGGTAGAGCCCTTAGGATTCTTGCTTGACGGCCAGCAGTATGATGGCGATCATATACGTGGGAGCTGGGGTCTATAAGCACATCTTTAAAAGGTCCCTAGTCGTGGGAGTTTTCGAGACAGGGCATCGATACTCCAGAGCAGACTAGTGTATACAGTTGAGACCCCGACGAGGGGCGGTGGCCGGTCTCACAAGCCACTGGTGTCAGTTGGTTCACCTAAGATGTATACAGGTTCTCATTGGGTTATGAGTACACCGGACAGGACTCGCCGGGAACATGCTAGTTAGTCTTATACCTGACGTCAGATGGCAGTTCCCTGGTGACATGTGTACAGGTTAGTTCATCGACCTGAGATCGGCATTTGTCTCGTGTGAGTTCCCACTGTACTTTGATTACTACCCTACTACGGCTCAAAGGAGTCGTGCAAACAGGTTTTAGTTGGGTACAGTCCCGAGCCACATGGAGGCAGTGAGCGGATCTGCAAGGGTTCGTCTCTCCCGGTATTGGGGGTGAGCTCGCGCTGTGTCTAGGAGAGCCATTACACGAAGTCCTTGGCCAAGGCAGGAGATTTACTGGTAGGTATTCCAGTAATATCTCAGGGTGTTCTGGGCTACACTCCGACACGATTTGTACCGCTTTTGGGGGTCTGACTTTTACCAACCCCCTAGGCCCGCCATGCGATGCTCATAGACGAACGGACCGGACTGTACGGATATTGTCACTGACAGGCTCAGTAGGGTGTCAGGATGAGTTCGCTCATCGACCTCCCTTTTGGTCAATACCTGGTAGCCCGTTACGTATGGCTAATACCTCTGACGTGCTAGTGGTTAAATCCACAGCCAAAGTATTGACGAGTCTTTAGAGTCCCCCACAGACTGTTTCTCAAGTTTTGGGCGAAACGCTGTAGAGGCCGTATGGAGATATGGCAGGGTTCGATCATATACGTGCGGTATTGCACGGATCATGATCAGACGGATAATACTAGCGGGCTTTGGTTTAAGACGGATCCTAGTATTGTACAGTGTAGATTTTGTCTCATTGCATTTGTATTCAGTCGGAATACAAATGCGGGTATGTATATACAGTCACGGGGTTTTCCTGTAATTTATTACGGGATCGGTTTTTTTGAAGTTGCCAGTTTGCTTTCCGTTTCGGCCATTTTCCTTTGTTTCTTTCCTTGGCTGAAAATTGGTGGAGGAGGGCTTATTTGCAAATGTGCAAATTAGCATTGTGGAGGGTGGTCTTTGTAAATTGTTGCTTCATGATGGTTCAACCATCATTTGACTTCTGTATCCATCATGGCTTGACTTTTGAGATATGATGAGTGATGGGCTTTTTGACTTGTGTAGTGATCATTATTCTTCATGATCATCACCTTTCTCTTTCATGCATTATTGCTTACTCCATCCTCTCTCATTCTCCAAGTTTTGGCCGGCCATTCTTTGGTGATAGGGGCTGTCCATTTTTTGTGTGAGGGTATTATCATCTCATTGGCTCACACAAAATTCCCATAGCACCATTTCAAAGTATACCTCCTTTCCCACTTCCAAAATTGCAACTTCATAACCCTTTAGAGACATGGTGATCTACGTATAGCCTACACCATGCTTGGACACGTCGACTCGCCAACTTCGTGCCCGAGTTGCCTCGGTCCAGAGGTGGGAGCCTGTAAAAGAACCCGGCGATGTGGTGCCCTTCCGACGAGGAGATGAAGACCAGAGATTCCGCGGGGAGATCGGGATGACGACGAGAAGACCGAAGGACACGAATCGCTCGGTATATCTCTCTACCCCTTCTCTAGTTAGCTGGGAATAGGTTAATATCCCGATCCGGGTTTTAAAGTCCGCGGTAGCGCCGGTTCTAGTTTATAGAAAAGTTTTATATTCCGCATTTTGGCCTCGTTCAAACGGCCGGGGCGCTGCCGTGCACTTACACTGGTATCAGAGTCATGCCATTAACCTAGTCTAGCTTTCTCTAACGTGTTTACAAGTTCGATCGAACGAATTTCCAAAAACCACATTTTCCATGCATCAGTTTCTGTCGAATTTTTCCAGTCGTCAAAAAATTATTTGGTACATTGGAAAATTACATGCAGGGTTTTTTGAGAATTCTGTGAAAATTTGGTCGACTGATATTACTGTAGCGCGGCGGATAAGCGGCCAAAACCATGTTTGGGCCGTGGATCCGCCGCCGTTTTGTGTCCAAACTGCACCAAATTTTTACAGTGAGCTTCTGACATGGAAATAGGGTTTTTGGTATGTTCTGTTTGGGCCCAGATTTTCTTTGAGTGCTACAGTAGTGCTTGGGGCCCACTCCGAAAAATTTAGTCGATTGAAAATTTTAAACATGTTAGTTCACAGTATTTACATTATATCCGCGACCGTGAATGTCACTTGATCGGTAAATCCTGTCTAACTGCTATAGCCCTTTTAGACGGATTTACGAACGTGACATTCAAGTTGATGTTTTGTGTTGTGCTGTGATGTTGCGGATTTGTCGTGGTGGATAGCCTGGGAGCAATGTTAGTACAGTTTGGTTATTTATGTACATTTGATATTGGGGGGCGAGCGTCCGACATGTGGACTGCCATCACTGCCTGTTTGTATATTATTCTTTTGGGGCACGACTGGGCTGAGGTCGATGTACCCGTTGTATGTATATTTTACTTTTTGTACTAGGATTACCACAAGGTGGGGTGCACGGATAGCCGGGTTCTAGAGGGCAACGGGCCCGCATCTCATGTCTTTGAGACGGAGGGGGCTTCACTCTAGAATTGGCGGGCTATTCGCCGCACTCGTAAGGGGTACAGGTTGACCCAAGGAGGGGTGCTCAAGTTACCGGATTCCGTGAAGTGCTGGGTGGTCCATTCACGTTGTCGAAGGGGGCTGCCTCGTTTCAGGTTTTGGAGGGTAACTTGCCGCGCCCGTAGGGGTCTAGGATTTCATTGCACAGGCTATCCACACGACCAGGAGAACGTCGGGTTTCAGTAGCGGCTCTATGAAACCCGGGGATCCCAGATATCTGTATTGTTCTGTGATGCTGGTTACATTTCTGTGATGCTGCATTTTATCACGCCTTGAGCGAATATTATATATTGATATATATACTAGTAGATGTTGTACATGTTTTGCATCCGCGCTAGTCCAGTCCCCGCTCTGTCGTTAGTTAAGTAACCTAACGGGTAATGACGGGACCCAGTGGCGAATGCGGATGGCATATACGTACATCGTATTTTCGTTCTTTATTGGTGTGATCAATTGATGGGACTGCGTTGATTCGGATCAATGCAAGCTAAACAAACCTATTCTGATGTTGTTGGAACAATTTTTCAAAAAGCTGGTTATTGCAAGGACGTTCTCTTTTGTTTTGCACAGTGGTATTCGGTTATGAATATCCAGCACCTCAGTCGACGAGGCAAGGGCCGAGATCCCTTCACCGGGAGTGACCCCTTGGACAGAAGTTTGTGTCAGGGTAATAACTTCACTATAGCCGATTGCCTTTTGCTTTGCATCGTGGTATTCAGTTGGAATATCTTGCACCTCATTCTACGGGGAAAGAGCCGAGATCCCTTCACCGGGAGTGACTTCTTTAGCAAAAGTTTTCGCCACTATATTTTTATAAAAAGCTATCCGGTTCCTTCAACGATATCAAGTTCATTACGTTAAAGGTTTTTCGCCAAAAACCATTCGTAGCTGTAATACCCAGCCCCTTTTTGTACGCCCATATTTGTATTTCTTTTCACCGATAATTTGTATTTATTGTTATATTTTATTTTTTTATTTTTTTCAAACCCCATTTGAACCCAAAATCCCCACACCATAACACCCAGCACACTTTTTCCTCAGCCATCTTCTTTTATTCATTCCCATTTAATTTTCCTATTAACCTCAGCCCATTTTCTATTGTTTCCCTTAAAATTCGTTTTATATTCAGCCCACCCAGCCCAAAGTTCATCTTTTAATTAAATTTAATTTCCGAGAATTTTTCCCGGCCCATCTCCTTCTTTTTCCATTTAAACCTATTTTCTCTTCGAGCCCGGCCCCATTTCTTTTTCCATTTAATCTTCAATTTCTTTTTGGCCCGGCCCGTGCCTTTCTTTTCCCTTTTTAATTTATTTCCTTGCAGGCCCAGCCCACTCTCCCTCACCCGCACGCCTCATCCAACCCGACCCGGCCCAACACACTATTCCCCCATCTCTCCCAACGGCTCCTTTCCTTTTCTCCCGCTCCCTGTCTCGCGCGACCCGTTCCACCTCCGTCGCCCACGCCCGCGCTCGAGCGCCGTTACCCCACGACGCGCACCTCGTGTTCCACTCAACGCGCACCCCTCGTCTCCTCTATCTCTTTCACATCCCCTCTCCCCTCTCCCCCACCAAGCTTGCCACCACTGAGCCCGATCCCTCGCCTCTTCGTCGGCCACTCCTCCAAGCATCGCCGCTGTCTCGCCCTCTCCCCGCCACACTTCCATTGCCTGCCCCTTGTCTCCAACCTCAAAGCTCCAGCCACACCCTCTAGCCCCATAGCCAATCGCCCCATCTCCATCAACCCAACTCAAGAGCCCATTTTTCCCCCGAGCCGACCACCACCTTGCACCATCGTCATCGACGGCGACCACCATCACCAACCACCTCATCCCTCTACCCACCTTCTCACTCCCCCGACACCCTCACTCACCGGAGCTCGAACTCGAGACAACCCCCTGCACACCACTCGCTCGAGCTCCAACTCCCCGACACCCTGTTCCGGCCACCTGTTGCACGCCGACAAGCTCCTTTGCCGTCCCGTGTCGCCTCGTTGACACCCGAGCACCCCTGCACCAACCCATTTTCCGCCGAGCCTTCCCTCTCAAATCCCTCAGTGCTCCCTCTCTTTCTCTCTCTCTCTGATTCCTCTCTCAGAGTCTCTCTCTCTCTGTCTCACTTTCACTCTATCTCTCTAAAATCTCACTCTTGATTCCTTTCTCACTCTCTGGCTCTCTCTTTCTCTCCCTCTTCCTAGCTCTCTCTGTCTATCTTTCTTAGTCACTCTCTCCCTGTACACCCTCCATCTCTCTCTCTCTAACTCTCTGCCTACTCTCTCTCTCTCTCATTTCTCTCTCTCTCCCTCTCACTTCTCTCTCTCTCCCTAACACTCTCGCCATCGTCATCATCACCCATCGTCGAACCCCTTGACGCACAAGAGCCAAGCTTCACAGCCGAGCCCCGACCACCAAACTGCGAGCCGTCGTGCCGAGACTCGTGTTCGAGCCAAGTCAGGCGCCGAGCCGCGCGTGTGTCGCGATCGTGCCGTTATCACTGCCGAGCATCGCCAAGACGCCTGCAGGCAAGTTTTTACCTGCTTACATGCTATTTACCTAAAGTGCGATCTTTAATTACGTATATCATAAAGTTGCAAGTTCAGATTAATTATTGTGTCATACCTGTTCGACGCGTGGTCCCAATGAAATTACTTGTCTAATTTGACGGAACCAGATTGTTCTTGTTGGCCCTGGGTGTGATGAATATCTTGTGCAAAATTTCGTTTGATAATATGACTGTTAATGACCAAAACGACTACCCCCAAGTTCAATCGTAAAACTGTAATTCTATGGCACCTGAAAACCGTTAAATTCACCATAAATCATATACACACTGGATTGATGCGCTCGAGGGCTCAAATCGAAGCCGACTCGATGAAATTTGATCCTATACCAGTTTCCAGACATTTCTGTATTTAAACCGTGATGATAATTGGATCGGAGTGCGACTCTGGACTGCAGTCCAGAGAGACTCCAATTGTTGGTTGCTGTTCCGTAATGGGTACCACAGGATTTTCTTAACTTGTATGTTGCGGAACTCCACTGTTTATTATAGTTAAATATGTTATATAGACAACAAAATTGGTTTCATTCTGTTTCGTTACCGTTTGATATTTATTCTATAATTTAAAAGATCAGGACGCATAACAGTCCCAACAGAATCAGAACTGACCTATTAGTGTTAAACAGTGTATAACTCATAACGTAAAGATGCGATTGATGATCCATCTGTTGCGTTGAAAACCTTACTGAAAACCCTAGAATTCATTCAACTGTAGCATCGCTAAAATCTGATCCCAGATGGGATTAAAATGCGTTGCGAAACGGACTTCTGATTCTGAAACCGGATTTCCAGCCGCGAGCGCTTAAAATGAAATGGTTATAACTAGCTATCCTGGAACCCGATTGACTTGAAACCAAATTTGATGGATGGACAACTGAACATACTAATCACTACCTGTTTATCGTTTCGCTAAATTATATATGTACGTTTCATGATAAATCGTGCAAGTGATAGAACACTGTTTTCGTGACACCTTAATCGTGCTTAAATATTGTTCACGCATCATATCATACCCATGTCATTGTAGGGATAACCTAGTGATATCGTGCATTTACCCAGTGTTAGATTCTAGCGATGATTGTGGCAAGTACGTCAGTGTTCGTGTATCCGTGATTAAGTGAAAGTGATACGTACTTGTACACAATCAGAGACCCTATTATTCTATTGCATTGTCGACGTCTGTGGGATGCGTGTACGTGTGACTATAAGTGGTATGGGACACTTATGGAAGCGCTTGCACGGGTGTCACAGATAAGGCATCCGACACTGTCATTTATCTTAGGTATTAGTCGGGACGTGCTTGATGGAGGTCCTGCCTCCAGTTCTCGCGCAGACTTGTCACGGATCGATTAGTATTTAGGGTGATGGTTAGCGTTTGATGTAGACCACGGGGTGTGGGGTAGTTTAAGTGTGAGTTCAACAGAATCTCGGGAGTCCCATGCCGGCTTATATTTAGGGAGTTATATGGAGATTTACAGGGTATGTGATATATACACCGTGATATTCTTGTTACATGTTGGGCCCGTGGTCCCTTGCCCTTGGGTTCTACCCTTGGGTGGAGGACACTCGCGAGTGGTTGACTCTCACACTTGGACTGACGATAGGCTTAGTGACCTGTACAGTGAGACTTAGAGACTGATAGGGATACTGGCATTTATATTCCTTATATACTGTGTTGGCATACGTGACATATCGTTATGCTGCTTTACTGTTCCGCTGCATTGATTACTGCACATTCATATTCATGCTGTCATTGATTTACTGTTATTCATATCCATTACCACTGTTAGAACTGTCACTTGATTTTATATATATTATATTGCTATTGTGTCGCTCTGACGACCTGAGTATGCATGCTCAGTGTGAGGAGAAGATTTAGCATGGACAGAACTAGACGTGCATCACAGACTTCTTGACTTGCCATTCCGAGTTACATTCGTTTGTTCCACTTCAGGTCAGTCTTTACATTGTTTATTTCAGTTACTGCATTTCTCATTACCTGCGCACCTTTTACTGTTTACCATGATAAACTAGAAGCCGAAGTGTGACTACAGCAGGACTTTTCCTTGACCGTAGGAGCATGGCTGGCCTTGTCTACCCCTCGTATTCCGTATTTTGGGAAGCGGGGCGTGACAGTAGCCCTCCGTCATTTCAGAAAGGTAGCACTTAGTATTCATGCTATGTATGTTGGCCTTTGTCAAGGCATAATGTATGGTAGCTATTTGTTACTTTTCTGCTGCATAGATAGATGCGTTGGTTTGGGACAGTCGTACTACTATTTTGGCCTTCGTCAAGGATATGTATGGGTGGGTTTAAATTAACCTGGATAATGACGGGTAGAACTTGACATGTGACTTATGATATGTTGGTCTTCGTCAAGGTCATAAGAGCATGGGGTAAAAATCACATCGGGGGTTTCTAAAGAAACTGAAACTTGCCAGATATGCGCATACCTTCTGGAGTGTGATAACGTGAGCGGATTCTGTCACGTTATCATGCGATGATAGTTGGATCCCGATTCTCACTGATGAGTTGGTTTACTCCTCGGGTGATCCCGACTAATTCTCCTTTCAGGTTTGGAGGAGAATTTGACGTTACAGTGGGAGGTTTCCTGATTGGATAAAGTGATAACCATTCTGATCTAGGGTAGTGTGCACGCTGAGTGTTTCTTTTCTCTCTCTGGCAGCGACCTTGACCCGACCCTTGACTATGACTCAGTGACCAAAATTAACCGAACCTTCTTAAACACTGGCTTTTGGATTGTCATAGTTGCATACCTCATTGCCACTCCTGCTTTTACCCTTTTTCTCCAGAACACCCCGTATTACTACGAACGTCCACTTCCATTGGATAAAACCATCGTATGGTTATATACGAAGTCGAAGGAATTTATTCGAGAATGGTTTCCGGTTCTGGAGAAAACGAATAGGACTATTCAGTTGTCTTTTCCTCTTACCTTCTCTCAGGTTACGAGTGTTCCTTGGATTAGGACAGTACACCTATTACGCAAATTGGATATCCTTCTTCCAAACCATAGGAAGGTGCCGAACGTTGGGGAATGAAGAAAACCAATTAGCCTAACGATGGTGTGTAGAACGTATTAAGTTAAGACAAATAAAGGGATTAGAAGGAGGGCAAAGTAAATTGCGACTGCTATTCACAACCAAACCAAGTATTTCATTACCACTCCCATTTCACCTTTGTATTTCTCCATAACACTCCGTATCACTATGAAGATCCACAGTTATTTGGATACTCCATCGTATGGTTATATACGAACTCGAAAGGAACTTGTTCCAGTTCGGGGATGGATTCTGGTTCGGGAGAAATAGGAATAAGGTTTATTCGGTTGTCTTTTATTTTCACCTTCTCTCGCATTGTGAGTGCTCTTAGGATTAGGACAGTACACCCATTATGCTTATTGGATAGTCTTCTTCCAAACCATAGGCTGGTGCCGAGCGGTAGGGAAGGAAGAAAACCATTTGGCCCAAAGGGGTGTACAGAAGGTAATGACTAAAGACATATAAAGGGATTTGGAGAGATGACAAAGAAATATACGGTTACAGTTGTGAATCTGATAATGGAAGAGGCATTACTAGGAATACCCGAATACCCCTACGAAACATTTCAATGTTTCAGTTTCACTGTGTACTGTTAAAAGAAAACTGATTTCCCAATTAGCCCTTGCTCCAGGGTATGTATTTACCAGGTATGATTCTCACATCTGTATGGTTTTACAGATGATGAGTGGGAGTAAGTTATTAGGAATTAGGTGATTGTCCTCATTATATCGGGATTCGTTGTAATTGGTGATATTTGAGGAAATCACCTGGGTAGTTTGCCCGACGGCAAATATTTGGTTTTGAATATCCGCTGTTATGCACCAATTTCAAATTGATATATCTGTACGTCTATTTTTATAGAGTGAGATATACCTTTTTGAAATTATGTCCATGACATTTACCTATATTAGTGGATGGTTAGGTAAGGAGCATTAAACAGCGGTGTAATTCTTCTTAACCATAAGTACAGTTTTCAACCTATGACACACAGGGATTGAGTTATTAGACTCAAGGGACTTATACAGAGTATTGTATATTGTCCAGTGTCCATTAGGACAGAGGGGTTGGTCCTCGTACTATGTTCTGTTTACTTATGACTTCTTTAGTTCTCAGACAAGTGTTTCGTAGAAACACAAGGTCTGAGTTTTGAGAAGTTATAGGTATATGAATAAAGTAGAGGACCAGGTATTGCAAGTATCAGGATTCTTCAAGGTGATCGAAGATGTAGATACTTGTGAATGGTATTCAGTTGATAGTAATAATTAAGAGAACTTTCTTCTCTTTCAGGTTACTCATAATTGGAAGCACTCCTAAGTTGAGTAATACTGATCGGCCTCTCTCCATTTAGTTGACATGCACTGGAGACAGCTGCATGATTTGAATCTGGTTTCAATTAAATCAGTGTCTCTGTTTCTGTATTGGATACATAACAGTTCATACCTTGACATTGTTAAGGTACGGGGAGTTGTCCGGCTTATGCTTAAAACCACACTTTGGATAACTCAAGGCACGTTTCTGTAATGGCTATTTGTGGGTTGACCCGGGCTATGACGAGGGTTGACTTTCTACCATCTGGAAGATCAATAGTGATATTGTTCTTGACTCGCCACAGTTTTAATAAAAATGGATTTTTTTTTCAGAAAACAGTAGTGGGAGTATGGTAGAACTGGATGTGATTCCAGAACCGCAAACGATTACTGAAAATTTGATAAGAACCTAAAGATTCAATCTGGTTTGACATTCCATTGGCCACTCCGCAGATATGATGGGTAACCTCAGGTACCCGAGAGGTACTCCGGTAGCCTCAAGGACGGTGGCAGGGAGGTTCTTGTTTACCTAGACTTGCCATTGCTGTTGTTCCAGACTATGAGACCCGGCATGAGGATGAGTATAGCGTCGTTCTGAACTGGCTTTAGAAGTGTACATGTATATGACTCTGCCAGAGGGTTGTCGTAGTCAGTGGGAGCAGCGGAAGCATTGGTGGACAACAGGCTTATGTCTATTTATAGACTAAAGCAGATATAGCGGAGATAGATCATCTATTTCTGATGTGACAGTCATAGGTTTGACTTCATCAGAATAGGGGATGGATCTGTTAAGAAGGTAGTAGGGTGTGATGTCCTGGTATTTGCATGACATACACAAAGTAGGAAGTGAAATTCCTATACTACGATCAGTTATACTTTGGTTGTCACACAGTGGTTTTTCCACATAGGACTTGGATATTATATCAGATATTCTGGTTACTAGATCTATGGTTTTAGATCTAGATTTGGGAAGTGTCCCAATCTGGGTACTGATTGGTAGAGTTTTTGCATGCTTAGTTAATTACCGCAATCAAGACGGTTTTGCTTGTAGCTAGCCAGTTGAGTACGGGTCGTCCGCAGGGAGATGGGAATCTTTTTCTATGTGCTTTAATGAGTTAAGTCCAAATGTCCAGGTTTGTTTTTAGATTAACTATGTGCTAAAATGATATATAAAGAGAGCTTGTTAGGGTTAGGATTAGGTTAGTTTGAGTTAGGAGTCGCTCACTTCTTTCATTGCCACTCTTAATATCGGTGTTACGGTAATCGGCAACAACGGGGATTGGCACGACTAGGAAGGAACTTGCGAGTATAAGCTAGGCTTTCCAACGCTTAAGTTCTTCCTTTTGATGCTTGTCCATCCGTTCTTGGCTCTTAGCCTTAACCTCCAGTTAATTCAACCACAACCTGTCTCACTAAGGAATCACCGCTATCATGTAGGATAGGGTGCTGTAGGGAGCGGATTGTGGTTCAATTAACGGGAGTCCGAATTAAGATGTTGGGAAAGAAAAGAGTGAGAGAGATTTCCTTCTCTCATACTTTCCTTATCCTACCCTAACAAGTGAGAAAACTACTCACCCATAACAAGAAAAAGGAAAATAAAACAAAGGAGGAAGATAGAAAGAAAGAGGTTAGAAGATTACAACTAGCTATTTGAGACCTCACTTTGGCAAGGATCAAGCTTAAGCATCATTGTTGTTTAAGGATAAAGAAAAAGAGAACAAGAAAGAAACAAACAACAAATAACAATAACTAAATTAGCAAATGAAAAATACAAGCAATTATAATTAGCAACATAACAAGACAAGCATGGTAACAACAAGAACTCTTTTATTCATCACTTCACTCACAAAAGCTCACTACAAGGTTTTTAATGGAGAAGAGATGAGAAGAGGAAGAAGAACAACAACATATATCCTAAAAAATAAATACAAGAATAAGCACCATTGGCTTTGGCAAGTTCTGGACTATTTATAGGCAGGGAACTGAAACTCTAGGGCAACTTTCAGGCCCCAAATGAAGTTACCTAAATGCCCCTAAAAACTGATCCACTGCGGAGCCTATATGGCCGCGGTTCCGCGGTCTAAGCGCGCTCATGCCGCGGAACCGCGGCCGTCTTGATGAGTCAGGTCACAAGATTTTGTGGCCTTCCCTGGTTTGTAGTCCTCTTCAGTGTGGTATAATACTTTTCTCAGAATCTCTTCACAATATTTTCAGAATTTCAGCAGAACAAGAGGTGATGTGATGTGGATCTTTTGCCATGATTTCCTTGAGCTCCGCATAGATATGTTGGATCTTGTGTTGACATTGAGCTTTGTGCATGAAAATGACATCGATTTGCCATTTTGTCCCTTAAACTGGTGTGCGGCAACATACGGATAGAGAGCGGAGACCCGTGTTTTATCTGTGTTTGGCAGTAATCCGGAATTTGTCGTGCTTTTCCATGAATTTCACTGTTTAGAGCTGAGAACCTGTATCCTGCAATTGACTAGCAAACACGGCTCAAGAGTACCTACCGATAAGCAATGTGATAAAAATTGGGCGGTATAAAAATGCAAAAATCTGATATGAACAAATACCCCCAAACTTATTATTTGCTCGTCCCGAGCAAAGCCAATTTATTCACAAAAAATCATAACCTCACTTTCGCAGGGAACGCGATTGCACTGAGCATGTGCAACAAGCCGTTAAACCTCTGGGTGTCCCTAGGAGGAGGAGTGTTGTCTGAGGGTTTTCAGCGGATACTACTCACAAAATCCGGTCAAGCTAGTTTTGCAAAATAACTATGATCTAAACCCAAGGGTTTTGTTTCAGAAAATAATAATTCTATTATCCTAAGTCTAGACTATCGAACCTTTATTTTTCACACCTCGCTTCTTAGTTAACTTAAGATTTTATATGTCTTTACGTGCAGTGCAAATAGTGTCGTTAAGTTCCAGAAGGATCGGTTAAAGTCATCATGTCACACAATAAAGCCTAGATAAAAATTTTAAAAGGATCACATAAGTTTTATAAAGAGTTAAGCATTTTTCAAGTTTTGTTTTCCAGTAAAGTTTCAACTTCAGAATTTCTATCTTCCTTAACAGGAAACTAGGTCTTATTTTTCACTCCACCTTTTTGTTGTTTTCATTTCATACACACCTCTGTGAACGTGCAATAGTCTTTATCATAGAATAAAACCTTCATATCTCCGCTAGAAATATATTTTTTTTATAAAAACCTGTCTTTTGTCAAGATTATTCTCACACAAAGAACCGTTAGGAATTTTAACTCGGAGAGAACACTTGCTTGACTTTGTTTTAATCTGGACTTTCTAGTCTTCTTAACGAGCTTTGGGCCAATGCACCCAAACCAGTTGGTTTTAGGGCATTAGGTGTAGAGACACCCCAGCGGACTTAATTACTCAAGTTACCTAGGTCCAAAAACAAAAGACAATTTAGCGTGAAAATCATGATGATTCAATATGAACGGAGATATAACCGGCAGTTCAATTATTTTTTGGATAAAAGACGTGTTTAGTGGGTTCGGTGTGTAATCATTCCAATCAAGTTCCAGATGGGTTATTTTTCAGACTTAGTTCCAATTAAGGTATCAATAACATTCCTTCATATTCACTTCACTTCATAAACTATTCTTGATATTACTTATTTCAGAACAAACCTATTTGATCCTCAGAAAATCATTTATCCATTTAAAAGTTTTTAGACATAATAGACTTGTCATCTAATTTCCAAAACTCACGACACGTGTAGTGTGATGTAAAGACGTATATCAGCTATAGTTAACTTCAAAGGAGAGTTATCTTTCAGGTTTTCAAAATCTAAAAATAAGATTTAGTTATTCTTATCTTATCAAACAAAACCGTCAAAATGTTGAATCTGAGTTCTCCCACTAGCTAACTTGACAAAAAGTTTTTATGTTTTTAGAATTTTCTGATTTTTATGGATTTTAGTATGCAGATGCAAAATATATATATGAATGCGAAGGTTAGAAATGTGTACCGAGCGTACCCCCAAACTTAAACTGGACAGTGTCCTCACTGTCATTGCATGAAGAGATCATTGAAGGGTCAAAATTGTCGGTTAGATATACACACAAAAAAATTTGTTTTTAAAGAAAAGAAAAATAGTAAAAAAAAAGGAAAAGAATATCCACAAATATATACAAAAAGGTATATACATACCCCCAAACTTATTTGGAACAGTGTCCACTGTTCTTGGCTGGATAACCGAAGTTTGGTGGTAGGCAGAGGAAGATTATGCAGGGTAAACCGAATCCTGTAAGACCAGGAGCTCCTCTGTTGGTTTGGCGCTAAGGTACGGTTTTAGTCGGTGTCCGTTTACTTTGAAAAATGAACCATCCTTTGGATTCTCCAAATCCACAGCGCCATGCGGATACACATTCCGCACAAAATACGGCCCTTTCCAGCGAGATCTGAGCTTACCTGGATAGAAATGTAGCCGGGTGTCGTAAAGCAGCACCTGTTGACCAGGTGTGAAAGTTTTGCGCATAAGGTGTTTATCGTGAAACACCTTCGTTCGGTTCTTAACGACAACCGCGTTTTCGTAAGCCTCATCCCTAAGCTCGCTCAATTCATTCAACTGCAGCTTCCGATGGCTGTCCGCATCTTCGAGAGACAGATTCAACTCCTTTATCGCCCAAAATGCATGATGCTCTATTTCCAAAGGGAGGTGGCAAGCCTTTCCGTACACAAGCCGATAGGGAGGCATGCCAAGATCGGTCTTATAAGCAGTTCGAAATGCCCAAAGGGCATCAGTGAGTTTCAACGACCAATCCTTACGGTTCTTGGAAACCGTCTTCTCCAGTATCTGCTTGATTTGCCGATTTGAAACTTCGGCTTGCCCACAGGTTTGGGGGTGGTAGGGCGTAGATAGCTTATGATTAATGGAATATTTCCGCATCAAGACCTCGAAAGTCTTATTGCAGAAATGAGTTCCATTGTCGCTAATGATCGCTCGGGGGTGCCCAAACCGGGAGAAAATGTTTTCCTTAAGAAATCTAACGACAACCTTGTTGTCGTTAGTCCGGCTGGGCACAGCCTCGACCCACTTAGAGACGTAATCAACAGCGAGAAGGATGTACAGGTTCCCAAAAGAGCTGGGAAACGGCCCCATGAAATCTATCCCCCAAACATTGAAAATCTCCACAACCAAGATTGGTTGGAGCGGCATCTCGTTCCTCCTGGATATCAGGCCCAAGTGTTAGCACCGGGAGCAAGTCTTGCAGTAGTCATGAGCGTCTTTGAAGAGTTGTGGCCAGTAGAAACCACACTGCAAGATCTTCTCAGCTGTCTTCCTGGGGCCAAAATGCCCGCCACATACTTGATCATGGCAAAATGACAGCACACTCTTGAATTCATCGTCAGGGACACACCGACGAATAATCTGGTCGGGACAGTACTTGAACAGATAGGGTTCGTCCCAGTAAAAGTGTTTTACTTGGGATAAGAATCGAAGTCTGTCCTAACTTGACCATTCAGTCGGTAGTAATCCCGTGGCCAAATAATTCACAATATCTGCGAACCAGGGTTCGCGAGATACTTTCAAGAGTTGTTCATCCGGAAAAACGTCGTTGATCAGAAGTTGAGGCGACGGCGAAGAAGGAAGTCGTGAGAGATGGTCGGCGACTACGTTTTCACATCATCTTTTGTCCTTGATGACAAGGTCAAACTCTTGAAGCAAGAGGATCCAACGTATTAGCCGAGATTTTTCATCTTTCTTCGCAAAAAGATAGCGCAGAGCAGAATGGTTTGTGTAGACAATGACTGGAGAGCCGATGAGGTAGGGCCTGAACTTTTCGATAGCAAATACAACAGCTAAGAATTCCTTCTCAGTTGTTGTATAATTAAGTTGGGCGTCGTTCAGGGTTCGGCTAGCATAATAGATTACGTGCGGTATCTTGTTGATGTGTTGTCCAAGGACAGCACCAATGGCAAAGTCGGATGCATCGCACAAAATCTCAAATGGGTGCGTCCAGTCAGGCGACGAAAGAACGGGAGCAGAAGTGAGTGAGCTTTTTAATGACTTGAACGCAGTCGCATAGCTCGAGTTGAAGTCGAATGGCGTGTCCTTGGCCAGGAGAAGAGTCAAGGGCCTAGCAATCTTGCTAATGTCCTTGATGAACCGTCTATAGAAACCGGCATGGCCAAGAAAGGCTCAGATGTCTCTGATGCATCTGGGAGGAGGGAGATTGGAAATGACATCAATCTTCGCTTTGTCAACCTCTATTCCATTTTGCGAAATGATATGTCCTAAGACAATACCTTCGCGTACCATGAAGTGGCACTTCTCCCAAGTCAAAGTGAGGTTCTTGTCCTTACATCGGGTAAGGACAGCGTCAAGATGCAGCAAACACTCATTGAAGGAATCACCGAAGATGGAGAAATCGTCCATGAAGATCTCCAGGAATTTTTCCACCATGTCTGAGAAGATTCCCATCATACACCGCTGGAAGGTAGCGGGCGCATTGCATAACCCAAAGGGCATGCGACGATATGCAAACGCGCCGAAAGGACAAGTGAATGTGGTCTTGTCCTGGTCTTTTTCGGCGATGGGAATCTGATTATAGCCGGAGTAGCCATCAAGAAAGCAGTAGTACTCGTGTCCGGCCGATCGTTCAAGCATTTGGTCAATGAAAGGTAGCGGAAAGTGGTTGATCATTCGAAAATAATGTATTTTTAACAAGGCAATTTCCCCATCTTTTGCACACATTTAGAAGTGTTCGGTATTCATATTTCACATATTAGCAAATCAGTCGTAAAATATCAGATTGCATGTGTTAGACTCTAAAACCGGCACTTTAAGGGAAATTGACCGCATTTCATGGCATCGCATCATCTATGTATTTGCGCAACACTTGTGTCGAGATTTGTGCAGGAAATTGCAGGAGCAAAGACAAAAGAGCTGATAAAAAAATACGCCAACTCAATGATTTCAGATCTGGTAGCAATTTAAAAGGAAATATAAAAATCAACATATCAAAACAAGGCCCAATTGTCATCCCAAAGCACCAGAAGAAGTTACAAGCCATAAGGCCTCAAAAGAGCCGCAGAACCGCGGCGGGAGCCGGCTTGCACCACGGTTCCGCGGCGGTTTGGTCAGATCATCACTCCAATTTTGGTGCATAACTCTTCTCTCAGTGGGTACACCTCATTTTGACACGTCAAATTCCAGAATTCTCCAGAGTCTTATGCCAGATCAGCAAAGATCATTAAGCATGCTAATCTTGATTAAGCTCCTAACTAACCTCTTCTAGAAGCTCCCTCCTAACTAATCACATCTCGAAGCTTCTCCTCTAACTAACTTTTGGAGGGAAATTCAAATTTCCTCAACAAACTTTTGGAGGGAAACTTAGAATCTGGAATCCTAGATCTAGGGTTTGGATATCTATAAATAGGAGCCTAGATCTAAGGGTTAAGGGGGATGAATCTTAATTCATAAATAATTAGTTCATCATTAGTTAGTCTTCTCTCATCATTCTTCATCTTCTTCCACAAGTCTAGTGACAAGGCTTGTGCGAAACCCTAACCCTAATTCCACTCCAAATTCAAGATCTTGAGTACCAATCAAGCGAGAAGCCTTCAACCTTTTAGGAGCCGAGCCGATCTTCAATCGGGCAAGTGATCCAAGCCGATCCGCGACTCAAGGAGACGAGCGAAGCCAAATCGACGATCGAGTTCTTCCTCTTGTAGTTCTTGAGCGAATGTAATGAAATTGTTGATATAAATAAAAGGTGAAATTATTTAATCTTGCTTTCTTTTAATTTTTGCATCATAATTAGATCTCAATTTATGATTGTGGTTCTTGTTGTGATGTTCGAGTAAAACTCCGCTCGTAAAGGAGTCGAGACGATCAATAGAATGATGATGTAACAAATCTTAATACGATTCTTGAGTCCTACGAGCTTTGTAAACCCTAGCAAGTTCAAGAATCGATGACCTAGTTTCGTAGCGATGCTTTCTTGATTGTGATCACTCGAAATTAGGGATCTACGATCGTTTCTTGAATTTACTAGAGGCTAGAATGTGAATGATATCGATGAAAGAACAAGGGATAAGATGAAACCCTAGTTTCATAAGAAATCCCTAATTCTCGATCGATCATCATCGATCTAGTATCAATTCATCGAAGGATAAGAATACGTCATTGTAAGATTGCATCACATCTATAGATCCGATCGATTCCTACGAGCCTCATTTCGATTCTTGATATTTGGTTGGAAAAATCAACAAACTCTCAATTCTTGATTCTATCTTTTTCTTGTTATTAGATCTAGATTTTCTAATTCTTGAACTTCAAATATAAATCATGAATTGTTTGTTTTCTTTTCTTTAAAGTTTCAACTCATCTAAATTCGAAAGACGAACGATTACACTGTCCCTGTGGACGATCCGCACTCACTTACAATCTACATCCGACACCGTAGTTGATTGCGGTCAAATATTTTTGGTTGTGATTTCTTTACAATTTTCCAATTACACAATCCGAAATTCTTAACAATCAGTGGTCCTTCCGCTTTGCGGCGTTGAGTTTTCTGTAATTGATGCATACTCGCCACCCAGTTTGGGTGCGAGTAGGGATTAACTCGTTCGCCTCGTTATTGATGACCGTTATGCCTGATTTCTTGGGGACAACGTGAATGGTGTAAGTGCACGGCGGCGCCCCGGCCGTCAATCCGACGCCGGAATGCGGAAACGGTGAATAACTAAAATTTTGCGGACTTTGCAAACCGGCACCACCGCGCACTAAACTCCGGATCGAACCATTAACTAGTCTACGCAACTAAAAAAGAAAGGGAAGAGATGTATACCGACGATCCAAGTCCTCCGGTCTTCATCTCCACTCCGATCTCCTCGCGGGACCTCCGTCCACATCGTCGCCTCCTCGCCGGAAAGGGCACCACATCGCCTTCGTCTTTTACGGGCTCCCGCCTCAATACCGAGGCAACTCGAGCATGAAGCCGGCAACTCGACATGCTCAAGAAGTGCTGTAGAATGTAGTGTAGAATACGCTTTGTCTCAATGGGGTTTTGTTGCCATGATGGAGGAAAGAGGACAAAGAAAATATGGTGCTTTCATTTTTCCTTGCATGAAAGCAAGATCAAGAAGGAAAATCTCAAGAATGAAGCTCTCTCTTTTTCTTCTCACTTTCTTGAAAGACTTATCATCTAGTGAGAATGAGAATGGTGGAGGAATGATAATATGATAGCAAGAGGGAGGTGAGTGTAGGAGCAAGAGAGGGGTGACCACATCCAAGGTCAACAAAACATCAACCATGCTTAAAAACACTATGCCACCATAACCTTTCACTTCACTTTAAAACAAGTCAAAGCAAGTTATGGTGCAAAGAAAAAGAAAGCTATCATAATCAATATATATTCAAGAAACCCCCTCCACAAATGTTATTTGCACAATTGCAAATAACCCCCTCCATCGGGAAAGTCCGGCCGGGAAAGAACAAAGGAAAACCGGCCGGAACGGAATGCAAACTGGCAACTCCAGAAAACTGGTCCCGTAATAAATTACAGGAAAACCCCGATACTGTGCATACACACCCGCATCTGTATTCCGTCCGGATACAAATGCAAAGAGACAAAATCTACACTGTACTAAACTAGGACCGGCTTAAACCAAAGCCGGCTAGTAAAAACCGTTCGATCCTGATCCGTGCAATACCGCACGTATCTGATCGAACCCTGCCATATAACTATACGGCCACTAGTACAAAACTGTCCGATCCTGATCCGTGCAATACCGCACGTATCTGATCGGACCCTGCCATATCTCCATACGGCCTCTACAGCGTTTCGCCCGAAAGCTGAGTAACTGAAAGTGTGGTGGACTCTAAAGACTCGTCAATACTATGGCTGTGGATTTAACCACTAGCCCGTCAGAGGTATAAGCCAATACGTAACGGGCCACCAGCTATTGACTAAAAGGGACGTCGATGAGCGAACTCATCCTGACACCCTACTGAGCCTGTCAGTGACAATATCCGTGCAGTCCGGTCCGTTCGTCTATGAGTATCGCATGGCGGGCCTAGGGGGTTGGTAAAAGTCAGACCCCCAAAAGCGGTACAAGTCGTGTCGGAGTGTAGCCCAGAACACCCTGAGATACTACTGGAATACCTACCAGTAAATCTCCTTGCCTTGGCCAAGGACTTTGTGTAATGGCTCTCCTAGACACAGCACGACCTCACCCCCAATACCGGGAGAGACGAACCCCTGAAGATACGCTCACTGCCTCCATGTGGCTCGGGACTGTACCCAACTAAAACCTGTTTGCACGACTCCTTTGAGCCGTGGTAGGGTAGTAATCAAAGTACAGTGGGAACTCACACGAGACAAATGACGATCCCCAGGTCGATGAACTAACCTGCACACATGTCACCAGGGAACTGCCATCTGACGTCTGGTATATGACCAACTAGCATGTTCCCGGCGAGTCCTGTCCGGTGTACTCATAACCCAATGAGCACCTGTATACATCTTAGGTGATCCAACTGACACCAGTGGCTTGTGAGACCGGCCACCGCCCCTCGTCGGGGTCTCGACTGTATACACTAGTCTACTAATGGAGTATCGATGCCCGGTCTCGAAACTCCCACGACTAGGGACCTTTTAAGGATATGCTTGTGGACCCCCAGCTCCCACTTATATGATCGCCCTCATACTGCTGGTGGTCAAGCAAGAATCCTAGGGGCTCTATCAACGTGTAATAGCGACGTGTCATGTCACCTAAAGCAGTACACGATGATAAAGGTAAACCAGATAGCATACTATCATCTCGAGTAAGACTGTTCTACCGGGATAGGTCCTCCCTCAATCATTACAATCACGTACCTGTGACCTAATAATTGACTCTGAGGGCACTATCTCCAACAATCTCCCACTTGCACTCAAGGCTAATTATTGCGATGTCGCATACTCACAGCCCGTGTGATACCGAACATCCAACTCCTCTACTAGTCAGTCTCACAAAGCTCGTTTGCGGAACTATTGCGTTCGAGGAATAGCCTCAGTGAGTGGATCCGCTTAGTAGTTTCTTTCTATGTCTCTCTATATCTCAAGTTCGCGGAGAAACCCATCTCCCGAAATGAGCAATACCTGTCTTAGAATGTGCCTGGATGTCTGATGGGACATAGCTCATAAATGAACTCCAAATCCAAACTTCTTAGACTGTATCGTCAACTGAACTTAATCAGTATCCTGCGCGCCATGCCTCCCTCAGTATTGCCTTGGATCACCTGTCCAAAATACTGCCCCTCATCAGAAGGAAAAACTATAGCTCTGACAACCTCCTTGTCGTCCATGTCACCTTGGAAGCCTGGAATGATAACTGTCTCCCGAATGAGGCTGTCGTTATCATATCCCTAGAACATCCACTTATGTTCTAAAACTGCTTCCGACTGTTTCTCCAGGATTGGATCAATATCAACTTATTGCATCTAGTGCAAGAACAACATCTGGTGTGGTACTTGACATCTCATGATTGACTCAATTGCCTAAGCAAATGATCTGCCAATCATGCACGTCCCTCTCCCCTTTAGTCTGTAAGACACCTTTGGAGAGGGTGACTCCATTACCTGCAGGTACACTACCGTGCCAGGAGTCGTCCATCCTAAATACTCTTAGAATGCTGTCAAGTACCCTGATTGGGAAACCACCCAAATCTAGATCTAAAACCATAGATCTAGTAACCAGTATGTCTGATATAAAATCCATGTCTTTCGTGGAGAAACCACTGTGTGACGACCAAAGTATAACCGATCGTAGTGTAGGAGTTTCTTTTCCTACACTGTGTATATCATCCAAATACCAGGATATCACACCCTACTATCTTCTCAACAGATCCATCCCCTATTCTTATGAAGTCAAACCCATGACTGTCACGTCAGAAATAGATGATCTATCTCCGCTACATCTGCTTTAGTCTATAAATAGACATAAGCAACCTGTCCACCAATGCTTCCGCTGCTCCCACTGACTACGACAACCCTCTGGCAGAGTCATATAGACGTACACTTCTAAAACTGGTTTAGAACGACTCTATACTCATTCTCCCGCCGGGTCTCGCAGCCTGGAACAACAGCAATGGTAATTGTGGGTAAACAAGAACTTCCCTGTCACCGTCCTTGAGGCTACCGGAGTACCTCTCGGGTGCCTGAAGTTACCCACCTTATCTGCGGAGTGGCCAATGGAATGTCAAACCGGATTGAATCTTTAGGTTCCTTATCAAATCTTCAGTAATCGTTTGTGGTTCTGGAATCACTTCCAGTTCTACCATACTCCCACTACTGTTTTCTGAAAAAATCCATTTTTAATAAAACTGTGGCGAGTCTAGAACAATATCGCTATTGTTCATCCAGATGGTAGAAAGTCAACCCTCGTCATAGCCTGGGTCAACCCACAAACAGCCATTACAGAAACGTGCCTTGAGTTGTCTAGTGTCTGGTTTTAATCATAAACCGGACAACTCCCCGTACCTTAACATCGTTAAGATATCAACTGTTCTATATCCAATATAGAAACAGAGGCACTGATTTAATTGAACCAGATTCAAATCATGCAGCTGTCCCTAGCGCATGTCAACTAAATGGAAGGAGGCCGATCAGCGTTACTCAACTTAGGAATACTTCCAATTATGAGTAACCTGAAAGAGAAGCAAGATCTCTTTGTCATTACTATCAACTGAATACCATACACAAGTATCTACATCTTCGATCTCTTTGAAGAATCCCGATACTTGCTATACCTGGTTCTCTACTCTATTCAAATACCTATAACTTCTCCAAATTCGGACCCTGTGTTTCCACGAAACACCTGTCTAAAAATTAGAGAAGTCATAAGTAAACTGAATGTAGTACGAGGACCAACCCCTCTGTCCTGATGGACCCTGGACAACATACAATACTCTGTATAAGTCCCTTGAGTCTGATAACTCATTCACTGTGTGTCGTAGGTTGAAAACTGTACTTATGGTTAAGAAGAATTACACCGCTGTTTAATGCTCCTTACCTAACCATCCACTGATATAGGTAAATGTCGTAGACATAATTTCAGAAAGGTATATCTCACTCTATGAAAATAGACGTACAGATATATCAATTTGAAATTGGTGCATAACAGCGGATATTCAAAACCAAATATTTGCCGACCGGCAAACAGCCCAGGTGATTTCCTCAAATATCACCGATTACAACGAATCCCGATATAATGAGGATGATCACCCAATTCCCAATAACCTACTCCCACTCATCATCTGTAAAACCATACAGATGTGAGAATCATACCTGGTAAATACATACCCTGGAGTAAGTATCTAATCGGGAAATCAGTTTTCCTTTAACATTACACAGTGAAACTGAAACATCGAAATGTTCCGATGGGGTATTCTGGTATTCCTAGTAATGCCTCTTCCAGATTCACGACTGTAACCGTATAGTTCTTTGCCACCTCTCCATATCCCTTCATATGTCTTTAGTCTTTACCTTCTGCACACCCCTTTAGGCCAAATGGTTTTCTTCCTTCCCTACCGTTCGGCACCAGCCTATGGTTTGGAAGAAGACTATCCAATAAGCATAATGGGTGTACTGTCCCAATCCTAGGAACACTCGCAACACGAGAGAAGGTGAAGATAAAAGACACCTGAATGTACTTTATTCCTATTTCTCCTGAACCAGGATCCATCCCCGAACTGGAACAAGTTCCTTTCGAGTTCGTATATAACCATACGATGGAATATCCAAATAAACTGTGGATCTTCGTAGTGATACGGAGTGTCCTGGAGAAATACAAAGGTGATGTGGGAGTGGTAACGAAATATTTGGTTTGGTCGTGAATATCTGTTGCAATTTACTTTGCCCTCCTACTAATCCCTTGCTTTGTCTGAACTTAATACCTTCTGCACACCATCGTTATGCTAATTGGTTTTCTTCATTCCCTACCGGTCGGCACCAGCCTAAGGTTTGGAAGAAGACAATCCAATTTGCGTAATAGGTGTACTACCCCTAAACCAAGGAGTACTCGTAACCTGAGAGAGGGTAAAAGGAAAAGACAACTGAATAATCCTATCCGTTTTCTCCAGAACCGGAAACCATCCTCGAATTCCTTCGAGTTCGTATCTAACCATACGATGGTTTTGTCCAATGGAAGTGGACGTTCGCAGTAATACGGGGTGTCCTGGAGAAAAGGGTAAAAGTAGGAGTGGCAATGAGGTCTGCAACTCTGACAATCCAAAAGCCAGTGTTAAGTAAGTTCGGTCAACTTGGTCACGGAGTCATAGTCTAGGGTCGGGTCAATGGTCGCTGCCAGAGAGAGAGAGAGAAGAAACACTCAGCGTGCACTCTATCCTAGATCAGAATGGTTACCAATTTATCTAATCTGGAAACCTCCCACTGTACCTCAAATTCTCCTCCAAACCTGAAAGAAGAATTAGTCGGGGTCACCCGAGGAGTAAACCAACTCATCAGTGGGAATCGGGATCCAACTCTCATCGCATGATAACGTGACGGAATCCGCTCACGGTATCACACTCCAGAAGGTATGCGCATATCTGGCAAGTTTCAGTACTTTTGAAACTCCCGATGTGATTTCTGCCCCATGCTCTTATGACCTTGACTTTGGCCAACATATCATAAGTCACATGTCAAGTTCTACCCGTCATTCTCCAGGTTAATTTGAATCCACCCGTACATACCCTTGACTTTGGCCAAAATGGCAGCACGACTGTCCCAAACCAACGCATCTATCTATGCTGCATATGAATACCCCAATAGCTACCAATCACTGTGCCTTGACTTTGGCCAACATACACAGCTTGAATACTATTGACCACCCATATGAAACGACGGAGGGCTACGAATGGTTTCTGGCGAAAACCTTTAACGTAATGAACTTGATATCGTTGAAGGAACGGATAGCTTTTTAGAAAATATAGTGACGAAAACCTTTACTAAAGAGGTCACTCCCGGTGAAGGGATCTCGGCTCTTTCCCCGTAGAATGAGGTGCAGGATATTCCAACTGAATACCACGGTGCAAAGCAAAAGCAATCGGCTATAGTGAAGTTACTGCCCTGACGCAAACTTCTGTCCAAGGGGTCACTCCCGGTGAAGGGATCTCGGCCCTTGCCTCGTCGACTGAGGAGCAGGATATTCCAATGAATACCACGATGCAAAACAAAAGTAAACGTCCTTGCAATAACAGCTTTTGAAAAAGTGTTCCAACAACATCAGATTAGGTTTGTTTTTAACTTGCATTGATCCGAATCAACGCAGTCCCATCAATTGATCACACCAAAAAGAACGAAAATATACTGATGTACGTATATGCCATCCGCATTCGCCACTGGGTCCCGTCATTACCCGTTAGGTTAGCTTACTAACGACAGAGCGGGGACTGGACTAGCGCGGATGCAAAACATATACAACATCTACTAATATATATACCAATATATTATATTCGCTCAAGGCGTGAATAAAATGCAACATCACAGAGAATGTACAGCATCACAGAAACAATACAGATATCTGGGATCCCCGGGTTTCACAGAGCCGCTGAAACCCGACGTTCCCCTGGTCGTGTGGATAGCCTGTGCAATGAGAATCCTAGACCCCTACGGGCGCGGCAAGTCACCCGCCAAAACCTGAAGCGAGGCAGCCCCCTTCAGCACCGTGAATGGACCACCCAGCACTTCACGGAATCCGGTAACTTGGGCACCCCTCCTGGGTCAAACCTGTACCCCCTACGAGTGCGGCGAATAGCCCGACAATCCTAGAGTGAAGCCCCTTCCGTCCCAATGCCATGAGATGCGGGCTTGTTGCCTTCTAGAACCCGGCTATCCGTGCACCCCTCCGCGGGGCAATCCTAGTACAGAAAGTAAAATATACATACACCGGGTACATCGACCGCAACCAGGTCGTGCCCCAAAAGAATAATACAATCAGGCAGTGACGGCAGTCCACATGTCGGACGCTCGCCCCGCAATATCAAATGTACATAATACAACAACACAGTACTAGCATTGCATCCAGGCTATCCCCACGACCGATCCGCAACATCACAGCAAATACATAGAACATCAACGTGAAAGTCACGTTCGCAAATCCGTCTAACCGGGCTATAGCAGTTAGACCGGATTTACCGATCGAGTGACATTCACGGTCGCAGATATAATGTAAGTACTGTGAAAAATGTGTTTAAAAAATTTCCGATTGATCAAACATTAACAAGTGGGCCCCCAAACAAAACTGTAGCAACCACAGAAAACCTGGGCCCAATTTTAATATTCCAAAAACCACATTTTAAGCCCAGAAAGCTACTGAAAAAATTTGATGCAGGGATCAGAACAGTCTGCGGCGGAAGCGCGGCGCTTAAGGAAGGTCAGGCCGCTCTTCCGCGGTTGAACTGTTGACTGACACTCTCGAATTTTCTCAGTAGCCTTGCAATCTCCAGTACATCAATATATCACAACCTGAAAAATTTTTCGACACTAAAAATTTCCAACAGAAAACTGATGCGACAAAATACGGGTTTTTGGACTTTTTGATCGATCGGAAATGCAAACACATTACACAAAGCTAGACTAAGTTAATGGGGAGGCTCTGATACCACTGTAAGTGCACGGCGGCGCCCCGGCCGTCAATCCGACGCCGGAATGCGGAAACGGTGAATAACTAAAATTTTGCGGACTTTGCAAACCGGCACCACCGCGCACTAAACTCCGGATCGAACCATTAACTAGTCTACGCAACTAAAAAAGAAAGGGAAGAGATGTATACCGACGATCCAAGTCCTCCGGTCTTCATCTCCACTCCGATCTCCTCGCGGGACCTCCGTCCACATCGTCGCCTCCTCGCCGGAAAGGGCACCACATCGCCTTCGTCTTTTACGGGCTCCCGCCTCAATACCGAGGCAACTCGAGCATGAAGCCGGCAACTCGACATGCTCAAGAAGTGCTGTAGAATGTAGTGTAGAATACGCTTTGTCTCAATGGGGTTTTGTTGCCATGATGGAGGAAAGAGGACAAAGAAAATATGGTGCTTTCATTTTTCCTTGCATGAAAGCAAGATCAAGAAGGAAAATCTCAAGAATGAAGCTCTCTCTTTTTCTTCTCACTTTCTTGAAAGACTTATCATCTAGTGAGAATGAGAATGGTGGAGGAATGATAATATGATAGCAAGAGGGAGGTGAGTGTAGGAGCAAGAGAGGGGTGACCACATCCAAGGTCAACAAAACATCAACCATGCTTAAAAACACTATGCCACCATAACCTTTCACTTCACTTTAAAACAAGTCAAAGCAAGTTATGGTGCAAAGAAAAAGAAAGCTATCATAATCAATATATATTCAAGAAACCCCCTCCACAAATGTTATTTGCACAATTGCAAATAACCCCCTCCATCGGGAAAGTCCGGCCGGGAAAGAACAAAGGAAAACCGGCCGGAACGGAATGCAAACTGGCAACTCCAGAAAACTGGTCCCGTAATAAATTACAGGAAAACCCCGATACTGTGCATACACACCCGCATCTGTATTCCGTCCGGATACAAATGCAAAGAGACAAAATCTACACTGTACTAAACTAGGACCGGCTTAAACCAAAGCCGGCTAGTAAAAACCGTTCGATCCTGATCCGTGCAATACCGCACGTATCTGATCGAACCCTGCCATATAACTATACGGCCACTAGTACAAAACTGTCCGATCCTGATCCGTGCAATACCGCACGTATCTGATCGGACCCTGCCATATCTCCATACGGCCTCTACAGCGTTTCGCCCGAAAGCTGAGTAACTGAAAGTGTGGTGGACTCTAAAGACTCGTCAATACTATGGCTGTGGATTTAACCACTAGCCCGTCAGAGGTATAAGCCAATACGTAACGGGCCACCAGCTATTGACTAAAAGGGACGTCGATGAGCGAACTCATCCTGACACCCTACTGAGCCTGTCAGTGACAATATCCGTGCAGTCCGGTCCGTTCGTCTATGAGTATCGCATGGCGGGCCTAGGGGGTTGGTAAAAGTCAGACCCCCAAAAGCGGTACAAGTCGTGTCGGAGTGTAGCCCAGAACACCCTGAGATACTACTGGAATACCTACCAGTAAATCTCCTTGCCTTGGCCAAGGACTTTGTGTAATGGCTCTCCTAGACACAGCACGACCTCACCCCCAATACCGGGAGAGACGAACCCCTGAAGATACGCTCACTGCCTCCATGTGGCTCGGGACTGTACCCAACTAAAACCTGTTTGCACGACTCCTTTGAGCCGTGGTAGGGTAGTAATCAAAGTACAGTGGGAACTCACACGAGACAAATGACGATCCCCAGGTCGATGAACTAACCTGCACACATGTCACCAGGGAACTGCCATCTGACGTCTGGTATATGACCAACTAGCATGTTCCCGGCGAGTCCTGTCCGGTGTACTCATAACCCAATGAGCACCTGTATACATCTTAGGTGATCCAACTGACACCAGTGGCTTGTGAGACCGGCCACCGCCCCTCGTCGGGGTCTCGACTGTATACACTAGTCTACTAATGGAGTATCGATGCCCGGTCTCGAAACTCCCACGACTAGGGACCTTTTAAGGATATGCTTGTGGACCCCCAGCTCCCACTTATATGATCGCCCTCATACTGCTGGTGGTCAAGCAAGAATCCTAGGGGCTCTATCAACGTGTAATAGCGACGTGTCATGTCACCTAAAGCAGTACACGATGATAAAGGTAAACCAGATAGCATACTATCATCTCGAGTAAGACTGTTCTACCGGGATAGGTCCTCCCTCAATCATTACAATCACGTACCTGTGACCTAATAATTGACTCTGAGGGCACTATCTCCAACAAATGGGGCTAACCCACTGGCTATCAGAAATAGGGTAAATGATACCACTATCCAGACACTTTACGATTTCCTTTTTCACAGCCTCCTTCATGACTGGATTGAGTCGCCTTTGTGGATCCCTGGCTGGTTTGGCATCATCCATCAGATGAATGTGATGTTCAACGATCAGGGAACTAATCCCCTTGATGTCCGCCATGGACCAGCCAAAAGCTTGCCTATTGCTGTGCAAGACCGCAAGAAGGGCTTTCTCTTGCTCTGGAGCTAGAGAAGCCGAGATGATAACAGGGAGGGTCTCGTTCTCACCCAAGTAAGCGTACTTAAGGTGAGACGGCAAAGGCTTGAGTTCGAGCATTGGAGGTGAAACGATTGAAGGCAAGATTGGTGAAAAGGTCTCGAACTCAAAGGATTCCAGCAAAGGTTCAAAACGAGTGTAAGCGACCGAGTTGGATGGTTCAGGTAACTCATCCAGAAATTCGAAGGATTCAAACTTGGGTGGTGAGTGGCTAAGATCGTTCGAGAAAGTGAAACACTCGTAGTCATTGTCGGGCGTAGAAACAGCAGCAGGTTCGAAGAGGAACGCACTAGTGGCGTTAAGGTTATCGTGATTGAACAAAAACTCCTCGAATTCACACTCTTCTGGGGTGATCTCCTGGATTGAGCAAACGTCTAGTATATGAGCATTAGGTTCGGTGGGCTGATTCCCCAACCTAAAAATGTTGAGTTCAATTGTCATGTTTCCAAAAGATAGGTTCATCGAACCATTTCGACAATTGATCACAGCATTTGAGGTTGCAAGAAATGGGCGACCGAGTATCACCGGAATTTGATTCCGGGGGTTAGCTACAGGCTGTGTGTCTAATACAATGAAGTCAACGGGGAATATGAAGTCCCCAACCTTGATTAACACATCCTCTAGCTCACCCCTAGGATGGGTGATTGATCGGTCGGCCATTTGGAGAGTACAGTGTGTGGGTTTCAGCTCTCCTACACCTAATTGCTCATATACTGAGTACGGAAGCAGGTTAACACTGGCACCAAGATCTAATAGTGCGCGGTTGATGTTCTTATCCCCAATGGTAATAGAAATCGTAGGACAGCCAGGGTCCTTCCGTTTTTGCGGTAAAGATTGGGTAAGAGCATCACTCACAGCACTAGCCAAGAAAACTTTCTTGGGTACCTGAGACTTCCTCTTTTTCGTGCACAAGTCCTTTAAGATTTTCGCGTAGGACGGGACTTGTTAGACAGCATCTAAAAGGGGAATGTTGAGGTTAACCTGCTTAAACAACTCCAGAATCTTCTCCATTTATGGATTTTGTTTATTGGACCTCAACCGGTTTGGAAATGGAACGTTTTAAAAATTGGTTGAGTCCAATACTTATGGAGGAGATTGTGGAGTTGGAACGGATCCCAGAGCTGGTGTTTTCGTGGAGTGAGAAGTGGGTCCGTTCAGAGCAGAAGAAGAAGAAGAACCTTTTGACGAATGGAGAATAGGCTCAGAAGACGAAGAAGAAGAAGAAGAAGAGGCCGGGGTGTCATTATCCTCAATTGTTTGTTAGTTATATGTATGCCCTAGAGGCCATTACTGTACATAGGATGTATATTGTAGTGGATGCTTGGACATATATAGGGAGGACTTTCTTGCTCGACATGATAGTATGCTATCTGGTTGATCTTTACCTAAACGTGTACACTGATTGTCTCTCTGTTACATGTTGGTAAAGCCCTTAGGATGTGTACTTGACTACCTGGACTATGATGCGGATCATACTAGTGAGGACATGGTAGTCCATAAGTACATCCTTCAATGTCCCTAGTCGTGGGTATATCGAGACGGGGCATCGATATATCAGAGTAGACTAGCGTATACCTTCTCGACCCATACAGATGGGCGATGGATGATCCCATATCCATTGATGTTTGACATCAGAGATGATATACGGGTGCTCAGTGGAGACTGGGTACACTGGACGGACTCGCCGAGAACTCCCAGATGGTATTATACCTTACGTCAGATGGCAGTTCTCTGGTGACACTGGTACAGAGTAGTCTGTTGACCCGAGATCGTCATAGAGTTTTGTGTGGTTCCCACTGTGCTTTGATTTCCATCTTACCACGTCCAAGAGGGCATGCAAAACGGTGGTTTTTGGGTACAGTCCCGAATCACATGGAGGCAATGAGCGATAGGAGGGGATTCGTCTCTCCCGGTATAGGGAGTTGATGTTGCGCTGTGTTCGATTGGCTATGACTGGAAATCCCTGGCCAGGGTTGCTGAGATTTACTAGTAAGTGTTACCAGTAGTTTCTCAAACTGTTATAGACCTCATATCGACACGACTTATCGAGCTATTGGGGTCTGACGTTTACCATCCCTAGGCGAGATATGCGACATATCAGACGACGAGACCGGACTGTACGGTAGTGTTACTGGTTGGATTCACTGGAGTGTGAGCGGGCTTGCTCGTCGATCTTCTGATCGCTCAATACCCGGGTGGCCGTTACGTTTAGCAGACCGCTTGTGGCTTGTGGGTGTTTGATATGATCATCATCTGCTGCCGGTGTATTGACGAGTCTTTAGAGTCCTACACAGAGGTTTCCTGGCTCAAGCGAAACGAAATAGGAGTGCATATGAGATATGTGCGGGACCGAGAATAATGCGTGTATGTGATACCGTATTTCATTCTCGCGATGAATGTATCGAATGGTTGTATGCGATATAACCTAGTTATCGAATCAAGGATTGATTCGATAAGCCGATACATTAGATACTAGTCGGTTGTGTGCGACATGACCGGATCATTGAATCAAGTGTTGATTTAATGATTTAATGCATAATTATATATTTGATATATTACTTTGCATTAACTAGTATTGGTTCACTTTAAATGGATTTTCTCACTCGGATGTGCACATTGTATATGTGATATACTTTTGTGCACTTGATTGTATCATGTTTGATGATACATATTATGCTAGGGTTTTTGTGTAAAGATCAAACCATGGTTACATGTTAATGGTTAGGGTTTTGTTTTATTCACTTATTTATTTATCTATTGATTTTTGGAAAATGAAAGGCATGAAAAGAAAATGGTGGCTTGATTTGTATTCTAGTTGAAGCTTCATGAAGCTTTGACCTAAGTGACCATTTTTGTCTCATGCTTAACCCTAACCATTCCCACTAACCCTAGTTTAGTCTCTACACTTGACCATGGTTGGTAGATGATAAGTATTATCATTATTTTCATTTTTACTTAATACTTATCATAACATTTTCTTCTTCTTCTTCTTCATCTTCAACATGAAGAAACCTTGGACCATCAATGGTGATTGATGAAAAAGAGTGAGAAATCCAATTTTAAAGTCTACCCACTTCCTATTTCTGCATCCTCTACCTCTTGCCAAGTAGTAGAGTGTGTTTTCTTCACAAGTTTCATGACTTGGTGAAGTTGGAGCTTGATCTAGTGATGCCTCGACGTAGATCATCTTCGGCATCGTAGTCGATGACCTAGCCCGTCCATTCTCCTATGAAGCCGATACTAGAGTCCAAGATTCGATTTGGACAGCGAGGACACATCATCACGGAGCTTTGGAGGTGGAGCACCGGATCTACAAAGGTTGTATTTCCGTTCTCTTAGTAAAGTAGTTTACTAGTTGCATCTTTCGCCTAAACTTCTAGCCAACGATCCGTAGTCTAGGGTTTCTCGGCACCGTAATTTTTGTAATTGGCATGGTTGATGCCTTGTGAGACCTCTTGAGAGTGCCTAGGAACCCTACATTGTTGTGCCGATGTTGTTGTGCAGCATCCTTCCCGATCTCAATGTAGTCACGGCACTCACATTATAGTTCTGTTGTTCAAGAGCAACATGTACATTATGTGGGTGACCGGGATTTGGGAGTGTTTGAGATGGAAGCTTCCCCTTTTCTCGCTCGCTTAACGCCGCATTCAGCTGTGCAATCTGGGCTTCGATGGTCTTGATGCTTTGCCCGTGTGCAGCAGTGTGTTGCACCAAAGACTGAATAGACGACTGGATGTTGGCGGTGGATTGTCTCGATTGTTTAACGAACGCCTCCAGACTTCGTTCTAGCGAGGAAACCTTATCGTTGTTTGACGGAATAAAGTTGTTTTGCGGAAAAGAATTGTTGGGTGCAAAGTTGTTCGTCTGATTTTGAAAAGGTTGGAGTTGGAAGGGTTGCTGAAATTGATGTTGAGTTTGTTGTTACGCTTGTTGTTGCGGAGGAGGGGGCCTCTGGAAATTGTTGCCTTGGAATTGATGCTGATTCTGATTCCAGGCGAAATTGGGGTGGTTCCTCCAACCGGGATTGTAGGTGGAAGAGTGTGGATCATTTCTCGATCTTTGCTGAAATGCAGCATTAACCTGATCCTGTCCTTGAGATGGCGGATTGTAAAGATACTCTTCAGTTAAGTGAGAAGGATCGGAACAACAAGCACAAATGGTACGAAGGGGAAGAATAGGGGCAGGAGCAGGAGATGAAAATTTGCTCTCCATCGCTTCAAGTTTTCTCGTTATTGCAGCTATTTCAGCTTTCATCGCAATGGAGACATCAAGTTGGTGAATCCCTACCCTAGACTGACCAGTAGAAGTGGAGGACGAAGAAGAAGAAGTTGGTCTGGTGCTCTCCCATTGAAGCGTTTGTTCCGTAAGGTCATCGAAGAATTGCCACGCTTCCTCGTCAGATTTCGATAGGAAGTGGCCCTGACAAATGGTTTCCAACAACTGCTTGGTTGCTGGGTTCAGGCCCTCGTATAAGGTTTGGCAAAGTTACCATTTCTCGATACCATGGTGAGGGCACTGAACAAGAAGGTCTTTATACCGGTCAAAGCACTTCCAGAAGGGTTCAGTAGGAAGCTGAGAGAATTGGTTGATTTCGTTACGGATCCTTGCGGTTTTATGATTCGGATAGAATTTCTTAAGAAACGCTTTCACAAACTCGTCCCAACCGGTTATGGAGTGGGAAGCGGTGCTATACAGCCATTTTTCAGCAAGATCGCACAAAGTGAATGGAATGACCTGTAGCCGTATAGCATCGTCCGACAGCTGGGTAGTTTTCATCATGGCACAAACATTTTGGAACTTGTTGATGAAGATATAGGCATCTTCAGATTCAAGTCCATGAAATTTCGGAAGCATGTTAATGAAGTGGGGCTTAATTTCAAAATTATCCCCATTAGCCGGTTGAAGAGAAAGACGGGTGGGAAGTACAGAGCGGGTGGGATAGAAACGATCCTGGAGCGCGATTCGCTGTGGCGCTACGACAGGCGGTGGTGGTGGGTTATTCGCATCCATAGGAGGTCGAATCAATCCCGGGGGAGTTGTAGGGATGTTTGGATTAAATCCTGACATCGCGGAAGAAGAGGTTGGTGATGGTGAAGGTGAGGATGTATGAACAAAATTCCGGTCAACGTCGGAGTTGGCCGGCAAAGGTAAGGGTGAAAGAGGCGTGGACGGAGTTTCGACGTCTGAGTCGATCGCGTAGTCGGCAGCGACTAACGTAACGCGGACTAGGCGGGCGCTAGTGTCCTGAGTCCAAGCGGACATACACTAAACGAGTTTAGTATAGTCAAAGCGGAGAAGGTGAGGGTAAGAAAACGTCAATGGAGAGATACGATGGGTGGTGGGTGAAAAAAATGGGATTTTGGCGACAAAGGGCAAATTTTTATAAAAGTTTTTGGTTTTTTTTGTGGTTTTTTTTTCCTTTTTAGAAAGAGCTTTACAGAAATATGTACGGACTTACGGTTTCAAACAATCACAAACAAGATATGCACAATCACACCTAGATCTAGGGTCACCTAGGTCAGCTAGACAGCTCCTAACTGTTCCAAAGGGCTAGAAATAGGACCTCAAACCGCCTCTTCTCCGCCAATTGCAGCCAGGTAAGTGCCAGGTAAGTGGGAGGCTCCCCACTACGTAAGTAGTGGTTCTAATTAAGTAACCACTTTCCTTGGACACACTTGCCTAGACACCGCAAAGTCAGAATAGGATAAACAGCCGATGCCTGTAACTAGTCCTCTGTCTTATTGAGCGCGAAGTCCTTAGGGCCGAGTCTAGTATTTTTTTAATTAAACAATGGTCAATGCATATGCTTTTTGTGATTTCTAGGGTCCTGGGAAGGGTGATGAAATCCCCACCCAATCTGGATTGGTTTCAAGCCCCTTAAAGTCCGTATTAATATATGCAAAGCAGTAACAATCAACTGCAATCAATTTTTATTTTTTAGCGCGGCGCAAAGAATCCTGCACAAAAACAATTTATTGGAAGGGGGAAGAGAATTTACGCAAAGAATGCTGCAGAAAACACAGTTCGGTGGAGTTCAGAGGAGTGGGGAAGAGATAAGAAACACTCACAGGGATTTTGGGCTGCTGAAGCCAGCAAACGGCCGCGGTTCCGCGGCTTAAGCTTGCTTATGCCGCGGTTCCACGGCTATAGTATGGATTTGGGCCTTTAGTTTTCTCGTGTGTGCTCTGTTGGGTGTCCTCTTCTTGTTTGGAGCTCCTGAATCTTGATTTGCTCACTGAATCTGCTCCAGAATCTTTCAGTAGACCGTTTGTTCCGTTTTTGATCTCCTGCGGTGTAGCCGCAAGATATGGGTCTAACTTCCCACGTCTTTGGCACTGAACTTGACCTTCTTTTTATCCTGCACACATGCACAAAAACTAATCAAAAATAACAAGATGGTTTTTTTACAATGTCTATTTTTTTTTGTTTTGTTTTTCGGTTAGATTTATATTCACAAATTAACCCGAAATTATACAAAGAAATAAACTACCGTCTCCCCGGCAGTGGCGCCATTTGATTGGTAGAGTTTTTGCGTGCTTAGTTAATTACCGCAATCAAGGCGGTTTCGCTTATAGCTATCCGGTTGAGTACGGGTCGTCCGCAGGGAGATGGGAATCTTTTTCTATGTGCTTTAACGAGTTAAGTCCAAATGTCCAGGTTTGTTTTTAGATTAACTATGTGCTAAAATGATATATAAAGAGAGCTTGTTAGGGTTAGGATTAGGTTAGTTTGAGTTAGGAGTCGCTCACTTCTTTCATTGCCACTCTTAATATCGGTGTTACAGTAATCGGCAACAACGGGGATTGGCACGACTAGGAAGGAACTTGCGAGTATAAGCTAGGCTTTCCAACGCTTAAGTTCTTCCTTTTGGTGCTTGTCTATCCGTTCTTGGCTCTTAGCCTTAACCTCCGGTTAATTCAACCACAACCGGTCTCACTAAGAAATTACCGCTATCATGTAGGATAGGGTGCTGTAGGGAGCGGATTGTGGTTCAACTAACGGGAGTTCGAATTAAGTTGTTGGGCAAGAAAAGAGTGAGAGAGATTTCCTTCTCTCATACTTTCCTTATCCTACCCTAACAAGTGAGAAAACTACTCACCCATTACAAGAAAAAGGAAAATAAAACAAAGGAGGAAGATAGAAAGAAAGAGGTTAGAAGATTACAACTATCTATTTGAGACCTCACTTTGGCAAGGATCAAGCTTAAGCATCATTGTTGTTTAAGGATAAAGAAAAAGAGAACAAGAAAGAAACAAACAACAAATAACAACAACTAGATTAGCAAATGAAAAATACAAGCAATTATAATTAGCAACATAACAAGACAAGCATGGTAACAACAAGAACTCTTTTATTCATCACTTCACTCACAAAAGCTCACTACAAGGTTTTTAATGGAGAAGAGATGAGAAGAGGAAGAAGAACAACAACATATATCCTAAAAAATAAATACAAGAATAAGCACCATTGGCTTTGGCAAGTTCTGGACTATTTATAGGCAGGGAACTGAAACTCTAGGGCAACTTTCAGGCCCCAAATGAAGTTACCTAAATGCCCCTAAAAACTGATCCACTGCGGAGCCTATATGGCCGCGGTTCCGCGGTCTAAGCGCGCTCATGCCGCGGAACCGCGGCCGTCTTAATGAGTTAGGTCACAAGATTTTGTGGCCTTCCCTGGTTTGTAGTCCTCTTCAGTGTGGTATAGTACTTTTCTCAGAATCTCTTCACAATATTTCCAGAATTTCAGCAGAACAAGAGGTGATGTGATGTGGATCTTTTTCCATGATTTCCTTGAGCTCCGCATAGATATGTTGGATCTTGTGTTGACATTGAGCTTTGTGCATGAAAATGACATCGATTTGCCATTTTGTCCCTTAAACTGGTGTGCGGCAACATACGGATAGAGAGCGGAGACCCGTGTTTTATCTGTGTTTGGCAGTAATCCGGAATTTATCGTGCTTTTCCATGAATTTCACTGTTTAGAGCTGAGAACCTGTATCCTGCAATTGACTAGCAAACCCGGCTCAAGAGTACCTACCGATAAGCAATGTGATAAAAATTGGGCGGTATAAAAATGCAAAAATCTGATATGAACAGGTACTTAGACAGCATTCTGAAGGTGTTTTAGAATGGACGACTCCTGGCACGGTAGTGTACCTGCAGGTGATGGAGTCACCCTCTCTAAAGGTGTCTTACAGACTAAAGTGGAGAGGGATGTGCATAATTGGCAGATCAGTTGTTTAGGCAATTGAGTTGATCATGAGATGTCAAGTACCACACCAGATGTTGTTTTTGCACGAGATGCAATAAGATGATACTAATCCAATCCTGGAGAAACACTCGGAAGCAGTATTAGAATATAAGTGGATGTTCTAGGGATTTGATAACGGCAGCCTTCTTCGGGAGACGGTTATCATTCCAGGCTTCCAAGGTGACCTGGATGACAGAGTGACTGTCATAGTTATAGTTTTCCCTCTGACGAGGTGCAGGATTTAGGACAGGTGGTCCAAGTGGATACTGAGGGAGGCATGGCGCAGGATACTGATTAAATTCAGTTGACGATACAGTCTAAGAAATTTGGATTTCATTTATGAATTAGGTCCCATCAGACATCCAAACATATTCTAAGACAGGTATTGCTCATTTCGGGAGATGGGTTTCTCCGCGAACTTGAGATAAAGAGAGACATAGAAAGAAACATCAGAGCGGATCCACTCACCGAGGCTATTCCTCGAACGCAATAGTTTCGCAAACGGGTTTTGTGAGACTGATTAGTAGAGGAGTTGGGTGTTCGGTATCACACGGGCTATGAGTATGCGACATCGCAATAATTAGCCTTGAGTGCAAGTGGGAGATTGTTGGAGATAGTGCCCTCAGAGTCAATTATTGGATCACAGGAACGTGATTGCAATGATTGAGGGATGACCTATGCCGGTAGGACAGTCTTACTCAAGATGATAGTATGCTATATGGTTTATCTTTATCATCTTGTACTGCTTTATGTGACCTTACAGATCACTATTGCACGTTGGTAGAGCCCTTAAGATTCTTGCTTGACGGCCAGCAGTATGATGGCGATCATATACGTGGGAGCTGGGGTCTATAAGCACATCCTTAAAAGGTCCCTAGTCGTGGGAGTTTTCGAGACAGGGCATCGATACTCCAGAGTAGACTAGTGTATATAGTCGAGACCCCGACAAGGGGCGGTGGCCAGTCTCACAAGCCACTGGTGTCAGTTGGTTCACCTAAGATGTATACAGGTGCTCATTGGGTTATGAGTACACCGGACAGGACTCGCCGGGAACATGCTAGTTGGTCTTATACCTGACGTCAGATAGCAGTTCCCTGGTGACATGTGTTCAGGTTAGTTCATCGACCTGAGATCGGCATTTGTCTCGTGTGAGTTCCCACTGTACTTTGATTACTACCCTACCACAGCTCAAAGGAGTCGTGCAAATTAGTTTTAGTTGGGTACAGTCCCGAGCCATATGGAGGCAGTGAGCGGATCTGCAGTGGTTCGTCTCTCCCAGTATTGGGGGTAAGGTCGCGCTGTGTCTAGGAGAGCCATTACACGAAGTCCTTAGCCAAGGCAGGAGATTTACTGGTAGGTATTCCAGTAATATCTCAGGGTGTTCTGGGCTACACTCCGACACGACTTGTATCTCTTTTGGGGGTCTGACTTTTACCAACCCCCTAGGCCCGCCATGCGATGCTCATAGACGAACGGACCGGACTGTACGGATATTGTCACTGACAGGCTCAGTAGGGTGTCAGGATGAGTTCGCTCATCGACCTCCCTTTTGGTCAATACCTGGTAGCCCGTTACGTATGGCTAATACCTCTGACGTGCTAGTGGTTAAATCCACAGCCAAAGTATTGACGAGTCTTTAGAGTCCCCCACAGACTGTTTCTTAAGTTTCGGGCGAAACGCTGTAGAGGCCGTATGGAGATATGGCAGGGTTCGATCATATATGTGCGGTATTACACGGATCATGATCGGACAGATAATACTAGCGGGCTTTGGTTTAAGCCGGATCCTAGTATTGTACAGTGTAGATTTTGTCTCATTGCATTTGTATTCGGTCGGAATACAAATGCGGGTATGTATATACAGTCGCGGGGTTTTCCTGTAATTTATTACGGGATCGGTTTTTTTGAAGTTGCCAGTTTGCTTTCCGTTTCGGTCATTTTCCTTTGTTTCTTTCCTTGGCTGAAAATTGGTGGAGGAGGGCTTATTTGCAAATGTGCAAATTAGCATTGTGGAGGGTGGTCTTTGTAAATTGTTGCTTCATGTTGGTTCAACCATCATTTGACTTCTTTATCCATCATGGCTTGACTTTTGAGATATGATGAGTGATGGGCTTTTTGACTTGTGTAGTGATCATTATTCTTCATGATCATCACCTTTCTCTTTCATGCATTATTGCTTACTCCATCCTCTCTCATTCTCCAAGTTTTGGCCGGCCATTCTTTGGTGATAGGGGCTGTCCATTTTTTTTGTGAGGGTATTATCATCTCATTGGCTCACACAAAATTCCCATAGCACCATTTCAAAGTATACCTCCTTTCCCACTTCCAAAATGGCAACTTCATAACCCTTTAGAGACATGGTGATCTACGTATAGCCTACAGCATTCTTGGACATGTCGACTCGCCAACTTCGTGCCCGAGTTGCCTCGGTCCAGAGGTGGGAGCCCGTAAAAGAACCCGGCGATGTGGTGCCCTTCCGACGAGGAGATGAAGACCGGAGATTCCGCGGGGAGATCGGGATGACGACGAGAAGACCGAAGGACACGGATCGCTCGGTATATCTCTCTACCCTTTCTCTAGTTAGCTAGGAGTAGGTTAATGGCCCGATCCGGGTTTTAAATTCCGCGGTAGCGCCGGTTCTAGTTTATAGAAAAGTTTTATATTCCGCATTTTGGCCTCGTTCAGACGGTCGGAGCGCTGCCGTGCACTTACAGCTCTTTCTCAAGAGTCGGGCACTGCTCCGATCATCGCTCTCCCCGCCTACGGTTTCTTGTCGTCTCCTGGCGTCGCGAGCGTGACGACGACTCTTGTGGAGTTAGGGGATGAGGCGACGGGAGGTGAGACCACCTCGATGGAGGAGGGAGACGCCACAGTTGTATCAAGTGACGCCCTTGTCACGGCTCCGGCTGGCGACTCATCCGGTAAATTTTAGGTTACCGCCCTTCTTTTTATTTTGCAATCTCTTTTCAATTTTTCCTGACAGGGTTTATCTTGTTTCTAATGCAGGTGCGGCTATTGCTGATGTCGCACTACTCGAGACAGCGCCGTCAGTTACCGTCCTGACGGTGACCACCTCTCTACCTTCTCTCACACCGTTGCAAATGCTGGAAGGTATGGATTTGTAACCCATTAGTCTTATCTCTCGGCCGTATAATTCATGTACTGACGTTGCGTTATCGCGTTTTTGCAAGAGTCCTTTTTGACCACCTGTACCAGGTGCTGCATCCCCACTTTTCCTTCTCGTCGGAGATTGCTTCATCCAGTGGCGCTGGTGAATACAGCTTTCAATTAATGCTCTTTCTTTTACCGATAATGAAATTATTTCTGATTCTTCTTTGCCTTGATTGCAGTGCTACAGATTGAAGGAGGGGATGAGAGATCAGTTGCGCCACCGGTCTTCCCGGCTTTGCCACCTGCTGCAGCTGGTATAGTAAATTCCATTGTTCATGAATCTCTTATATTTCTAGATCCGTCATCTGATTGTGACTTGTTTTGCAGCGGTCGCTTCGACTCCGGCCTCTTTCGAATCTCGCATTATGATACCGGCAGGCCCCTTCTCCAGACGTCCATCCTCGAAAGGCGCCGCGAATAGTCTGCGCATGCTGAGCGACTACATTGAGGAGATCGACGTGGAGACTCCCACATCTGCTGCGGATTTTGCCACGGAGGTTAACCCCATGCTGGCGACGCTCGTGAACTTTCATGATGAGGGCGTCGTTAAGTCCTGGGTTAATCGCTGCAGGGAAATCGAGGCTTGCCTGCATGAGCTTGAGCTTAGGCGTCCTGCACCTGAGATTCTGGCCGCGAGCACTCAGCGGGCTGCGTAGATCGAGCAGAGCACTTCTTACTTTCACCATCTTGAACAAGAAGTGGCTTTAAAGCAGAAGAAATGTAAAGAAACTTCAAGCGAATCTGCTCGACTGCATGCTCAGGTTGATGCGAATGCTGCCCAGTTGAAAGTTATCTTCTAAGGCCTTCTGCGATGCATTTCTGATGGGTTAATATTGAGGCAGAAGCTCGACGTCGTCGAGCGGGATGCACAAGATTGTGAAGCAGCTCGGCGGGCCGCCGAGGAACAACTTTCGTCTTACTTGCAGCAGCGAGCCCAGATCGAAGCAGAGTTGGCCGCGGCAGCTGATCAAGAAGAGGGGCTGAGGGAAGTGCGCGAGCGGCTGATTGGATTATTGAAAGCACTTCCTTCTCAATAATTTTTTTTGTACCATTTGTAATTTTGAATAAAATGTATTCGTTCTTTTATTCTTTCATATGATGTATTTTGTACCCAATTGAATTCATGAATAAAAGATACACATTTTTTTTGCAATGTCTTGTGTCATCTCTCTGCTTTCTTCTTTCTTTTGTTATCGGCATGTCACCTTAACAAACATAGTCGGTAGATGATAGGGTGAACATCTTGTTTTGGCTTCTTCGAGGGGTAGTGATGGCTTAGGAGGCAGGTTTAGATCTGCTGCCTAAGACTTTTCAACTTCATGAGCCGTGATGGTCTCATGAAGACTTTTCTCCCTACGGGTCGAGAGGATCCCGTAGGTGTATTTTATCCTTAGGAATCGTGAGGATTCCTAAGAGTGTTTTCCCTTATAAGTCGTAAGGATCTTATAAGAGAATTTTCCCTCCTACAAGTCAAGAGGACCCGTAAGCGGTTGTTTTTCTCCTTGTCGAGATTCGACTTTGGAGAGTGTGACCTGTGAATAGTATGCAAGAGTTCATTTTGGATCGACTTGCAGGGCCCCAGTGCTTAGGAAACCGGTTCTTATCCCCATTGCCTAAGGCTTTTCCTCACCAGTCGAGACGAATCGAGAAGTTCTTGCAAAGACAATAATTTCCTCGTGAGTCGAGACGAATCGAGCATTTCTCGCAAGAATATCATAACGTCACAGTTAACCTCTGCTCTTTACGACAAAGGTCCGTTAGGGTCTGTGGTACTAGGGTTTTGTCCGTCGTACCGTCGCGTTGGCTGATGTATTTCTCGATAGGCAATCTTGCTGTTCGAGTGGCCTTGCGACTGTCGTGTCTCCGATCCCTTCGGGGGTTGGACAAGACGTCTTCAAGCAATCCTCTTAGGCAGTTTGACCATCGGAAGAGCAAGCGTTAGGAATTTTTCCATGCCGCTTTTACTTAAGGTTAGGCTCATTCTGGAGAGCCCCGATGAGTCATAACCACTCCGTGCTGGTGTGGGTTGATCTGCGATAGTCTTTCAGGTTTTATATGAGTTGCCGTCAAGACCCTGAAGCTAGGAATTTGGCCTTCGCTTCGTTTGCTTTGGCGTGTCCGAATCCTATTGGAGGAAGGACGTTGTAGTGACATCTCTTCTGTTGTGTTGAGACGAACGTCGAAGTGGTGATCACTTCGCGCTGGTGTAAGATGATCTCCGATGGTCTTTCCGGTTTTATATGAGTTGCCGTAAAGACCCTGAAGCTAGGAATTTGGCCTTCTCTTCGTTTGCTGGCATTGCGTCTGCTGTATCAAGACGAATGTCGCTGTTGTCTCTAGGTTGCTGTTGAACCGTCGAGGTTTGGAACTAGGGATTTTTCCATGGCTCCGTTGTTTGATTGTCGCATCTGAATCCTGCTGGAGGAAGAACGCTGTGGTGATATCTCGTCTGCTGTGTTGAGACGAACGTCGAGGTGGTGATCATTTTTCGCTGGTGTGGGATGATCTGCGATGGTCTTTCAGGTTTTATATGAGTTACCATCAAGACCCTGAAGCTAGGAATTTGGCCTTCGCTTCGTTTGCTTTGGCGTGTCCGAATCCTGTTGGAGGAAGGACGCTGTAGTAACATCTCGTCTGTTGTGTTGAGACAAACATCGAGGTGGTGATCACTCCGCGCTGGTGTGAGATGATCTCCGATGGTCTTTCCGGTTTTATATGAGTTGCCGTCAAGACCCTGAAGCTAGGAATTTGGCCTTCGCTTCGTTTGCTGGCATTGCGTCTGCTGTATCGAGACGAATGTCGCGGTTGTCTCTAGGTTGCTGTTGAACCGTCGAGGTTTGGAACTAGAGATTTTGCCATGGCTCCGTTGTTTGATTATCGCGTCTGAATCCTGCTGGAGGAAGAATGCTGTGGTGACATCTCGTCTGCTGTGTTGAGACGAACGTCGAGGTGGTGATCATTCTTCGCTGGTGTGGGATGATCTGCGATAGTCTTTCAGGTTTTATATGAGTTACCGTCAAGACCCTGAAGCTAGGAATTTGGCCTTCGCTTCGTTTGCTTTGGCGTGTCCGAATCCTGTTGGAGGAAGGACGCTGTAGTGACATCTCGTCTGTTGTGTTGGGATGAACGTCGAGGTGGTGATCACTCCGCGCTGGTGTGAGATGATCTCCGATGGTCTTTCCGGTTTTATATGAGTTGCCGTCAAGACCCTGAAGCTAGGAATTTGTCCTTCGCTTAGTTTACTGGCATTGCGTCTGCTGTATCGAGACGAATGTCACGGTTGTCTCTAGGTTGCTGTTGAACCGTCGAGGTTTGGAACTAGGGATTTTGCCATGGCTCCGTTGTTTGATTGTCGTGTCTGAATCCTGCTAGACGAAGAACGCTGTGGTGACATCTCGTCTGCTGTGTTGAGACGAACGTCGAGGTGGTGATCATTCTTCGCTGGTGTGGGATGATCTGCGATAGTCTTTCAGGTTTTATATGAATTATCATCAAGACCCTGAAGCTAGGAATTTGGCCTTCGCTTCGTTTGCTTTGGCGTGTCCGAATCCTGTTGTAGGAAGGACGCTGTAGTGACATCTCGTCTGTTGTGTTGAGACGAACGTCGAGGTGGTGATCACTCCGCGCTGGTGTGAGATGATCTCCGATGGTCTTTCCGGTTTTATATGAGTTGCCGTCAAGACCCTGAAGCTAAGAATTTGGCCTTCGCTTAGTTTGCTGGCATTGCGTCTGCTGTATCGAGACGAATGTTGCGATTGTCTCTAGGTTGCTGTTGAACCGTCGAGGTTTGGAACTAGGGATTTTTCCATGGCTCCGTTGTTTGATTGTCGCGTCTGAATCCTGCTGGAGGAAGAACGCTGTGGTGACATCTCGTCTGCTGTGTTGAGACGAACGTCGAGGTGGTGATCATTCCGCGCTGGTGTGGGATGATCTGCGATAATCTTTCAGGTTTTATATGAGTTACTGTCAAGACCCTGAAGCTAGGAATTTGGCCTTCGCTTCGTTTGCTTTGGCGTGTCCGAATCCTGTTGGAGGAAGAACGCCGTTGTTGACATTGAGTCTGTTTTAACGAGACGAATGTTGAGGTGGAGTTGGGATTTTGCCATCACTCCGCTTTGTTTTGACGTGAGGTCTTTTGTTGACGTTGTGTCTGTGTCCTGCTGGATTGCGAAGGAATGCCATTGTTGACATTGCATTTGCTGTAACGAGACGAATGCTGAAGTGGTCTCTAAGTTGTCTGTAAACCGTCGAGACTTGGCTCTCTTTCGGATGGAGCCTGGTGGGAAGGTATGGTTCCCTTTTTGTTTGTGTCCCTGGATTGTATACAGGGATCGATGCGATCTTACCTGTAGGGCATAAATTTCATTTTTCTTTATTTCTTTCCGCGATGCTCTATCATTTCAGCTTTTACATCGCGAATGTCGCGACTGTCCAATCATTTCGGCTATTTTTCGCGGTGCCCAATCATTTCGGCTATTTGTTTTATTTTTACTCGCTGCTTTTTATTACGGGCTGCCCAATCATTTCGGCTATTTGGCATGCATATATTTTTACTTGCCAATTTTGTTTGCAAGTTGCCCCATCATTTCGGCTGTTTCATACACATGTGTGGCTCGCTAGCTTCTTACTGCAAGCTTGGGATTAGACACTGATTTCAGCATCAACACCGCTATAACTGGAATATTGCCAGGAGCGAATCATCATTTGCCTCTGCCGATGTCGAATAAAGGTGGCTGAGCGAACAGGGTTAGGATCCTGTCGACTAAGGCTTTTGACTTCATGAGCCGTAGGGGTCTCATAAAAGTATCTCTCCCTACGAGTCGTGAGGATCTCGTAGGTGCGTTTTCTCCTTAGGAATCGCGAGGACTCCTAAGTGTATGTTCTCTTATAAGTCGTAAGGATCTTACAAGAGTGTTTTCTCCTTATAAGTCGATAGGACTCACAAGGGTTGATCACCGTGCAAACATATCCCTAGTTGCGGATGGGACTTTGTTAGGGAAATGTTTATTTGCGCCCGTGGATTGTATACAAGGGTCAGCATTGAGCCGCTTGTAGGGCAGTATCGGAGGTTGTGGGGGCTGCTTAAGAACATGTTTAGATCTCTGTAGCTTAAGACTTTCGAATCTTATGAGCCGTGAGGGTCCCATAAGAGGATTCTCCTTACGAGTCGTGAGGATCTCGTAAGTGTAATTTCTCCCTAAGGATCGTGGGGATCCCTAAGCGTGTTGCTCCCTTGTGAGTCGTAAGGATCTCACGCAGGCGGTTTCTCCTTACAAAGTCGAGAGGACCTCGCAAGTGTCTTTTAACGAGATTGCGCCCTTTCGGGTTTTCACAAAACTCGCCGGTAGCCCTGCTGTTTTTACTCGCGGAGCCCTTTCGGGTTTTCATTCGTGCCCATTTCGCTTATGGACATACCGTTTTATTTTTTTTTATTTTTTTTTTTAATGAGGTTGCGCCCTTTCGGGTTTTCACAAAACTCGCTGGTAGCCCTGCTGTTTTTACTCACGGAGCCCTTTCGGGTTTTCATCCGTGCCCATTTTGCTTATGGACATACCGTTTTTTTTGTTTTTTTTTGTTTTTACCACGTCAGCCTGAGGATGTCGCGGGTTGGTAGTAGCTTAACGACGTTTCGGTCATAAGTCGACGCACGATTATGCAGCTAGATTTTGCCGCGAATCTTTGCATGTTTTGTGTCAGAGGTGGATTCCTTGAAGAGAGGGCTGAGGACGACTTCTTTGTCAGAGTCTCTTTCAAAGGTGATAACTTGCGATCCCTCGGTGTCGGCTATGTGACAGTTGCCAGCAGCTCCTTCGCGCTTATCTGTCGTGCTTTTCTGTTCCCGACAAGCCTTGCGCTTCACTCGTTGAACGTGTCGTCGATGGGCAACATATCCCTGCCACCAGTTTTTAAAGGCTATGCACTCCTCGGTAGGGTGTGCAATCCTCTAATGGTATAGACAGAAGTTAGGATGTATGTCCACTTCATCAAGACGTATATTGCCAGGGGAATTTCCTTTGAAAGGGGGCAACTTCATTCCTATTTCCAGGGCTCTAGCGAATCGTTTCCTTACTTTAAGCTTGATTTTGCTGGCGGTAGGGATGCTTTGCTCCAGTTGGGGCATCTCGACCTTTTCCTCCAGTCGTCGGCGTTTGGCTTTTTCGAATATAGCCAGTTCACGCTCCCGATTGGTTTGGCTTTTCTGACGGGCTTCGTTCAGCAGCAAGTCGATCATCTCGTCAGACGGCTCCAAGGGTTTTGGCTTCGATCCTGCCCCCAGCTCTTTTATGCCGTCTTCTATCGCCGAGTGCATTTCTTCATTAGTCAAGGACGAATGAGAGATCATGTGGCAACTTGCCACATAATCCTCAGATTCTTTTGACGAGTCATTCCTGTCGTTATTTTCGTCATCTCCGTTCTCAAGAATATTGTTGAGAAATTCTTGGAGTGTGACCGGGGTCCGCGCCTTCTGGTTATATTCTTCCAGAGCGTCAATCTGTTTTTGCAGGTCCGTGCGCTTATCATCAAGCTTCACGGGCTTTTGGGTCTTCTTCTTCTTCTTCGAAGACTTTGACGGTTGGGTACGAGCGCTTTGACTATCACCACCGATTCTTGTAGTTGGGCGCGGTTTTAGCATTCCCTCGACGATCTCATGTTCCAGTGGATTTTTCCACCTGATTGCCGGGCATGTTTGGAAATCCTTCAACATTCTTTTAGTTTTGGCTGAAAGAGCGATCTCCCACGAAGTTTCTTCTATAAAAGAGCACGATGCCCCCGGCGTGTCCACCTTTTTAAGGGCATGAGGTTGCGGCAGGTTCACCTTCCAGTTTTCCGATAATGTGAATTTGCCTTGTTGGTATTGGTCCTCAATCCAGATTTTGAAGACGTAGCAGTCTTCGATCGGATGGCCCAATACTCGGTGGTAGGGGCAGTAATTGGGATCGTTGACGTTGTTTGGCTGCAACGGACATTTTGGATCTGGCAGATTAATGAGCCTGTTGCGCACTGTCAGCTCGAACAGTCTCCTCATTTTATTTTGGGGAAACGAGTAGGGACGTCCTAGTCTCTCCTCAAGGGATGGGCGTGGATGTATATTGTTTTGACGGACAACCGACTTTAAGTTGCTCGGCTGTTGTTGAGTATTAGCGACGAAAGTTGTTTTTCCTTTCCCCTTTTCATTCCGAGGATCCATCTTTGAAGGAGATGGTCTATGGCCCATCTGGTCCATTCGGGCCAACTTGTCAATCAAGGCCTGGAACGTGGTCGGTTTGAAGAACATCATGAACTGTGAAATAGTTGCATGAGAGTCTAGAGTGCCCACGAACATGCCTACCGCAGGCGCTTCTTCGATGCGCTGCTCGCACTTCGATTATAGATTCCGCCACCGTATTGCATACTGAACCCATGTCTCCCCTGGCTTCACTCGGGCATTGATCAACGCCGTTATTGGGGTGCGTTCACTAGCACTTGCGAATCGCTGGGTGAATAACAGCTCCATTTCTGCAAAAGTCTTGACGGAGTCATTCGGAAGTTCAGAGTACCATTCGAACGCTGTCTCCGAAAAGCTGCCGACGAATTGGCGAAGTAGCAATTTGTCGTCGCCTCCAGTGTTGCCGCATAAGGCCCTGAATTGAGCGACATGCTGATGTGGATTCCCCGTCCCTTTATATACATGGAACTTAGGGATCATATATCCCGACGGATAACTTATTTGGTCATACCAGCCCGGATAGGGTCGTCCAGTCTTAACAACTTGGCCAGCCATTTCGTTCGCTCGGTGAGCTCGTATTTGCTGAGCTATATAATCATCGAGTGTAGCCTTGGAAATGGTTTCCTCCTTGGCTGCTGAATGAGCCGGAGGAGGATTGGATGTCTCCCCTCTATCGTATTCAATAATGACCGGAGGGTCTTCAGCTGGAGGATCCGGCTGTAACATCATTCCTACCATGTATTGGAAGAGAAGGGCCATTTGTTTTATGTTGGCAGCTTGTTCTGCCGCTTCTCTGTCTTTCTTTCCGAGAACTCTGCGTAGGAAGTCAGCATCAGTTTCTTGTTCGTGACGCTGTTCTGATGATGCCTCCGGGCTTTCTTTTGGCCCGGTAAGTGCGGCCACCGTAGTCAGCATCTCTTGAAGTTTCTGATGTTGCTCCTGGGCTTTTATCACTGATCGGGTGAGCGGCCGGTGACCCATCGAAGCGCGGCTATCCTCTTTCCTGGACACCATGTAAACAGTATGGACCGTTATGCCCCCAGACTTGGGGCGTTTGGTCTCGGCGTCTTTACGTTCTGCCGTATTCATAAGGGCTTTCCTTGGCCTCCTTCTCCTTTGAGCAGTTGATATTGAGGGGGGCATCGCAGCGGGCACCCAGACAGTTATCGTCCTTTGTGGCTTGCTAGGACGATTCTCTTCCTGCTGAACCTTCAGCTTCTTTTGTCGGCGAGGATAGTCTTGATCGACTACCGACTCTCGGAATTGCCGCCAGATTTTGTAAACTTTGGAAGACAGCCATTGAGGGGACTGCTTTGGCTTCATTTCTGTGACCGTCTCCACCGGTGGCGGAGATCTTTTCAGTACGGCGGTAGGCGAGTTCCTGCGCACCTTGTTCAGTAGCTCAAAGCTGTTCCCGGTTGGAACAGCAGCATTAACTTCCACAGTTGGAGCCGGTAGAGTTAGCCCAAAGGGGGAGTTGCCCCCAGCCTTCCTTACTCGGTACCAGTGGCGACGTTGAGCGTGTCGAGCTGTTGGGGTTGGTTTGGCGATGGTTTTGTCTTGCCCCCTATCCAGATAAGGGGCTGTTGCCGGTGTCAGCCTCTTAAAGACTGATGTTCGTTGAGAAGCCGTATCCAACCGGTCAAAAACAGACTTCTGAGCGGGAGCGGGAGTGGGAGCAGTCAGTCTTGTAAAGACCGACCTTTTGGCAGGGGAAGCTGCCTTGACAACTTTAGGAGCAGGAATGGCTATCCGCTTCGGGATGGCCGCTTCAGGTATTGCGGGCTTCTTTATAGGCCCACTTGAGCTTTGGCCCAGTTTGCTGAAAACTGAGGCATTGGATTTGGGCGACCCGTTGAGAGGGGCCGCGGTAGTTGTAAGCCGATCAAAGACCGACTTCTTTGGAGCTTCTTGCGACGGCATTGGGGCATTGAAGCTTATCGGTGGGAGCATGGTCCCGAAAAATAGCCCAGTGGCGGCCTGAGTCACCTGTTCCACCGGCATAGTGAAGATGGAGGCCACTTGGGGCCAGTAAGTCACTCCTCCGGACGGGACGGAGTGAGAGTTGTAGTTGCAGTTAATGCAGTTTGAAACCATTGATCTTCTGTTTTCTGCACGGAGCAAGACACCTAATCTTAGTATCTCGAATCCAAGGGCAACCATAGAAAACCGCGATTCGTTCGCGAACACGACACACGAAGTGTGGAGTGGAAAGAGAAAAAGGTCCCACCGGGCATGCCAGAATCTGTTCCCCTCCGAAAGACGCGGCGGCGACTGCGTAGGTCCGTCCTGCCTGAAATTCGGGACAAATGCTAATCGGTGCTATCCGTCCACCTCTCCGAAGATGCCAAGTTGATTTATGGCACCGTATATCGAAGGTTTAAACGGATGCGACCGATGTAGCAGACTTCGTCAGATTCCCCTCGTTTGAGGGGTTTTTGATTGTGGGGACGCTCTTATCTACAGGCACAAGCCCATGCAGTTAATTACGCTACCGTATCGCGGTAACAACTTTCTCCTTCTCCAGATGGTTACTTCGTGTCGTGGTTGTTTGTTTTGTGTTTGGTTGCCCGTGGATTGTATACGGAGACTAATTTATGTTGTTGCCCGTAGGACGTGGATTAGTCCAAATCCGTATTTTCTTAGATTTGGGTTTTGGTTTTGGTTTAAGAATACGTTATTCTTATTTGAGACTAAGATCAACTTAAACGTTTGTTAAGGATACGTTAGTCTAATTTTAGACTAAGATCAACTCAACGTTTGTTAAGGACACGTCAGTCTAATTTTAGACTGAGGCCGACTTAACGGGATCGTTTAGATCCAACAAAAGAGCATTTGGACTCTATTGTTTAGTTTAAAGACATTGCGGTCAATTGCCAGTTTAGGGACATGGTGGTCCAAGGTTAAGGACATCATAGTCTGTGAGTTTAAAGACCTCACAGTCAAGATTAAGGACATCATAGTCCGTGAGTTTGAAGACCTCACAGTCAAGGTTAAGGACATCATAGTCCATGAGTTTAAGGACCCCACAGTCCAGTTTAAAGACATCATAGTCTGTGGAATGTATGGCTGTCGGGACCCGTCACCTCTCTGAAGACGTTGAAGGATTACAACAACAAATATCAGAGGAGTTCAGAGATGTACCCTTGAACCAATTTTGGTTGAGAGATGTATAGTCCAATTTGAGACTAAAGTCTGTTTAAAGGTTTATGAGCATATGGACTCAGTTGATATGAGTTGAACATTTTATTGTTCTGGCTATTGAGCCTTTATTTGGGTTTGGCCCTTTTAATAATGCTAAGCATTGGGCTCTGATATTTTTGTCTTGTATTGAATGCATAGCATTTATCAGAACAAAGTATGTTTTAACAGTGCGCCACGTGGCGCGTCAGGCGCTTTGCGCCAAGGAAAGAGCGCATTGCGCTTCTGTTGGATAGCGCACACGAGGAGGACACGTGTCGCGCTTAGCGCTAAGCGCTAGTTTGTTAGCGCATTGCGCTTTTAATTTATGAGCGCGCTGCACTTGTTTATGGGTGCGCAAGTGAGTGACACGTGGCGCGCTTGGCGCTGAGCGCCAACCCAAGAGCGCAGTGTGCTATTTTCAGGAGCGCAAAGCGCAGATCGTGTCTATGGTTGACACGTGGCATGTTTTGGCGCTGAGCGCCAGTCCAAGGAGCGCAAAGGCGCAGTTCATGAGTGCAAAGCACTTTCTAATAGTACAAAGCGCATTTTGATTAATTTTAAGATCAAAGAACAAATTTATGTTCTTCAAAGGAGGCTTTGCCTCAAGATCCAAGAACAACAGTTCTTGTTTTTATAAAAAGGCTCTGCCTTTATAGATCAAAAGATCTGTGAATGAAGTAAAATACTTCTTTTTATATTTTTATGATTAGATCTTTTGATCTTTTCTTTTTAATCAAAGACCTTGGTCTTTTTATAGATCTAAGATCTTTTTAGAAGATGTTTCTTCTTTTTACGAGATGATTTCATCTCTGTTGTTCAAGAATTAATTCTTTACCTTTAAAGATGAAGAAATGATCTTCTTTCTTCTAAAGGCTTGCCTTTCTTTCTCTTTGAGTTTTTCTCAAACTTTGCAGAGGGTTTTCTCTATATGAGACTTGAAGTCTTGGGGCCTTTATATGGGGCCAATTGATTTGTTAAATCAGTTTAAGAGATCTTTCTCTGATTGATTTGGGAATATTTCCCACGTGGCGTGCAGCGCAGAGCGCAGCGCAACTGCGCTAGCGCACCCGTGCTCGACACGCGCAACTGCGCTGGCGTACCTGTGTTAGACACGTGGTACGCAGCGCGGAGCGTAGCGCAACTGCGCTAGCGCTCCTGTGTTTGACACGTGGCGCGCAGCGCAGAGCGCTGGATTTGAAGCGTTGCTTCAACTTTTAAATTTTGAATTTTGAAACAGAGCTTTGCTCTTATTGGGGGTGCGCTGCCTAGGGCGCAGCACTCGTGGCGCTGGCGTGTCTGCTTTTGACACGTGGCGCGCAGCGCACGTGATCTGAAGCGTTGCTTCGATTTTTGAATTTTGAAATTCAAAATGTAGGGTTGCTAGGCACTGCCACAAGGGTCTACGAGGCATCAACCATACCCGATTAAAAATTTAGCCGTGCCGAACAACCCAAAGCCGGATCTTTAAACTAGAGTTTATGCTAAAACTAACATGTTAAACACTTTAACACTAAGTGAGAGGGATTACAACCTTTGTAGATCCAGCCCTTCACTTCTTAAGCTCCGTGTTGAAGTCCTTTCGCTGCGATCATCGTGTTCCGAACTCTCGAGAGGCTTCACGAAGAGAAAGATGCAGTCTTGCTTCCAATCTTCGATAACAAAGATGACCTACCTTGAAGTTTCATTAACACAAGCTAACACTCACTAAATGAAGTGAACACTCTCATCTAAAGGGCAAGGATAGATGGGGATGATGAAGTAGGATTTTTGCTCTCTTTTATTTTCAATTTCTCAATCAATTTCATCACAAAGATCAAAGCTAGAAAGCTTCTCAAGCAAAAAAAGAAGAAGGAAGAAGATAAACAATGAATCATCATCCTTTTGTGATGAATAATGAAAGTGTGATAATGATTAATCTTGCAACCATGGTTGAATAAACCTTTGTAGAGAATTAACCAAGGCTAGGGTTTGGGTTAGGTTAAGAATGAGTCACTTGAAAATATCATTGCAAAAACAAAAGAAAACCTTCTAGAAACATCTAGAAAGCATTAACCCAAATCAAACCCTAATCTTGTTTAATCTCTACTAAACATGTTGCATTAGTTATCATATAATGTTACAATATTATATATCACATATATAATATTTATTGTAACAAAAGAAAATAATACAATTAACATATATCGCATATATATCAATGTATTACCCGAGTGAGAAAAAGAATCTTTTAGTGAGCTAATATTAATTAATGTAATTTAATATATCATATATATTATTATACATTAAATTATCGAATCAACACTTGATCCGACAATCCGGCTATATCGCATATAACCGACTAATACGATGACCCGGCTATATCACATATACCCGGCCGATATCTCATATCGCGAGAATCCAATACGGTATCACATACCGCATTATCCTCGGTCCCGCACATATCATATATGTGCTCCTACTCCGTTTTCCCTGAACCAAGAAACTTCTGTGTTGGACTCTAAAGAATCGTCAATACGCCGGTAGTAGGTGATGATCATATCAAACACCCACAAGCTGCAAGCGGTCAGCTAAACGTAACAGCCACCCAGGTATTGAGCGCTCAGAAGATCAACAAGTAGGCCTGTTCATTCTTCTGTGAATCCAATTAGTAACACTCCCATACAGTCCGGTCTCGTCGTCTGATATGTCGCATATCTTGCCTAGGGGTGGTATACGTCAGACCCCAGTAGTTTGATAAGTCGTGTCGATATGAGGTCTATAACAGTTCGAGAAACCACTGATAACACTTACCAATAAATCTCAGCAACCCTGGCCAGGGATTTCCAGTTATAGCTAATCGAACACAGCACAACATCAACTCCCTATACTGGGAGAGACGAATCCCCTCCTATCGCTCATTGCCTCCATATGATTCGGGACTGTACCCAAAAGCCATCTTTTTGCACGCCCTCTTGGACGTGGTATAATGGAAATCAAAGCATAGTGGGAATCACACAAGACTCTATGACGATCTCGGGTCAACAGACTAATCTGTACCAGTGTCACCGGAGAACTGCCATCTGACGTGAGGTATAATACCATCTGGGAGTTCTCGGCGAGTCCGTCCAGTGTACCCAGTCTCTACTGAGCACCCGTACACCATCCTTGATGTCAAACACCGATAGATATGGGATCATCCATCGCCCATCATATGGGTCAAGATGCGTATACGCTAGTCTACTCTGGTGTATCGATGCCCTGTCTCGATACACCCTCGACTAGGAACAGTTATAGGATGTACTCGTCGACTACCGTGGCCCCACTAGTATGATCTCATCATAGTCCCAGTAGTCGAGTACGTATCCTAAGGGCTTTATCAACATGTAATATAGAGACAATCAGAGTACATGTTAAGATAAAGTACAACCAGATAGCATACTATCATGTCGAGCAAGAAAGTCCTCCCTATATATGTCCAAGCAACCATTACAATATATATCGTATGTACAGTAATGGCCTCTAGGTCATACATATAACTAACAATCTCCCACTTGCACTAGGGCCAACAATTAGCTGTGGTATCACATACTCAACAATTAGCTGTGGTGAAGTATCTCATACTCAACCATCCCATAAAAGTCTCAACTGGGAAAAAGGCCTTTGTGAGTGGATCCGCGCTGTTGTCCTCTGTGTCTACTCTCCTAACCTCAATCTTCCTGGAAATCAACCATCTCCATGATCAGGTGATACTGCCTAAGAATTAGATCTGGATTTCTGATGGGACGGGGGGTTCCTTGGCTAAAGACACAACTCCATTGTCACACAATGGTAGGAACGAAGTTCATCTCATAAACTTATATATATCCAGACTGCCTCTTTGGTAGCATCTTTGTTAACGATGTATCTTACCTTTAATAGTCTAGTATGTCACGGTATCTAGCTTGGAACTCTTCCAACATACCGTTCCTCCACTGAGGGTAAAGACAATGCCTGCGACTGACATTCAGTCGTCCTTATCACCCTGGAACCTTTCCAGTGATTCTCCCCAGGATCGATTGATACCATCTCACCACATCTAGTGAGAATCCTAACATCCAATTAGATCTATCTCACAGATCCAAAACCCAGGATTTAGGAGGTATCACTTTGATTCTATATAGAGAATCCTTGTGATAAGCGGAGATTGACCGAGCGTAGCATAGGAAACTCCTTCTCTATCAAGAGTATGTCATCCACGTACTCTACGAGGATCACCACCATACTCCCTACTACCTTTTTGTATATACAAGGTTCATCTACCATTTTGATGAAGTCAAACTCTTTGACTACTACATCAAAACAGATGTTCCAACTCCGCGATGCCTGTTTTATCACACAAAACATCTTGCACATGTTTCCGCTGCTCCCACTGTCTACGAAGCCCTCTGGCTGTGTACTTATAGACGCTCTTTTCTAAAACATCATTTAGAAAAGCAGTCATGACACCCAACCGCCAGATATCGTAGTCATGGTATGTAGTCGTGGCAAGTAGGATCTGGATGGACTTAAGCATAGCTTTGAAAGTCTCAACTTTTCCATGTACACCAAGTAATCTTCTCAAGATATACTTGCTCCTGATGGAGATTTAACCCTTCAGATAAAGCAACCAAAGTCCATACTTTGTTGGTGTATAAGGATTCCATCACAGATCGATAAGCATCCAGCCATTCTTACAGAGTCCCACTCCTGATAGCCTGCTCGAAACTAGTTGGGTCATCATCTCATGATGAAATCCTCGCTCCCACTGTCATAGAGAAACCGAAGTATCTCTCAGGTAGGTGAGGAACCCTACTAGATCGGCGGAGAGGCTGAGGTTCGTTGGTTACTATTGAATCCTTCGGTTCTACTAAATCATCTGCTGTAGTTTGTATAGCTGGAACTCTTTCCAGTTCTACCTCATGACCACTAATTTCTTTACAAGAAATTTCCTTTCACAAAGGTGGCATGTTGAGAAATAAAACACTTTTGTTTCTCGGTTTGGTAGAAGATATTCCCTTGCGAATGCTTGGGATATCCAACAAACTTCCACAGATCTGACTTTACCTCGAGCTTGTCCGGATTTTGCTTTTCAGACATAGGCCGGACAACCCCAAATCTTAACATACTTAAGATATGGGCTCTTCCCATTCCATATCACATATGAAGTGGTAGGCAAGTGATTTGATTTGAACCCTATTCAATAGGTATGCAGCTTCTCAAGTGCATAACTCCCAAAAGGAAATAGGAAACTCAGTAGTACTCATCATAGAGCACACCATATCACATAGGGTGCTATTGCTTCGCCCCGATATACCATCGTGCTATGGTGTATACGGAGGAGTAATGCTGAGAGAGAATCTCATTCTCCTTTAGAATAGTCCAGGAATCCCGTGCTTAAGTATTCTCCTCCCTGATCTCATCAAAGGACATAATACTTATACTCGTTTTTTTTTTGTTCTCTACTTCTTACTTATATTCTGTGAATATCTCAAAAGGTTCAGACTTGTGTTTCAACAGGAACATATGTCCGAATCTTGAGAGATCATCAGAGAATGTAATGAAGTATAAAGAACTAGTCTTGGCATGTGTAGACAGGGGACCATCATACATCATCATGTATCAATCCCAAGAGTTCACTAACTCTTTCTCTGTTTCCAATAAACGGAGCTGTGGTCATCTTATCTCTGTGACATGACCGGCAAGTTTCACAAGATGTAAATTCAAACTCATTTAAATATGCATCTAAATGTAACTTCAGCTAGTCGGGTCGCATTGATATGACCTAGTCTACAATGCCTCAAGAAGGATTCGTTCATTTCTGAACTTTTCTTCTTGTGTGTGTTCTGTATACTAAGAACTGTGGTTTGATTTAGAACGTCTATGTTTTTAGATAACGTGCCTGATCCTATCAACTCTTGATATAGGAAATGTTCAAAACATTATCCAACAATACAAAATTATATCCTTTCTTTACTAATAAAGAGACCGATATGATGTTGTATATCAGGTTCGGTATCTAATAACATTCGTTCAGAATCAATGTATTCTGGTAATACAGGGTGATAGTGACCAACAGACTTTGCTTCAACACTTGCACCGTTTCTATCTCATGAAACTTATCACACGTTCTCAGTTCTCTACCTATCTGTAGCCCATGTAACAGATTACATATGCGGGATCCTGATCCGGTATCACATACCCAGGACGTAAAGGATACTGAGAAACAGTTCACGGTAATGAACACACCCGAAGATGATGCATCAGCATGCATTTTCTTCGTTTGGGCGGCACGGAAATTCTGGTAATCCCCAATTTCCTGCTCTGTCTTATAACAATTATAAGTTGGAGCGGGACCAACGTTCCCCAGCTCAGTATAACAAGCTGGTTCGGTCAATACATCCGTATTATTATCTTGATTAAGGCGTGATATGGTCGCTACATGGAGAGAGAGAGAAGAAAACACTCAGCGTATGCCTTTGCAAGATTAGATTGGTTATCTAATATATCTAATCAGGATGTCTCCCACTGTTTTAGTCAAATCTTCCTTCAAACTCTAAAAGGAAAGACTAGCCGAGATTAATTACACGCTACAAGTTCGCCAATCTTTCAGCCAAGCCAGTGTCGGTACTTTGAGGGAGGTCCCCCGTGCTTTCGCACGAACCTAGTTAAAGTAAACCTCGTTTTCCCAGAGGCATAACCCCGTTAACACCTTTCTAGACACCTACTTGATCGGCTAATTGTAATGTGTAAAACTCTCCCAGGAGTAACTCTTACTCGCAGCGGGTATCGGGATCCAACTATCTCATAGAAGGTATGCAATCTCATTGCAAATTTCAACACTTGAAATTCCCAATAATATTTTGCCCCTAGCGTCCTATGACCTTGACGAATGCCAACAAACCATAGGCTACTAGTCAAGTTCAACCCGTCATTTCCCGATTGAATTAAACCCACCCGCACGGCCCTTTACGAATGCCAACAAAGTCGCACGACTACCCTAACTCAATCGCATCATATGCTTATACAGATAAGCATAAATAGCTACCGCACACTACGCCTTGACGAAAGCCAACAAACGCAGCACGAATACTATGAAGTACTTATCTGAAATGACGGAGGGCTACGACAGGTTTTTAAGAAAACCCTTTGCGTAATGAACTTGATATCGTTGTAGAATCGAGTGATTTTAAATGGAGTGTTTTTTAGGTTTTTCTAGTTTTGCTAAAGAGGTCACTCCCGGTGAAGGGATCGTCGGCTCTTTCCTTATCGAATAAGGTGCAGGATATTTCACAAATATCATTATGCAAAGCAAAAACTATATAAGCAATCAAAAGACAAACCGAGTTTGTAGCATCTGCTAGTTTCACTAAAGAGGTCACTTCCGGTGAAGGGATCTCGGCTCTTTCCTTATCGAATAAGGTGCTGGATGTTCTACAAGGAACACCTCTATGCAAAGCAAAAACTAGAGCTACCAGTTTTTAAACAAGTTTCTACAACATCTTTAGGTTTCTTTTAGTTTCATTAATCTCATTAATGAAGTCCCATTTTATTATGCTTCACAAGCATCTCATTTGAAACGAAATATGCAATATAACATATATCTCATATATATAATATAAACATTCGTCTCAGGCAGTAATATGATCTCATCACAGAACATAGCAGCAGAAGAACATATATGAAATATTGGATATACTAGGACGTCCGTATTTTCAATACGAGACTGTATAAAACACGGATTCCACGGTCGCGATGAATATCCAAACCCACATCCCTAGACCCCTACGAGAGCGGCAAGAAACTCTGCCAATTCCAGGGTTAGGAGACCCGGTCTCGACTCCTCGAGATGGTCTCCCACTGGACCCTAGAACCCGGTTACTTGTGCTCCCCGCCTTGGGTCTACCTAATGCGGAAAAGTAAATAATATACAACGGTGACATCATCCTCAGCCCGGAAGTGCCCCAATAAAAAAATATTACATACTAATGAATTTTACATGAATGAAAAAGAAAAACTCTCATCTCACATAAAACCCCCGGCTATTCAAAACGCGACGATCCAATATAACATATCACAGCAACACATAATATCTCATATCATCAACGTAAGTAAGTATGAGTATCCCGATTGTCGTTGATGTATAGCAACGAAGCTGGCGATACACCACATACTACGCTTACGGTCACAGAAAAGAAAGTGTAAAACTACAACAGTTGGAATCCGCAACCTCTTTAGACATCGCATGCCTAACCAAATGAATTCCTTAGACATCGCATGCCTAACAATTATAAACCCCGCATTTTAGTCTCATTATCGAAAATTCTTTTCAATATCAAGTCGGGCAATTCAACAAGATTCCCGACATCCTGATCGAATGCTCGTCGCAAACTTTAGTAGACGGCCGTACCCCTGGATGCCGTCGACGAAGTGCACTAAGGCAGAACACCACTGCCGCGAGCACCCGAACGGATACTTTTGGCGACGGGGTTCTCCTACAGTCACTTGGTCGGGGCTATGGGGCATGGCTGTCTATTAAGTTTACCCGGCGAGTATCCGCGTACGCTACGTGATTGCGACGGACTTTTGTTCACATCAAAATTCCGTGGCAACTGATCATCTGAGACTAAACCGCTAGATTTATAACATTCAAATTAGTTATCTCATAACTACATCTGGATTCCAATTATTGTATCACAATCAAGATAAATAGACAATGTTAAACTTTCCGATCGAATAATCAAATACCCAAGATTTTCCCGATATATCTCAACACTTGAAATCAGTTTAAGAACATCCATCATATGCCACAGTACCAATGGTCCAGCCATAGAAGGGTCAAACCAACGCCTCACATGTGGCATGCCGTACTACCACAAACCCTAAGGTTCAGAGGCAGTTCAAGGCGGTCATATAATCAAGTTAAGGTTTGCTGTCTTCTAGAGGGTCCACCGCGTTACTTGCACGACTTAGAACGTTCTTAAACTCGAGAAAAAATCCAACTTTTGAAAAATTTTCCGACAGGGGAAAAAGTGAGTTATTGATATCCGTTTGAACTTTTTAACAGTTTCTAAAAATTATCCGGACAAAATAAACAAAGTTAAATTATCCGATCGAATCAACGAGTCCCCAATACAACCCTAGAAAACTCAACACTTGAGTGGAATTAAAAAATTCCCAGAAAAAAATGACAAAAAGGACTTAAGAATAAATATATGAAGTTCCAAGGACTAATTCACAATTTTGGCCGCGGAACCGCTGCCAAACCCTTGGTTTGGCCGCGGTTCCGCGGTCAAATCAGCGCATTACAGGTCCGTACTTCACAGTAATTCTTAGTTTTTCCTGCTTAATTTTCTGAGCATTTTTAATTCATAAAAAATCACATTTTTGAAAAATATCCAGAGAGGGGTTCAAATTAGGGTTTCGGTGTTCGATCGGACTTTAAATTTCGTCTAGACTTTGCCTAAAGCTCTAGCTTGGCTCTGATACCACTGTAGGGTTACTAGGCACTGCCACAAGGGTCTACGAGGTATCAACCATGCCCGATTAAAAATTTAGCCGTGCCGAACAACCCAAAGCCGGATCTTTAAACTAGAGTTTATGCGAAAACTAACATTTAAACACTTTAACACTAAGTGAGAGGGATTACAACCTTTGTAGATCCATTCCTTCACTTCTTAAGATCCGTGTTGAAGTCCTTTCCCTGCGATCATCGTGTTCCGAACTCTCGAGAGGCTTCACGAAGAGAAAGATACAGTCTTGCTTCTATTCTTCGATAACAAAGATGACCTACCTTGAAGTTTCATCAACACAAGCTAACACTCACTAAATGAAGTGAACACTCTCATCTAAAGGGCAAGGATAGATGAGGATGATGAAGTAGGATTTTTGCTCTCTTTTATTTTCTATTTCTCACTCATTTTCATCACAAAGATCAAAGCTAGAAAGCTTTTCAAGCAAAAAAAGAAGAAGGAAGAAGATGAACAATGAATCATCATCCTTTTGTGATGAATAATGAAAGTGTGATAATGATTAATCTTGCAACCATGGTTGACTAAACCTTTGTAGAGAATTAACCAAGGCTAGGGTTTGGGTTAGGTTAAGAATGAGTCACTTGAAAATATCTTTGCAAAAACAAAAGAAAACCTTCTAGAAACATCTAGAAAGCATTAACCCAAATCAAACCCTAATCTTGTTTAATCTCTACTAAACATGTTGCATTAGTTATCATATAATGTTACAATATTATATATCACATATATAATATTTATTGTAACAAAAAAAAATACAATTAACATATATCGCATATATATCAATGTATTACCCGAGTGAGAAAAAGAATCTTTTAGTGAGCTAATATCAGTCAATGTAATTTAATATATCATATATATTATTATACATTAAATTATCGAATCAACACTTGATCCGACAATCCGGCTATATCGCATATAACCGACTAATACGATGACCCGGCTATATCACATATACCCGGCTGATATCTCATATCGCGAGAATCCAATACGGTATCACATACCGCATTATCCTCGGTCCCACACATATCATATATGTGCTCCTACTCCGTTTTGCCTGAACCAAGAAACCTCTGTGTAAGACTCTAAAGAATCGTCAATACGCCGGTAGTAGGTGATGATCATATCAAACACCCACAAGCTGCAAGCGGTCAGCTAAACGTAACAGCCACCCAGGTATTGAGCGCTCAGAAGATCAACAAGCAAGCCTGTACATTCTCCTGTGAATCCAATCAGTAACTCTCCCGTACAGTCCGGTCTCGTCGTCTGATATGTCGCATATCTTGCCTAGGGGTGGTATACGTCAGACCCCAGTAGCTTAATAAGTCGCGTCGATATGAGGTCTATAACAGTTCGAGAAACTACTGATAACACTTACCAGTAAATCTCAGCAACCCTGGCCAGGGATTTCCAGTTATAGCCAATCGAACACAGCACAACATTAACTTCCTATACCGGGAGAGACGAATCCCCTCCTATCGCTCATTGCCTCCATGTGATTCGGGACTGTACCCAAAAGCCACCTTTTTGCACGCCCTCTTGGACGTGGTATGATGGAAATCAAAGCACAGTGGGAATCACACAAGACTCTATGACGATCTTGGGTCAACAGACTACTCTGTACCAGTATCACCAGAGAACTGCCATCTGACGTGAGGTATAATACCATCTGGGAGTTCTCGGCGAGTCCGTCCAGTGTACCCAGTCTCTACTGAGCACCCGTACACCATCCTTGATGTCCAACACCGATGGATAGGATCATCCATCGCCCGTCATATGGGTCAAGATGCGTATACGCTAGTCTACTCTCGTGTATCGATGCCCTGTCTCGATACACCCTCGACTAGGAACAGTTATAGGATGTACTCGTCGACTACCGTTGCCCCACTACTATGATCCCATCATAGTCCTAGTAGTCGAGTACGTATCCTAAGGGCTTTATCGACATGTAACATAGAGACAATCAGAGTACATGTTAAGATAAAGTACAACCAGATAGTATACTATCATGTCGAGTAAGAAAGTCTTCCTTATATATGTCCAAGCATCCATTGCAATATACATCGTATGTACAGTAATGGCCTCTAGGACATACATATAACTAACACAAAACAGAGCTTTGCTCTGATTAGGGGAAACAGTAGCTAATTAGCAGGATAGAAAAGCAAAGTTTGAAAAGAAAAGTTTACCAGTGATGACTTGGTCAGTGGCCTCAGCTTCTTCCACGGTCATCGTGAAAGCCTGGCGCCTTGGTACATTCCTCCTGGCCGGAGGAGCATTTCTCGGAACATTCCTTTGAGCTTGATGGAACTGACGAGGAGGTGGTGCAGCTTGTGGTCCTCTTCTGGGTGGTGCAGGTAGTGCAAGTCTTGGAGCAGGTGTTTGAAGAGCTGGTCGTTGCGAATAGGTAACTGCTGGCCTGGATGTAGCAACTGGGTTTTTCTTTTGGGGACAAGATCCAATATCATGAGCAGCTGAGCCGCAGATCAAGCAAAGATGGTTGACTCGCCGGCAGTCTTTCATCATATGTCCAGTTCTCTTGCAGTAGGTACAAAAGGCTGGGCTGGGACGGTTGTTCTGTACTCCGGGTCGCCTTGGCACAAAAGATGGCCTGGACGAGGCTCCTCCTGCCATCTGGTTGGCAGGACGCTTAAATCCAGCAGATTGAGGTCTTCCCCTCGCCTTTACCACTGCCTCATAACGACAGGCAGCTTTCAGAGCTGATTCATGAGTCGGAAAATCTTCTATGGCCAGTGCAGCCTGGATTTCCGAATCCAAACCTTGTTGAAAGCGACGGGCTCTGATCTCATCCGTCGGTATAAGGTGTGCCGCAAATCTGTCAAAAATATTGTGTTAGCTGTGTAATATGTGATATAAATTTTTTTTTCTAATTATTGAGACATATCTTACCGACTGAGCATGGTGAACTCAGCGTCATACTCATCTACTGACTTGGTCCACATCGAACCTTGTTGTAGATGGATGAACTATTGTTCTATGTCGAACCTGACAGTCTCAGGGAAGTACTGAGCGTCGAACATGTCGCGGAAAGTCTTCCATTCGATAGGCTGTTCAAGACGGCTTTCTCCCGCCTTCCACCAGTTGCGAGCATTGTCCGTGAGCTGCAGTTTCGCCACACGAACCCAAGCTATGTCTGGCACTTGTGCTGCTGCCAGATCATCCTCTATGCTCTGTGCCCATTTCTCAGCTTCAAGTGGGCTTCCCTTTCCGGAGAACTGTTTGGGGGTGTAAAGCCCTAAATTGCTTTACCCCAGGTGCGTCTGTCTTGGGACGGTTCATTAAAAGAGCAGTCTGCTGCTGCTGTCCCTCTAGGAGGCTTCGGATTGCCTCAAGCAGAACCGTCTGCTCGTTGATCGGAGCAGGGACGACAGATGTAGTGGTAGGGCTGAAGGTGTGTTGTTGACATTGGTGCTGGTGTTGTTCGGGGAATCCATAACCTTAAAGAAAAATTTGGGTTATGACAGATTCAAGTACATGAAATGATAAGATTCAAGGAATATGAAATTGTAAGATTTAAGGAACATGAATTGTAAAGAATGTTTTAGTTGCTGGTTCTTGTGTTATATTGCTTAGTTTGTTCACGCAGAACAGCACTGCATAGTATGATTCTATACAGCTCTGACCTGCATGGGCCACCAACAAAACCAGTCACGCCCCGTTTCCCGGTATACGGCGAAGGGGACGCGACTGGTCCGCTAGTGTATTTACTTCACAGTAAATACGTAGCGGACCAGTCGCGTCCCCTTCGCCGTATACCGGGAAGCGGGGAACACTAGAAAAAATAATGTGCAAAATAAGAATATTCGTGCAAAGATCAGTGTAGCACCTGTGGAAGAAAGATGCAGGGAAACTGTCTAAGATGGTTTGATCATGTGCGACACGGACCTACGGAAGCAACGGTTAAATGAATGGATATTATCGATTTAGGCCAAGTCAAAAGAGCGAAAGGGAGACCGAAGAAAACGTGGATGGAGGCGATACGAAAAGATATGCATGCCAAAGGCCTTAATGAAAGTATATTGTTCGATAGGAGCGAGTCGAGGCGGAGGATTCATTTGCTCGATCTGGCGTGATTCTCATGTTGGTTCATGTAGCCTTACCCCATATGATTGGGATAAAAGGCTCAGTTGTTGTTGTTGATTGTTTAAACCTGTAATTAAGGCTTTACAAGTGCTTCCTTTTTTTTTCTTTTTGGATGCGACCCTTTTCGAAAATCGAACTAGCGATCTAACTTTTGGAGCGTAGGTTAATCCCAAGGCTATAATTTAGGTTTTATGGATGTTGATTGTATAGAATTTTCTCATGAAAAAAATCTAAGACCTGGACCATTAAGGTAACACATTTCAAAGATATTTTATTTGAATTAAACGGAAAAAGTTCCCAAAAACCCTTTTGGTTATAGCAGTAATAGAGAGATATTAGTGAAGGAAAAATATCAGCAGAAATGTAGCAAATTAAATTAAAATGGTGAGAGATTTAGGTGCAGATGCAGAGTTTGGGAAGAGCTCAAACACCAATTATACAATACATATCAGATTTCTGAAATAAACAGATGCTTTATTCAATAATATGCAGCAACATGCTATATATACCAATGTCTAGCTAGTTAATGCAATGTTTTTTCTGGTTCTCTTCGGGCATGTTTGTTTGCACGGAAGTAAATGGAAGTACCGGAAGTAAGCCTACTTCAAGTACTTCATTTATTTGTTTGCACGTAAGTAGAGGTTGAAAGTTACTTCAAGATGATGATATAGATCATATGTGGCACGGTTACTTCCAAAATTTTCCTCCCTTTATTTTGAATGAAAAGTAACCATGAAGCACAAGAAACGAGAAAAAGAAATAATTATTTAATGCTTCTCTTTGTTACTTTCAATAGAAAATAATTTATTACTATTAAAAAAATAATTTTTTTATTTGTTTTCCTTATTAAGGAACATTGTTTCATTTTTTAAGATATACAAACAAACATTAGCAGTGTGATTTAAGTTTACATCCATAGCATTTTTTGAAAGCTATTTTAAGATTTCTTCATGCACTTCCAGACAACCAGGACAACCAACAAACCAAAATCTCAATAAACCATCCAGTTAAGTTCCCAACAATGCTTGAAGTTAAAAGGGCAGCAGTAGTAATAGCTTTTACTCATTGCATACAGATCACAAGCTGAAAAACACAGATCACATACTAGATAAGAAAAAGACACTGCATTGCCCGTGATAACAAAATCCAAACATGAAGGCATATAATCATTGATCAAACCAACCATTCACTCCTTATTTTGCTCCTTTTGCTGCCCAACCTTTCGACGGTTCAACAGGTAAGCTTCCTCCTCTTGTATTTGACCATCACTTCTCCTTTCACCCCAACAACCATCGCGTTCCAATCAATCTCCGGGAAGGGCGACACCAGCTCAAACTCAAAGTTCCTCAACAAATGGCTCCATATCGCCTTTATCTGCAAGTAAGCAAACGGCTCCCCTAAACACCCGTGCCTCCCACCTCCGAACGAAATGTACGAAAACGCTCCCGCCGCCTTGTCCTCCTCTCTCCCGGGCACATACCTATCCGGGTCGTAACTATCCGGGTCCTTGTAAATGTAAGGCAACCGGTTGGCAAAGGCGGGAGATGTTGCGACCACATGTCCCTTTGGGATGTCGTACTCGATTCCTTCTTTAGTTTTAACAGTGAAGTCACTGTGAGAATGGCGAAGCAGCATTATCAGAGGTGGGTGCAGCCTCAGAGCCTCTTTGATGCAGCGGAACAGCACGTCCATTTCGGATAAGATATCATGATCAATCTTATCACCATGCTTCTTCAGAATATCCTTCTGCTCTTGAACGGCAGCATCGAAGAACTTGCTGTTTTTTAAGAGGTAGGCCCCGGTCCACGTGGAGGTTATAGAACTGGTGTGCTGCCCAGCAAATAGAGCGGCAATTAAGAGCCCAGTGATCTCACCTTCAGTAGTGGGGCGCCCGTCTTTGTATTTGGAGTCGATGAAGCATTGCAGCATGTCATCTTCGGTTTTGCCGGAGCTTTTACGGGAATTGATGATGGTGGAAAAGATCTGGGCTATGCGGGCACGGGCTCGGTCACGACGGCGATGGGCAGGGATGGGGAGGTAGGGGAAGATTACGCTGATGGGGCGCATCCCGTTGTCGAGGTCATGGAAGAGGGCTGAGACATCATCGAAGAGCTTGTCACGGACCTCACGGCCTAAGAGGCACCTGCTTGCTGTTAGGATGATGAGGTGCTCAAGTTCGTATTTGAGGTCGACTGTGCCGCTCTCCCCCCACTTCGAGAAGTAGTCCTGGAGATGGTATGAGGAAAGATTAAGCATGCTTTGCTTGAATGAAGATATTTGCAATAATTTTGAATTGGCATCACACAAATTTCCAATAGAGAATATTAGCCGACATCCGTTATGTACAAGGAGTCATCATGGTTGGCAAGTAATCAGATCTCATTGAGGTTCAAGAGATTCCATCTTTTATGTACTTTATGAAACATGTAGAGTTGGAGACAAATGACAATATTAGAAACACGCTTTAATCATCAGCTAAATACATTAAGAAAAACATAGGATCCGCCTTTTCCGGTGCCATAGCTTGTTTTTTCCCCTTCTTACTTTGGTTTATATATGGCATATAGCTTGCAGCTTTTCGATGGAAAGACTGAGAAAAGGAAATATGTTTGATTCATTAAATTAGTGTAAGAAATATATTTGCATTCAGTCTTTAGACTGTGTGCAAAGGGAACAGATACACTGTCCAGCATTGTGCACTGATGGATGGTCTCCAACAACTTCATGCATGCCCAAGTGCTCTCTTTGCTTAAAAAAATTTTAGAAGCCCGTAATAGAGGAGAGCATGGAGGTCTTCTTCTGTATCAAATTAGAGTAATCCTGCTAGTAACCAAACTAGGCAACAAATAAATAACAATTTAGACTGTGAGTTCCTACTTCCTAAAGATCAAACGATCAGGTGATAACTTTTAAGAAGATATCCTTCGATCCAGAAAATGCATAAACCTTTTACCTACATCAAACTTGAATAGCTAATGATATATTTGTAGGCATAAAATATATAACCAATCAATAAAGCATTGGAGGTATTCTTCGGCTTGTACCTCATATAAATCCTCAAAACCTACTCAGTTCAGCTTATAGAAAAGGATAAATTGTCTAAAACACTATCAACATCCACATAAAAAAACACACTAACCCCTGTTGAAATACCACATCTGTCTGCATACATTGGTCATGAAGATTTTTCATTAGAGTTCCAGAATTAGTGGTGATTTTAGGTAGGATTTCAGGAGACCATATGTGGGATTTGAGGATGTATTTTCGTCCTGACGTCTTCCCCCCCCCCCCAAATGCGCGGGGAGGGGGGATAGTTCTGAATTGTTGCTTATATATAGGCTTTTGTTTGTATAGGCCATTCAGGGGTCTTGGGGGCTTATAAAGACCATTTTGAGGTATTTCGTGTATGTAGTGTCAGATGAGAGGCATGCAGCTTGAACTAACGTTTGCAAATGGATATGGTAGTACAATGGGGTTCTAATGGAAGTTTTATAGTTTAGTATTGTTTTCAATGAAAACTAAGTAATGGCCATTTTATATTTACCCTATAGAAAACAGCAGGCTTATGACTCTATCTGCCTCCTACTACAAGAATTCCTTCACATCTGGCCAATGTCCTCCCCAGTTGACATCAATGCTACTTTCTCCTCTATCATAAAGAGATCTTTGCGGATGCAGATTTAGTTTATGGATTCATCGATATAGTCTTAAGAATCTTAACTAATTGACGTGATAATTCATATAAGACTTTCAATGTAAGATATTGTTGTTTGGGTGGCGATATTGCCAAATCTTTATTTGATAAATCTACATCAAAACTTGTGTATGAACAAAATTAACCCCAAGTACATCGGCCTTTAATTTTTGTCTTATGTTGTCCTTCCTCTTGATCCCGATCAGGATCCCGTTCATGACGTCGATGTAGCACGTTCATGACGTCGATGTAGCACAGCCCTGTGTCGATCATAAGATGGTCGTCTTCGGCGAGATCACGAAGATCCGCAGCCTTGCATGAAGATCCGCAGCCTCGCGGCTCGTCGGCAACGCAATCGAGCTCTTCTATCATGTTGACGAGCGTTGAGGTCCTCGTCAGGGACATGCTGCTTGACGCCGCCGATCTTGCCTCCGAACACACCGCCGATCTTGGCCACTAGATCCGCTAGGATCATTTCAAACGCCGAAGCGAAAGGATCAGTTGGAGGAGAGGGCAGAGCTTGTTGGAGAGGTTGAGACGTTGGAGGTGGGAGAGGAAGGAGATTGGAAGGGAGGGGATGGGGCCGGTGAGGTTGGAGGAGGCGAGGTCGAGGGTCATGAAGTGGCGGGTGAGGGGTCGTAGGCGGAGAAGAGACGATGGGATGCTATTTAGGGAAGGGAATTAAAGGCTGATATAGTTAGGGTTAATTTTGTCCATACACGTGGATTTATCAAATAAGGTTTTGGCAATATCGCCACCCTTGTTGTTTTAGGTAAGCAGACTTACGGACATACAAAAATCTACCGATGGAATTGACACAAAACCTCTAGGAATCTTATGCTTCTTATAGCCTCTTCATAAAGTTTCCTGCAGCTAGTCAAAATCTAATGCATACGGACGGCAAAGATGTAAAAGGATGCAAAATGCAACAATGATTAAACCACAGTATACTGAAAACAAAGCCGATTTTGCTCAGTTAACTTCATTGGATACTGTTTATAGTGTCTAATATCATGGTATAATTTAAGTGTATCATGATATGAACTAAATTTTCATAAATAGACTAAATACCGCAAATAACTCAAGAACCGAAACAATAAAATTGAGCATAAGAGAAAGGGCCAGTGAGATAATTTATACCTCAGCCTCAACAACCATCTGATCAACATAACTCCTCAACTTCGACACCCTCAACGCTTCCGTAAAGAAGCGGAACTGCTCCTGCCTCACAGAATAGTCCACATCAAACACAACCCCAGGACCAAACGTTGGCACATTGAACTGATACACTTCTTGCTGGCTAAGATCTGCTTCCGGGGCCTTAAAGAAGTGCGAAGAGACTTCAGGCCCAACAAAAAATGTGATCTTTCGGTTCAACAAGTTCACAGTGAAAACACTACCAAGCTTCCTGTACTCCTCTCTGATCATTATGATGGGTCCTTTCATGAATCGAAGCAGACCTCCGATCATCGGAAAAGCACTTACTGATGGGGGAAGCCGTTTCTTGCCTGAACCAGGGGTGAAAACGGCCGACACGAGCTTTATTAAGACGATGGTTCCGAGAAACAGGAGCCCGGCGGTTAAGAACTTGTTCTCTGTTAGATCCATAGCTTCCAACAGAAGCTACAATACTATTATTGCTAGAGAACCTACAACAGAACAACAAGTGATTCGTTACCGATTTTCAGGCTAATGAGAAATTACCAGATAACAGAATGGAATGACACTATCAAAATAACCAATCGCTGAAGGAAAAAATCAGTGAAATTTAAACAATTCCTTATTATTAAGGAATTGAGTTCGAATCCCGAACTACGCTATGATTAGTACAGTAGGGAGAGACAAGTCGAATTAGATCGAGATCAGTGAAATCTATGTCTCAGATTTTGACTAGATACTAGAGAGATACAGAAAAAATAGATGAGTTTGAATCTTGAACTAAGCTATAATTAGTTGAATTCAATAGAAATCAACGAACTTTATTTCTCAGATCTGGCTATATTTCAAAAAGATTCAATGAGAAACGAAGTCCAAACCTACAATTTCCTCTAAATTAAGCACGATCCTAGCTCAAATCTGAAGAACTTCAGAAATGAGCTAAATGCAGCATGGAGCTAACGAAAAAAAAACCCTCAAATTTGAGATTTTTTTTTTGTTTACCAATAATATCACTACACTAAGATTTAGTTCAAAAAAATCTCAATAACTTTCAGAAACAACACATAATGCAGTTAAAAGAAGAAGAGAGATCAAAGATTGAACCTTTTTGATTACCGATGGAGCTCGATGCAAGATCCGAGGGTTTTTTCGAAACCCTAGAGCAAACCCTAGAGATTAAGAAGGGAGACGAAAATGGCGAGACTTTTATAATAATAAGAGGAGAGAAAGCATCTTTCTCTCTCTTGGATCTTTCTCTCTCTAGAGGCTCGTGGGAGGAGAGGAGGAATATTTAAAGGAGGCAGTGAACAGCGGGCGGAACAAAGGTAAAGCAAAATTTTGTAGGGGAAAAAATTAGGAAAATATACGAGGCTGGAGATGCGCTGATTGATTGTTAACATTGGATCCGATATCCAATATGCAATATGAATTTGATCCGATATCCACCATCAGATCCGATATCTATGGAATACTTGTATTAATACCACCGTCAGATCTATGGTATACTTGTATTAATATGGTATACTTGTATTAATACCACCATCAGATCCGATATCCAATATGCATAACGACTAAAGTTCAACAGTACGAATATGCTTCTCATCCATTTATCCAGTTTTTTTCTATAAATGGTCCATAGAATGAAATGATCGATTAACACATGAGGACTAAAGAAAGAGAGGACCGACTTTGTTTAATTGATAGGAGAAGAGAAGAGTCCACACCTCATAATTTAAAAATATAAACTTTTCCTACAAATAGAAAGAGGTGCAGGAGGCGCGGTCATCAGCAAAACAAAGAATTAGGATGGTGATTTCCTGTTTTAAGTTGGGATAAGACTTATCCCAAGTGGAGTCACGGCGTCACGCGACCATAGTCATGAGACCTGGTCGATCCAACCCCATTTTATGAATTTGATATTTATGCAGAAAGCTATTCTTGTATATAACATTAAATTTCAAGCAAAATTAGCCGGTTCAAATTTTCTTCGGCTCCGGATACTTATTCAACATCAAAATGGGATTATATGTATAAGAATATATTTTTATATAATGAAAATAGATCTCAAGAAAGATATGAAAAATAAAAAAGGAAGACCGAAGAAATACGTGGTGACAATCATTCGATGCATGTCCTTGTCCAGCACAAATTGACCTTCATGAAATGGAACGAAAATTCAAATAATATTAGGAGTGAGCGTGTCCCACGAGCATGGGACATTGGTTTATTATAAAAATGGCTTCATTTAATTATTCCCCACGTGAGGCAGGAGCATCTATTTTTTAATGTTTAACTAATCTTGGGATTTTGCTATTGCCTATGGACCCCGCAACCGTGGCCCTCATAAATAGGCGCAAATGAGCAACTAGGTTTATTTGCATGTATGTGGACCAAAGTGGCAAACGGGCCAGGCCGGGCCGGACTGGTCAACCCGGCCTGGATGCCCCAAACCCCAGCCCTGCCCGGTCTTAGGGCCGACATGGGTCAAGCCAGGTCGAGCCGAATCGGGCTGGCCAAACGCAATTTAAATATTATTTATTCTAAAATTTTGTTTTTTTCGAGAATTTTTTGGTTTTTTTTCTAATAATAAACATGTAGTTGCCATGTAAAATAAATATTAATTAATAATTTTGCTAACATAAAACAATTGTTCCACTCATAAACATATAGCTGGCTAGTAAACACCAGATAAAGTTTTGGTTGCAATATAAAATATTTCTAAAAATTCCATAATATATCCACAAACAAATCAATCAAACTCCTCTAAATCATTACCAAGCATTTGAAATTTTGAAAATCCTCCGCTCCCCGTTACATCACACAGTTATCTCTATAAATTTAAGGGAATTTCTTCTTTCAAATTAACTTTCTTCATTTTCTTCCAAAATCTACACTTACATTAACTATGTCAAAGAGAACCATGTCAACAAGGAGCACTCCCATTCTCGCCCCATTATCAAGAAATGGTCATCTTCATCAAAGAAACTTGATATCAAGAAAGAGCTCATTTCTCGTATACGACTGACACCGAATCCTTCACGGATTCTACCGTTCACTCTGTCTCATTCTTCTTCGAGTTTATCTACTGAAGACCCTTCGGAGAATCCGTCAGAAGAACCCTTTAAGGAGTACACCTTCCTGAAAGTGTGTGTTAGCACCACCACTGTGTTTTACAAGCATCAAGCATGCCAATTTTAAAAAATTAGGGGTGCTAATCAACACTAACAAGGATCTTAAACTAGATGATTAAGGTTTAACTATGATATTATAAAAACTATACTAAGAGATGGATGGCTACAACCTTTGTAGACCGTGTCCTTCTCTTCCAAAGCTCCGGGTTGTAGTCTACGCGACTCCACTGTTAGGAATATGTATGTTCTAGAGGCCATTATTGTACATTGATGTATATTATAGTGGATGCTTGGACATATATATAGAGGAATTTCTTGCTCGACATGATATTATGCTATCTGGTTACTCTTTATCTTAACATGTACAATTAGTATTTTTATACTGTCTCTCAGATACATGTTGATAAAGCCCTTAGGGTGTTGGCTTGACTACCAGGACTATGATGCTGATCATACTACTGTGACCTGGGTAGTCCATTGGCACATCCTTTAATTGTTCCTAGTCAAGGGTATATCGAGACAGGGCATCGATATTCCAGAGTAGACTGGTGTATGTTTCTTGACCCTGTATGGGAGCGATGGTTGATCCCATAGCCATTGGTGTTTGACATCAAAGATTGTACACATGTGCTCATTAGAGAATGGGTACACCGAAAAGGACTCGCCGAGAACTCCTAGACGGTACTATACCTATCGTCGGATAGCAGTTCTCTGGTTACACTGGAATAGATTAGTCTGTAGACCCGAGATCGTCATAGAGTCTTGTGTGGTTCTCACTGTGTTTTGATTTCCTCCCTACTACGGCTCAAAGGAGTCGTGCAAACAGGTGGATTTTGGGTACAGTCCCGAGTCACATGGAGGCAATGAGCGATATGAGGGGTTTCGTCTCTCTCGGTATAGGGAGTTGATGTTGCGCTATGCTTGATTGGCTATAACAGGAAATCCCTGATTATGGCTGTTGATGAGATTTACTGGTAAGTGTTATCAGTAGTTTCTCGTACCGTTATAGGCCACATGTCGGTATGACTTATCAAGTTATCAGGGTCTGACGATTCCACCCCCAGACTCGATATTCGACATATCAGACGAAAAGACCGGACTGTACGGTAAGTGTTACCTATAGGCTTCATAGGAGTTTGGACAAGCTTGCTTGTTGATCTTCTATTCGCTCAATACCTGGATAGCTGTTACGTCCAGCTAGTACCGCTGATGGTTTGTGGGTGACTGATGTGATCATCACCTACTTCTGGCGTATTGACGTGCCTTTAGAGTCCCACATAGAAGTTTCCTAGTTCAAGCGAAACGAAGTAGGGCATATATGTTGATATGTGCGGGGACCTGATTAAATATGAGTATGTGATACCGTATTCTAATCTGGCGGTTATTTGTTATCAGTTAGGTTATATGTGATATAACCGGATTGTCGAATCAAGTGTTGATTTGATAATGTGATATACAGATAAATAATATTAGTCGGTTATATGTGATATAACCGAATTATTAAATCAAGTGTTGATTTAATAATATGATATATATATATATATTTATATTTTATATAATTATATATTAACTAATATTATTAGCTTACTAATTGTTTTATTAATATATATATATATATATATATATATATATATATATATATATATATATATATATATATATATATATATATATATATATATGAAGCATGGCATGGATTTTCTACTACTATTATATATATATATATATATATATATATATATATATATGAAGCATGGCATGGATTTTCTACTTTTAGAAAATAGAAAATAATGAGGTGGAAAATGAGGAGATGTGGAGGGTATGGTGTGGCATGGCTTTTATTATTTTTATGTGTGTATGCTAACACTATTGAAGTATGGGTGTGATTTTTTATTGAAAAATCAAGCATGCTTCAAAAAGTGAAAAGGAAATATATTAGCCATTCAACACTTAGCCATTTTGGAGTTCATTTTTCTTGAGTTGAGCTCTTGCTCTCTTTTTCTCTACATTTTCCTCATCTCTACCTCCAAACTCAATCCCTCACATGAGTTGTGAAACCTTGAGCTTGTGAGAACTCTAGTGAGCAAACAAAACCCTTATTTCACCATCCTATACTTGATTAGTAATCAAGTGTAGTGTGTTACCTTCATTAAAGAGTTTAGTGAAGAGGTAGCTTGGATTAGTGGAGCTTTGGATGGATCATCTTCGGCACGAAGATCATCGGAGGAAGCTCGTTTATTCTCTCAAGTGGAGCCTTGAGGAGTCGCGTGGACTTCTACCCGGAGCATTTGAAGAGAAGGACTTGGTCTACGAAGGTCGTATACTCTTTCTCTTATTGTAGTTTTTGATATCATCATGTTAACCCTAATAATCTAGTTAGTTCCTTGTTTAGTGTTGATTAGCACCTCTAAAATTTGAAAATAGCATGTGTGATGCCCGTTTTAACCCTATCGTGGTGCTAGTAAACACTTTCATGGTATCAGAGCCAAGCTAGACAATTAGGGAAAGTCTTTACGGTGTTAAAGTGTTCGATCGATTTTTTGAAGCCGAAACTTGTGAAGTTTCTGTCGATTTTTCAAAAGTTGGAATTTTTAAAATTAAAAATATACAGAAAATCGTGCAGGGCTTTTAATGGAGCCTCAAGAAATTTGAGGACCCAACTCCTTCAAACGGCCACGGAACCGCAGCCAAACCTCATGTTTAGCCGCGGTTCCGCCGCAAGTTAGTGGAGTTGAGGTGTCTTTTTTCTTGTGCTGCTTCATTTTATCATTTTGCACTCTCTGGGTATTTTTGATGAGACTCAAGTTGTTGAGGTCTCTGGAATTTGAGGGTGTTTGAAAATCGATCGAAATGTTTAGCATCGTATAGATTTTGATGATATGTGATACAATTTTTAGAATCCAAAATAATTGGTTTTGTGAAAACTAGTTAGTATTTTGTAAATCTAGCATTGTAGTCTCTTTTGATCTATTTCCATGAAGTTTCGGATCGAAACTCCGTCGCAATCGCGTATCGTACGTGAATACTCACCGAATAACTTTACCAGGAAGCCACTGTTGGCTATAGTGCCTTCAAGTCAATTATTGGATCGCAGGCACGTGATTGCAATGATTGGAGGAGGACCTATACCGGTAGAACAGTCTTACTCGATATGATAGTATGCTATCTGGTTTGTCTTTATCATGGTGTACATGCTTCAGGTGACATTACAGATCACTGTTACATATTGATAGAGCCCATAGGATTCTTGCTTGACTACCAGCAGTATGATGGCGATCATATACGTGGGAGCTGGGTGGTCTGTAAGCACATCCTTAAAATGTTCCTAGTCGTAGGAGTTTCGAGACTGGGTATCGATACTCCAAGAGTAGACTAGTGTATACGGATTGAGACCCCAACGAGGGGCGGTGGTCGGTCTCACAAGCCATTGTTGTCGGTTGGTTCACCTAAGATGTATACAGGTGCCCATTTGGTTATGAGTACACCGGACGAACTCGCCGGGAACATGCTAGTTGGTATTATACCTATTGTCAGATAGCAGTTCCCTGGTGACATATGTACAGGTTATTCTATCGACCTGAGATCGTCATTTGTCTCGTGTGAGTTCCCACTGTGATTTGATTACTACCCTACTACGGCTGAAAGGAGTCGTGCAAACAGGTTTTAGTTGGGTACAGTCCCGAGCTACATGAAGGCAGTGAGCGGATCGTCAGGGGTTTCGTCTCTCCCGGTATTGGGGGTTGATGTCTCGGTGTGCACGGGTGGCCATCACCAGAAATGCTTGGCCAAGGTAGTCGAGAATTACTGATTTGGATCAGTAGTTTCTCTGGTGGTGATGGGCTTCATACCGACACTAAATATCGCGTTATTAGGGGTCTGACTTTATCCACCCCCTAGACTTGATATACGATACTCATAGACGGACGGACCGGACTGTACGGATATTGTCACTGTCAGGCTCAGTAGGGTTTCAGGATGAGTTTGCTCGTTGGCCTCCCTTTCGCTCAATACCTGGGTAGCCGTTACGTACAGCTGTAAGTCCACGTTGCGACCCCCGGTTCTTACGGAGAGGCGGAAACGGTATAAAAATCAAATTTTTAGCGCATGGGGCAACATGGACTAACAAAGTCGGGATCTTTTCCTAAACTAAAACTAGCAAACAAGCTAAAGAGAGTTAGCTACTCGGAAAGATGGTTATACCTTAACTTGAACTCCTTCTTCTTCAAACTTTGTAGAGGTTGATGGTTCTTTCCTCGTCGTCTTCTTCCGTCAAAGATGGATCCACCTGAGGGTTCAACCTTCGGGCTCTTTCTCGAACTTTGAGAGAACTAGAATCTTCGGCTTGCTAAACCTTTGATCCTAGAGTGAGTAGAGAGTGTTTAAAGGGTGTTTTCTTTTCAAGGAGAGGGATTCTCAACACATGAGAAGGATTCTCCTTGAGCTTGAGGAAGAAGAAGATGAAGTGAGGAGAGAGAATGAATATGATAGAATGAGCTATCTTTTTCCTTTTTGCAACCATATCAAAAGAAAAAGAATTATCTAATTAGTAATAATAATTCAAATGAGAATAGTTGTTGGTTGTTTTGGAATGACCACTATCATCACTTCATTAAATGAATGTTGGCAAGAATCAAGGAGCATCCTTGCAAAGTAATGATGATGGTCAAACATTCAACCATGGTCAACAAGTCAACCATGGTCAACAAGTCAACAAAACCAACCATAACATAATTTCATTTAATTACTATTATTAATTGATATCTCACTAATTCATTAGGGTTTGGAAAAAAGACGACTGTCAACTGTGCATGCGCACCCGTTCCGAAACCCTAATGAAAAACCTCTTCTTCCGCCTCAAACAACCGTGCATACACACCTGCATTCTTGTTCCGAGGAACATGAATACTGAGAGATAAAAGTAACCCCAAAACATATACCAGTATCCGGCTCAAACCAGAGCCCGCTGGCAATATCCGTCCGGACTCCAAACGTGCACAAGTGCGCGGATGAGAACGAACCCTGTCGCAAAACCATGCGACCTCTACTCTGTTTTGCCCAGAGGCGAATACCCTATGTGTGAGACTCTAAAGACTCGACACTACGCTGGCAGTGGGTTTAACCACAGACCGCAAGCAGCACTAGCTGTGCGTAACGGTCCCCAGGTAGAAGCCGACAAGAAGGCTGACGAGGTGAACCCCATCTGAACTCCTACTGAGTCTGAATGTGACATTCTCCGTACAGTCCGGTCTGTTCTTCTGATACATCGCATGGCGGGCCTAGGGGGCGGTAAACGTCAGTCCCCTAATAGCGGTACAAGTCGTGTCGGAGTGAAGCCCAAAACACCCTGAGATAACACTGGAAGCCTACCAGCATATCTCGCTTGCCCTGGCCAGGGACTACTCGTGTAATGGCTCTCCTAGACACAGCGCGATGCCAACCCCCAATACCGGGAGAGACGAATCCTGTCTAACCGTCACTGCCTCCAAGTGCTTCGGGACTGCACCCAACTACTACCTGTTTGCACGACTCCTTTGAGCCGTGGTAGGGTAGTGATCAAAGTGCAGTGGGAACACACTCGAGGCGAAGTGCCAGTGTCAAGTCAGCGGACTAAGCTGTACTCATGTCACCTGGGAACTGATAACTGACGATAGGTATAATACCAACTGGTCAGTTCCCGACGAGTCCTGTCCGGTGTACTCATAACCTAACGAGCACCCGTATACTATCTCCAGTACGACGTACTGATGGCTGTGGGACAGACCATCTCCCACACTGGGATGAGAAGCGCATACGCTAGTCTACTCCGGAGTATCGATGCCCTGTCTCGATAGTCCTGCGACTAGGGACCTGTATAAGGATGTGCTTATAGATTACCCAGCCCCCACTAGTGTGACTGCCATCACAACGCTGGTAATCAAGCAAAGATCCTAAGGGCTCCACTAATGTGTATAGGTGATATCGCAAAATAAACACATGTACACATTGAAGTAGAAACAAACCAAGTAGCATACTACTATATTGAGCAAGATTGTTTATACAAGGTGAATATCCCAAGCTTCCATTAAGTAATATACAAACTAGTATGATACAGTAATGGCCTCTAGGGCATATACACTAACAATCTCCCACTTGCACTAAGGCCATGTACTGGCGTATCGAAGACCTATCATCTCGATCAGCCGCTCGAACTGAGTCTGGGGTAGGGCCTTGGTGAATGGATCTGCAGTGTTTTCTTCTGAAGCAACCCTCCGAATCTCGATCTCCTTCCGATCCACGATCTCCCTGATCAGGTGATACCGCCTCAAGATGTGCCTGGATCTCTGATGGGACCTGGGTTCCTTTGCTAAAGCTATAGCCCCGTTGTTGTCGCAATACAGAGGTATTGGGTCAACAATGGACGGAACCACCTGAAGTTCTTTCAAGAACTTCCTCATCCAGACAGCTTCTTTTGCGGCATCAGATGCAGCGATGTATTCCGCTTCCATCGTCGAGTCTGCAACGGTTTCCTGTTTGGAACTCTTCCAACACACCGCCCCTCCATTGAGGGTAAAGACAAAACCCGACATGGACTTGGAATCATCCTGTCACCCTGGAAGCTGGAGTCAGCAAAGGCCTCGATCTGGAGGTCTTTTCCGCCATACACCAAGAACATCTCCTTAGTCCTTCTCAGGTACTTGAGAATGTTCTTTACCGCTATCCAGTGTTTCTCCCCAGGGTTTGACTGATACCTGCTTACCACACTCAGTGCATAAGCTACATCCGGTCTGGTACACAACATCGCATACATTATAGAGCCTACCGCAGAAGCGTAGGGTATAATGGACATGCGATCCCTCTCCAAATCAGTCTTGGGGGACATCTCTTTAGAGAGGGTGATTCCGTGACAAGCCGGTAGATTACCGCGCTTGGAATCTTCCATACTGAATCTTTTCAGTACGGTGTCGATGTACCTGGACTGTGAAAGTCCTAATATCCTCTTGGATCTATCACGATGGATTCGGATCCCCAGGATGTAAGAGGCATCACCCAGGTCTTTCATGGAGAACCTGTGTGACAAGAAACCCTTGACAGATTGTAGCATAGGAATGTCATTTCCTATTAAGAGAATGTCATCCACGTATAAAACGAGGAATACTACAGTTCTCGCTACAAATCTACTATAGATGCATGGTTCATCTGGATTTTTGATAAAGCCAAATTCCTTGACCGTCTCATCAAAATAGATGTTCCAACTCCGCGATGCTTGCTTTAGTCCATAGATGGACTTAAGCAACTTGCACACCTTTCCGCTGCTCCCACTCTGAATGAAACCCTCTGGCTGATCCATATAGAGACACTCCTCTAAATTCCCATTTAGAAAAGCGGTTTTTACGTCCATCTGCCAAATCTCATAATCGTGGAAGGCAGCAATGGCAAGAAGGATCCGAATGGATTTCAGCATAGCCACTGGAGAAAAGGTTTCGTCATAGTCCAAACCAGGTCTTTGACGGAAACCCTTTGCTACAAGTCTAGCTTTATAGGTCTCAACCTGTCCATCTACACCAATCTTCCTTTTGAAGATCCACTTGCATCCTACGGGTTTTACCCCGTCTGGAGCAATGTCCAACGTCCATACTTTGTTGGTGTACATGGACTCCATTTCGGTCCGCATTGCATCCAGCCATTTTACCGAGTCAACGCTCTGAACGGCCTGCTGGAAGCTAGTAGGCTCATCATAATCTATGATGCAATCCTCTCTATCCCCGTCTATGAGAAAACCGTAGTATCTCTCGGGCGGATGAGACTGCCTACTACTCCTGCGGAGCGGCGTAGGAATGTCCTGTTCATTTGAACCCTCTGGTTCCACTAAGCTTTCAGTAATAGTCTGTGGTTCTGGAATTTCTTCCAGTTCTACTGCGCTCCCACTTAATTCTTTTTCTAAGAACTGGTGTTCTAGAAAGTGGGCATGACGAGAAACAAGAACTTTTTGTTCCTCTTCGTAGTAGAAGAGATATCCCTTGGAATTCTTTGGATATCCCACAAACTTACACAGTACTGAGCGTGCCTCGAGCTTGTCCGCATGCTGCTTTTTAACAAAAGCTGGACTTCCCCAAGTCTTAATGTGACTGAGATGGGGCATCTTCCCACACCACATCTCATATGGTGTAGTAGGCACAGTCTTAGTAGGAACTCGGTTCAAAAGGTACGCAGCTGATTCTAGCGCATACCCCCAGAATGATCGCGGTAACTCAGCGTTACTCATCATGGACCGTACCATATCCAATAGGGTTCGGTTCCGTCTCTCCGATACACCGTTGTGTTGCGGAGTGTATGGAGGAGTAAGCTGAGAGAGAATCCCGTTCTCTTTTAAATAATTCAGGAACTCGGCACTTAAGTATTCTCTACCTCGATCCGATCTTAGAATCTTGATACTTTTGCCGGTCTGTTTTTCTACTTCATTCTTATATTCCTGGAATTTTTCAAAGGCTTCGGACTTATGTTTCATTAAGAAGACATAACCGTACCTTGAAAAATCATCCGTAAAAGTAATGAAGTAAGAATAATCGCTTCGCGCATGTGTAGACATTGGACCGCACACGTCGCTGTGTACGAGTCCCAAGAGCTCGCTCGCCCTTACTCCGTGTCCAGTGAACGGAGTCTTTGTCATCTTTCCTTTGAGACAGGATTGACAAGTGGCATACGATTGATATTCGAACGGATCCAAATATCCTTCTGTATGTAACTTAGTCAACCTTCTCTCATTGATGTGACCCAGTCTACAATGCCATAAGAAAGTCTGATTGATATCTGGAGACTTTCTTTTGTGTGTATTCTGGACATTGAAAATCTGTGGTTGGTTTAATACGTATATACCATTGCTCAGTGTACCTGACCCAATCAGAACTTGATTAAGGTGAATGTTTACAACATTACTTACAAACGCAAATTCATAACCTTCTTTAGAAACCAAAGATACAGAAATGATATTACAAGTTGCGTTGGGTACAAAAAAGCAATTACGCAAAACCAAAACATGTCCATCTGACATTCCCAGGTGATAGTCCCCCACGGCTTTAGCATCCATGCTAGCTCTGTTCGCAACTCTGAGGGTCATGTCACCTGCCTTCAAAAACCTACGGTTTCTCAACGCCTGCAAAGAATTACAGATATGAGATCCTGATCCGGTATCCAATACCCAGGAAGTAGAGTTTATAGAAAGACATTTTTCAATAACATACACACCTGAAGCTGAAGCCGCAACCTGCTTCAGTTCCTGTGTCCTGGCTTTCCAAGCCCTGCAATCTTTCTTCCAGTGTCCACTCTTATGACAATAGAAGCATTCCTCTTTACCCACAAGCTTCCCCGCAATCTTTGTTGCCATTTCTTTTCCCTTCGTACCCACTTTACTAACACCGCCCCTTGGTTTGGCGGGGGCTTTCTTCCTCTTTCCCTTGGCTTTCGCCTTGGACCTAGAAGAAGAAGATCCTCCTACAAACAAAGTGGGTGTTTCCCTACCTTTCTGTAGGGTGCCCTCTGTGCTCCTCAGCATGTTGAGGAGTTCTGAAAGTTCAACTTCCTTTTCTTGTAAGTTGAAGTTCAGTATAAACTGGGCGTAAGTGGATGGAAGGGACTGGAGAATTAAATCCGTATAAAGTTCACTTTCCAACGTGGTCCCAAGTTCCGCGAGCTCCTCAATGTAGCCAATCATCTTAAGCACGTGGTCCGCTACCGATGATCCGACGGCCAACTTTGTCGGAAATAACTTCTTCGACACTTCGTATCTTGCGATACGAGACTGCTCTCCATACAGTTCTTTTGTATGAAGAAATATGGATTCTAAGTCCATATTCTCATGCCTCCTCTGATGTTCGTTGTCCATAGAGGCAAGCACGAGGCACCTGGCCTTCGCGCAATCAATCTCCCAAGTCTTACGGATTTCCTTATCCGCGACGCTGGAGGTGGGACCTGGGACGGGGGGAGCTTTGGTGGTAAGAAGATACCCCATCTTGTCGTAAGTGATTGCCATTTTGACATTCCTGAGCCAATCTTTGTAGTTTGGCCCTGTCAGTATGTTTTTATCTAGAAGTAACTTAAGTCCAGTCATTTCGATTTGGTCGCTGCAGGGGGAGAGAAGAAACACTTAGCACGATGCTCTTGCAAGTTTAGAATGGTTTTTAATTTGTCTAAACAGGATGGCTCCCACTGTCTCTCGAATCCCTCCTCAAACCACAAAGGAAGAATTAGCCGGGATCAATCCCACCGCACAATACTTGCTTAACCGTTCAGCCAGGCCAGTGTCGGTACTTCGAGGGAGGTTTTCCAACGCTTTCGCGAAGTTCCTTAATTTAAGAACCTCTTTTCCCTGGGGGCGTAGCCCCGCTAACACCTTTCTAGGCACCTACTAGGTTTATAGCATTGATCGTTTAGTGAGAAATTTCCCGAGGAGTAGCATATACTCACAGTAGGATCGGGATCCAAATATCATCGCGTGACGAAAATGAAGGAATCCTACCATAATCATCACACTCCAAATGGTATGCAAATCTAGCAAGTTTCAGTACTTATGAAACTCCCGATGTGGATTTTTGCCCCATGCTCTTATGACCTTGACTTTGGCCAAGATATCATAAGTCACATGTCAAGTTCTGCCCGTCACTATCCAGGTTAATTTGGATCCATCCGTGCCTACCCTTGACTTTGGCCAAAATGGCAGTACGAGTGTCCCAAACCAATGCATCTATCTATGCTACACATGAACACCCAATAGCTACCAATCACTATGCCTTGACTTTGGCCAACATACATAGCTTGAATACTATTGCCTATTCATGCGAAACGACGGAGGGCTACGAATGGTTTTGGTAAAACCGTGAACGTAGTGAACTTGATATAATCGATGGAACGAGATAGCTTTTAGAAGGAGTGGCTCAAGCTCCGCATTTAAAAGTTAGTTTTGAAAAGAACCGAGTGGTTTTTCGAAAGTGTTCCAACGACTTTAACTTGGTTTATTATCTTGCATTAGTTCTTTTAATGCGTGATATTCTTGCATTAGTTCTTTTAATGCGTCCCATCAATTAATCCTACCATTGCAGAAAACAACCAAAATATGACGTACGCTTATGCCATTCGCATTCGCCATGGGGTCCCGTCATCACCCGTTAGGTTACTTAACTAACGACAGAGCGGGGGCTGGGCTAGCGCGTCTGTAAAACATAAGCAACGCCTAAATATAAAGCAATGATAGACATTACAGATCACAGATGAATACATTGGATATACTAGCAATCCGCAATCCGTTCGAGCCTGCAACGAAAAGCGGATTACACGGTCGTGGTGAATAGCAAATACCCCACCCAAGACCCCTACGGGTGCGGCAAACTACCCGCCAAGTACCCGGTAGTTTGTGCACCCCTCCATGGGTCTATCCTAGGAGCAAAAACAGTAAAAAGAATTATACAATGACGGCTACAACCCCGACCCGGTTATGCGGCCATACAAATAATATTATTACATCAATTTACATTTACAAAAGAATGAAAGAAAAACAAAAGCTCATCTCACATCCACCCCGGCTATTCACCCGCGACAGTCCAACACATTCATATACACATTCCAATATCAAACACAGATCACAGAGATGTATAACCCCGACTAATCGACTTATAGCGATTAGCCGACGTTCAATACATACAAACATCACAGATATAACCAATATAGCCAAAGTGCAGCGAAGTTCGAAAAAAATACGGATTTATAGGACCCCAAAAGTAAATATCTTTTCTGGAAAATCTGGGCACATATAACATATTTGAAAAATCCCAAAACCCTACCAGATGAACACTGCACAAAACACGATCACATGAAGAGGCTAAACGGCGGCGGATCCGCGGCGAAGAGAATAGCTGAGGCCGCGGATCCGCGGCGGTTTGAGGGATTCATGTGATCATTTTTCTTGGGTGTTCTCAGAAAACCCTGAGCCGATTTTAGGAGTAAATTTTTTTACTTTTAGAGCATAAAAAATTTCAACAGAAACTTAGGGTTTTTGATTTCCGGTTTTTGTGATTTTTCGGTTTCGAACTTCCATACACTTCGCTACCAAGCTAGTTTAAGTTTAGTTAGGCTCTGATACCACTGTAAGTCCACGTTGCGACCCCCGGTTCTTACGGGGAGGCGGAAACGGTATAAAAATCAAATTTTTAGCGCATGGGGCAACATGGACTAACAAAGTCGGGATCTTTTCCTAAACTAAAACTAGCAAACAAGCTAAAGAGAGTTAGCTACTCGGAAAGATGGTTATACCTTAACTTGAACTCCTTCTTCTTCAAACTTTGTAGAGGTTGATGGTTCTTTCCTCGTCGCCTTCTTCCGTCAAAGATGGATCCACCTGAGGGTTCAACCTTCGGGCTCTTTCTCGAACTTTGAGAGAACTAGAATCTTCGGCTTGCTAAACCTTTGATCCTAGAGTGAGTAGAGAGTGTTTAAGGGGTGTTTTCTTTTCAAGGAGAGGGATTCTCAACACATGAGAAGGATTCTCCTTGAGCTTGAGGAAGAAGAAGATGAAGTGAGGAGAGAGAATGAATATGATAGAATGAGCTATCTTTTTCCTTTTTGCAACCATATCAAAAGAAAAAGAATTATCTAATTAGTAATAATAATTCAAATGAGAATAGTTGATGGTTGTTTTGGAATGACCACTATCATCACTTCATTAAATGAATGTTGGCAAGAATCAAGGAGCATCCTTGCAAAGTAATGATGATGGTCAAACATTCAACCATGGTCAACAAGTCAACCATGGTCAACAAGTCAACAAAACCAACCATAACATAATTTCATTTAATTACTATTATTAATTGATATCTCACTAATTCATTAGGGTTTGGAAAAAAGACGACTGTCAACTGTGCATGCGCACCCGTTCCGAAACCCTAATGAAAAACCTCTTCTTCCGCCTCAAACAACTGTGCATACACACCTGCATTCTTGTTCCGAGGAACATGAATACTGAGAGATAAAAGTAACCCCAAAACATATACCAGTATCCGGCTCAAACCAGAGCCCGCTGGCAATATCCGTCCGGACTCCAAACGTGCACAAGTGCGCGGATGAGAACGAACCCTGTCGCAAAACCATGCGACCTCTACTCTGTTTTGCCCAGAGGCGAATACCCTCTGTGTGGGACTCTAAAGACTCGACACTATGCTGGCAGTGGGTTTAACCACAGACCGCAAGCGGCACTAGCTGTGCGTAACGGTCCCCAGGTAGAAGCCGACAAGAAGGCTGACGAGGTGAACCCCATCTGAACTCCTACTGAGTCTGAATGTGACATTCTCCATACAGTCCGGTCTGTTCGTCTGATACATCGCATGGCGGGCCTAGGGGGCGGTAAACGTCAGTCCCCTAATAGCGGTACAAGTCGTGTCGGAGTGACGCCCAAAACACCCTGAGATAACACTGGAAGCCTACCAGCATATCTCGCTTGCCCTGGCCAGGGACTACTCATGTAATGGCTCTCCTAGACACAGCGCGATGTCAACCCCCAATACCGGGAGAGACGAATCCTGTCTAACCGTCACTGCCTCCAAGTGCTTCGGGACTGCACCCAACTACTACCTGTTTGCACGACTCCTTTGAGCCGTGGTAGGGTAGTGATCAAAGTGCAGTGGGAACACACTCGAGGCGAAGTGCCAGTGTCAAGTCAGCGGACTAAGCTGTACTCATGTCACCTGGGAACTGATAACTGACGATAGGTATAATACCAACTGGTCAGTTCCCGACGAGTCCTGTCCGGTGTACTCATAACCTAACGAGCACTCGTATACTATCTCCAGTACGACGTACTGATGGCTGTGGGACAGACCATCTCCCACACTGGGATGAGAAGCGCATACGCTAGTCTACTCCGGAGTATCGATGTCCTGTCTCGATAGTCCTGCGACTAGGGACCTGTATAAGGATGTGCTTATAGATTACCCAGCCCCCACTAGTGTGACTGCCATCACAACGCTGGTAATCAAGCAAAGATCCTAAGGGCTCCACTAATGTGTATAGGTGATATCGCAAAATAAACACATGTACACATTGAAGTAGAAACAAACCAAGTAGCATACTACTATATTGAGCAAGATTGTTTATACAAGGTGAATATCCCAAGCTTCCATTAAGTAATATACAAACTAGTATGATACAGTAATGGCCTCTAGGGCATATACACTAACAACAGCTAGCGCCACTGACGTGCTTGTGGTTAAACCCACTGCCAGCGTATTGACGAGTCTTTAGAGTCCTACACAGAGGGTTTCCCTGCTTCGGGCGAAACGTTGTAGAGGCCGTATGGTTTTATGGCAGGGTTCGATCACGTACGTGTACTTAGGCACGGATAATGTTCGGACGGATAATACTAGTGTGCTTTGGTTTAAGCCGGATCCTAGTATTATATTGTTGGATTATTTTCGTCTCGTTGTATTCGTATTCAGTCGGAATACGGATGCGGGTATGTATATACGGATGATGCGTATTCTTGTAATTCGTTACAAGATTTCTTTAGTTGATGCCATTTCTTTTTTGGATTAAACATTTAGGGTTTTAAATGTTTATGTGAGTGGAAGTGTGACTCATGGCTTGGCATTGTTTCATGCACATGGACTTGGTGATTCATGGTGACATGGGTTTTTTTTTTTTGGCTATGATATTTGTGAGATATTATTGGGAGCAAAGGCAGATCTTTTTCTTGGTGGGGCTTTTCTTTAGTTTCTCACTTGCTCACAATATATATAACACAAAACACTTAGCAAAAACTGTAAGTGCACGGCGGCGCCCCGGCCGTCAATCCGACGGCCAAATGCGGAAGCGGTGATAAACTTAAATTTTACTGAACTGGCAAACCGCCGCGCACTAAAACCCGGATCGAACCACTAACTAGTCCTAGCTAACAACAAGAAAGGGAAGAGAGATATACCGACGATCCAAGTCCTCCGGTCTTCTCATCATCGTCCTGATCTCCTGCGGAATGTCCCGTCTCCTCCTCGTCGCCGGAAGTGCACCACATCGCCTACTTCTTTTACGGGCTCCCACCTCAATGCCGAGGCAACTCGGGCATGAAGCCGGCTACTCGACGTGCCCAAGATTTGCTGTAGAATATAATGTGGATTACATGTCTCATTTGGGATTATGGAGTTGCCTTTTGTGGTGGAGGGATTGAACAAGAAGTATATGGAGGAGCTTGGAGAACTTTGGTGCATCCAATGAACAACATTTTTCCCCCACCTCATGAAATGAATCCCATCCTCTATGAAGGAATGGCCGCCCCCCCCTTTGGTGTGATTGGAGAGAGAGTAAGGTCAAGGGGGTGGGTGGAATGCAATGATGCAAGGAAGTGATGATGAAAGAAAAACAAATGATCACAAGGAAATCCACACTCCATCAACAACATCAACTCAACAAAGTCAAGCCATCATGATAGCTAGAAGTCAAGGTCAATAAGAGACTATCATGATACAACAATAAGCAAATACCCCCTCCACAAATACTTATTTGCAACAATGCAAATAAGCCCTCCTCCACCAATCTTCGGCCAATGAACGGAACAATGGAAATCGGCCGAAACGGAAAGCAAACTGGCAACTCCAGAAAACTGGTCCCGTAATAAATTACAGGAAAACCCCGATACTGTGCATACACACCCGCATCTGTATTTCGACCGAAATACAAATGCAATGAGACAAAATCTACACTGTACTATACTAGGATCCGGCTTAAACCAAAGCCGGCTAGTAATATCCGTTCGATCCTGATCCGTGCAATACCGCACGTATCTGATCAAACCCTGCCATATAACCATACGGCCTATAGTACAGACTGTCCGATCCTGATCCGTGCAATACCGCACGTATCTGATCGGACCCTGCCATATCTCCATACGGCCTCTACAACCTTTCGCCCGAAAGCTGAGTAACTGAATGTGGGGGACTCTAAAGACTCGTCAACACCTTGGTTATGGATTTAACCACTAGCACGTTAGAGGTATAAGCCAATACATAACGGGCTACCAGGTATTGACCAAAAGGGACGTCTGTGAGCGAACTCAGCCTGACTCCCTACTGAGCCTGTCAGTGACAATATCCGTACAGTCCAGTCCGTTCGTCTATGAGCATCGCATGGCGGGCCTAGGGGGTTGGTAAAAGTCAGACCCCCAAAAGCGGTACAAGTCGTGTCGGAGTGTAGCCTAGAACACCCTGAGATACTACTGGAATACCTACCAGTAAATCTCCTTGCCTCGGCCGAGGGCTTCGTGTAATGGCTCTCCTAGACACAGCACGACCTCACCCCCAATACCGGGAGAGACGAACCCCTGAAGATACGCTCACTGCCTCCATGTGGCTCGGGACTGTACCCAACTAAAACCTGTTTGCACGACTCCTTTGAGCCGTGGTAGGGTAGTAATCAAAGTACAGTGGGAACTCACACGAGACAAATGACGATCCCCAGGTTGATGAACTAACCTGCACACATGTCACCAGGGAACTGCCATCTGACGTCTGGTATATGACCAACTAGCATGTTCCCGGCGAGTCCTGTCCGGTGTACTCATAACCCAATGAGCACCTGTATACATCTTAGGTGATCCAACTGACACCAGTGGCTTGTGAGACCGGCCACCGCCCCTCGTCGGGGTCTCGACTGTATACACTAGTCTACTATGGAGAATCGATGCCCTGTCTCGAAACTCTCACGACTAGGGACCTTTTAAGGATATGCTTATAGACCCCCAGCTCCCACTTATATGATCGCCCTCATACTGCTGGTGGTCAAGCAAGAATCCTAGGGGCTCTATCAACGTGTAATAGCGACGTGTCAGGTCACTTAAAATAGTACACGATGATAAAGGTAAACCAGATAGCATACTATCATCTCGAGTAAGACTGTCCTACCGGGATAAGTCCTCCATCAATCATTACAATCACGTACCTGTGACCTAATAATTGACTCTGAGGGCACTATCTCCAACAATCTCCCATTTGCACTCAAGGCTAATTATTGCGATGTCGCATACTCACAGCCCGTGTGATACCGAACACCCAACTCCTCTACTAGTCAGTCTCACAAAGCTCATTTGCGAAACTATTGCGTTCGAGGAATAGCCTCAGTGAGTGGATCCGCTTTGTTGTCTCTTTCCATGTCTCTCTATATCTCAAGTTCGCGGAGAAAGCCATCTCCCGAAATGAGCAATACCTGTCTTAGAATGTGTCTGGATGTCTGATGGGACATAGCTCATAAATGAACTCCAAATCCAAACTTCTTAGACTGTATCGTCAACTGAACTTAATCAGTATCCTGCGCCATGCCACCCTTCAGTATTGCCTTGGACCACCTGTCCAAAATACTGCCCCTCATCAGAAGGAAAGCTATAACTCTGACAACCTCCTTGTCATCCATGTCACCTTGGAAGCCTGGAATGATAACTGTCTCCCGAATGAGGCTGTCGTTATCATATCCCTAGAACATCCACTTGTGTTCTAAAACTGCTTCCGACCGTTTCTCCAGGATTGGATCAATGTCAACTTATTGCATCTAGTGCAAGAACAACATCTGGTGTGGTACTTGACATCTCATGATTGACTCAATCGCCTGAGCAAGTGATCTGCCAATCATGCACATCCCTCTCCCCTTTAGTCTGTAAGACAGCTTCAGAGAGGGTGACTCCATCACCTGCAGGTACACTACCGTGCATGGAGTCGTCCATCCTAAATACTCTTAGAATGCTGTCAAGTACCCTGATTGGGAAACCACCCAAATCTAGATCTAATACCATAGATCCAGTAACCAGTATGTCTGATATAAAATCCATTTCCTTTGTGGAGAAACCACTGTGTGACGACCAAAGTATAACCGATCGTAGTATAGGAGTTTCTTTTCCTATTCTGTGTATGTCATCCAAATACCAGGATATCACACCCTACTACCTTCTCAACAGATCCATCCCCTATTCTGATGAAGTCAAACCTATGACTGTCACGTCAGAAATAGATGATCTATCTCCGCTACTGGTGCTTCAGTCTATAAATAGACATAAGCTACCTGTCCACCAATGCTTCCGCTGCTCCCACTGACTACGACAACCCTCTGGCAGAGTCATATACACGTACACTTCTGAAGCGAGTTCAGAACGACGCTATACTCATCCTCCCGCCGGGTCTCACAGTCTGGAACAACAGCAATGGCAAGTGTGGGTAAACAAGAACTTCCCTGTCACCGTCCTTGAGGCTACTGGAGTACCTCTCGGGTGCCTGAAGTTACCCACCTCATATGCGGAGTGGCCAATGGAATGTCAATCTAGATTGAATCTTTAGATTCCTTATCAAATCTTCAGTAATCGTTTGTGGTTCTGGAATCACTTCCAGTTCTACCATACTCCCACTACTGTTTTCTGAAAAAATCCATTTTTATTAAAACTGTGGCGAGTCTAGAACAATATTGCTATTGTTCATCCAGATGGTAGAAAATCAACCCGCGTCATAGCCTGGGTCAACCCACAAACAGCCATTACAGAAACGTGCCTTGAGTTGTCCAGTGTCTGGTTTTAAGCATAAGCCGGACAACTCCCCGTACCTTAACATCGTTAAGATATGAACTGTTCTATATCCCATATAGGACCAGAGGCACTGATTTAATTGAACCAGATTCAAATCATGCAACTGTCTCCAGTGCATGTCAACTAAATGGAAGGAGGCCGATCAGCGTTACTCAACTTAGGAATGCTTCCAATTATGAGTAACCTGAAAAAGAAGCAAGTTCTCTTAGTCATTACTATCAACTTAATACCATACACAAGTATCTACATCTTCGATCTCTTTGAAGAATCCCGATACTTGCTACACCTGGTTCTCTACTCTATTCAAATACCTATAACTTCTCAAAATTCGGACCCTATGTTTCCGCGAAACACTTGTCTAAAAACTAGAGAAGTCATAAGTAAACCGAATATAGTACGAGGACCAACCCCTCTGTCCTGATGGACCCTGGACAACATACAATACTCTGTATAAGTCCCTTGAGTCTGATAACTCATTCACTGTGTGTCGTAGGTTGAAAACTGTACTTATGGTCAAGAAGAATTACACCGCTGCTTAATGCTCCTTACCTAACCATCCACTGATATAGGTAAATGTCGTAGACATAATTTCAGAAAGGTATATCTCACTCTATGAAAATAGACGTACAGATATATCAATTTGAAATTGGTGCATAACAGCGGATATTCAAAACCAAATATTTGCCGACCGGCAAACTACCCAGGTGATTTCCTCAAATATCACCGATTACAACGAATCCCGATATAATGAGGATGATCACCTAATTCCCAATAACTTACTCCCACTCATCATCTGTAAGACCATACAGATGTGAGAATCGTACCTGGTAAATACATACCCTGGAGTGAGTATCTAATCGGGAAATCAGTTTTCCTTTAACAGTACACAGTGAGACTGAAACATTGAAATGTTTCGATGGGGTATCCCGGTATTCCTAGTAATGCCTCTTCCAGATTCACGACTGTAACCGTATAATTCTTTGCCACCTCTCCAAATTCCTTCATATGTCTTTAGTCATTTCCTTCTGCACACCCTTTTAGGCCAAATGGTTTTCTTCGTTCCCTACCGTTCGGCACCAGCCTATGGTTTGGAAGAAGACTATCCAATAAGCATAATGGGTGTACTGTCCCAATCCTAGGAACACTCGCAATGCGAGAGAAGGTGAAGATAAAAGACAACCTGAATAAGCCTTATTCCTATTTCTCCTGGACCATAATCCATCCCCGAACTGGAACAAGTTCCATTCGAGTTCGTATATAACCATACGATGGAGTATCCAATAAACTGTGGATCTTCGTAGTGATACGGAGTGTCCTGAAGAAATACAAAGGTGATTTTAGGATTGGCGAAGGAATACTTGGTTTGGTCGTGAATATCTGTTGCAATTTACTTTGCCCTCTTACTAATCCCTTGCTTTGTCTTTACATAATACCTTCTGTACACCATCGTTAGGCTAATTGGTTTTCTTCATTCCCTACCGGTCGGCACCTGCCTATGGTTTGGAAGAAGACTATCCAATTTGCGTAATAGGTGTACTATCTCCTAAACCAAGGAGTACTCGCAACTTGAGAGAAGGTAAAAAGGAAAAGACAACTGAATAATCCTATCCGTTTTCTCCAGAACCGGAAACCATCCTCGAATAAATTCTTTCGAGTTCGTATCTAACCATACGATGGTTTTGTCCAATGGAAGTGGACGTTCGTAGTAATACGGGGTGTCCTGGAGAAAAGGATAAAAGTAGGAGTGGCAATGAGGTCTGCAACTCTGACAATCCAAAAGCCGGTGTCAAGAAGGTTTGGTCAACTTGGTCACTGAGTCATAGTCTTAGGGTCAGGTCAATGGTCGCTGCCAAAGAGAGAGAGAAAAGAAACACTCAGCGTGCACTCTAACCTAGATCAGAATGGTTACCAATTTATCTAATCTGGAAACCTCCCACTGTACCTCAAATTCTCCTCCAAACCTGAAAGAAGAATTAGTCGGGATCAGCCGAGGAGTATACCAACTCATCAGTGGGAATCGGGATCCAACTCTCATCGCATGACAACGTGACGGAATCCGCTCACGGTATCACACTCCAGAAGGTATGCGCATATCTGGCAAGTTTCAGTTCTTTTGAAACTCCCGATGTGATTTCTGCCCCATGCTCTTATGACCTTGACGAAGGCCAACAAATCATAAGTCACATGTCAAGTTCTACCCGTCATTCTCCAGGTTGATTTGAATCCACCCGTACAAGCCCTTGACGAAGGTCAACAAGGCTATACGACTGTCCCAAACCAACGCATCTATCTATGCAACAGAAAGGTAACAAGCAGCTACCATACACTATGCCTTGACGAAGGTCAACAAACACAGCATGAATACTACGTGCTACCCGTCTGAAACGACGGAGGGCTACGAATGGTTTCTGGCGAAAACCTTTAACGTAAAGAACTTGATATCGTTGAAGGAACTGATAGCTTTTAAAAATATAGTGACGAAAACCGTTGCTAAAGAGGTCACTCCCGGTGAAGGGATCTCGGCTCTTTCCCCGTAGAATGGGGTGCAGGATATTCCAACTGAATACCACGATGCAAAGCAAAAGTAATCGGCTATAGTGAAGTTAATGCCCTGACGCAAACTTATTGTCCAAGGGGTCACTCCCGGTGAAGGGATCTCGGCCCTTGCCTCGTCGACTGAGGAGCAGGATATTCTAAATGAATACCGCGATGCAAAACAAAAGTGAACGTCCTTGCAATAACAGCTTTTTGAAAAGTGTTCCAACAACATCAGATTAGGTTTGTTTTTAACTTGCATTGATCCGAATCAATGCAGTCCCATCAATTGATCACACCATAAAGAACGAAAATATACTGATGTACGTATATGCCATCCGCATTCGCCACTGGGTCCCGTCATTACCCGTTAGGTTAGCTAACTAACGACAGAGCGGGGACTGGACTAGCGCGGATGCAAAACATATACAACATCTACTAATATATATACCAATATATTATATTCGCTCAAGGCGTGAATCAAAATGCAACATCACAGAAATGTACAGCATCACAGAAACAATACAGATATCTGGGATCCCCGGGTTTCACAGAGCCACTGCTGAAACCCGACGTTCCCCTGGTCGTGTGGATAGCCTGTGCAATGTAATCCTAGACCCCTACGGGCGCGGCAAGTCACCCGCCAAAACCTGAAGCGAGGCAGCCCCCTTCAGCACCGTGAATGGACCACCCAGCACTTCACGGAATCCGGTAACTTGGGCACCCCTCCTGGGTCAACCTGTACCCCCTACGAGTGCGGCGAATAGCCCGCCAATCCCAGAGTGAAGCCCCCTCCGTCTCAATGCCATGAGATGCGGGCTTGTTGCCCTCTAGAACCCGGCTATCCGTGCACCCCTCCGCGGGGTAATCCTAGTACAGAAAGTAAAATATACATACAACGGGTACATCGACCGCAACCTGGCCGTGCCCCAAAAGAATAATACAATCAGGCAGTGACGGCAGTCCACATGTCGGACGCTCGCCCCGCAATATCAAATGTACATAATACAACAAAACTGTACTAGCATTGCATCCAGGCTATCCCCCACGACCGATCCGCAACATCACAGCAAATACATAGAACATCAACGTGAAAATCACGTTCGCAAATCCGTCTAACCGGGCTATAGCAGTTAGACCGGATTTACCGATCAAGTGACATTCACGGTCGCAGATATAATGTAAATACTGTGAAATAATGTGTTTAAAATATCCGATCGATCAAAAATTAACAAGTGGGCCCCCAAACAATACTGTAGCACTCACAGAAATACTGGGCCCAATATTAATATTCCAAAACCCATATTTTAAGCCCACAAGCCCTCTGGAAAAAGCTGGTGAGCTGAACCCAACTAACTGCGGCGGAACCGCGGCCAACAAGGGGTTATGGCCGCGGTTCCGCGGTCGTACGGAGGATTCAGGCAACCAAAATTTTCCAGTGGTCTTAGGGTACTCTGTACATCATTCTGCAATCACCTGAAAAATTTTTCGAGACCAAAAATTTTCAACAGAAACTGATGCGAACTAAAATGCAGTTTTGGAACATTCGATCGATCGAAACAGAAAAACACATTACACCAAGCTAGACTATGTTAATGGCGAGGCTCTGATACCACTGTAAGTGCACGGCGGCGTCCCGGCCGTCAATCCGACGGCCAAATACGGAAGCGGTGATAAACTTAAATTTTACTGAACTGGCAAACCGCCGCGCACTAAAACCCGGATCGAACCACTAACTAGTCCTAGCTAACAACAAGAAAGGGAAGAGAGATATACCGACGATCCAAGTCCTCCGGTCTTCTCATCATCGTCCCGATCTCCTGCGGAATGTCCCGTCTCCTCCTCGTCGCCGGAAGTGCACCACATCGCCTACTTCTTTTACGGGCTCCCACTTCAATGCCGAGGCAACTCGGGCACGAAGCCGGCTACTCGACGTGCCCAAGATTTGCTGTAGAATATAATGTGGATTACATGTCTCATTTGGGATTATGGAGTTGCCTTTTGTGGTGGAGGGATTGAACAAGAAGTATATGGAGGAGCTTGGAGAACTTTGGTGCATCCAATGAACAACATTTTTTCCCCCACCTCATGAAATGAATCCCATCCTCTATGAAGGAATGGCCGGCCCCTCCCCTTTGGTGTGATTGGAGAGAGAGTAAGGTCAAGGGGGTGGGTGGAATGCAATGATGCAAGGAAGTGATGATGAAAGAAAAACAAATGATCACAAGGAAATCCACACTCCATCAACAACATCAACTCAACAAAGTCAAGCCATCATGATAGCTAGAAGTCAAGGTCAATGAGAGACTATCATGATACAACAATAAGCAAATACCCCCTCCACAAATACTTATTTGCAACAATGCAAATAAGCCCTCCTCCACCAATCTTCGGCCAATGAACGGAACAATGGAAATCGGCCGAAACGGAAAGCAAACTGGCAACTCCAGAAAACTGGTCCCGTAATAAATTACAGGAAAACCCCGATACTGTGCATACACACCCGCATCTGTATTTCGACCGAAATACAGATGCAATGAGACAAAATCTACACTGTACTATACTAGGATCCGGCTTAAACCAAAGCCGGCTAGTAATATCCGTTCGATCCTGATCCGTGCAATACCGCACGTATCTGATCAAACCCTGCCATATAACCATACGGCCTATAGTACAGACTGTCCGATCCTGATCCGTGCAATACCGCACGTATCTGATCGGACCCTGCCATATCTCCATACGGCCTCTACAACCTTTCGTCCGAAAGCTGAGTAACTGAATGTGGGGGACTCTAAAGACTCGTCAACACCTTGGTTGTGGATTTAACCACTAGCACGTTAGAGGTATAAGCCAATACATAACGGGCTACCAGGTATTGACCAAAAGGGACGTCTGTGAGCGAACTCAGCCTGACTCCCTACTGAGCCTGTCAGTGACAATATCCGCACAGTCCGGTCCGTTCGTCTATGAGCATCGCATGGCGGGCCTAGGGGGTTGGTAAAAGTCAGACCCCCAAAAGCGGTACAAGTCGTGTCGGAGTGTAGCCCAGAACACCCTGAGATACTACTGGAATACCTACCAGTAAATCTCCTTGCCTCGGCCGAGGGCTTCGTGTAATGGCTCTCCTAGACACAGCACGACCTCACCCCCAATACCGGGAGAGACGAACCCCTGAAGATACGCTCACTGCCTCCATGTGGCTCGGGACTGTACCCAACTAAAACCTGTTTGCACGACTCCTTTGAGCCGTGGTAGGGTAGTAATCAAAGTACAGTGGGAACTCACACGAGACAAATGACGATCTCCAGGTCGATGAACTAACCTGCACACATGTCACCAGGGAACTGCCATCTGACGTCTGGTATATGACCAACTAGCATGTTCCCGGCGAGTCCTGTCCGGTGTACTCATAACCCAATGAGCACCTGTATACATCTTAGGTGATCCAACTGACACCAGTGGCTTGTGAGACCGGCCACCGCCCCTCGTCGGGGTCTCGACTGTATACACTAGTCTACTATGGAGAATCGATGCCCTGTCTCGAAACTCTCACGACTAGGGACCTTTTAAGGATATGCTTATAGACCCCCAGCTCCCACTTATATGATCGCCCTCATACTGCTGGTGGTCAAGCAAGAATCCTAGGGGCTCTATCAACGTGTAATAGCGACGTGTCAGGTCACTTAAAACAGTACACGATGATAAAGGTAAACCAGATAGCATACTATCATCTCGAGTAAGACTGTCCTACCGGGATAGGTCCTCCATCAATCATTACAATCACGTACCTGTGACCTAATAATTGACTCTGAGGGCACTATCTCCAACAAAAACAACACCAACTAGAGAAAAAGGCAGCAGCCCATTTCCTTTCTTGAGTTGCCTTTTTCTTTTGCCAAGCTTTTGCCTCACACTTCTTCTCCTATGGCATCTTCTTCAACCTCCACCCAAACCCTCTCATGATTTGAGAATCCTTAGGTGTATTAAGACAAAATATTCACACACACACTCTATTTTATTTTGGCTATCTAGGTTGGCAAACTAGATACCTAAGTTGCTTCGGTTTTGAGGCGGAAGCTCGTATTACTAACTCTCGACGTGGATCTTCTTCGATGTGGGGAGACCGGAGATTAAACTTGATCGAGAAAGCCGTGAGGAGCTTGTGACAGAGGTTGAAGACCGAAGGACACGGATCGATCGGTATAACCTCTCTAAACTCCTTTTATAGAACTAGTATAGGGTTAATGATATGATCCGTAGATTAGGGTTCCGTTAGCGCCGGTTTCTAAAAGTTTTTGTTCCGCATTTGGCCACAGATTGATGGCCAGGGCGTTGCCGTAACCCAACAGCCACGCCCCATAACTCCGACCAAGTGACTGCAGGAGAACCCCGTTGCCAAAAGCATCCACTCGAGTGCTCGCGGCCACGATGTTCCATCTAAGTGCACTTCGTCGACGGCATTGGGGGTGCGGCCATCTACTAAAGTTTCCGACGAGCATTCGATCGGGTAGTCGGGAATCTTGTTGAATTGTCCGACTAAGTTATTGAAAATTGTTTTCGATTGGAGACTAAAATGCAAGGTATATAGGTTAGGCATGAAATTCGGAATATGAGATGTTCCGGGTTTACGATGTCTAAGGAAATACGGATTCTAATTATTGTATTTTTTCATTTCTTTTCTGCGACCGTAAGTGTAATATGTGGGGTATCCCAAATCTCGTTACTATATGTCAACGGAATTTGGGATTCGCATATTTATTTACGTTGATGACATGTGATGTTATGTATTGCGGTGATATGTTATATTGGATCGTCGTGATTGAATAGCCGGGGGTTTTATGTGAGATGAGAGTTTTTCAATTTTCATTCATGAAAAAATGTATGTAATATTCTTTTATTGGGACACTTCCGGCTTGAGGATGATGTCACCACTGATTTATATTATTTACTTTTCCATATTAGGATAGACCCAAGGCAGAGAGCACAAGTAACCGGGTTCTAGAGTCCAGTAGGAGACCATCTCGAGGAGTCGAGACCGGGTCTTCTAACTCTAAAATTGGCAGGGTTGCTTGCCGCTCTCGTAGGGGTCTAGGTGTAACATTTTAGAAAATTATAAATATTAATTTATAATTTTAAATATGAATTTAATAAGTTTACAAAAAAAATGATATCGCTTATGAAATTGGGTATCGGAATTATATCCGAAAAATATAGTTATTTCGATAAATATGAAGAAAATGTGTGATATCATAAAAATAATATTTTGATTGTTCTAAACATGACATGAGATGTTATTATAAGATAATGGTATTTAAGTGTTATAAAAAGTATTGTATTTTTTTTAAAAACATGGATTTAGATTTTGTGACATAAAGGATTTAATTAAGGGAAAAAGAGTTTTCTTTAATTATTGCATTCTTTTAAATCATGGTTGGTATATGTTAGTTAGTTTAAATCCTCACCCTCAACACACCCTCACCATGCTCACATCTCTCCACCTCATGTTTAAACACTCACACAACCACTTCACAAATCCTCCACCTCCTCCTTTCACCATGCCACCTCCATCTCACCACCCGCCACCTCATGCTTTCTCTACACAAACCCAATATCTCTCACCTTATCTTATTACAATACTTAGCAAATTCTTTTAGTTTTTCTAAACTGAACACAACTAATTTGTTCAGCTCCAAAACAAGAAAAATTCCTAAGTGTTCATCAATCCAAATAAAGAAAATCTTAACCCCTTCATCAACTTGTGCACCTTATCAAACTTGATCCACTACAAATCTGTAACGTTCTGAAAAATCGTTTAGGTGAAATTTCCGATAATCAGTAAAATAACAGGTGTTTTCCGTAAAAACCAAGATATAATTATTTTTCAACATAGACTTAAATATACCTATTCTAGCTATGTAATTGCTAGTATTTGGTTTTTAATGGGTCACTAATAAAATTTTAGTTAACTTAAATATTTTCCTTAATTAATTATTTTAATTATTATTATAAGCTTTCACTAATACATTTAATTAGTGATATTTACAAATGAGAATGGGTTAATACAAGTTTTGTGCATCATGAAGACTTAGAACCAAGATTTGTAACATGTTTTCTTTCCCTCACCTTGTCTCTATATTTCTAGAGAATTCTAGGAAAAATGAAATTTGAAAATAAATTAAGTTGAATTATGAAGAGAGGTGCATTTAATGAGGCTTGAATGGTTGTATTAACCTAGAAAATTCCACTCACATCCACACACACACCCTTCCCTAGTCATGGTCGAGCACAATGGCAATGGCAACCTATTTCCCCATGTCCCCACTTCTCTTTCCACTTCTAAAAATAATAGAAAAAGGAAAATTAAAAAGGGAAAGTATTAAACAATGAGGTATGGGTATTTGACTTGAGGTGTGGGATTTTCATAACTTGTCCACAACCTCAAACCCCACTCTCTCTCCTCTCTCCCTCACTTGGCCGAGCCCTCCCCATGAGCAGCCCCAACTTCCTCCACCTCATTCTCACATCAAAATTCATCATTTTTGCCTAAAAAATTCTTACAAATTCCCACTAAATTGCAATTAAACCTTTAGCCTATACTCTTTAGCCCAAACTAGCTTGGATATTAGGAGCAAGGAAGCATTTTGGAGGTTATGAATTTGCATGCTAGATCTCAAATTTGTGAGGTATAAATTCTAACCTTATGGTTAATTGGTTAGTTAATTACTTCAATCCAAGATAATTAGGTGTTTAATTGTAGTTTTAATTGAAAGTTAGAAATCTAAAGAGAAGGAGTTTGAATTAAAAAGTTAGGGTTTTTATCAATAAATCAAGTTAGTAAAGTGTAGATTAATATCTTAAGACTTGAAAGAGTTAACCTAGTTGTTAGTTTGCTAATTGTTACTTTAATTTGTCCTGATCAAATAACTATGCAAACTAATTTCTTGTTTAATGTTAATATATGAGATTAAAAATCTAGTTAATAATTGTGTGGCCTAATTAAGATATTAGGTGAGCTATGTGGCCGATAAAATTGCTAAAACATCTAGATTAGTATTAAAACAGGTAATTGTTGCTTACTAGGTTTTAGAATAAATAGCGTTTCTTCGAGTTTGAGGTTTGGATGATTTACAACTTATTTGTTATAATATTTAGTGTGTTGTGAATGCGCGAATGGTGCGATTGGGTCTTTGGTTTGGTAGTTGCCACGTATAGCGACCCTAGTTGTAGTTTGTGGCGTTGTCGCGAGCGCGTTTTGTGCACCAAGTGCGTGCACGTTTAGTTAGTGCGCGTGGTTGACTTGTATTGTTGTGTCCGTGACTATATATATATTTATTCTCTTTTTTTACTTGTGTACGTTTCTAGGATCGGGTACAGAGGCGTTGGATGTGGCGCGGAAATGGAAGAGTTGGGATCGGATCAGATTAGCCGAGGCGTCCAGGTAAGTAGATGTATATTTACGGGGGAAGTGGGGTGGATGGCGTATAGCACCCCCGCAATTTCGTAAGGTATAATGCGTTTATTATATATATACATATGTGTTATTATAAAATGTGAATACTTAGCAAGAAAGGTTTTAGGAGACTATGAGTTGGATTTAGCGTAATTGGAAAAAAGTGCTTTTAGTTAGTTCCTTAGTCGTGAACCCTAGACTAAAGGTTGACACACACACACCTGCACACACGTGATATGTTTTGGGTGTATATGTTTATATGTATGTGTGTGTGTGTGTATATATATATATATATAGATGCGTTGGTATATATATACATATACGTATACATGGATGATGAGCTCAGTATATGATACTTGGAGGTGAGCCGATATGATCGGGCATGATGCCGTGATATGTGATATGTGATTGGGTTGTGATATGATACGGCATGATATTATAGCGGATCGTTGGGCGGCGTGTTTTCATACACACGAGGATATATGTTTGATGATATTGGGATGTGCTAGATTTTAGAAAAGTACCCATAATTCATGATTTTACGATGATGATACCATATGAATAATGAGTTATATGTGATATTTGACCCGTACCCCGATTTTAGGATTCCGTACGATGGATTTTACCGTACGAGTTATAGATATAATGATTGATCCGCACTCTTGATTCGAGGATGTCGTACTATATATTTTACCATACGTGACGCTATTGAGGCGGGATCGCCGACTACTAGATATATCGACTCGGACTTTAGGCGGATTTTCTTTACCCTTTAGACTGGGATCGAGTCATACTTATTTTCAAAGCTAATGAATCGTGATTATTTTAAAAACAGGCCAAGGGATACTACATACTTTTCAAAAGACGTATCTTTTCTCAAAGACCCCGTAGCCCCTATTTTTCTAAAACCACGATTCGTGCTATTTCAAACACCAAGAACTGTATGACTCGTATTTGGAAAGGTATATTCTTAAATGTTGCGGTTACTACATCTATTCTGTATATTCATACTGTTCTCATCACATTGCATGCTTATAAATGTGTTTCTTTAGTTATTATGAATCCCTGTTGTCAGGACACCAGCACCATTACCGATGATATGTATGCTCCACATACACTTGCTTGCCGTCTCACACACATCATTATCGGTAATTTCCATGTCACGTACACATTAGAAAACATTACTTCATTTGTATAAATTACTAACTGGTAGTTTCAACATAGTACTAGTACGCTTGCCTTCATATGCTAGTTTTGATATTGCATTTCTTACTCAGATACTTAATGCTTTTATGCATTCATTCTGTTATGCAATATCATGGGGCTGTAAGTCTACGGTAACGCCTCGGCCGTCTAACAGAAGCCAAATGCGGAGCAAAAACTTTTATACAACTGGCGCTATCGCATACTATAACCCGGATCTGCCATTAAAGCTAAACTAACAAACTACAAAGTGGGTAGAAATGTTATACTGAACGATCCGAGTCCTTCGGTCTTCAACTATCATCCCACACTTTGTTGCGGCTGCTCCGATCTCCTCGATCTCCGGTCTCGTCGTCCAGGTGGCACCACGTCGACGGATCTTTAAACGGGCTCCCACCTCTGAACCGAGGCAACTCGATCATCAAGTTTGCTAAAAGAGATGACCAAGATTGATGTAGAGAATGAGTAGAACACTTTGTCTCGTTACGTCCAAGGCTATGGACGAACGGTTAATGAAGTTACCATTTGGAATCGGGTGATGGAATAAAATGAGCTATGAAATTATATGAAGTAAAACTACCATCATAATTTCCAAAATCAATTCATCAAGTTCCACAAATGTGGCCGGCCTCAATAAGAAGAGGAGGGGTGAGTGTAGGAGAAAGGAGGGGGTGATAATAAGCATTAATGAAGAAATGAGTCACTTAACACCTTGCATTTATCATTAATGCTTCCTAATGAGTCACTACCCTAGTCATCATAACACATCACCACTCAATTAATGCATCATTAATGAACTAATGACTCACAAGCCAAGTCACCATCTAGAACCATCTAGAACCATGACTCACCCAAGAAAAGATAAATCCGTATTTAACCGAATGTTAAATACGGGTGATAGAAAACTGAAAACTGGCAACTTCCAAAAGTGATCCTGAAACGAATTTTAGGATAACCCCGTAACAGTATAAACATACCCGCATTTGTATTACGACCGAATACAAATGCAACTGAGACAAAAATATTATATCTACACAGTATAATACTTGGATCCGGTTTAAACCAAAGCCTACCAGTATTATCTGCCCGAAATATGACACGTGCGAAAACGTACATGCGTTTTCCGAACCCTGCCATAAAACCATACGACATCTACAACGTTTCGCCCGAACTTGGGAAAGTGTCTGTGGGGGACTCTAATGACTCATCAATACACTGGCACTGGGTATAACCACTACCACGTCAGAGGTACAAGCTGTACGTAATGGTTGCCTATGTATTGATTGGAAGGGAAGCTGACGAGCGAACTCATCTAGAAACCCTACTGAGCCTGACAGTGACAATATCCGTACAGTTCGGTCCATTCGTCTATGAGTATCGCATATAGGGCCTAGGGGGCCGGTAAACGTCAGACCCCCAATAGCTGTATAAGTCGTGTCAGAGAGCAGCCCATAACACCCTGAGATATTACTGGAATACCTTCCAGTAAATCTCGATTACCCTGGCCAGGGATTTCGTGTAATGGCTCTCCTAAACACTGCGCGATCTCACCCCCAATACCGGGAGAGACAAATCCCCGACAATCTGCTCACTGCCTTCATGTGGCTCGGGACTGTACCCAAAATATACCTGTTTGCACGACTCTTTTGACATGTGGTAGGGTATAAATCAAAGTACAGTGGGAACTCACACGAGACAAATGATGACCTCAGGTCGATGAACTAACCTGTACACATGTCACCAGGGAACTGCTATCTGACGCTAGGTATAATACCAACCAGCAAGTTCCCGGCGAGTCCTGTCCGGTGTACTCATAACCCAATGAGCACCTGTATACATCTTAGGTGAACCAACTAACACCAATGGCTTATGAGACCGGCCACCGCCCCTCGTCGGGGTCTCGAATGTATACACTAGTCTACTCTGGAGTATCGATGCCCTGTCTCGAAACTCTCACGACTAGGGATACTTTAAGGATGTGCTTATAGACCCCAGCTCCCACATATATGATCGCCATCATACTGCTGGCAGTCAAGCAAGAATCCTATGGGTTTTATCAACATATACATGATGATAAAGACAAACCAGATAGCATACTATCATCTCGAGCAAGACTGTTTTATCGGTATAGGTCCTCCTTCAATCATTGTAATCACGTACCTGCGATCCAATAATTGACTTAGAGGGCACTATATCCAACAATCTCCCACTTGCACTTAAGGCTTTTATTGCGATGTCGCGTACTCACAGCTCGTGTGATACCGAACATCCAACTCCTCTACTAATCAGTTTCACAAAGCTCGTTTGCAAAACTATTGTGTTCGAGAAATAGCTTCAGTGAGTGGATCCGCCCTGATGTTTCTTTCTATGTCTCTCTTAAACTCAAGTTCGCGGAGAAAACCATCTCCCGAATCAAGTAATAGGTGTCTTAGAATATGTCTGGATATCTGATGGGACCTAGTTCATAAATGAACTACAAATCCAAACTTCTTAGACTATATTGATAACTGAACCTAATCAGTATCCAGCACCATGCCTCCCACAGTATCCTCTTGGACCGCCTGTCCATAATACTGTCCCTCGTCAGAGGGAAAACTATAACTCAGACAATCACTCTGTCATCTAGGTCACCTTGGAAGCCTGGAATGATAACCGTCTCCTTAAGGAGGCTGCCATTATCAAACCCATAGAACATCCATTCATGTTCTAAAACTGCTTCCTAATGTATCTCCAGGATTGGATTAATATAAACTTATCGCATCTAGTGCAAAAACAATATCTGGTGTGGTACTTGACATCTCATGATTGACTCAATTGCCTCAGCAAGTGATCTGCCAATCATGCACATCCCTCTCCCCTTTAGTCTGTAAGACACCTTTAGAGAGGGTGACTCCATCACCTGCAGGTACACCACCATGTCAGGAGTCATCTATTCTAAAATACTATTAGAATACTGTCAAATTACCCACATTGGGAAACTACCCAATTCTAGATCTAAAACCATAAATCTAGTAATCAGAATGTTTGATATTATATCCATGTCCTTTGTGGAGAAACAACTGTGTGACGACCAAAGTACAACTGATTGTAGTATAGGAATTTTACTTCCTACTCTGTGTATGTCATCCAAATACCAGGACATTACACTCTACTACCTTCTTAACAGATCCATCCCCTATTCTGATGAAGTCAAACCCATGACTTGTCACATCAAAAATTAGATGATCTTATCTCCGCTATATTTGCTCAAGCCTATAAATAGACATAAGCTACTTGTCCACTATGCTTCCGCTGCTCCCACTGACTACGATAACCCTAGGTAGAATAATATATACGTGCACTTCTAAAACTAGTTTAGAACGACGCTATACTTATCCTCCTGCCGGGTCTCATAGTCTGGAACAACAATAGTGTCAAGTCTGGGTAAACAAGAACCTCCCTGTCACCTTCCTTGAGGCTACCGGAGTACCTCTCGGGTGTTTGAGGTTACCCACCATATCTGCGGAGTGGCTATTGGAATGTCAAACCTGATTGAATATGTAGGTCCTATTAAACCTTCCATAATCATTTGCGGTTCTGGAATCACTTCCAATTCTACTATACTCCCACTATTGTTTTCTGAAAAAATCCTTTTAATTAAAACTGTGGCGAGTCAAGAACAATATCACTATTGATCTCCCAGATGGTAGAAAATCAACCCTCGTCAAAGCTAGGGTCAACCCACAAACTGTCATTACAGAAACGTGCCTTGAGTTATCTAGTGTCTGGTTTTAAGCATAAGATGGACAACTCCCCTTACCTTAATATCGTTAAGATATGAAGCATTCTATATCTAATATAGAAACTTTGGCACTTATTTAATTAGAACCAGATTCAAATCATGCAGCTGTCTCCAGTGCATATTTAATTTAATGGAGAGAGGCTAATCAGCATTACCCAACTTAGGAATCCATCCAATTATGAGTAACCTGAAAGAGAAACAAGTTTCTCAAAACCATTACTATCAACTGAATACCAATCACAAGAATCTACATCTTCGAATTCTTTGAAGAATCCCGATACTTGCGACACCTGGTTCTCTACTTTATTCCTATACCCGCAACTTCTCAAAACTTAGACATTGTATTTCTACGAAACACTTGTCTAAAAGCTAGAGAAGTCACAAGTAAACAGAACAGAGTACGAGGACCATCCCCTTTATCCTGATGGACACTGGACAACATATAATACTCTGTATAAGTCCGCTGAGTTGAATAACTCAAAACCTGTGCATCGTAGGTTGAAAACTGCACCCAGGAGATTTCCTCAAATATCACCAATTACAACGAATTCCGATATAATGAGGATGATCACCTAATTCCCAATAACTTACTCCCTCTCAACATCTGTAAAACCATACAGATGTGAGAATCTTACTTGGTAAATACATATCCTGGAGTAAGTGTCTAATTAAGAAATCAGTTTTCTATTAACAACACACAGTGAAACATGAATATGTTTCGAAAGGGTATCCGGGTATTCATAGTAATGCCTTTTTCCATTATTCAGATTCATGACTATAACCGTATATTTCCCTGCCATCTCTCCAATTCCCTTTATTTGTCTTTAGTCGTTACCTTCTGTACACCATCGTTAGGCTAAAATGGTTTTCTTCCTTCCCTACCGTTCGGCACTAGCCTATGGTTTGGAAGAAGAATATCCAGTAAGCATAATAGGTGTACCCTCCTAAACCTAGGAGTACACGTAACTAGAGAGAAGGTGATGATAAAAGACAACTGAATAAACCTTATTCCTATTTCTCCTGAACCAGAATCCATCCTCGAAAAATATCCTTCGAGTTTGTATATAACCATACGATGGATTTATCCAATGGAATTGGATGTTCGTAGTGATACGGGTTGTTCTGGAGAAATGAAAGGTGAAGTAGGAGTGGCGATGAAATACGTGGTTTGGTCGTGAATGTTAATAGTCGCAATTTACTTTGCCCTCTTTCTAATTCCTTTATCTTGTCTTTACACATTACCTTCTGCACACCCTACTTAGGCTAATTGGTTTTCTTCATTCCCTACCTTTCTGTTGGAGATAGTGCCCTCAAAGTCAATTATTGGATCGCAGGTACATGATTGCAATGATTGAGGTAGGACCTATACCGATATGACAGTCTTGCTCGAGATGATAGTTTGCTATCTGGTTTGTCTTTATCATCGTATACATGCTTTAGTTCACTATTGCATGATGATAGAGCCCATAGGATTCTTGCTTGACTACCAGCAGTATGATGGCGATCATATACGTGGGAGCTGGGGTCTGTAAGCACATCCTTAAAGTGTCCCTAGTCGTGGGAGTTTCGAGACAGGGCATCGATACTCCAAAGTAGACTAGTGTATACAGTCGAGACCCCGACGAAGGGTGGTGGCCGGTCTCACAAGCCACTGGTATCATTTTGATCATCTAAGAAGTATACAGGTGCTCATTGGGTTATGAGTACACCGGACAGGACTCGCCGGGAACATGCTAGTTGGTATTATACATATCGTCAGATAGCAGTTCCCAGGTTAGTTCATCGACCTAAGGTCGTCATTTGTCTCATGTGAGTTCCCACTGTACTTAGATTACTACCCTATCACACTCAAAGGAGTTGTGCAAACAGGTTTTAGTTGGGTACAGTCCCGAGCCACATTGGAGGCAAGTGAGCGGATCGGCAGGGGATTCGTCTCTCCCGGTATTAGGGGTGAGATCGCGCAGTGTCTAGGAAAGCCATTACACAAAGCCCTCGGCCGAGGCAGGAATTTACTGGTAGGTACTCCAGTAGTATCTCAGGGTGTTCTGGGCTACTCTCTGACACGACTTATACTGCTATTGGGGGTCTGACGTTACCAGCCCCTAGGCAGATATGCGATACTCATAGACGAACGGACCGGACTGTATGTATATTGTCACTGTTAGGCTCAGTAGGGTTTATGGATGGGTTCGCTCGTTAGATTCCTTTCCAATCAATACATAGGCAAACCGTTACGTACAGCTTGTACTTCTGACGTACTAGAGGTTATACCCAGTGCTAGTATGTTGATGAGTCATTAGAGTCCCCCACAGACACTTTCCCAAGTTCGGGCGAAACGTTGTAGAGGCCGTATAGTTTTATGGCAAGGTTCGGAAAAAGCGCGTGCGTTTTCGCACGTGTCATTTTTCGGGCAGATAATACTGGTCGGCTTTGGTTTAAGCCGGATCCGAGTATTATACTGTGTAGATATAATATCTTTGTCTCAGATGCATTTGTATTCGGTCGTAATACAAATGTGGGTATGTTTATACCATTACGGGGTTATCCTGAAATTCGTTTCAGGATCACTTTTGGAAGTTGCCAGTTTCTAGTTTCTATCGGCCGTATTTAACATTCGGTTAAATACGGATTTATCTTTTCTTCCATGGGTGAGTCATGAGGGTGAGTCATGTGTGAGGAAGCTTCTTGATGATGACTAGATTTGTGACTCACTTGATTGCATTAATTGATTGGATGACTAAGCTTAATGAGTCATTCTTTACATTAATGTGTTCACACTAGGTGTTTAAGTGAGTCATTGTTATGATAAGTATTGTGCTTGTTATGATCACCTCCCCCTCTCCTACACTCACCTCCCCCAGCTCTACTTAAGTGGCCTACCCCCCTGAGGAAAGATCATGGTTGTGTGTTGGAAAAAGATTATGATAGCTTCACTTCATTTCATATAGCTCATTTTTCCATCACCCGATTCCAAAAAGGCAACTTCATTAACCGTTCGTCCATAGCCTTGGACGTAACGAGACAAAGTGTTCTACTCATTCTTTACTTCATCTTGGTCGTCTCTTTTAGCAAACTTGACGATCGAGTTGCCTCGGTTCGGAGGCGGGAGCCCGTTTAAAGATCCGTCGACGTGGTGCCACCTGGACGACGAGACCGAAGATTCAGGAGATCGGAGCAGCCGCAACAACCGTGGGATGATGGTTGAAGACCGAAGGACTCGGATCGTTCGGTATAACTCTTCTACCCACTTTGTGTAAGTCCACGTTGCGACCCCCGGTTCTTACGGGGAGGCTGAAACGGTATAACAATCAAATTTTTAGCGCATGGGGCAACATGGACTAAACAAGGTCGGGATCGTGTCTAAAATAAACTAGCAAACATGCAAAGGAGAGTTAACTACTCGGCAAAGTGGTTATACCTAACTTGAACTCCTTCTTCTTGAAACCCTGTAGAGGTTGATGGTTCTTTCCTCGTTGCCTTCTTCCGTCAAAGATGGATCCACCTGAGGGTTCAACCTTCGGGCTCTTTCTCGAACTTAGAGTGAACTAGGATCTCCGGCTTGCTAAACCTTGAACCCTAGAGAGAGTAGAGAGTATCTATGGGGTGTTTTCTTTTCAAGGAGAGGGATTCTCAACACATGAGAAGGATTCTCCTTGAGCTTGAGGAAGAAGAAGATGAAATGAGGAGAGAGAATCAATATGATAGAATGAGCTATCTTTTCCTTTTGCAACCATAACAAAAGAAAAAGAATTATCTAATTAATAATAATAATTCAAATGAAATAGTTGATGGTTGTATTTGGAATGACCATTATCATCACTTCATTAAATGAATGTAAGCTAGAATCAAGGAGTATCCTTGCAAAGCAATGATGATGGTCAAACATTCAACCATGGTCAACAAGTCAACCATGGTCAACAAGTCAACAAAATCAACCATGACACAATTTCATTTAATTACTATTATTAATTGATATTTCATAAATCCATTAGGGTTTGGAAAAAGACGACTGTCAACTGTGCATACGCACCCGTTCCGAAACCCTAATGAAAAACCTCTTCCTCCGCCTCAAACAACTGTGCATACACACCTGCATTCTCGTTCCGAGGAACAAGAATACTGAGAGATAAAAGCAACCCCAAAACATATACCAGTATCTGACTCAAACCAGAGCCAGCCAGTAATATCCGTCCGGACTCCAAACGTGCACAAGTGCGCGGATGAGAACGAACCCTGTCGCAAAACCATGCGACCTCTACCCTGTTTTGCCCAGAGGCGAATACCCTCTGTGTGGGACTCTAAAGACTCGACACTACGCTGGCAGTGGGTTTAACCACAGACCGCAAGCGGCACTAGCTGTGCGTAACGGTCCCCAGGTAGATGCCGATAAGAAGACTGACGAGGTAAAACCCATCTGAACTCCTACTGAGTCTGAATGTGACATTCTCCGTACAGTCCGGTCTGTTCGTCTGATACATCGCATGTCGGGCCTAGGGGGCGGTAAACGTCAGTCCCCCAATAGCGGTACAAGTCGTGTCGGAGTGAAGCCCAAAACACCCTGAGATAATACTGGAAGCCTACCAGTATATCTCGCTTTCCATGGCCAGGGACTACTCGTGTAATGGCTCTCCTAGACACAGCGCGATGTCAACCCCCAATACCGGGAGAGACGAATCCTGTCTAACCGTCACTGCCTCCAAGTGCTTCGGGACTGCACCCAACTACCACCTGTTTGCACGACTCCTTTGAGCCGTGGTAGGGTAGTAGTCAAAGTACAGTGGGAATACACTCGAGGCGAAGTGCCAGTGTCAAGTCAGCGGACTAAGCTGTACTCATGTCACCTGGGAACTGATAACTGACGATAGGTATAATACCAACCTGTCAGTTCCCGACGAGTCCTGTCCAGTGTACTCGTAACCCAACGAGCACCCGTATACTATCTCCAGTACGACGTACTGATGGCTGTGGGACAGACCATCTCCCACACTGGGATGAGAAGCGCATACGCTAGTCTACTCCGGAGTATCGATGCCCTGTCTCGATAGTCCTGCGACTAGGGACCTATATAAGGATGTGCTTACAGATTACCCAGCCCCCACTAGTGTGATTGCCATCACAACGCTGGTAATCAAGCAAAGATCCTAAGGGCTCCACTAATGCGTATAGGTGATATCGCAAAATAAACACATGTACACATTGAAGTAGAAACAAACCAAGTAGCATACTACCATTTTGAGCAAGATTGTATATACAAGGTGAATATCCCAAGCTTCCATTAAGTAATATACAAACCAGTATGATACAGTAATGGCCTCTAGGGCATATACACTAACACTTTGTAGTTTGTTAGTTTAGCTTTAATGGCAGATCCGGGTTATAGTACGCGATAGCGCCAGTTGTAAAAAGTTTTTGTTCCGCATTTTGCGTCTGTTAGACGGCCGGGGCGCTACCGTGGACTTACAGTGGTATCAAAGCCTCACCATTAAGCTATACTAACTTATGCTAACGCGTTTAAAATATCGATCGAACCGTATTTCGAAAATCACATTTTTCCAAGTTCACAGTTTCTGTCGATTTTAAATCAAGTCCTAAAATTATTTTGCATATCTCAGAAAGTTGTGCAGGGTTGTATAAGCACGTGGTACAAATTTGGGCACGTGACCCTTCAAGACCGCCGCGGAATCGCGGTCAAACCTAGGGTTTGACCGCGCATCCGCGGCCAGTCTATGTGATCACTGCTCCAAATTTGCACAGTAGCCTATTCACTGGAAATTGTGGGTTTTGGAATATTTCTTTTGGGCCCAGATTTTGTTACTGTACAGCAGATGTTTGTGGGGCCCACTTCGGGAAATTTAGTCGATCGAAATTTTAAACTTGTTAGTATGCAGTACTTACTTTATATCTCCGACCGAGAATGTCATTTGATCGGTAAACCGCGTCTAATTGCTATAGTTCTTTTAGACGGGTTTGCGAACGTGACATTCGCGTTGATGTTCTGTGTTGTGCTGTATTGTTGCGGATATGTCGTGGTGGATAGCAGTATGCAATGGTAGTGCAGTTTGGATTTATTTGTACATTTGATATTGCGGGGCGAGCATCCAACATGTGGACTGCCGTCACTGCCTGTTGTATAATATTTTTTTGGGGCACGACCGGGTTGAGGTCGATGTACCCGTTGTACATATTTTTATTTCTGTACTAGGTTTATCCCGCGAAGGAGTGCACGTATAGCCGGGTTCTGGAGGGCAACGGGTCCGTATCTCATGGCTTTGAGAGGCAAAGGGACCTCACTCTAGAATTGGCAGACTATTCGCCTCACTCGTAGGGGGTACAGGTTGACCCAAGGAGGGGTGCTCAATTTACCGGATTCCGTGAAGTGCCGGGTGTTCCATTCACTATGCTGTGGGGACTACCTCGCTTCAGGTTTTTGGCGGGTAACTTGCCGCACCCGTAGGGGTCTAGGTTTCATTGCACAGGCTATCCACACGACCAGGGGAACGTCAGGTTTCAGTAGCGGCTCTGTAATACCCGGGGATCCCAGATTATCTGTATTGTTCTGTGATGCTTATTACTTTTTTGTAATGTTGCATATTATCACGCCTGGAGCGATTATTGTATATTGGTATATATACTATTAGATGTTGTATATGTTTTACACCCGCGCTAGTCCAGCCCCCGCTCTGTCGTTAGTTAAGTAACCTAACGGATGATGACGGGACCCAATGGCGAATGCGGATGGCATATACGTACATTTTATTTTCGTTCTTTTCTGGTGTGATTGATTGATGGGACTGCATTGATTTTTATCAATGCAAGGATAAAACAAACCTATATTTGATGTTGTTGGAACAAATTTTAAAAGTGTTATTACAAAGATGTTTCCTTTTGTTTTGCATAGTGATATTCAGTTAGAATATCCTGCACCTCATTCGACGAGGCAAGGGCCGAGATCCTTTCACCGGGAGTGACCCTTTGGGCAGAAGTTTACGTCAGGATAGTAACTTTACTATAGTCGATTACAAGTTGCTTTGCATCGCGGTATTCAGTGTGAATATCCTGCACCTCATTCCACGAGGAAAGAGCCGAGATCCCTTCACCGGGAGTGACCTCTTTAGCAAAAAGTTTTTGTCACTATATTTTTATAAAAAGCTATCAGGTTCCTTCAACGAGATCAAGTTCATTACGTTAAAGGTTTTTCGCCAAAAACCAGCCGTAGCCCTCCCTCATTTCTTTTGGGTATTCAGTAGTATTCAAGCTATGTTTGTTTGGCCAAAGTCAAGGCATAGTGTTTGGTAGTTGCTGGATATTCATCTGTTGCGTAGATAGATGCGTTGGTTTGGGACAGTCGTTCTGCCTTGTTGGCCAAAGTCAAGGGCATGTGCGGGTGGGTTCAAATTAACCTGGACAATGACGGGTAGAACTTAGCATGTGACTTATAATTGGTTGGCCAAAGTCACGATCATAAGAGCATGGGGCAAAAATCAATATCGGGAGTTTCAAATATACAGGAAAATTGCCAGGCATGCGCATACTTTCTGGAGTGTGATAACTTGAGTGGCTTCCATCAAGTTATCATGCGATGATAGTTGGATCCCGATTCTCACTGATGAGTTGGTTTACTCTTCGGGTGATCCCGACTAATTCTTCTTTCTGGTTTGGAGGAGAATTTGAGATAACAGTGGGAGGTTTCCTGATTAGATAAAGTGATAACCATTCTGATCTAGGTTAGAGTGCACGCAGAGTGTTTCTTTTCTCTCTTTCTTTGGCATCGACCTTTGACCGACCCTAGACTATGACTCAGTGACCAAGTTGACCGAACCTTCTTAAAATACTGGCTTTCGGATTATCCAAGTTGCATAAGTCATTGCCGCTCCTTCTTTTACCCTTTGCATTTCTCAGAACACCCCGTATTATTACGGATATCCACTTCCATTGGATAGATCCATCGTATGGTTATATACGAACTCGAAGGGACTTCTCCGAGAATGGATCCAGGTTCAGGAGAAATAGAATTGGTTTATTCAGTTGTCTTTTATTATCACCTTCTCTCAGGTTGCGAGGGCTCCTTTGTTTAGGAGGGTACACCTATTACGCTTATTGGATAGTCTTATTCCAAACCATAGGCAGGTGCCGAAAGGTAGGGAATAAAGAAAACCAATTAGCCTAAGTAGGGTGTGCAGAAGGTAATATGTAAAGACAAAATAAAGGGATTAGAAAGAGGGCAAAGTAAATTGCGACTGTTATCATTCACGACCAAACCGCGTACTTCATCGCCACTCCTATTTCACCTTTGCTTTTTCCCCGGTTCGGGAGAAATAGAATAAGGTATTATTCAGTTGTCTTTTATCATCACCTTCTCTCAAGTTACGAGTACTCCTAGATTTAGGAGGGTACACCTATTATGCTTACTGGATAGTCTTCTTCCAAACCGTAGGCTGGTGCCGAAAGGTAGGGAAGGAAGAAAACCATTTAGCTTAATGATGGTGTACAGAAGGTAACGACTAAAGACAAATATAGGGATTTGGAGATATGGCAAAGAATTATACGGTTACAGTCATGAATTGGATTATGGAAGAGGCATTACTAGGAATACCAGGATACCCCTACGAGACATTTTAATGTTTCAGTTTCACTGCGCATTGTTAAAGAAAAACTGATTTCCCGATTAGATACTTACTCCAGGGTATGTATTTACCAGGTTTTATTCTCATATCTGTATGGTTTTACAGATGATGAGTGGGAGGAAGTTATTTGGGAATTAGGTGATCATCTTCATTATATCGGAATTCGTTGTAATTGGTGATATTTGAGGAAATCACCTGGGTACAGTTTTCAACTTACGATGCACAGGTTTTTGAGTTATTTAACTCAGCGGACTTATACAGAGTATTGTATATTGTCCAGTGTCCGTCAGGACAAAGGGGTGGGTCCTCGTAGTATGTTCTGTTTACTTATGACTTCTCTAGTTTTTAGACAAGTGTTTCGTAGAAATACAATGTCTAAGTTTTGAGAAGTTATGGGTATAAGAATAAAGTAGAGAACCAGGTATCACAAGTATCGGGATTCTTCAAAAGAGATCGAAGATATAGATACTTGTGATTGGTATTCAGATGATAGTAATGGTTTTGAGAAACTTGTTTCTCTTTCAGGTTACTCATAATTGGATAGATTCCTAAGATGAGTAATGCTGATTAGCCTTTCTCCATTAAGTTGATATGCACTGGAGACAGCTGCATGATTTGAATCTGGTTCCAATTAAATTAGTGCCTCTATTTCTATATTGGATATAGAATGGTTCATATCTTAACGATGATAAGATACGGGGAGTTGTCCGGTTTATGCTTAAAACCAGACTCTGGATAACTCAGGGCACGTTTCTGTAATGGCAGTTTGTGGGTTGACCCGGGCTTAGTCGAGGGTTAACTTTCTACCATCTGGAAGATCAATAGTGATATTGTTCTTGACTCGCCACAGTTTTAGTAAAATGGATTTTTTCAGAAAACAGTAGTGGGAGTATGGTAGAACTGGAAGTGATTCCAGAACCGCAAACGATTACGAAGAATTTAATAGGACCTATATATTCAATCAAGTTTGACATTCCAATAGCCACTTCGCAGACATGGTTGGTAACCTCAGACACCCGAGAGGTACTCCGGTAGCCTCAAGGACGGTGACAGGGAGGTTCTTGTTTATCCAGACTTGACACTACTGTTGTTCCAGACTGTGAGACCCGGCAAGAGGATAAGTATAGTGTCGTTCTAAACATGCTTTAGAAGTGTACGTATATATTATTCTGCCAGAGGGTTTTCGTAGTCAGTGGGAGCAACAGAAGCATAGTGGGCAAGTAGCTTATGTCTATTTATAGACTTGAGCAGATATAGCGGAGATAAGATCATCTAATTTTGATGTGACAGTCATAGGTTTGAATTCATCAGAATAGGGGTAGATCTGTTAAGAAGGTAGTAGGGTGTGATGTCCTGGTATTTGGATGACATACACAGAGTAGGGAGTAAAATTCCTATACTACGATTGGTTGTATTGTGGTCGTTACACAGTTGTTTCTTCATAAAGGACATGGATATAATATCAGATATTCTGGTTACTAGATCTATGGTTTTAGATCTAGATTTGGGTAGTTTCCCAATATGGGTACTTTGACAGTATTCTAATGGTATTTAGAATAGAAGACTCCTGGTATGGTGGTGTACCTGCAGGTGATGGAGTCACCCTCTCTAAAGGTGTCTTAGAGACTAAAGGAGAGATGGATGTGCATGATTGGCAGATCACTTGCTTGGGCAATTGAGTCAATCATGAGATATCAAGTACCACACCAGATGTAGTTTTTGCACTTGATGCGATAAGTTAATATTAATCCAATCCTGAAGAAATATAAGGAAGCAGTTTTAGAACATAAGTGTATGTTCTACGGATTTGATGACGGCAGCCTCCTTCGGGAGACGGTTATCGTTCCAGGCTTCCAAGGTGACATGAATGACAGAGTGATTATCAGAGTTATAGTTTTCCCTCTGGCGAGGAACAGTATTATGGACAGGTGGTCCAAGAGGATACTGTGGGAGGCATGGTGCTGGAAACTGATTAGGTTCAGTTATCGATACAGTCTAAGAAGTATGAATTTGGAGTTCATTTATGAACTAGGTCCCATCAGATATTCAGACATATTCTAAGACAGGTATCACTCGATTCGGGAGATGGCTTTCTCCGCGAATTTGAGATTTAGAGAGATATAGAAAGAAACATCAGGGCGGATCCACTCTCTAAGGCTATTTCTCGAACACAAGAGTTTTACAAACTAGCTTTGTGAAACTGATTAATAGAGGAGTTGGATGTTCGGTATCACACGGGCTGTGAGTATGCGACATCGCAATAATTAGCCTTAAGTGCAAGTGGGAGATTGTTGGAGATAGTGCCCTCAAAGTCAATTATTGGATCGCAGGTACGTGATTGCAATGATTGAGGTAAGACCTATACCGATATGACAGTCTTGCTCGAGATGATAGTTTGCTATCTGGTTTGTCTTTATCATCATATACATGCTTTAGTTCACTATTGCATGATGATAGAGCCCATAGGATTCTTGCTTGACTACCAGCAGTATGATGGCGATCATATACGTGGGAGCTGGGGTCTGTAACCACATCCTTAAAGTGTCCCTAGTCCTGGGAGTTTCGAGACAGGGCATCGATACTCCAGAGTAGACTAGTGTATACAGTCGAGACCCCGACGAGGGGCGGTGGCCGGTCTCACAAGCCACTGGTGTCAGTTTGATCACCTAAGATGTATACAGGTGCTCATTGGGTTATGAGTACACTGGACAGGACTCGCCGGGAACATGCTAGTTGGTATTATACATATCGTCAGATAGCAGTTCCCTGGTGACATGTGTACAGGTTAGTTCATCGACCTGAGGTCGTCATTTGTCTCATGTGAGTTCCCACTGTACTTAGATTACTACCCTACCACGCTCAAAGGAGTTGTGCAAACAGGTTTTAGTTGGGTACAGTCCCGAGCCACATTGGAGGCAAGTGAGCGGATCGGCAGGGGATTCGTCTCTCCCGGTATTGGGGGTGAGATCGCGCAGTGTCTAGGAAAGCCATTACACAAAGCTCTCGGCCGAGGCAGGAGATTTACTGGTAGGTACTCCAGTAGTATCTCAGGGTGTTCCGGGCTACTCTCTGACACGACTTATACTGCTATTGGGGGTCTGACGTTACCAGCCCCTAGGCAGATATGCGATACTCATAGACGAACGGACCGGACTGTATGTATATTGTCACTGTTAGGCTCAGTAGGGTTTATGGATGAGTTCGCTCGTCAGATTCCCTTCCAATCAATACATAGGCAAACCGTTACGTACAGCTGTACCTCTGACGTGCTAGAGGTTATACCCAGTGCCAGTGTGTTGATGAGTTATTAGAGTCCCCCACAGACACTTTCCCAAGTTCGGGCGAAACGTTGTAGAGGCCGTATAGTTTTATGGCAAGGTTCGGAAAAAGCACGTGCGTTTTCGCACGTGTCATTTTTCGGGCAGATAATACTGGTCGGCTTTGGTTTAATCCGGATCCGAGTATTATACTGTGTAGATATAATATCTTTGTCTCAGATGCATTTGTATTCGGTCGTAATACAAATGTTGGTATGTTTATACCATTACGGGGTTATCCTGAAATTCGTTTCAGGATCACTTTTGGAAGTTGCCAGTTTCCAGTTTCTATCGGCCGTATTTAACATTCGGTTAAATGCCGATTTATCTTTTCTTCCATGGGTGAGTTATGAGGGTGAGTCATGTGTAAGGAAGCTTCTTGATGATGACTAGATTTGTGACTCACTTGATTGCATTAATTGATTGGATGACTAAGCTTAATGAGTCATTCTTTACATTAATGTGTTCATACTAGGTGTTTAAGTGAGTCATTGTTATGATAAGTATTGTGCTTGTTATGATCACCTCCCCCTCTCCTACACTCACCTCCCCCACCTCTACTTAAGTGGTCTCCCCCTTGAGGAAAGATCATGGTTGTGTTTTGGAAAAAGATTATGATAGCTTCACTTCATTTCATATAGCTCATTTTTCCATCACCCGATTCCAAAAAGGCAACTTCATTAACCGTTCGTCCATAGCCTTGGACATAACGAGACAAAGTGTTCTACTCATTCTCTACTTCATCTTGGTCGTCTCTTTTAGCAAACTTGACGATCGAGTTGCCTCGGTTCAGAGGCGGGAGCCCGTTTAAAGATCCGTCGACGTGGTGCCACCTGGACGATGAGACCGGAGATTCAGGAGATCGGAGCAGCCGCAACAAGCGTGGGATGATGGTTGAAGACCGAAGGACTCGGATCGTTCGGTATAACTCTTCTACCCACTTTGTAGTTTGTTAGTTTAGCTTTAATGGCAGATCCGGGTTATAGTACGCGATAGCGCCAGTTGTAAAAAGTTTTTGTTCCGCATTTGGCGTCTGTTAGACGGCCGGGGCGCTACCGTGGACTTACACTTTCGGCACCTGCCTATGGTTTGGAAGAAGACTATCCAATAAGCGTAATAGGTGTACTCTCCTAAACCAAGGAGCCCTCGCAACCTGAGAGAAGGTGATAATAAAAGACAACTGAATAAACCAATTCTATTTCTCCTGAACCAGAATCCATCCTCGAAAAATATCCTTCGAGTTCGTATATAACCATACGATGGATTTATCCAATGGAATTGGATGTTCGTAGTGATACGGGGTGTTCTGAGAAATACAAAGGGTAAAAGAAGGAGCGGCAATGACTTATGCAACTATAGACAATCCAAAAGCCAGTATTTTAAGAAGGTTCGGTCAACTTGGTCACTGAGTTATAGTCTAGGGTCGGTCAAAGGTCGCTGTCAAAGAGAGAGAGAAAAGAAACACTCTGCGTGCACTCTAACCTAGATTAGAATGGTTATCACTTTATCTAATTAGGAAACCTCCCACTGTAATCTCAAATTCTCCTCCAAACCTGAAAGAAGAATTAGTCGGGATCACCCGAAGAGTAAACCAACTCATCAGTGAGAATCGGGATCCAACTCTCATCGCATGATAACGTGAAGGAATCCACTCATGTTATCAAACTCCAGAAGGTATGCTCAAGTTTTGCAAGTTTCCTGTATGTTTGAAACTCCCGATATAATTTTTATCCCATGCTCTTATGACCTTGACGTAGGCCAACAAATCATAAGCCACATGTCAAGTTCTACCCGTCGTTGTCTTGATTAATTTAGGTCATCGTACATGCCCTTGACGTATGCCAACAAGGCTGTACGTCTGTCCTAAACTAATGCATCTATCTGTGCAACAAATGAATACCCAGCAGCTACCAAACACTATGCCTTGACGTAGGCCAACAAACATAGCTTGAATACTACTGACCATCCATAAGAAATGACGGAGGATTACGGCTGGTTTTTGGCGAAAAACCTTTAACGTAATGAACTTGATCTCGTTGAAGGAACCTGATAGTTTTTTATAAAAATATAGTGGCGAAAACCTTTTGCTAAAGAAGTCACTCCCGGTGAAGGGATCTCGGCTCTTTCCTCGTGGAATGAGGTGCAGGATATTCCAACTGAATACCGCGATGCAAAGCAACTTGTAATCGACTATATTGAAGTTATTACCTTGACGCAAACTTCTGCCCAAGGGGTCACTCCCGGTGAAGGGATCTCGGCCCTTGCCTCGTCGAATGAGGTGCAGGATATTCTAACTGAATACCGCTATGCAAAGCAAAAGGAAACGTCTTTGTAATAACTCCTTTTTAAAATTTGTTCCAACAACATCAAATATAGGTTTGTTTTATCCTTGCATTGATAAGAATCAATGCAGTCCCATCAATCAATCACACCAGAAAAGAACGAAAATAAAATGTACGTATATGCCATCCGCATTCGCCACTGGGTCCCGTCATCACTCGTTAGGTTACTTAACTAACGACAGAGCGGGGAATGAACTAGCGCGGGTGTAAAATATATATAACATCTAATAGTATATATACCAATATATAATAATCGCTCCAGGTATGATAAATGCAACATTACAGAAAAGTAATAAGCATCACAGAATAATACAGATAATCTGGGATCCCCGGGTTTCACAGAGCCGCTACTGAAACCCGACGTTCCCCTGGTCATGTGGATAGCCTGTGTAATGAAACCTAGACCCTTACGGGTGTGGCAAGTTACCCGCCAAAACCTGAAGCGAGACAGCCCCCTACAGCAAAGTGAATGGACCACCCAACACTTTACGGAATCCGGTAACTTGAGCACCCCTCCTTGGGTCAACTATACCCCCTTACGAGTGCGGCGAATAGCCCGCCAATTCTAGAGTGAAGCCCCTCCGTCTCAACGCCATGAGATGCGGGCCCGTTGCCCTCTAGAACCCGGCAATCCGTGCACCCCACCGCGGGGTAATCCTAGTACAGAAAATAAAATATATACAACGGGTACATCGACCTCAGCCCGGTCGTGCCCCAAAAGAATAATATACAAACAGACAGTGACGGCAGTCCACATGTTGGACGCTTGCCCCGCAATATCAAATGTACAAATAAATCCAAACAACACTGCCATTGCATACTGCTATTCACCACGACATATCCGCAACATCACAACACAACACAAAACATCAACGCGAATGTCACGTTCGCAAACCCGTCTAAAAGAACTATAGCAATCAGACGCGGTTTACCGATCAAATGACATTCGCGGTCGGAGATATAAAGTAAGTACTGTAAACTAACACGTTTAAAATTTCGATCGACAAAATTTCCCGAAGTGGGCCCCACGTACATCTGGTGTACAGTAACAAAATTTGGGCCCAAAAGACATATACCAAAAACCACAATTTCCCATGGCAAACTCACTGGAAATATTTGGCGCACTGTTCCCACAAAAGCGCGGCGGATCAGCGGCCAAACCCTGGTTTGGGCCGCGGATCCGCGGCTGTTCTGTGGGATCACGTGACCAAATTTCACCAGTTTGCTTAGAATTGCCTGCATAGTTTTCTGTGATATGTAAAATAATTTTTAGACCAGATTAAAAATCGACAGAAACTTTGAACAGAAAATTGTAGTTTTGCGAAAATCCGTTCGATCGATATTTTAAATGTGTTAGCACAAGTTAGTAAAGCTTAATGGCGAGGCTCTGATACCAATGTAAGTCTACGGTAGCGCCCCGGCCGTCTAACAGACGCCAAATGCGGAACAAAAACTTTTATACAACTGGCGCTATCGCATACTATAACCTGGATCTGCCATTAAAGCTAAACTAACAAACTACAAAGTGGGTAGAAATGTTATACCGAACGATCCGAGTCCTTCGGTCTTCAACCATCATCCCACGCTTTGTTATGGCTTCTCCGATCTCCTCGATCTCCGGTCTCGTCGTCCAGGTGGCACCACGTCGACGGATCTTTAAAACGGGCTCTCGCCTCTGAACCGAGGCAACTCGATCATCAAGTTTGCTAAAAGAGATGACCAAGATTGATGTAGAGAATGAGTAGAACACTTTGTCTCGTTACGTCTAAGGCTATGGACGAACGGTTAATGAAGTTGCCATTTGGAATCGGGTGATGGAATAAAATGAGCTATGAAATTATATGAAGCAAAACTATCATCATAATTTCCAAAATCAATTCATCAAGCTCCACAAATGTGGCCGGCTTCAATAAGAAGAGGGGGGGGGTGAGTGTAGGAGAAAGGAGGGGATGATAATAAGCATTAATGAAGAAATGAGTCACTTAACACCTTGCATTTATCATTAATGCTTCCTAATGAGTCACTACCCTAGTCATCATAACACATCACCATTCAATTAATGCATCATTAATGAACTAATGACTCACAAGCTAAATCACCATCTAGAACCATCTAGAACCATGACTCACCCAAGAAAAGATAAATCCGTATTTAACCGAATGTTAAATACGGATGATAGAAAACTGGAAACTGGCAACTTCCAAAAGTGATCCTGAAACGAATTTCAGGATAACCCCGTAACAGTATAAACATACCCGCATTTGTATTACGACCGAATACAAATGCAATTGAGACAAAGATATTATATCTACACAGTATAATACTTGGATCCGGCTTAAACCAAAGCCTACCAGTATTATCTGCCCGAAATATGACACGTGCGAAAACGCACGTGCATTTTCCGAACCCTGCCATAAAACCATACGACATCTACAACGTTTCGTCCGAACTTGGAAAAGTGTCCGTCGGGGACTCTAATGACTCATCAATACACTGGCACTGGGTATAACCACTAGCACGTCAGAGGTACAAGCTGTACGTAACGGTTGCCTATGTATTGATTGAAAGGGAAGCTGACGAGCGAACTCATCTAGAAACCCTACTGAGCCTGACAGTGACAATATCCGTACAGTCCGGTCCATTCGTCTATGAGTATCGCATATAGGGCCTTGGGGGCCGGTAAACATCAGACCCCCAATAGCTGTATAAGTCGTGTCAGAGAGCAGCCCATAACACCCTGAGATATTACTGGAATACCTTCCAGTAAATCTCGATTACCCTGGCCAGGGATTTCGTGTAATGGCTCTCCTAAACACTGCGTGATCTCCCCCCCAATACCGGGAGAGACGAATCCCCGACGATCTGCTCACTGCCTCCATGTGGCTCGGGACTGTACCCAAAATATACCTGTTTTCACGACTCCTTTGACCCATGGTAGGGTATAAATCAAAGTACAGTAGGAACTCACACGAGACAAATGACGACCTTAGGTCGATGAACTAACCTGTACACATGTCACCAGGGAACTGCTATCTGACGCTAGGTATAATACCAACCAGCAAGTTCCCGGCGAGTCCTGTCCGGTGTACTCATAACCCAATGAGCACTTGTATACATCTTAGGTGAACCAACTAACACCAATGGCTTGTGAGACTGGCCACCACCCCTCGTCGGGGTCTCGAATGTATACACTAGTCTATTCTGGAGTATCGATGCCCTGTCTCGAAACTCCCACGAATAGGGACACTTTAAGGATGTGCTTATAGACCCCAGCTCCCACATATATGATCGCCATCATACTGCTGGCAGTCAAGCAAGAATCCTATGGGCTTTATCAACATATACATGATGATAAAGACAAACCAGATAGCATACTATCATCTCGAGTAAGACTGTTTTATCGGTATAGGTCCTCCTTCAATCATTGCAATCACGTATCTGCAATCCAATAATTGACTTAGAGGGCACTATATCCAACAGGGGCTTTATGCCGATATTCACTGTTCACTGACTAGTGATTTTGAGATTTCAGATCTTTCATGAGATTTCTGGTTTTGGAAAACCGCTTGTGAATGTTTATAAACCTATGATAATTTTAAAAGAGAAAGATGCGGTTTTCCTTGATATGATGAGTAGCGTCCACCATGATATTTTCTCGGTTCTGAGTTGGTTTTTGAGACTCGATTCGAGGATTAGGATGAACCGTCTGCGGGTACATGGTGGACTCGGTGAGGTACCCCGGGGCGAGAAAGATTTTGTGGGGATGACGAGTTGCCTAGCAGGGGAGCACTACCTACCGGTGAATGTATGGAAACTCGACGGATACCATTCAGAGTTATGAGAGAGATGGATAAATGGGCCGATCCGGACTGACGGAGCCCATGAGCCGATCCGGACTGACGGAGCCCAAGATTTGAGTATTATGTGTCGCTGTCGGACACGGATTTCGAGATTTTTTAAGTGCCGATGCTAGGCACTCGGGTTTTATCATGATTTGTGTGTCGTTGCTGGACACACGTGGATGGTGCATTATTACATGTCATGCATCGATATATTATTACTCATGACACGGACACGAATTGTAATGTTTTGAAAATCCTTTAAGTGAAATTTCCGATAATCGGTAAAATAACCGGTGTTTTCCGTAAGAACCAAGATATAATTATTTTTTGACATAGACTTAAATATACCTATTCTAGATATGTAATTGCTAGTATTTGGTATTTAATTGGTCACTTGTAAAATTTCTAGTTTACTAAAATATTTTCCGTAATTAATTATTTTAAATATTATTTTAAGTTTTCACTAATACATTTAATTAGTGATAATTACAAATTGGAATGCGTTAATACAAGTTTAGTGAACCATGACCACTTAGAATCAAGTATGTAGCATGCTAATTCTCACTCACTTGTCTCCATAATTCTAGAGAAGTTTAGGGTTAGAAAAAAAAATGAATTAATTAAAGAAATGAGTTAATATATGATTGATGGGGGTGTTTTCTTGTCATGGAATTTTCCACACATACTCACACACTTCACACCCTCTCTCCACCTGCTGCTGGCCGAGCCTTGGGCTGCCCCCCCCACACACCTCACACTTCATGTTAAATTGAAATGGGATTAAAATAAAATGAAGGAATAAAAAAGGGGTTGAAGTCAAATGAGATATGGCTTTTTGTTGACTTCAAACCACACACCTCACTCTCTCTCTCCCCTCTCCCTTCCCTTGGCCGAGCCCTTCCCCTTGGCTGCCCAAATTTCCCCCCATCTCATTTCTCTTTAAACCTATTGGGCTGTCTAGCACGGCAGCAAGGTTTCGGATGGCATCGTCCATACCATTTAAATTTTTTTGCCTTTCTAGAAAACCCTAACCCTAGATCTTTAACTAAAGAATCATACGGAATCGAAATGCAAACACTTTAGAACTAAGTGATAGGGATTACAACCTTTCTAGTCCGTTCCTTCGCTTCAATAGCTCCTTGTTGTGGTCCCTTCGCTGCAATCATAAAGCTCTCGAACTCTTGAGAGGCTCCATGAAGTGAATGATGCATCCTTGCTTCAAGACTTCACTATTCAAGATGATCTACTTTGAGGAGTCACAAACCCAAGCTATCTCTTCACTAATTAGAGATTAGTGAGGCTAACACACTAATCTATATGGTTAGTATAGAAGAGGATGATGAAATAGGAATTTTGCTCTCTTTAGTTTTCTTTTTCTCACAATTTTTCATTACTTGAAAAAAAATCTAGCAAGCATTTTTGTGAGCAAGAAGAAGATAAAGAAGTGATGAATGAATTATTATTGAGGTTAGAAATGCAACCATGGGTTAAGAATGCCATGCTTAACCCTTGTAGAGACTTAACAATGAGCTAGGGTTAAAGGTTAGGTTAACAAATATCTTAATAAATATCTAAAGAGCGGACTTAGTCAACAAGTAAAAATATCTCATCATAAAATCCACAATTTAGAATTAAATAAAATAAATATATATCTAACTCTAATTCTAGCAATGGTGTGAATCTCATAAACCCTAGTTGCATTTATAACCTAGCATGCTACAATTATACATATCCCATATATATAATTTTGTAACAAAAGAAAAGAATACATTTAACATATATCACATATATATCAATGCATCCTGAGTGAGAAAAAGAATCATTTAAGTAAGCTTATATTAGTTAATGTAATGTAATATATCACATATATAATTATAAATTAAATTATTAAATCAATACTTGATTTAATAATCCGGCTATATTACATATAACAATCCAATATAATATGTATCATTTTATCGAATCAACACTTGATCCGATAACCCGGCTATATCACATATACCCGGCCGATATCACATATCGTGAGAATAGAATACGGTATCACATACATGTATCAATCTCGGTCCCGCACATATCACATATGTGCTCCTACTCCGTTTCGCCTGAACCAGGAAACCTCTGTATAGGACTCTAAAGACTCGTCAATACGCCGACAGTTTGTGATGATCATATCAAACACCCACAAGATGCAAGCGGTCAGCTAAACGTAATAGCCAACCGGGTATTGAGCGATCAGAAGATCAATAAGCAATCCTGCAAACACTCCTGTGAATCCAATCAGTAACACTTCCGTACAGTCTGGTCTCTTCGTCTGATATGTCGCATATCCAGTCTAGGGGTGGTAAACGTCAAACCCCAGTAACCGATAAGTCGTGTCGATGTGAGGCTCATAACGGGTCGAGAAACTACTGATAACACTTACCGGTAGGTCTCCATATCAGCCCTGGCCAGGGACTTCCAGTTATAGCCAATCGAACACAGCGCAACATCAACCCGCAATACTGGGAGAGACGAAACCCTTCATATCGCTCATTGCCTCCATATGATCCGGGACTGTTGGATATAGTGCCCTCAAAGTCAATTATTGGATCGCAGGTACGTGATTGCAATGATTGAGGAGGTCCTATACCGGTAGCACAGTCTTACTCGAGATGATAGTATGCTATCTGGTTTGCCTTTATCAGTCGTGTATAGGTTCAGGTGACTGATCACTATTATACGTTGATAGAGCCCTTAGGATCTTGCTTGACTACCAACAGTATGATGGCGATCATATACGTGAGAGTTGCGTAGTCTATAAGTACATCCTTAATTGTGGTCCCTAGTCGTGGGAGTTTCGAGACAGGGCATCGATACTCCGGAGTAGACTAGTGTATACAGTCGAGACCCCGACGAGGGGCGGTGGTCGGTCTCATAAGCCACTGGTGTCAGTTGGTGTTGGAGATAGTGCCCTCAGAGTCAATTATTGGATCACAGGCACGTGATTGCAATGATTGAGGGAGGACCTATACCGGTAGGACAGTCTTACTCAAGATGATATTATGCTATCTGGTTTATCTTTATCATCGTGTACTGCTTTAGGTGACCTTACGAGTCGCTATTGCACGTTGATAGAGCCCCTAGGATTCTTGCTTGACTACCAGCAGTATGAGGGCGATCATATACGTGGGAGCTGGGGTCTATAAGCACATCCTTAAAAGGTCCCTAGTCGTAGGAGTTTCGAGACAGGGCATCGATACTCTAGAGTAGACTAGTGTATACAGTCGAGACCCCGACGAGGGGCGGTGGCCGGTCTCACAAGCTACTGGTGTCAGTTGGTTCACCTAAGATGTATACAGGTGCTCATTGGGTTATGAGTACACCGGACAGGACTCGCCGGGAACATGCTAGTTGGTATTATACCTGATGTCAGATAGCAGTTCCCTGGTGACATGTGTACATGTTAGTTCATCAACCTGAGATCGTCATTTGTCTCATGTGAGTTCCCACTGTGCTTTGATTACTACCCTACTACGCTCAAAGGAGACGTGCAAACAGGTTTTAGTTGGGTACAGTCCCGAGCCACATGGAGGCAGTGAGCAGATCTGCAGGGGTTCGTCTCTCCCGGTATTGGGGGTGAGGTCGCGCTGTGTCTAGGAGAGCCATTACACGAAATCCTTGGCTAAGGCAGGAGATTTACTGGTAGGTATTCCAGTAGTATCTCAGGGTGTTCTGGGCTACTCTCCGACACGACTTGTACCGCTTTTGGGGGTATGACTTTTACCAACCCCCTAGGTCCGCCATGCGATGCTCATAGACGAACGGACCGGACTGTATGGATATTGTCACTGACAGGCTCAGTAGGGTGTCAGCATGAGTTCGCTCACAGACGTCCCTTTTGGTCAATACCTGGTAGCCCGTTACGTATAGGCTAATACCTCTGACGTGCTAGTGGTTAAATCCATAACCAAGGTGTTGACGAGTATTTAGAGTCCCCCACAGACCAGTTTCTCAAGTTTCGGGCGAAACGCTGTAGAGGCCGTATGGAGATATGGCAGGGTTCGATCAGATACGCGCGGTATTGCACGGATCATGATTGGACGGATTTTACTATCGGGCTTTGGTTTAAGCCGGATCCTAGTATTGTACAGTGTAGATTTTGTCTCTTTGCATTTGTATTCAGTGGGAATACAAATGCGGGTATGTATATACAGTCGCGGGGTTTTCCTGTAATTTATTACGGGATCAGTTTTATGAAGTTGCCAGTTTGCATTCCGTTCCGGCCAGTTTTCCTTTGTTCCTTCCCGGCCGGACTTTTCCGTTGGAGGGGCTAATTTGCAAGTTTGCAAATTAGCATATTGTGGAGGGTTTATTTGTGAAATGGTGGCATCATGATGGTTCATGCATGATGAGATTCTTTTTCCATCACTTGCTTGCATTAAATGAGATGAAACTTTGATTAGATGTGATTAGAAATGGTGTGACCTTTTTTTTCCTTTCTCATGTTGATACATATTCTTTCTTGCCTTTTCTCCTTTAAGATGATACTTTCATTTTTCCCTCCTCATTGAAAAATGGCCAGCCACATCATGAGAGGGTGTGGGAATTTTTGTGAGAGAGGAATTTTGCTATATCTATTCTCCATTCATGCAAAAGGAAACCTCCACTTGAAAGTTCATTTTATTCTATTCCTCCATCACCATGGCAACTACATAAACCCCAAATGAGACAATGGATTCTACACTTCATCTACTTCAACCTTGGACGCGTCGGCTAGCCAACTTCGCGTTCGAGTTGCCTCGGTCCAGAGGTGGGAGCCCGTAAAAGAACCCGGCGATGTGGTGCCCGTTTCGACGAGGAGGCGACGACCGGAGATTCCGCGAGGTGATCGGAGTGGAGGCGAAGACCGAAGGACACGGATCGCTTGGTATAGCTTCTCTACTCTTATTCTTATTTGCTAGAGTTAGATTAATGGCCCGATCCGGGATTTTAGTGCGCGATGGTGCCGGTTCTAGTTTATAGAAAAGTTTTCGTTTCCGCATTCCGGTGTCGGATTGACGGCCGGGGTGCCGCCATGCACTTACACTGGTATCAAAGTCACGCCATTAACCTAGTCTAGCTTGCTCTAGTATGTTTAGAACTCGATCGAACAAAAATCCCAAAAACCGTATTTTCTAGTGCATCAGGTTTCTGTCGATTTTGTTTTGGCCCAATTTTTTTCAGTACATTGCAGAAATACGTGCAGGGAATTTTAAGCATACTGCAAAAATTTTGTTAGGAGTTGCTACAGTATGACCGCGGAAACGCGGCCAAAACCCTGCTTTGGCCGCAGTTCCGCGGTGGGAAAGAGTCAACGCCGTACACAATTTTTCCGGTGGGCTTATGGGTTGGAAATGAGGGTTTTGGGATATTCTTTTGGGCCCAGATTTTCTGTGAGAGCTACAGTAGTGCTTGGGGCCCACTTCGATAAATTTGATTGATTGAAAATTTTAAACATGTTAGTTCACAGTATTTACATTATATTTGCGACCGTGAATGTCATTTGATCGGTAAATCCTGTCTAACTGCTATAAGCCCTTTTAGACGGATTTGCGAACGTGACATTCACGTTGATGTTCTGTGTTGTGCTGTGATGTTGCGGATTGGTCGTGGGGGATAGCCTGGATGCAGTGGTAGTACAGTTTTGTTTTATATGCACATTTGATATTACGGGGCGAGCGTACCGATATGTGGACTGCCGTCACTTCCTGTTTGTATATTATTCTTTTGGGGCACGACCGGGGTGAGGTCGATGTACCCGTTGTATGTATATTTTACTTTCTTTACTAGGATTGCCCCGCGGAGGGGTGCACGGATAGCCGGGGTTCTAGAGGGCAACGAGCCTGCATCTCATGGCATTGAGACGGAAGGGGTTTTACTCTAGAATTGGCGGGCTATTTGCCGCACTCGTAGGGGGTACAGGTTGACCCAGGAGGGGTGCCCAAGTTACCGGATTCTGTGAAGTGCTGGGTGGTCCATTCATGTTGCTGAAGGGGGCTGCGTCGCTTCAGGTTTTGGCGGGTAACTTTGCCGCGCCCGTAGGGGTCTAGGATTTCATTGCACAGGCTATCTACACGACCAGGGGAACGTCGGGTTTCAGTAGCGGCTCTATGAAACCCGGGGATCCCAGATATCTGTATTGTTCTGTGATGCTTATTACATTTCTGTGATGTTGCATTTTATCACGCCTCGAGCGAATATTAAATATTGATATATATACTAGTAGATGTTGTATATGTTTTGCATCCGCGCTAGTCCAGTCCCCGCTCTGTCGTTAGTTAAGTAACCTAACGGGTGATGACGGGACCCAATAGCGAATGCGGATGGCATATACGTACATCATTATTTTCGTTCTTTATTGGTGTGATCAATTGATGGGACTGCGTTGATTCGGATCAATGCAAGCTAAACAAACCTATTCTGATGTTGTTGGAACAATTTTTCAAAAAGCTGTTGTTGCAAGGGCGTTCTCTTTTGTTTTGCATCGTGGTATTCAGTTGGAATATCCTGCTCCTCAGTCGACGAGGCAAGGGCCGAGATCCCTTCACCGGGAGTGACCCCTTGGACAAAAGTTTGCGTCAGGGCAATAACTTCACTATAGCCGATTAATTTTGCTTTGCATCGTGGTATTCAGTTGGAATATCCTGCACCTCATTCTACGGGGAAAGAGCCGAGATCCCTTCACCGGGAGTGACCTCTTTAGCAAAGGTTTTCGTCACTATATTTTTAAAAGATATCCGGTTCCTTCAACGATATCAAGTTCATTACGTTAAAGGTTTTCGCCAGAAACCATTCGTAGCCCTCCGTCGTTTCATATGGGTAGTCAATAGTATTCAAGCTGTGTTTGTTGGCCAAAGTCAATGCACAGTGTTTGGTAGCTATTGGGTATTCATATGCAGCATAGATAGATGCGTTGTTTTGGGACAGTCGTATAGCCTTGTTGGCCTTCGTCAAGGGCTTGTACGGGTGGGTTCAAATTAACCTAGACAATGACGGGTAGAACTTGACATGTGACTTATGATTTGTTAGCCTTAGTCAAGGTCATAAGAGCATGGGGCAAAAATCACATCGGGAGTTTCTAAAGAAACTGAAACTTGCCAGATATGCGCATACCTTCTGGAGTGTGATAACGTGAGCGGATTCCGTCACGTTATCATGCAATGATAGTTGGATCCCGATTCCCACTGATGAGTTGGTTTACTCATCTGGTGATCCCGACTAATTCTTCTTTCGGGTTTGGAGAAGAATTTGAGGTTACAGTAGGAGGTTTCCTAATTAGATAAAGTGATAACCATTCTGATCTAGGTTAGAGTGCACGCTGAGTGTTTCTTTTCTCTCTCTCTTTGGTAGCGACCATTGACCCGACCCTAGACTATGACTCAGTGACCAAAATTAACCGAACCTTCTTAAAAGACTGGCTTTTGGATTGTCAGAGTTGCAAACCTCTTTGCCACTCCTACTTTTACCATTTTCTCCAGGACACCCCGTATTACTACGAACGTCCACTTCCATTGGATAAAACCATTGTATGGTTATATACGAACTCGAAGGAATTTATTCGAGGATGGTTTCCGGTTCTGGAGAAAACGAATAGGACTATTCAGTTGTCTTTTCCTTTTACCTTCTCTCAGGTTGCGAGTACTCCTTAGTTTAGGAGATAGTACACCTATTACGCAAATTGGATAGTCTTCTTCCAGATCTTAGGCTGGTGCCGAACGGTGGGGAATGAAGAAAACCAATTAGCATAACGATGATGTACAGAAGGTATTATGTAAAGACAAAGAAATGGATTAGTAAGAGGGCAAAGTAAATTGCGACTGCTATTCACGACCAAACCAAGTATTTCTTTGCCAATCCTAAATCACCTTTGTATTTCTCCAGGACACTCCGTATCACTACGAAGTTCCATAGTTTATTGGATACTCTATCGTATGGTTATATACGAACTCGAAAGGAACTTGTTCCAGTTCGGGGATGGATTCTGGTTAAGGAGAAATAGGAATAAGGTTTATTCGGTTGTCTTTTATCTTCACCTTCTCTCGCATTGCGAGTGCTCCTAGGATTAGGACAGTACACCCATTATGCTTATTGGATAGTCTTCTTCCAAACCATAGGCTGGTGCCGAATGGTAGGGAAGGAAGAAAACCATTTGGCCTAAAGGGGTGTACAGAAGGTAATGACTAAAGACATATAAAGGGATTTGGAGAGATGACAAAGAATTATACGGTTACAATTGTGAATCTGGATAATGGAAGAGGTATTACTAGGAATACCGGGATACCCCATCGAAACATTTCAATGTTTCAGTTTCACTGTGTACTGTTAAAAGAAAACTGATTTCCCAATTAGACACTTGCTCCAGGGTATGTATTTACCAGGTATGATTCTCACATCTATATGGTTTTACAGATGATGAGTGGGAGTAAGTTGTTGGGAATCAGGTGATCATCCTCATTATATCGGGATTCGTTGTAATTGGTGATATTTGAGGAAGTCACCTGGGTTGTTTGCCGGACGACAAATATTTGGTTTTGAATATCCGTTGTTATGCACCAATTTCAAATTGATATATCTGTACGTCTATTTTTTATAGAGTGAGATATAACTTTTTTAAATTATGTCTATCACATTTACCTATATCAGTGGATGGTTAGGTAAGGAGCATTAAACAGCGGTGTAATTCTTCATAACCATAGTACAGTTTTCAACCTACGACACACAGGGATTGAGTTATTAGACTCAGGAGACTTATACAGAGTATTGTATATTGTCCAATGTCCATTAGGACAGAGGGGATGGTCCTCGTACTATATTCGGTTTACTTATGACTTCTCTAGTTTTAGACAGGTGTTTCGTAGAAACACAGGGTTTGAGTTTTGAGAAGTTATAGGTATATGAATAAAGTAGAGAACCAGATGTTGCAAGTATCGGGATTCTTCAAGGTGATCGAAGATGTAGATATTTGTGAATGGTATTCAGTTGATAGTAATGATTAAGAGAACTTGCTTCTCTTTCAGGTTACTCATAATTGGAAGCATTCCTAAGTTGAGTAACGCTGATCGGTCTCCTTCCATTTAGTTGACATGCACTGGTGACAGCTGCATGATTTGAATCTGGTTCAATTAAATCAGTGCCTCTGTTTCTGTATTGGATATAGAACAGTTCATATCTTAACGATGTTAAGGTACGGGGAGTTGTCCAGCTTATGCTTAAAACCAGACTCTGGATAACTCAAGGCACGTTTCTGTAATGGCTGTTTGTGGGTTGACCCAGGCTATGACGAGGGTTGACTTTCTACCATCTGGAAGATCAATAGTGATATTGTTCTTAACTCGCCACAGTTTTAATAAAAATAGATTTTTTCAAAAAACAGTAGTGGGAGTATGGTAGAACTGGAAGTGATTCCAGAACCGCAAACGATTACTGAAGATTTGATAAGAACCTGAAGATTCAATCTGGTTTGACATTGCTAGTTATATGTATGCCCTAGAGGCCATTACTATACATAGGATGTATATTTTAGTGGATGCTTGGATATATATAGGGATGACTTTCTTGCTCGATATGATAGTATGCTATCTGGTTACTCTTTACCTTAACGTGTACACTGATTGTCTCTCTGTTACATGTTGGTAAAGCCCTTAGGATGTGTACTTGACTACCTGGACTATGATGCGGATCATACTAGTGGGGACTTGGTAGTCTATAAGTACATCCTTCAAAGTCCCTAGTCGTGGGTGTATCGAGACGGGGCATCGATATACCAGAGTAGACTAGCGTGTAGCTTCTCGACCCATATAGATGGGCAATGGATGATCCCATATCCATTGGTGTTTGACATCAGAGATGATATACGGGTGCTCAGTGGAGACTGGGTACACTGGACAGACTCGCCGAGAACTCCCAAATGGTATTATACCTTACGTCAGATGGCAGTTCTCTGGTGACACTGGTACAGGTTAGTCTGTACACCCGAGATTGTCATAGAGTCTTGTGTGATTCCTACCGTGCTTTGATTTCCACCTTACCACGTTCAAGAAGGCATGCAAAATGGTGGTTTTTGGGTACAGTCCCGAGTCACATGGAGGCAATGAGCGATAGTAGGGGTTTCATCTCTCCTGGTATAGGGAGTTGATGTTGCGCTGTGCTCGATTGGCTGTAACAGGAAGTCCTTGGCCAAGGCTGCTTTTGGGATTTACTGGTAAGTGTTACCAGTAGTTTCTCGACCCGTTATGAGCCTCATATCGACACGACTTATCGAGTTATTGGGGTCTGACGTTTACCACCCCTAGACGAGATATGCGACATATCAGACGAACAGACTGGACTGTACGGTAAGTGTTACTGGTTGGATTCACAGGAGTGTGAGCGGGCTTGCTCGTTGATCTTCTGATTGCTTAATACCCGGGTGGCCGTTACGTTTGGCAGACCGCTTGCGGGTTGTGGGTGTTTGATATGATCATCACCTACTGCCGGCGTATTGATGAGTCTTTAGAGTCCTACACAGGGGTTTCCTGGCTCAAGCGAAACGAAATAGGAGCGCATATGAGATATGTGCGGGACCGAGAATAATACCAGTATGTGATACTGAATTCTATTCTCACGATTTGTGACATTGATCGGTTGTATGCGATATAGCCGAGTTATCGGATCAAGTGTTGATTCGATAAGTTGTTACTATTGATATTAGTCGGTTATATGCAATATGACCGGATCGTTAAATCAAGTGTTGATTTAATGATTTAATGTATAATTATATATTTGATATATTACTTTACATTAACTAGTATTGGTTCACTTAAGATTGATTTTCTCACTTGAATGTGCACATTGTTTATATGTGATATATGCAAGTGTATATGTTTGTATCATGCTTGATGATACAAACAAGTTGTGTGTATGCGACTTGAACCAAATCAAGGTTAAATTAGGGTTTACTATTTTCCTAACAAATAACAAAAGAGTGAGACTTTGGTCAAAGTTATCATGCTTCATGAAGCTTGATAAACATTGACAAAGTCAACTCTTTTGTCATTTGTTTAAAGATATTAGTTAACCCAACCTTTAACCTAATGCTTTGGTTAATTCTCTACATGAGTTAAGCATGAGGGCTTAACTCAACCATGGTGCCATAATTGAAAGGATAAGTTTCATTTGGATTCATTTTTATTATTCATATGATTCTTTTTCTTCTTCTTCTTTTTCATCAAGATCCACAAAAGCTTGCTAGCTCCAATGGTGCCATGGGAAAAAGAGTGAGAAATCCAATTCTAAAGTGAACCCACTTCCTATTTCTTCATCCTCTACTACTTGCCATGTAGTATAGGGTGTTCTCTTCGCAAAGTTTTTGACCAAGTGAAGGAATAGCTTGAGTTTGAGTCTCCCCGACGTAGATCATCTTCGGCCTCGAAGTCAACGACCTAGCCCGATTATTTCTCCGAAGAAACCATCACTAGAGTCCAGGATTCCGATGATCGCAGCGGAGGGACGTCAATACGGAGCTAAAGAAGTGGAGGACCGGATCTTCAATGGTTGTAATCCCTTTCACTTGTTAGTAAAGTTGTTTGCTAGCTTACAGTTTCGCCTATCCTCTAGTTAACGATCTATATTAGGGTTTCTCGGCACCTATATTTTTGAATTTGGCATGGTTGATGCCTTGTGGAACCTCTTGAGTGTGCCTAGTAACCCTACAGTGGTATCAGAGCCCAGCTAGAGTTTTAGGCGAAGTGTAGACGAAGTTAGAAACCCGATCGAACCCCAAAACCCCAATCGACACCCCTCTCTGTGCAAATTTTAAAACAGTGGATTTTTCCAAATTAAAAATTCTCAAAAATATCAGCAGGCAACTATAAGGGTTACTGTGAAGCACGTGACTGTAATACGACTAAAGCGCCGCGGAACCGCGGCCTTAACATGGTATTGGCGGCGGTTCCGCGGCCGTATGTAAAGATCAGGGAATCCTTTTTACACAGTAACCTCAGTTGGTGTTTGCTGATTCTTCTGGGAATTTTTATGTTTCACTCAAGAGTTGAGTTTTCTGGGGTGTATTGGGGACTCGATAATTTGATCGGATTATTTAACTTTGTTTATTAAGTTTTTCCGGATAATTTTAGAACATGTTAAAAAGTTCGACCGGATATAAATACCCAATTTTTCCCCTGCCGGGAAATTTCCAAGTGTTGGATTTTTCCGTAGTTTGAAAACGTTCTAAGTAGTGCAAGTAACGCGATGGACCCTCTAGAAGACAACAAACCTTAACTCGATTATGTGACCGTCTTGAACTGCCCTTTAAACCTTAGGGTTTGGGGCAGTACGGCGTGCCACATGTGAGGCGTTGGCTTGACCCTTCTACGGCTAGACCGTTGGTACTGTGGCATGAAGTGAATGTTTTTAAACTTATTTCATGTGTTGAGCTGTTTCGGGAAAACTTGGGTGTTTGATTGTTCGATCGGAAAGTTTAACATTTTCTATTTATCTGGAATGTGATACAATATTTGGAATCCACAAGTAGTTATGAGATAACTGATTTGGATGTTATAAACATAGCACTTTAGTCTCACTTGATCGGTTGCCACGGAATTTTGATGTGATCAAAAGTCCGTCGCAATCACGTAGCATACGCGGATACTCGCCGATAAACTTAATAGACAGCTACACCCCATAGCACCGACCAAGTGACTGTAAGAGAACCCCATCGCCAAAAAGCATCCGTTTGGGTGCTCGCGGCAGCGGTGTTCCGCCTTAGTGCACTTCGTCGACGGTATCGGGGGTGCGGCCGTCTACTAAAGTTTGCGACGAGCATTCATTCAAGATGTCGGGAATCTTGTTGAATTGCCCGACTTGATATTGAAAAGTGTTTTCGATAATGAGACTAAAAAGCGGGGTTTATAATTGTTAGGCATGCGATGTCTATGGAATTCATTTGATTAGGCATGCGATGTCTAAGGAGGTTGCGGATTCCAACTGTTGTAGTTTTACACTTTCTATTCTGCGACCGTAAGTGTAATATGTGATATCGCCGGTTTCGTTGCTATATGTCAACGACAATTGGGATGCACATATTTATTTACGTTGATGACATGTGATGTTATGTGTTGCTGGATATGTTATATTGGATCGTCGCGTTTTGAATAGCCGGGGGTTTTATGTGAGATGAGAGTTTTTATTTTCATTCATGTAAAAACTTGTATGTAATATTCTTTTATTGGGGCACTTCCATGTTGCGGAAGATGTCACCTTTTGTATATTATTTACTTTTCCGCACTAGGATAGACCCAAGGAGGAGGGCACAAGTAACTGGGTTCTAGAGTCCAGTGGGAGACCAACTCGAGGAGTCGAGTCCGGGTCTCCTAACTCTAGAATTGGTAGGGTTGCTTGCCGCTTTCGTAGGGGTCTAGGGGTGTGGGTTTGGCTATTCATCGCGACCGTGGAATCCGTGTTTTATACAGGCTCGTATTGAAAACACGGACGTCCTAGTATATCCAATATTTCATATGTTTCTTCTGCTGCGATATCTGTGATGTGATCATTTGATATGTTATGATAGATACTGTATATAGTATATACGATATATTATATAGACGTTACTTATGTTTTATACCCGCGCTAGCCCTGCCCCGCTCTGCCGTTAGTTACCTAACCTAACGGTGCACGAGGGGACATCGAGGCGAATGCGGATGGCATAAGTGTACGTCATATTTATCTGTGATGTTTAGGTGATTTAAATGATGGGACTTCATTAATATGATTAATGAAATAAAAGAAACCTAAAAGATGTTGTGGAATCGAATTTTCAAAAACAGGTAGCTACAGTTCTTGCTTTGCATCGTGGTGTTCCTTGTAGAACATCCTGCACCTTATTCGATAAGGAAAGGACCGAGATCCCTTCACCGGGAGTGACTCCTTTAGCAATAACTGGCAGATGCTACAACCCTCGGTTTGTCTTTTGATTGCTTATATAGTTTTTGCTTTGCACAGCGGTATATATGATATATCCTGCACCTTATTCGATGAGGAAAGGGCCGACGATCCCTTCACCGGGAGTGACCCCTTTAGCAAAATTAGAAAAGCCTAAAAAACACTCCATTTTAAAATCATTTGATTCTACAACGATATCAAGTTCATTACGCAATAGGTTTTCAGAAAAACCTATCGTAGCCCTCCGTCATTTCAGATAAGTCCTACTTAGTATTCGTGCTACGTTTGTTGACCTCCGTCAAGGCCTAGTGTGCGGTAGCTAACTAGTATTTATCTGCTTATGCATATGATGCAGATTGGGTTAGGGTAGTCGTATGGCCTTGTTGACCTCCGTCAAGGGTCGTGCGGGTGGGTTTGATTCAATCAAGAAATGACGGGTTGAACTTGACTAGTAGCCTATGGTTTGTTGACCTCCGTCATGGTCATAGGGTGCTAGGGGCAAAATTATCGGGAATTTCAAGTGTTGAAATTTGTAATGAGATTGCATACCTTCTATGAGATAGTTGGATCCCGATACCCACTGCGAGTAATTGTTACTCCTGGGAGAGTTTTACACATTACAATTAGCCGATCAAGTAGGTGTCTAGAAAGGTGTCAACGGGGTTACGCCTCTGGGAAAATGAGGTTTACTTTAATTAGGTCCGTGCGAAAGCACGGGGAACCTCCCTCAAAGTACCGACACTAGCATGGCTGAAAGATTGGCGAACTTGTAGCGTGTAATTAATCCCGGCTAGTCTTTCCTTTTAGGGTTTGAAGGAAGATTTGATTAAAACAGTGGGAGCCATCCTGATTAGATAAAATAATAACCAATCTGATCTTGCAAGAGCGCACGCAGAGTGTTTTCTTCTCTCTCTCTCCAGGTAGCGACCATGTCACGCCTTAATCAAGATAATAAAACAGATATATTGACCGAACCCGCTTGTTATACTGAGTTGGGGAACGTTGGTCCCGCTCCAACTTATAATTGTTATAAGACAGAGCAGGAAATTGGGGATTACCAGAATTCCCGTGCCACCCAAACGAAGAAAGTGCATACCGATGCATCTCCTTCGGGTGTGTTCATTACAAAGAATTGTTTCTCTGTATCCTCTACGTCCTGGGTATTTGATACCGGATTAGGATCCCAGATATGTAATCTGTTACATAGGGCTACAGAAAGGTAGAGAACTGAGAACGGGTGATAAGTTTCATGAGACAGAAAACGGTGCAAGTGTTGCAGCCAAGTCTGTTGGTCACTGTCACCCTGTATTACCAATACATTGATTCTGAAAAAATGTTATTAGATACCGAACCTGATATACAAAATCATATCAGTCTCTTTATTTAGATAAAGAAGGATATAATTTTGTATTGTTGGTTAATGTTTTGAACATTTCCTAAATCAAGAGTTGATCGGTTCAGGCACGTTATCTAAAAGCATTAACGTTCTAAATCAAACTACAGTTATTAGTATATAGAACACACACAAGAGGAAGAGTTCAGAAATGAATGAATCCTTCTTGAGGTATTGTAGACTAGGTCATATCAATACGACCCGACTAGCTGAAGTTACATATAGATGCGTATTTAAATTAGTTTGAATTTACATCTTGTGAAACTTGCCAGTCATGTCACAGAGATAAGATGACCATAGCTCTGTTTATTGGAAGCAGAGAAAGAGTTAGTGAACTCTTGGGATGACACATATTGATGTATGAAGGTCCCCTGTCTACACATGCCAAGACCGGTTCTTTGTACTTCATTACCTTCTCTGATGATCTCTCAAGATTCAGACATATGTTCCTATTAAAACACAAGTCCGAACCTTTTGAGATATTCACAGAATATAAGTTAGAAGTAGAGAACCAAAAACGGGTATAAGTATTATGTCCTTTGATGTGATCAAGGAGGAGAATACTTGAGCACGGGATTCCTGGACTATTCTAAGAATGAGATTCTCTCTCAGCATTACTCCTCTGTATACACCTCAGCACCTCGGTGTATCGGGGCGGAGCAATAGCACCCTATTAGATATGGTGCGCTCTATGATGAGTACTACTGAGTTTCCTATTTCCTTTTTAGGGAGTTATGCACTTATGAAGTTGGATACCTATTGAATAGGGTTCCGATCAAATCAGTTGCCTACCACTTCATATGTGATATGGAAAGGGAAGAGCCCATCTCTTAAGTCAGTTAAGATTTGGGGTTGTCCGGCCTATGTCTAAAAGCAAAATCCAGACAAGCTCGAGGCAAAGTCAGATCTGTGGAAGTTTGTTGGATATCCCAAGCATACACAAGGGAATATCTTCTACCTAACCGAGGAACAAAAATGTTTTGTTTCTCAGCATGCCACCTTTGTGAAAGGGAATTTCTTGTGAAGAAATTAATGGTCATGAGGTGGAACTGGAAACAGTTCCATCTATACAAACTGCAGCAGATGATTTAGTAGAACCGAAGGATTCAATAGCAACCAACGAACCTCAGCCTCTCCGCCGGTCTAGCAGGGTTCCTCACCCACCTGAGAGATACTTTGGTTTCTCTATGACAGTGGGAGCGAGGATTGCATCATGAGATGATGACCCAACTAGTTTCGGGCTGGCCATCAGGAGTAGGACTCTGTAAGAATGGCTGGATGCTTATCGATCTGAGATGGAATCCTTATACACCAACAAAGTATGGACTTTGGTTGCTTTATCTGAAGGGTTGAATCCCCATCAGGAGCAAGTATATCTTGAGAAGATTACTTGGTGTACATGGAAAAGTTAAGACTTTCAAAGCTAGACTTGTTAAAGGTTTGCATCATTGACCAGGTATAGATTATAATGAAACCTTTTCTAAGTAACTATGCTTAAGTCCATCCAGATCCTACTTGCCACGGCTACATACCATGACTACAATATCTGGCGGTTAGGTGTCATGACTTCTTTTCTAAATGATGTTTTAGAAGAGAGAGTCTGTAAGTACACAGTCAGAGGGCTTCGTAGACAGTGGGAGCAGCGGAAACGTGTGCAAGATGTTTTATGTGATAAAGCAGGCATCGCGGAGTTGGAACATCTGTTTTGATGAGTTAGTCAAAGAGTTTGACATCATCAAAATGGTAGATGAACCTTGTATATACAAAAAGGTAGTAGGGAGTATGGTGGTAATCCTCGTAGAGTACGTGGATGACATACTCTTGATAGGGAAGAAGTTTCCTAAGCTACGCTCGGTCAATCTCCGCTTATCACAAGGATTCTCCATATAGGATCAAAGTGATACCTACTAAATCCTGGGTTTTGGATCTATGAGATAGATCTAATTGGATGTTAGGATACTCACTAGTTGTAGTGAGATGGTATCAATTGATCCTGGGGAGAATCACTGGAAAGGTTCCAGGGTGATAAGGATGACTGAATGTCAGTCGCAGGCATTGTCTTTACCCTCAGTAAAGGGACGGTATGTTGGAAGAGTTCCAAGCTAGATACCGTGGCATACTAGATGATAAAGGTTGGATACATCGCTACCAAAGATGCTACCAAAGTGGCAGTCTGAGTGTATATTAGTTCATGAGATGAACTTCGTTCCTCCCATTGTGTGACAATGGAGTTGTGGCTTATGCCAAGGAACGCCCGTCCTATCAGTGATCCAGACATATTCTAAGGCAGTGTCACCTGATCGTGGAGATGGTTGATCTCTAGGGGATCGAGGTTAGGAGAGAAGACTCAGAGGAAAACACGACGGATCCACTCACAAAGGCCTTTTCCCAGAGAGAGATTTTTATGGGATGGTTGAGTATGAGATACTACAACCACTGCTATCAGATGGCCCTAGTGTAAGTGGGAGATTGTTAGTTATATGTATGCCCTAGAGGCCATTACTATACATAGGATGTATATTGTAGTGGATGCTTGGACATATATAGGGATGACTTTCTTGCTCCATATGATAGTATGCTATCTGGTTACTCTTTACCTTAACGTGTACACTGATTGTCTCTCTATTACATGTTGGTAAAGCCCTTAGGATGTGTACTTGACTACCTGGACTATGATGCGGATCATACTAGTGGGGACATGGTAGTCCATAAGTACATCCTTCAAAGTCCCTAGTCATGGGTGTATCGAGACGGGGCATCGATATACCAGAGTAGACTAGCGTGTAGCTTCTCGACCCATATAGATGGGCGATGGATGATCCCATATCCATTGGTGTTTGACATCAGAAATGATATACGAGTGCTCAGTGGAGACTGGGTACACTGGACGGACTCACCGAGAAATCCCAGATGGTATTATACCTTACGTCAGATGGCAGTTCTCTGGTGACACTGGTACAGGTTAGTCTGTACACCTGAGATCGTCATAGAGTCTTGTGTGATTCCCACTGTGCTTTGATTTCCACCTTACCACGTCCAAGAGGGCGTGCAAAATGGTGGTTTTGGGTATAGTCCCGAGTCACATGGAGGCAATGAGCGATAGGAGGGGTTTCATCTCTCCTGGTATAGGGAGTTGATGTTGCGCTGTGCTCGATTGACTGTAACAGGAAGTCCTTGGCCAAGGCTGCTTTAGGGATTTACTGGTAAGTGTTACCGGTAGTTTCTCGACCCGTTATGAGCCTCATATCGACACGACCTATCGAGTTATTGGGGTCTGACGTTTACCACCCCTAGACGAGATATGTGACATATCAGACGAACAGACCGGACTGTACGGTAAGTGTTACTGGTTGGATTCACAGGAGTGTGAGCGGGCTTGCTCGTTGATCTTCTGATCGCTCAATACCCGGGTGGCCGTTACGTTTGGCAGACCGCTTGCGGGTTGTGGGTGTTTGATATGATCATCACCTACTGCCGGCGTATTGACGAGTCTTTAGAGTCCTACACAGGGGTTTCCTGGCTCAAGCGAAACGAAATAGGAGAGCATATGAGATATGTGCGGGACCGAGAATAATACCAGTATGTGATACTGAATTCTATTCTCGTGATTTGTGACATTGATCGGTTGTATGCGATATAGCCGGGTTATCGGATCAAGTGTTGATTCGATAAGTTGTTACTATTGATATTAGTCGGTTATATGCAATATGACCGGATCCTTAAATCAAGTGTTGATTTAATGATTTAATGTATAATTATATATTTGATATATTACTTTACATTAACTAGTATTGGTTCACTTAAGATTGATTTTCTCACTTGAATGTGCACATTGTTTATATGTGATATATGCAAGTGTATATGTTTGTATTATGCTTGATGATACAAACAAGTTGTGTGTATGAGACTTGAACCAAATCAAGGTTAAATTAGGGTTTACTATTTTCCTAACAAATAACAAAAGAGTGAGACTTTGGTCAAAGTTATCAAGCTTCATGAAGCTTGATAAACATTGACAAAGTCAACTCTTTTGTCATTTGTTTAAAGATATTAGTTAACCCAACCTTTAACCTAATGCTTTGGTTAATTCTCTACATGAGTTAACCATGGTGCCTAACTCAACCATGGTGCCATAATTGAAAGGATAAGTTTCATTTGGATTCATTTTTATTATTCATATGATTCTTTTTCTTCTTCTTCTTCTTCATCAAGCTCCACAAAAGCTTGCTAGCTCCAATGGTGCCATGGGAAAAAGAGTGAGAAATCCAATTCTAAAGTGAACCCACTTCCTATTTCTTCATCCTTTACTACTTGCCATGTAGTATAGGGTGTTCTCTTCATAAAGTTTTTGACCAAGTGAAGAAATAGCTTGAGTTTGAGTCTCCCCGACGTAGATCATCTTCGGCCTCGAAGTCAACGACCTAGCCCGATTATTTCTCCGAAGAAACCATCACTAGAGTCCAGGATTCCGATGATCGCAGCGGAGGGACGTCAACACGGAGCTAAAGAAGAGGAGGACCGGATCTACAAAGGTTGTGTTAGTTATATGTATGCCCTAGAGGCCATTACTATACATAGGATGTAAATTGTAGTGGATGCTTGGACATATATAGGGAGGACTTTCTCGCTCGACATGATAGTATGCTATATGGTTACTCTTTACCTTAACGTGTACACTGATTGTCTCTCTGTTACATGTTGGTAAAGCCCTTAGGATGTGTACTTGACTACCTGGACTATGATGCGGATCATACTAGTGGGGACATGGTAGTCCACAAGTACATCCTTCAAGGTCCCTAGTCGTGGGTGTATCGAGATGGGGCATCGATATACCAGTATAGACTAGCATATACCTTCTCGACCCATACAGATGGGCGATGGATGATCCCATATCCATTAGTATTTGACATCAGAGATGATATACGGGTGCTCAGTGGAGACTGGGTACACTGGACGGACTCGCCGAGAACTCCCAGATGGTATTATACCTTACGTCAGATGGCAGTTCTCTGGTGACACTGGTACAGGTTAGTCTGTAGACCCGAGATCGTCATAGAGTCTTGTATGATTCCCACTGTGCTTTGATTTCCACCTTACCACGTCCAAGAGGGCGTGCAAAATGGTGGCTTTTGGGTACAGTCCCGAATCATATGGAGGCAATGAGCGATAGGAGGGGATTCGTCTCTCCCGGTATTGGGGGTTGATGTTGCGCTATGCTCGACTGGCCATAACAGGAAATCCCTGGCCAGGGTTGCGGTGATCTACTGGTAAGTGTTATCAGTAGTTTCACACGAGTTATGGACCTCACGTCGGCATGACTTATCGAGCTATTGGGGTCTGACGTTTACCACCCCTAGACGAGATATGCGACATATCAGACGAACAGACCGGACTGTACGGTAAGTGTTACTGGTTGGATTCACAGGAGTATGAGCGGTCTTGCTCGTCGATATTCTGATCGCTCAATACCCGGGTGGCCGTTACGTTTAGCAGACCGCTTGCGGCTTGTGGGTGTTTGATATGATCATCACCTGCTGCCGGCGTATTGACGAGTCTTTAGAGTCCTACACAGAGGTTTCCTGGCTCAAGCGAAACGAAATAGGAGCGCATATGAGATATGTGCGGGACCGAGAATAATGCGTGTATGTGATACCGTATTTCATTCTCGCGATGAATGTATCGAATGGTTGTATGCGATATAACCTAGTTATCGAATCAAGGATTGATTCGATAAGTCGATACATTGGATATTAGTCGGTTATGTGCGATATGACCGGATCGTTAAATCAAGTGTTGATTTAATGATTTAATGCATAATTATATATTTGATATATTACTTTGCATTAACTAATATTGGTTCACTTTAAATGGATTTTCTCACTTGCATTGCACAAGTTGTATATGTGATATACTTTTGTGCACTTGATTGTATCATGTTTGATGATACATGCTTACTTGGGTTTGTGTAAGACTTTAAACCATATTTAAGTGAATGGTTAGGGTTTTGTTATCCTTTCTTAACTATTTATTTAGTTTATTTCCTTTTAAGGCAAGTAAAGAGAAAAATGGTTGCTTTAAAAGATGAAGCTTGTTGAAGCTTCATGAAGCATTGACCAAGTGACCATTTTTGTCTTCATACCTAACCTAACCATTCACCTAACCTTAGTTTAGTCTCTACACTTGACCATGGTTGGTTTATGATAAGTATTCTTTTATTTTCTATTTGGAAGATAACTTATCATAAGATTATCTTCTTCTTCTTCTTCATCTTCAAGATGAAGAAGCTTGCCTCCATCAATGGCAACTAGTGAAAAAGGGTGAGAAATCCAATTCTAAAGTGAACCCACTTCCTATTTCTTCATCCTCTACCTCTTGCCAAGTAGTATAGGGTGTTTTCTTCACAAGTTTTATGACTTGGTGAAGTGGGAGCTTGATCTTGTGATGCCTCGACGTAGATCATCTTCGGCATCGAAGTCGACGACCTAGCCCGCCCATTTCTCCGATGAAGCCGATGCTTGAGTCATGAATTCGATTTGGACAGCGGAGAGGACTTCATCACGGAGCTGTGGAGGTGGAGGACCGGATCTACAAAGGTTGTATTTCCGTTCACTTAGTTAAGTTGTTAACTAGTTGCTTTTGTCGCCTAAAATTCTAGTTAACAATCCGTATTAGGGTTTCTCGGCACTTGTAGAATTTGAAGTTGGCATGGTTGATGCCTTGTGAGACCTCATTAGTGTGCCTAGGAACCCTACAGTAGTATCAGAGCCTAGCTAGAGCCTTAGGCGATGCCTAGACGGAATTAGAAGTCCGATCGAACCGAAACCCAAACCATAAAATGCTCTCTGTACATTTTTGAAATTCGTGGATTTTTGAGAATTAAAAATATGCAGAAAAATCAGCAGGGAATCCTAAGAATTACTGTGCAACACGAGTGTCCAATTCGACTAAGTCGCGGCGGAACCGCGGTAGAAGCCTGGCTTCTGCGGCGGTTCCGCGGCCAAGTTGTCACATCAGGCTTTAAAAATTGCACAGTAATTCCTATTTTGTAGTGCTGGTTTTCCTGGGAATTTTTTAATATTTATTCAAGAGTTGTGTTTTCTGGGTTGTATTGGGGACTCGGTGTTTCGATCGGATTGTCTAATTTTGTCTGTGTGTTTTTCCCGATATTTAGAATATGTTAGAAAGTTCGACCGGATATAAATACCCAAGTTTTCCCCTGTCGGGAAATTTCCAAGTGTTGGATCTTTCCGTAGTTTAAAGACGTTCTAAGTAGTGCAAGTAACACGATGGTCCCTCTAGAAGACAACAAACCTTAACTCGATTATGTGACCGTCTTGAACTGCCCTTTGAACCTTAGGGTTTGGGGCAGTACGGCGTGCCACATGTGAGGCGTTGGCTTGACCCTTCTACGGCTGGACTGTTGGTACTGAGGCACGAAGTGAATGTCATTGAACTTATTTCATGTGTTGAGCTGTTTCGGGAAAACTTGGGTGTTCGAATGTTCGATCGGAAAGTTTAACATTTTCTATTTATCTGGAATGGGATACAATAATTGGAATTCACAAGTAGTTATGAGATAAGTGAATGAATGTTATAAACATAGCACTTTAGTCTCACTTGATCGATTGCTATGGAATTTTGATGTGATCAAAAGTCCGTCGCAATCACGTAGCGTACGCGGATACTCGCCGGGTAAACTTAATAGACAGCCTCACTCCATAGCCCCGACCAAGTGACTGTAGGAGAACCCCGTCGCCGAAAGCATCCGTTCGGGTGCTCGCGGCAGCGGTGTTCCGCCTTGGTGCACTTCGTCGACGGTATAGGGGGTGCGGCCGTCTACTAAAGTTTACGACGAGCATTCGATCAGGATGTCGGGAATCTTGTTGAATTGCTCGACTTGATATTGAAAAGTGTTTTCGATTTTGAGACTAAAATGCGGGGTTTATAATTGTTAGGCATGTGATGTCTAAGGAATTCATTCGATTTGGCATGCGATGTCTATGCAGGTTGCGGATTCCAACTGTTGTAGTTTTACACTTTCTTTTCTGTGACCGTAAGTGTAATATGTGATATCGCCGGTTTCGTTGCTATATGTCAACGACAATTGGGATGCGCATATTTACTTACGTTGATGACATGTGATGTTATGTGTTGCTGTATATGTTATATTGGATCGTCGTGTTTGAATAGCCGGAGGTTTTTTTTATGTGAGATGAGTGTTTTTCATTTTCATTCATGTAAAAACTTGTATGTAATATTCTTTTATTGGGGCACTTCCAGGTTGCGGAAGATGTCACCCTTTGTATATTATTTACTTTTCCGCACTAGGATAGACCCAAGGAGGATGGCACAAGTAACCGGGTTCTAGAGTCCAGTGGGAGACCAACTCGAGGAGTCGAGTCCGGGTCTCCTAACTCTAGAATTGGTAGGGTTGCTTGCCGCACTCGTAGGGGTGTAGGGGTGTGGGTTTGGCTATTCATCACGACCGTGGAATCCGTGTTTTATACTGGCTCGTATTGAAAACACGGACGTCCTAGTATATCCAATATTTCATATGATTCTTCTGCTGCGATATCTGTGATGTGATCATGTGATGTTCTGAGATGGATACTGTATATAGTATATATGATATATTATATAGATGTTACTTATGTTTTACACCCGTGCTAGCCCTGCCCCGCTCTGCCGTTAGTTACCTAACCTAACGGTGCATGAGGGGACATCGAGACGAATGCGGATGGCATAAGTGTACGTCGTATTTATCTGTGATGTTTAGGTATATAAATGATGGGACTTCATTAATGTGATTAATGAAATAAAAGAAACCTAAGATGTTGTAGAATCGAATTTCAAAATAAAACAGGTAGCTACAGTTCTTGCTTTGCACAGCGGTATATGTGATATATCCTGCACCTTATTCGATGAGGAAAGGACCGAGATCCCTTCACCGGGAGTGACTCCTTTAGCAATAACTGGCAGATGCTACACACTCGGTTTGTCTTTTTGATTGCTTTTAAGAGTTTTTACTTTGCACAGTGATATATATGATATATCCCGCACCTCATTCGACGAGGAAAGGGCCGACGATCCCTTCACCGGGAGTGACCCCTTTAGGAAAACTGGAAAAGCCTAAAAAACACTCCATTTCAAAATTCATTCGATCCTACAACGATATCAAGTTCATTACGCAATAGGTTTTAAGAAAAACCTGACGTAGCCCTCCGTCATTTCAGATAAGTAGTAGTTAGTATTCGTGCTGCGTTTGTTGGCCTTTGTCAAGGCGCAGTATGCGGTAGCTAACTGGTGCTTATCTGCTTATGCATATGATGCAGATTGGATTAGGGTAGTCGTGCGACCTTGTTGGCCTTTGTCAAGGGCCGTGCGGGTGGGTTTAATTCAATCAGGAAATGACGGGTTGAACTTGACTAGCATCCTATGGTTTGTTGGCCTTTGTCAAGGTCATAGGAGGTTAGGGGCAAAATATTATCGGGAATTTCAAGTGTTGAAATTTGCAATGAGATTGCATACCTTCTATGAGATAGTTGGATCCCGATACCCGCTGCGAGTAAGAGTTACTCCTGGGAGAGTTTTACACATTACAATTAGCCGATTAAGTAGGTGTCTAGAAAGGTGTCAACGAGGTTAAGCCTCTGGGAAAATGAGGTTTACATTAATTAGGTTCGTGCGAAAGCACGGGGGACCTCCCTCAAAGTACCGAAACTGGCCTGGCTGAAAGATTGGCGAACTTGTAGTGTGTAATTAATCCCGGCTGGTCTTTCCTTTTAGGGTTTGAAGGAAGATTTGATAAAAAGCAGTGGGAGCCATCCTGATTAGATAAAATAACACCAATCTGATCTTGCAAGAGCGCACGCTGAGTGTTTTCTTCTCTCTCTCTCCAGGTAGTGACCATATCACGCCTTAATCAAGATAATAATACGGATATTGACCGAACCCGCTTGTTATACTGCGCTGGGGATCGTTGGTCCCGCTCCAACTTATAATTGTTATAAGACAGAGCAGGAAATTGGGGATTACCAGAATTCCCGTGCCGCCCAAACGAAGAGAGTGCATGCTGATGCATCATCTTCGGGTGAGTTCATTACAAAGAACTGTTTCTCAGTATCCTCTGCGTCCTGGGTATCTGATACCGGAACAGGATCCCAGATATGTATTCTATTTCATAGGGCTACAGAAAGGCAGAGAACTGAGAACGGGTGATAAGTTTCATGAGACAGAAAACGGGGCAAGTGTTGCAGCCAAGTCTGTTGGTCACTGTCACCCTGTATTACCAATACATTGATTTTGAACAAATGCTATTAGATACCGAACCTGATATACAAAATCATATCAGTCTCTTTATTAGTAAAGAAATGATAAAATTCTGTATTGATGGATAATGTTTTGAACATTTCCTATATCAAAAGTTGATCGGTTCAGGCATGTTATCTAAAAGCATTGAAGATCTAAATCAAACTACAGTTCTTAGTATACGGAACACACACAAGAGCAAGAGTTCAGAAATGAACGGATCCTTCTTGAGGCATTGTAGACTAGGTCATATCAATGCGACCCGACTAGCTGAAGTTACATGTAGATGCATATTTAAATCAGTTTGAATTTACATCTTATGAAACTTGCCAGTCATGTCATAAAGATTAGATGACCATAGCTCTGCTTATTGGAAACAGAGAAAGAGTTAGTCGACTCTTGGGATTGATACATGATGATGTATGTAAGATCCCCTGTCTACACATGCCAAGAACGGTTCTTTGTACTTCGTTACATTCTCTGATAATCTCTCAAGATTCAGACATATGTTCCTGTTGAAACACAAGTCCGAACCTTTTGAGATATTCACAGAATATAAGTTAGAAGTAGAGAACCAAAATACGGGTATAAGTATTATGTCCTTTGATGTGATCGAGGAGGAGAATACTTGAGCACGAAAATTCTGGATTATTCTAAAGGAGAATGTGATTCTCTCTCAGCATTACTCCTCCGTATACACCATAGCACGATGGTATATCGGGGCGGAGCAATAGCACCCTATGTGATATGGTGTGCTCTATGATGAGTAATACTGAGTTACCTGTTTCCTTATTGGGAGTTATGCGCTTGAGAAGCTGCATACCTATTGAATAGGGTTCAAATCAAATCAGTTGCTTACCACTTCATATGTGATATGGAATGGGAAGAGCCCATGTCTTAAGCTAGTTAAGATTTGGGGTTGTCCGGCCTATGTCAAAAAGCAAAATCCGGACAAGCTCGAGGCAAGGTCTGTAATGTAGAACTGGAAAGGTTCCAGCTATACAAACTATAGCAGATGATTTGAAAGAACCAAAAGGATTCAATAGTTCCCGACGAACCTCAGCCTCTCCGCCGATCTAGTAGGGTTCTTCATCCGCCTGAGAGATACCTCGGTTTCTCGATGACAGTGGGAGCGAGGATTGCATCATGAGATGATGACCCAACTAGTTTCGAACTGGCCATCAGGAGTGGAACTCTGTAAGAATGGCTGGATTCTTAGTGATCTGAGATGGAATCTATGTACACCAACAAAGTATGGACTTTGGTTGCTATATCTGAAGGGTTAAATCCCCATCAGGAGCAAGTATATCTTGAGAAGATTACTTGGTGTACTTGGAAAGGTTGAGACTTTCAAAGCTAGATATGTTAAAGGTTTTCGTCATCAACCAGGCGTGGATAATGATGAAACCTTTTCCAGTGCCTATGCTTAAGTCCATCCAGATCCTACTTGCCACGGCTGCATACCATGACTACGATATCTGGTGGTTGGGTGTCTTGACTGCTTTTCTAAATAATGATTTGGAAGAGAGCGTCTATAAGTACACAGCCAGAGGGCTTCGTAGACAGTGGGAGCAGCGGAAACGTGTGCAAGATGTTTTATGTGGTAAAGCAGGCATCGCGGAGTTGGAACATCTGTTTTGATGTAGAAGTCAAATAGTTTGACATCATCAAAATGGTAGATGAACCTTGTATATACAAGAAGGTAGTAGGGAGTATGGTAGTGATCCTCGTAGAGTACGTGGATGACATACTCTTGATAGGGAAGGAGTTTCCTATGCTACGCTGGGTCAATCTCCGGTTATCATAAGAATTCTCCATAATAGGATCAAAGTGATACCTCCTAAATCCTGGATTTTGGATCTATGCGATAGATCTAATTGGATGTTAGGATTCTCACTAGTTGTAGTGAGATGGTATCAACCGATCCTGGGGAGAATCACTGGAAGGGTTCCAGAGTGATAAGGATGACTGAATGTCAGTCACAGGCATTGTCTTTACCCTTGGTAAAGGGACGGTATGTTGGAAGAGTTCCAAGCTAGATACCGTGGCATACTAGACGATTAAAGGCTGAATATGTCGCTACTTAAGATGCTACCAAAGAGGCTGTCTGGGTGTATATTAGTTCATGAGATGAACTTAGTTCCTCCCATTGTGTGACAATGGAGTTGTGGCTTATGCCAAGGAACGTCCGTCCCATCAGTGATCCAGACATATTCTAAGGCAGTATTACCTCATCATGGAGATGGTTGATCTCCAGCGGATCGAGGTTAGGAGAGTAGACTCAGAGGACAACACGGCGGATCCACTCACGAAGGCCTATTCCTAGAGAGAGACTTTTAAGGGATAGTTGAGTATGAGATACTACAACCACTGCTACAGATGGCCCTAGTGCAAGTGGGAGATTGTTAGTTATATGTATGCCCTAGAGGCCATTACTATACATAGGATGTATATTGTAGTGGATGCTTGGACATATATAGGGAGGACTTTCTCGCTCGACATGATAGTATGCTATCTGGTTACTCTTTACCTTAACGTGTACACTGATTGTCTCTCTGTTACATGTTGGTAAAGCCCTTAGGATGTGTACTTGACTACCTGGACTATGATGCGGATCATACTAGTGGGGACATGTTAGTCCACAAGTACATCCTTCAAGGTCCCTAGTCGTGGGTGTATCGAGATGGGGCATCGATATACCAGTATAGACTAGCGTATACTTTCTCGACCCATACAGATGGGCGATGGAGGATCCCATATCCATTGGTATTTGACATCAGAGATGATATACGGGTGCTCAGTGGAGACTGGGTACACTGGACGGACTCTCCGAGAACTCCCAGATGGTATTATACCTTACGTCAGATGGCAGTTCTCTGGTGACACTGGTACAGGTTAGTCTGTAGACCCGAGATCGTCATAGAGTCTTGTGTGATTCCCACTGTGCTTTGATTTCCACCTTACCACGTCCAAGAGGGCGTGCAAAACGGTGGCTTTTGGGTACAGTCCCGAATCACATGGAGGCAATGAGCGATAGGAGGGGATTCGTCTCTCCCGGTATTGGGGGTTGATGTTGAGCTATGCTCGACTGGCCATAACAGGAAATCAAATCAAGGTTAAATTAGGGTTTACTATTTTCCTAACAAATAACAAAAGAGTGAGTCATGTGATGGCTCGACATAGATCATCTTCGGCATCGAAGTCGACGACCTAGCCCGCCCATTTCTCCGATGAAGCCGATGCTTGAGTCATGAATTCGATTTGGACAACAGAGAGGACTTCATCACGGAGCTGTGGAGGTGGAGGACCGGATCTACAAAGGTTGTATTTCCGTTCACTTAGTTAAGTTGTTAACTAGTTGCTTTTGTCGCCTAAAATTCTAGTTAACGATCCGTATTAGGGTTTCTCGGCACTTGTAGAATTTGAAGTTGGCATGGTTGATACCTTGTGAGACCTTATTAGTGTGCCTAGGAACCCTACAGGTTGTAATCCCTTTCACTTGTTAGTAAAGTTGTTTGCTAGCTTACAGTTTCGCCTATCCTCTAGTTAACGATCTATATTAGGGTTTCTCGGCACCTATATTTTTGAATTTGGCATGGTTGATGCCTTGTGGAACCTCTTGAGTGTGCCTAGTAACCCTACAGACATTCCATTGGCCACTCCGCAGATATGGTGGGTAACCTCAGGCGCTCGAGAGGTACTCCGGTAGCCTTAAGGACGGTGACTGGGAGGTTCTTGTTTACCCAGACTTGCCATTGCTGTTGTTCCAGACTGTGAGACCCGGCAGGAGGATGAGTATAGCGTCGTTCTAAACTGGCTTTAGAAGTGAACGTCTATATGACTCTGCCAGAGGGTTGTCGTGGTCAGTAGGTGCAGCGGAAGCATGGTGGACAAGTGGCTTATGTCTATTTATAGACTAAAGCGGATATAGCGGAGATAGATCATCTATTTCTGATATGACAGTCATAGGTTTGACTTCATCAGAATAGGGGATGAATCTGTTAAGAAGGTAGTAGGGTGTGATGTCCTGGTATTTGGATGACATACACAGAGTAGGAAGTGAGATTCCTATACTACGGTCGGTTAAACTTTGGTTGTCACACAGTCGTTTCTCCACATAGGATATTAATCCAGTCCTGGAGAAACGATCAGAAGCAGTTTTAGAACATAAGTGGATGTTCTAGGGATATGATAACAGCATCCTCCTTCGGGAGACAGTTATCATTCCAGGCTTCCAAGGTGACCTGGATGACAGAGAGGTTGTCAGAGTTATAGTTTTCCCTCTGACGAGGGGCAGTATTTTGGACAGGTGGTCCAGGCGGATACTGAGGGAAGGATGGCGCAGGATACTGATTAAGTTCAGTCGACTATACAGTCTAAGAAGTTTGGATTTGGAGTTCATTTGTAAACTAGGTCCCATCAGACATCCAAACATATTCTAAGACAGGTATTGCTCATTTCGGGAGATGGGTTTCTCCGCGAACTTGAGATAAAGAGAGACATAGAAAGAAACATCACAGCGGATCCACTGACTGAGGCTATTCCTCGAACACAATAGTTTCGCAAACGAGCTTTGTGAGACTGACTAGTAGAGGAGTTGGGTGTTCGGTATCACACGGGCTGTGAGTATGCGACATCGCAATAATTAGCCTTGAGTGCAAGTGGGAGATTGTTGGAGATAGTGCCCTCAGAGTCAATTATTGGATCACAGGAACGTGATTGCAATGATTAAGGGAGGACCTATACCGGTAGGACAGTCTTACTCAAGATGATAGTATGCTATCTGGTTTATCTTTATCATCGTGTACTGCTTTAGGTGACCTTACGAGTCGCTATTGCACGTTGATAGAGCCCCTAGGATTCTTGCTTGACTACCAGCAGTATGAGGGCGATCATATACGTGGGAGCTGGGGTCTATAAGCACATCCTTAAAAGGTCCCTAGTCGTGGGAGTTTCGAGACAGGGCATTGATACTCCAGAGTAGACTAGTGTATACAGTCGAGACCCTGACGAGGGGCAGTGGCCGGTCTCACAAGCCACTGGTGTCAGTTGGTTCACCTAAGATGTATACAGGTGCTCATTGGGTTATGAGTACACCGGACATGACTCGCCGGGAACATGCTAGTTGGTATTATACCTGATGTCAGATAGCAGTTCCCTGGTGACATGTGTACATGTTAGTTCATCGACCTGAGATCGTCATTTGTCTCGTGTGAGTTCCCACTGTGCTTTGATTACTACCCTACCACGCTCAAAGGAGACGTGCAAACAGGTTTTAGTTGGGTACAGTCCCGAGCCACACGGAGGCAGTGAGCGGATTTGCAGGGGTCCGTCTCTCCCGGTATTGGGGGTGAGGTCGCGCTGTGTCTAGGAGAGCCATTACACGAAGTCCTTGGCCAAGGCAGGAGATTTACTGGTAGGTATTCCAGTAGTATCTCAGGGTGTTTTGGGCTACTCTCCGACACGACTTGTACCGCTTTTGGGGGTCTGACTTTTACCAACCCCCTAGGCCCGCCATACGATGCTCATAGACGAACGGACGGGACTGTACGAATATTGTCACTGACAGGATCAGTAGGGTGTCAGCATGAGTTCGCTCACAGACGTCCCTTTTGGTCAATACCTGGTAGCCCGTTACGTATAGGCTAATACCTCTGACGTGCTAGTGGTTAAATCCACAACCAAGGTATTGACGAGTCTTTAAAGTTCTCCACAGACCAGTTTCTTAAGTTTCGGATGAAACGCTGTAGAGGCCGTATGGAGATATGGCAGGGTTCGATCAGATACGCGCGGTATTGCACGGATCATGATTGGACGGATTTTACTAGCGGGTTTTGGTTTAAGCCGGATCCTAGTATTGTACAGTGTAGATTTTGTCTCTTTGCATTTGTATTCAGTGGGAATACAAATGCGGGTATGTATATACAGTCGCGTGGTTTTCCTGTAATTTATTACGGGATCAGTTTTATGAAGTTGCCAGTTTGCATTCCGTTCCGGCCAGTTTTCCTTTGTTCCTTCCCGGCCGGGCTTTTCCGTTAGAGGGGCTAATTTGCAAGTTTGCAAATTAGCATATTGTGGAGGGTTTATTTGTGAAATGGTGGCATCATGATGGTTCATGCATGATGAGATTCTTTTTCCATCACTTGCTTGCATTAAATGAGATGAAGCTTTGATTAGATGTGATTAGAAATGGTGTGACCTTTTTTTTCCTTTCTCATGTTGATACATATTCTTTCGTGCCTTTTCTCCTCTAAGATGATACTTTCATTTTTCCCTCCTCATTGAAAAATAGCCGGCCACATCATGAGAGGGTGTGGGAATTTTTGTGAGAGAGGAATTTTGCTATATCTATTCTCCATTCATGCAAAAGGAAACCTCCACTTGAAAGTTCATTTTATTCTATTCCTCCATCACCATGGCAACTACATAAACCCCAAATGAGACAATGGATTCTACACTTCATCTACTTCAACCTTGGATGCGTCGGCTAGCCAACTTCGCGCCCGAGTTGTCTCGGTCCAGAGGTGGGCGCCCGTAAAAGAACCCGGCGATGTGGTGCCCATTTCGACGAGGAGGCGACGACCGGAGATTCCGCGAGGAGATCGGAGTGGAGGCGAAGACCGAAGGACACGGATCGCTTGGTATAGCTTCTCTACTCTTATTCTTGTTTGCTAGGGTTAGATTAATAGCCCGATCCGGGATTTTAGTGTGCGGTGGTGCCGGTTCTAGTTTATAGAAAAGTTTTCGTTTTCGCATTCCGGCGTCGGATTGACGGCCGGGGCACCGTCGTTCACTTACAGTTGGATCACCTAAGATGTATACAGGTGCTCATTGGGTTATGAGTACACCGGACAGGACTCGTCGAGAACCGCTAGTTGGTCTAGCGTCAGATAGCAGTTCCTTGGCGACATGTATACAGGTTAGTTCATCGACCTAAGGTCGTCATTTGTCTCGTGTGAGTTCCCACCGTGCTTTGATTTCTACCCTACCACGGCTCAAAGGAGTCGTGTAAACAGGTCTTTTTTGGGTACGGTCCCGAGCCACATGAAGTCAAGTGAGTGGATCGGCAGGGGATTCGTCTCTCCCGGTATTGGGGGTGAGATCGCGTTGTGTCTAAGAAAGCCATTACACCAAGTCCTTGGCTAAGGCAGGTGAGAATTACTGGTAAGTATTCCAGTAGTTTCTCAGGGTGTTCAGGGCTTGTCTCCGACACGACTTATACCGCTATTGGGGGTCTGACGTTACCAGCCCCTAGGCCCGATATGCGATACTCATAGACGAACGGACATGACTGTATGTATATTGTCACTGTTAGGCTCAGTAGGGTTCCAGGATGAGTTCGCTCATCGGCTTCCCTTGAGGTCAGTACATGGGAAGCCGTTACGCACTGCTAGTGCCGCTGACGTGCTTGTGGTTAAACCCACTGCTAGGGTACTGACGAGTCATTAGAGTCCCCCACAGATAGTTTCCCAAAGTTCGGGTGAAACGTTGTAGAGGCCGTATGGTTTTATGGCAGGGTTCGGAAAATGCACGTGCGTTTATGCACGTATCATATTTTGGGCAGATAATACTGGTGGGCTTTGGTTTAAGCCGGATCCGAGTATTATACTGTGTAGATATAATATCTTTGTCTCAGTTGCATTTGTATTCGGTCGTAATACAAATGCGGGTATGTTTATACAGTTACGGGGTTATCCTGAAATTCGTTTCGGGATCGCTTTTCGAAGTTGCCAGTTTTCTATCACCCGTCTTAAACATTCGGTTTAATGCGGATTTATCTTTTCTTCATGAGGGTGAGTCATGAGGGTGAGTCATGAGAGTGCTTCTAGAAGATGGTGACTAGGTTTAGTGTGTCACCATTTTGCATTAAATGGTTGATGACTAGGTTTATGTGACTCATTAGTTTGCATTAATTGGTTTTGCAAGGTGTTATATGACTCATTCATTTCATTATTGCTTATGGTCACCCCCCCTTTGCTCCTACACTCACCCTCTCCTTATATATGTGGCCGGCCCCCTCCTTGGTAAAAGATGATGGATTGATTAAAAAGATTATGGAATTTGGTTCATGGAAATTTGATAGCTCATTTCTCATTTCTCTCCATTAAAAGGCAATTTCATTAACCGTTCATCCATGGTTTTGGATGAAGCGAGACAAAGTGTTCTACTCATTCTCTACATCAATCTTGGACATGTCGGCTAGGAAACTTCATGTCCGAGTTGCCTCGGTTCAGAGGCGGGAGCCCGTTTAAAGATCCGTAGATGTGGTGCCACCTCGACGAGGAGCCAGGAGATCGGAGCAGCCACAACGGAGCGTGGAATGATGATTAAAGACCGAAGGACTCGGATTGTTCGGTATAACCTTTCTACCCACTTTGTAGTTTGTTAGTTTAGCGTTAATGGCAAGATTCGGGTTATAGTATGCGATAGCGCCAGTTATAAAAGTTTTTGTTCCGCGTTTGGTGTCTGAATGACGGCCGGGGCACTACCGTAGACTTACAGGGACTGTACCCAAAAGCCACCGTTTTTCACGTTCTTATGAACGTGGTAAGGTGGAAATCAAAGCACAGTGGGAATCACACAAGACTCTATGACGATCTCGGGTCTACAGACTAACCTGTACCAGTGTCACCAGAGAACTGCTATCTGACGATAGGTATAATACCATCTATAGTCCTTTTAGACGGGTTTGCGAACGTGACATTCGCGTTGATGTTCTGTGTTGTGCTGTGATGTTGCGGATTTGTCGTGTTGGATAGCAGTGTGCAATGGTAGTGCAGTTTGAATTATTTGTACATTTGATATTGTGGGGCGAGCGTCCAACATGTGGACTGCCGTCTCTGCCTGTTTGTATAATATTCTTTTGGGACACGACCGAGCTGAGGTCGATGTACCCGTTGTATATATTTTTCATTTCTGTACTAGGTTTACCCCGCGATGGAGTGCACGAATAGCCGGGTTCTGGAGGGAAACGGGTCCGCATCTCATGGCTTTGAGAGGCAGAGGGGCCTCACTCTAGAATTGGCAGACTATTCGCCGCACTCGTAGGGGGTACAGGTTGACCCAAGGAGGGGTGCTCAAGTTACCGGATTCCGTGAAGTGCAGGGTGGTCCATTCACTATGCTGTAGGGGCTGCCTCGCTTCAAGTTTTGGCGGGTAACTTGCCGCACCCGTAGGGGTCTAGGTTTCATTGCACAGGCTATCCACACGACCAGGGGAACGTCGGGTTTCAGTAGCGGCTCTGTGAAACCCAGGGATCCCAGATTATCTGTATTGTTCTGTGATGCTTATTACTTTTCTGTAATGTTGCATTTATCACGCCTGGAGCGATTATTGTATATTGGTATATATACTAGTAGATGTTGTATATGTTTTACACCCGCACTAGTCCAGTCCCCACTCTATCGTTAGTTAAGTAACCTAACGGGTGATGACGGGACCCAGTGACGAATGTGGATGGCATATACGTACATTTTATTTTCATTCTTTTCTGGTGTGATTAATTGATGGGACTGCATTGATTTTGATCAATGCAAAGGAAAACAAACCTGTTTGGATGTTGTTGGAACAGTTTTAAAAGGTGTTATTATAAAGACGTTTCCTTTTGTTTTGCACAGTGGTATTCGGTTGGAATATCCTGCACCTCATTCGACGAGGCAAGGGCCGATATCCTTTCACCGGGAGTGACCCTTTGGGCAGAAGTTTGCGTCAGGGTAATAACTTCACTATAGTCGATTACATGTTGCTTTGCATCGCGGTATTCAGTTGGAATATCCTGCACCTCATTCCACGAGGAAAGAGCCGAGATCCCTTCACCGGGAGTGACCTCTTTAGCAAAGGTTTTCGCCACTATATTTTTATAAAAAAGCTATCAGGTTCCTTCAATGAGATCAAGTTCATTACGTTAAAGGTTTTTCGCCAAAAACCAGCCGTAGCCCTCCGTCGTTTCAGACGGTAGCACGTAGTATTCATGCTATGTTTGTTGGCCTTCGTCAAGGCATAGTGGATGGGAGCTGCTTGTTATTGTTCTGTTGCATAGATAGATGAGTTGGTTTGGGACAGTCGTATTACCTTGTTGGCCTTCGTCAAGGGTATGTACGGGTGGGTTCGAATAACAAGATAATGACGGGCAGAACTTGACATGTGACTTATGATTTGTTGGCCTTCGTCAAGGTCATAAGAACATGGGGTAAAAATCATATCTGGAGTTTCTAAAGAAACTGAAACTTGCCAGGCATGCGCATACCTTCTGGAGTGTGATAACGTGAGTGGATTCCGTCACGTTATCATGCGATGAGAGTTGGATCCCGATTCCCACTGATGAGTTGGTTTACTCTTCGGGTGATCCCGATTGATTCTTCTTTCAGGTTTGGAGGAGAATTTGACAGTACAGTGGGAGGTTTCCTGATTAGATAAAGTGATAACCATTCTGATCTAGGTTAGAGTGCACGCAGAGTGTTTCTTTTCTCTCTCTCTTTGGCAGCGACCTTTGACTGACCCTAGACTATGACTCAGTGACCAAGTTAACCGAACCTTCTTAAAATACTGGCTTTTGGTTTGTCTGAGTTGCATAAGTCATTGCCGCTCCTTCTTTTACCCTTTGCATTTATCAGAACACCCCGTATTACTACGTACATCCACTTCCATTGGATAGATCCATCGTATGGTTGTATACGAACTCAAAGGGACTTCTTCGAGGATGGATCCAGATTCAGGAGAAATAGAATTGGTTTATTCAGTTGTCTTTTATTATCACCTTCTCTCAGGTTGCGAGGGCTCCTTAGTTTAGGAGAGTACACCTATTACGCTTATTGGATAGTCTTCTTCCAAACCATAGGCAGGTGCCGAAAGGTAGGGAATGAAGAAAACTAATTAGCCTAAGTAGGGTGTACAGAAGGTAATAACTAAAGACAAAAAAATAAAGGGATTAGAAAGAGGGCAAAGTAAATTGCGACTGCTATCATTCACGACCAAACCGCGTACTTCATCGCCACTCCTATTTCACCTTTGCTTTTTTCCCCAGTTCGGGAGAAATAGAATAGGGTATTATTCAGTTGTCTTTTATCATCACTTTCTCTCAAGTTGCGAGTACTCCTTGGTTTAGGAGGGTACACCTATTGCGTTTATTGGATAGTCTTCTTCCAAACCATAGGCTGGTGCCGAACGGTAGGGAAGGAAGAAAACCACTTAACCTAAAGGGGTGTACAGAAGGTAACGACTAAAGACAAATAAAGGGATTTGGAGAGATGGCAATGAAATATACGGTTATAGTCATGAATTGGAATATGGAAGAGGCATTACTAGGAATACCAGGATACCCCTACGAAACATTTTCATGTTTCAGTTTCACTGTGCATTGTTAAAAGGAAAACTGATTTCCCGATTAGATACTTACTCCAGGGTATGTATTTACCAGGTATGATTCTCACATCTGTATGGTTTTACAGATGATGAGTGGGAGTAAGTTATTGGGAATAAGGTGATCATCCTCATTATATCGGAATTCGTTGTAATTGGTGATATTTGAGGAAGTCGCCTGGGATTTTGCCGGACGGCATGTATTTGGTTTTGAGTATCCGTTGTTGTGCACCAATTTCAAAATGATATATCTGTACGTTTATTTTTATAAGGCGAGATATAACTTTTTGAAATTATGTCCATGACATTTACCTATATCAGTTGGCGATTGGGTAAGAAGCATTGAACAGCGGAGTAGTTCTTAACCATAAGTACAGTTTTCAACCTACAATGCACAGGTTTTGAGTTATTCAACTCATCGGACTTATACAGAGTATTGTATGTTGTCCAGTGTCCATCAGGACAAAGGGGAAGGTCCTCGTACTATGTTCTGGTTACTTGTGACTTCTCTAGTTTTTAGACAAGTGTTTCGTAGAAATACAAGGTCTAAGTTTTGAGAAGTTGTGGGTATAGGAATAAAGTAGAGAACCAGATGTCGCAAGTATCGGGATTCTTCAAAGAGATCGAAGATGTAGATACTTGTGATTGGTATTCAGTTGATAGTAATAGTTTTTGAGAAACTTGTTTCTCTTTCAGGTTACTCATAATTGGATGTATTCCTAAGTTGAGTAATGCTGATTAGCCTCTCTCCATTAAGTTGATATGCACTGGAGACAGCTGCATGATTAGAATCTGGTTCCAATTAAATAAGTGCCAAAGTTTCTATATTGGATATAGAATGGTTCATATCTTAACGATGTTAAGGTACGGGGAGTTGTCCGGCTTATGCTTAAAACCAGACTCTGGATAACTCAGGGCACGTTTCTATAATGGCAGTTTGTGGGTTGACCCGGGCTATGTCGAGGGTTGACTTTCTACCATCTGGAAGATCAATAGTGATATTGTTCTTAACTCGCCACAGTTTTAGTAAAATGGATTTTTTTTCCAGAAAACAGTAGTGGGAGTATAGTAGAACTGGAAGTGATTCCAGAACCGCAAACGATTACGGAAAATTTAATAGGACCTAAAAATTCAATCAGGTTTGACATTCCATTAGCCACTCCTCAGATATGGTGGGTAACCTCAGGCACCCGAGAGGTACTCCGGTAGCCTCAAGGACGGTGACAGGGAGGTTCTTGCTTATCCAGACTTGACACTACTGTTGTTCCAGGCTATGAGACCCGACAGGAGGTTAAGTATAGCGTCGTTCTAAACTAGCTTTTGAAGTGCACGCATATATTATTCTGCCAGAGGGTTGTTGTGGTCAGTGGGAGCAGCGGAAGCATAGTGGGCAAGTAGCTTATGTCTATTTACAGACTCGAGCAGATATAGCGGAGATAGATCATCTATTTTTGATATGACAGTCATGGGTTTGACTTCATCAGAATAAGAGATGGATCTGTTGAGAAGGTAGTAGGGTGTGATGTCCTGGTATTTGGATGACATATACAGAGTAGGAAGTAAAATTCTTATACTACGATCGGTTGTACTGTGGTTGTCACACAGTTGTTTCTCCAGACAGGATATAGATATAATATCAGACATTCTAGTTTCTAGATCTATGGTTTTAGATCTAGATTTGGGTAGTTTCCCAATGTGGGTATTTTGACAGTATTCTAATAGTATTTTAGAATAGATGACTCCTGGCATGGTGGTGTACCTTCAGGTGATGGAGTCACCCTCTCTAAAGGTGTATTACAGACTAAAGGGGAGAGGGATGTGCATGATTGGCAGATCACTTGCTTAGGCAATTGAGTCGATCATGAGAAGTCAAGTACCACACCAGATGTTGTTTTTGCACTAGATACAATAAGTTTATATTAATCCAATCCTGGAGAAACATAAGGAAGCAGTTTTTAGAACATAAGTGGATGTTCTAGGGATTTGATGATGGCAGCCTCCTTCGGGAGATGGTTATCATTCCAGGCTTCAAAGGTGACATGGATGATATAGTGATTGTCAGAGTTATAGTTTTCCCTCTGACGAAGGGGGCAGTATTATGGACAGGTGGTCCAAGAGGATACTGTGGGAGGCATCGTGCTGGACACTGATTAGGTTCAGTTGACGATACAGTCTAAGAAGTTTGGATTTGGAGTTCATTTATGAACTAGGTCCCATCAGATATCCAGACATACTCTAAGACATGTATTACTCAATTCGGGAGATGGCTTTCTCCGCGAACTTGAGATTAAGAGAGACATAGAAAGAAACATCGGGGCGGATCCACTCACTGAGGCTATTTCTCGAACACAAGAGTTTTACAAACGGGCTTTGTGAAACTGATTAGTAGAGGAGTTGGGTGTTCAGTATCACACGGGCTGTGAGTATGCGACATCGCAATAATTAGCCTTAAGTGCAAGTGGGATATTGTTGGATATAGTGCCCTCAAAGTCAATTATTGGATCGCAGGTACGTGATTGCAATGATTGAGGAGGACCTATACCGGTAGCACAGTCTTACTCGAGATGATAGTATGCTATCTGGTTTGCCTTTATCAGTCGTGTATAGGTTCAGGTGACTGATCACTATTATACGTTGATAGAGCCCTTAGGATCTTGCTTGACTACCAACAATATGATGGCGATCATATACGTGAGAGTTGGGTAGTCTATAAGCACATCCTTAATTGTGGTCCCTAGTCGTGGGAGTTTCGAGACAGGGCATCGATACTCCGGAGTAGACTAGTGTATACAATCGTGTCACGACCCAAAGTTCGGCCCGTGACCGGCACTTAATCACATAACGTCTACAGGCATAACGCGACTAAGTAAGCCGAAACCCAGAAATCAAAACCATTTAAAATATAGAGTGTTAAAAGATTTTAGTAGAAACTTTTGTAAAATGTTTAGAAAACCTTAAGTAATTTAGTAAAAATCCTTTTTAGTTCAAGAGTTATTTTTAATAATTTTGGCAACATTTCCTTTATAAAAATTTGTCCCGAATTCGGGTAAAAGACAAGATATTAGTAAAATGACATGTGAAATAAATAGAGCATCCCAAACGGGAGAATCGTGCCCAACGGCGGAACAATCACCACAATATAATATACGACGCCGTAGCGAAGAATGAGCAGTAAAATGAAAACAAATATCATAAAAGATAAGACTGCATAAATAAAGCCGGCTCACAACGAGCCCGACACCAGAGTACAAAATAATATACATCGTCCTCACAACTGGTCTCTAAGTCAATACATGAAAGTAGATGGAGAGTACTAGATACATCAATGTACAACTGAAAAGTAAACAGATACCGCACAAAACCCACCTAATAGCAAAAGGGCTAGCACGCCTCAGCAGTGGTATCCGTGTCAAAAGATACGATAAACAGCCAGCCGCGACTACTCCAAAGGGCAACCTGCAAGCACTGTGGTACAACGGGGGTGAGTTGCCAACTTGTGAATAGTAGATAACATATAAAGGTAATCGCGAGTATGCACGTGCTGCTATACTCTAACCTATGCCAATAGATAACATCTATATGATGAACTGGATGGTCAAATCGTGCAACAAGTGCAACCTAATAGTCTCTCCATATGATGATAAAGGTATACGAGAATCATGTCTGGCAATGAAATCTAACCACCCTATATAGAATGAGCAGGGTATGCAATGATCGTGCAAGCATGTGTACTCTATCAGGTATAATAGATACAAGATGAGATGTAAAATACTGAATGCTGAGCATGGGAAGAAATAATATCTACACGGAATATCAACGTGGAAAATACTGGTGTCCATCAATACACCCAAATCCCAGTAAAACTCAGGCGCCGTCATCCTCATCGGCCCTCAAATGTTGTGAATCTCATAGAATCGTGAGTGCCCAACATCGGCGCTCGAAATATCATAAAATCAGCCGTGTCCAGCATCGACACGCAAATCCTCCAGTATGGGGCGTCCGTCCATCGGATCTGCCCATGGGATCCATCTGCAGAATTGGCCATCGGCCCCGGCAGTACGTGTAGCGCCTTGAAATGTCGTTTTGGTGTTTTCCCGAAAATCGGTGAAAATGTGGTATTTTTCCGTAAATCGTCTTTTTGTTATTTTGCAGTTTAGGACTAATTATACCTAATTTGGATAGGTAATTGCTTGTTTTTAGTAGCAAATGAGTTACTTATGAAATTCTGGTCGTTTAAAAATTTTCCCTAATTTTTCAATTTTTTATATTATTTTAAACCGGTAAGAAAATACATTAAATTAGCGATAAATACAAATTTAAATGGGCTAAATTTAGGCTTTAAAATCATGTTAATTAAAATCTAGTTGTAACATAAATTTTTAGTAATTTATTTTAAGTTTTAACTAATTTTTATTATGGTAAACGAAATTTATTGAATTTAAGCTTAAACTTGCAATTTTGGACTTGTAGGGGGTCTTTTTGCAAAATTTTTTTTGTGCGCTCTCACACACACATCCTCACATCTCCTTGGCTGTCCCAAACTGTAGAAAATTCCCCCACTCTCTTTTGTTTTAAAATTCTTTTGTTAGGGATGAATTGAGTTGAATGTGTAGGTTTTAAAATATAGTATTTTGGAGGTATGGTGTATTTGACTTTGGGTATGGTTTGACCTTGACTTTTCCCACACCCCACACCATCCCCCTCTCCTTTGTGCTGGCCGAGAGCAGCTCCCCCCCTTCCATTATTTTTCCTTCTCTTTTCTCTCATTTTCTTCAAGGAAATTCCATCAAAATTCAACAAAATCAACAAATTTCTTCACAATTTCAAAGCAAAACCCAATTTCCTCTCTTTTCAAACCTATATGGGTTCAAATCTTGGAGAAAGGAGGCATCTTTGGAGGCAAATTGTTCTTGCTAGGTCTCTAGTTTGAGGTATAAATTCTTCCTAATTAAATTCTTTTGGTCAAGTTTCTTAAATTAAATTGTTGTAGTGTTAATTTAGTGTTAGTTTCTAATAGTTTCTAATCTAGTTTTTTTTAAAAAGTTTATGGTTAGAGTTTATCTAGGGTTTTAGAAACCCTTATTTAGTTAATTAAATCTATTTTGATATCTAGTTGTTTGCTAATCTAAGTTAATGAGGTTACTTTATTTATGTGGGCTTCAAATTAGTGTTAATTTGGTATTGTCATGTTTAGTTTCGGATTGAAATTTCTAATTATGAAAATCAAGAAAGGTTTTGTTTATGGAAATTAGATTTTTAAGCATTGCTAGTGGTTTAAAATTATTGTAGTGGCTATCTAGTGGGTTAGTTGGAGGTTTGTGTTGGATTGTGAGCACTTTATCGCATAACGGCGATGTTGCGTCGTTTTTTTTAGAATGTTTATGCTTACTAGTTTTGTGATAAAAGTATGTGATAAATTATTTTTGATATCTTGATGATTGTTTTGGCTTATCCTATGACATTTAGGATGTGTGAGTGCGGATTTTTGGGTGTTCGGGTTTTAGTTTTTCCGGGCGACCAAATCGACGTTTTAGTTAGTTTTTGCGATTTTCGCGTGTGTTCCGCGCACCTTGTGCACGTTGTACCTAGCTTATGAACGTTAGTATTTTCGTTTGGGTTTTGCGTCGTTCTCGATACGTAACCTTATCTTTGGTATTGATGTAATTTCCAGGTTCGGTCGCGGAGACGTCAGACGCGGCACGAAAGGGGAAAGCGGTGATTGGACGTGACTAGCTAGGGATTCCGGTGAGTAGATGTAACATCTACGGGGGATTATCGTTGGATGGCGCAAGTCGCCCGATAGTTTCAGTAGCTCAAAAAGATTCTTAGTAATGTTAGTAATTAGGGGTGTAATACTTGTATGATTATTTGCTACATCCATGCCTTATATTGACATACATATGCGAACCCATTCTATAGGACACCTGCACCATTGCCAGGGTTTTTATATGCAGCACGAGCACTATTCATGCTTACACCCATGCCCTGGTAATTGCCATGCCACCACACTAGATAACCTATAATTTGAAACCTTTTATTATAATTGATACTTAAACTTGTGCTATTGCCTTTAAATCCTTAAAATAATATCGTAGAATTGCTATTCATGTGCATGTATATCATTATATCATTTGCTCCTGCCTAGTCTATTAATCATACATTGTAACTTGAACATTAATACAAAAGCATTCATTATCATTGACGTATGCATTCATGATGATTTCTTGAGATTTATGATATTTCTGTATTTCGGGGGAAAGCCGCAAAATTTCTAAAACTTATTACCCTTTTTAAAATAGGCAAAATTGCGGTTTTCTAGTGATGTAAAGTGTCGTCCACCATGAGTTTGCTGTAGTTTTCGAGATCCGTGTCGAGGAGTGGAGGAACCGTCACGGGTACATGGTGGGCCCGGTAAGGTACCCCGGGGCAAGAGGAATGTGTTGTTGACGTTGAGCCTGGCAGGGGATGGACTACCTACCGGTGACTGTTTGGCACGGCGGATATCTAGAGGATACCGACCGTGGCCGCGAGATGATGAGATATTGATATTGAGATGGGTCAGCCGGATGGCTGAGGCCAGAGATACTATGACATGGATATATGAGATTTGTGATAGTTTTGAGGTGTCGTTGCTGGACACAGGTTCTTGTTGATTCTAGTGGTATTGTGCTGGTATTTCAAAAGAGGTTCCTAAAGGAAAAACATGATTCTTATACCTACACATTCAGATCATGAGTTGATTCACATTGCATTCATACCTGCTAGTATATTCATATTGCATACATACCTGCTATTATGTCCTGCCATACCTGTATTGTAGATGCTAGGATGCTTGTGTGCATGCATTCGATAGCCTGTGTAGATGTTATTTATTACTCACGAGTTGGCAACTCACCCCCGTTGTGCCACAGCCTTTTTCAGGTCCACTCCGTCAGTACAGTAGCGGCGGGCGCATTTGCTTTTTTTGCCTGGACTCGAGGTTTTGCTCTTAGGTGGGTTATATTATTATTTTTGTACCACCTTGTATATTCTTTGTATCTAGTGTACTCCATCTACTGTATCTACCAGTATTATTGTATATTGACCTAGAGATGAGACTGTGAGATTTGTGGACTTTTTATGCTGTATTTTGGGGTCGAGCTTACTTGAGTCGACATGCTGTTTTTCTCATGCTTCCTTATGATTATTTTGCATGTTGTTGCTTTATATTGCGTGGGATTTGTGACCGCCTTGTGGCGAAGAGCTAGCTCCCACTTGGGGATGCCTTATTTGTTGGATTCATATATATTCTTGTTGTACCCATTTTGGGGGCCAGTATTTACAAAGGAGACTCTGCCGAAATTTTCGGAAAAATTGATATTGTTTTTAAAAAGGGTTTTATATGACTTATTTGATAAACTCGCTTTCAATTGATTGGTTTTTCTTCACTCTTTTGCTTATTTGGTTTTGGGTTCTGGGCTTTGGCTTACTTATTTTACGGACGTCTTGTGGCGTTTCGTAAACTTAAGTGCCAGTCACGTTCCGTACCCTGTGGGTCGTGACAAATATGGTATCAGAGCGATAGGTTTTACCTTGTTGAGTGTAGGATGTCCCTTGGTAGATGGAGTAAGTGACTTAAGTAGGGTAACGTAGCGTGTGTATGTCCGCGGCATACTTGCGATACGGTACTCCGCCTAAGTGACTTTAGGATATACTTGCTTGAAAATTCCTTCTTCAATTCCGTGTATCCTATGATTCTATTGCACTGTTCTTATTATCCTTTTTCCTGTACCAGCCACTATGCCGCCGAAGGCTACGAGGGCACAGAGGGCTGCCGCCCGAGACGAGATTTGAGCTGGCTCGTCCGAGACTAGGACTGAGCAGGGTGGTATGCCTACGCCGCAGGGATAGACCGATCCACCTTCCCCAGGCCGTATGGATAGGCTCGAGACTGGTATGGAGGAGTTGCGACAGATGATGGGGGGCATGCAGGAGCTACGTCAGATGGTAGGATCCCTAGTTGCAGCCAGTCGTATACCGAGGCCGGATGACGCACCTACTACATCCCAGACTGCTATGATACCTGCTCCTACTACTACCACTGTGGCCATTCCGGTTTCGCTACAGGATTTCATGAGGCTGAGACCTCTAGTATTCACCGGCACCAAGGCAGTGGAGGACCCACAGACGTTCCTTGACAGTTTAGCCAGGATCTGCCGTTCGCTGAGATGTTCAGATGATCGATGGGTAGAGCTTGCGAGTTTCCGACTAGAGGGTCTCGTGCAGACATGGTGGGAGTCAGTCTTGAGAGGTCGAGCTGCAGGTCTACCGCCTATGACTTGGGCCGAGTTTACAGCGGTCTTTCTAGCTCATTTCCTCCCAGAGAGCGTTCGTGACGCCAAAGCTCGTAGCTTCGAGGCCTTAGTCAAGACACCTGGGATGACGGTGTCTGAGTATGACATCCAGTTTACGCAGTTATCCCGATATGCTCCGTATTTGGTGGATACCGAAGAGAAGATGGTGAAGAGGTTCGTACAGGGACTTGATGCCCAGCTATATCTTGCCATTGGCGCCCAGCACTACGACACTTATTCAGCTGCTATGGATACGGCATTGCGGATGGAGGCACGCATATCACAGACTTCGGCCGTTTCTGGGCCGAAGAGGATTCGCACCGATGTACCGTCTCAGAGGCAGCGCGCCAGATTCTTTCCGAGAGATAGGCCTGGCAGAGGATTTGGACGGGGACAGTTATATGGTTCATATCCCCAGGGACAGCAGCCGTCGCCAGGGTGTTTTGGGTGCGGGAGTCCGCACCATCTTGTCAGAGACTGTCCGGCGCGACGACAGGGAGCAGCGACAGTTCCGCATGTGACCCTACCACCATCACCACCCCCTCCTCAGAGAGCCCTGCTTCCTACCACAGGCGATGCTCCACGCCAGTTAGGTGCACCCAGAGGCCGTGTGCACGGCGGTCCTGTTCAGAGAGGATGAGGAGGCAGAGGCCAAGGTCGAGGTCAGCCCGCTGTCGGTGGAGGACAGGCCCGAGTATTTGCTTTGACACCGCAGGATGCGCAGGCATCCAATGCCGTTGTGACAGGTACCTTGCCAGTTTGTTCTTTCGACGCACGGGTATTATTCGACCCAGGTTCCACACATTCGTACGTCTCTACACACTTTGCACCGATGTTGGGCCGTGCGTCGTCGTCGTTAGATCATCCGCTTGTTGTTGTTACTCCGGTAGGCGAGTCGTTTGTCGCTCGTTTTGTATTTCGATTGTGTTCCGTATCGGGGAGAGGGATTCATCGGTTGATTTGATTCTCCTCGATATGTTGGACTTTGATGTGCTTCTGGGCATGGATTGGCTAGCCACTTGTTATGCTTCGGTGGACTGCCGTGAGAAGGCAGTCAGATTTAGCTTTCCGGGAGAGCCAGTCCTTGTTATTCAGGGAGACCGAAGCGTCACCCTTCCCAGCTTGATTTCGTCTCTTCGCGCTGGTCAGCTCTTGCGGAAGGGGTGTCAGGGATTTTTAGCATATATTTGTGATACTCGAGCTGCAGAGGTTCCGTTGGACCGGGTCCCGGTTGTTTGTGAGTTCCCTGATGTTTTCCCTGATGAGCTACCTGGGCTACCACCTGAGCGCGATGTTGAGTTCTGCATTGATTTGATTCCTGGCTCGGGGCCTATTTCTATACCGCCTTATCGGATGGCCCCGGCAGAGCTTCGAGAGCTGAAGGATCAGTTGCAGGATTTGTTAGAGAAGGGGCTTATTCGACCTAGTGTTTCTCCGTGGGGTGCTCCGGTCCTGTTTGTCAAGAAGAAGGATGGAAGTTTGCGCTTATGTATCGACTACCGCCAGCTGAACAAAGTTACCGTTCGGAACAGATATCCGTTGCCACGCATTGATGATTTGTTCGACCAGCTTCAGGGTGCGGGGTACTTTTCGAGGATCGACTTGCGATCAGGATACCATCAGCTGCGAGTTCGACAGGAGGATATACCGAGGACAGCTTTCCGTACACGCTATGGCCACTACGAGTTTTTGGTGATGTCGTTCGGACTCACCAACGCCCCAGCAGCATTCATGGATTTGATGAACCGTACTTTCAGGCCGTATCTTGACTTGTTCATCATCGTGTTTATCGACGATATCTTGGTGTACTCCCGGAGCAGAGAGGAGCACGAGCAGCACTTGCAAATTACGTTACAGGCTCTGAGGGAGCACCAGCTGTTCGCAAAGTTCTCCAAGTGTGCATTCTGGCTGGACAGCGTCGGATTCTTGGGTCACGTGGTTACGAGAGACGGCATATGTGTGGACCCGAAGAAGATTGAGGCTGTTCAGCAGTGGCCCCGACCTACATCGGTTACTGAGATCCGTAGTTTTCTAGGCCTGGCAGGCTACTACAGGAGTTTTGTTCAGGACTTCTCCCGTATAGCTGCACCTTTGACCGGTTTGACCCGGAAGGGAGTTCCTTTCGTTTGGACAGAGGAGTGCGATCGCAGTTTTCAGCAGCTACGGACTTGTTTGACTACGGCGCCGGTATTATCTTTGCCTTCGGGATCAGGCGGATTTGTGGTCTACTGTGATGCTTCACGAGTAGGGTTAGGTTGCGCATTGATGCAGCATAGCCGGGTGATCGCATATGCTTCTCGGCAGTTGAAAAAGCATGAACAGAACTACCCCACTCACGATTTGGAGATGGCTGCAGTGGTCTTTGCACTGAAGATTTGGCGACATTACCTATATGGCGAGTCGTGCCAAATATTCACAGACCACAAGAGCTTAAAATACATATTTCAGCAGCGAGACCTGAACCTCAGACAGCGTCGTTGGATGGAGTTGGTGAAAGACTACGACTGCAAGATTTTATATCACCCAGGCAAGGCGAATGTAGTGGCGGATGCGTTGAGTAGGAGGCCCAGGGGTAGTCTATCCTATTTGCGCGCAGTGCAGAGACAGTCATCAGCAGATTGACAGATTTTATGCGACAGCCGAGTGGAGTTCGAGTTCACTCAGACAGGGGGACAACTCGCGCATGTTCGTGCACGCCCACAGTTGCTTGACCGTATATATGAGGCACAGCGCAGTGACGACCGTTGCTCAGAGATCATGGCACAGATGGGACAGGGCAGATTTTCCGAGTTCGTGGTTGACGATCAGGGGATTTTACGCTATGGATCTAGACTGTGCGTACCAGATGCTGATGGATTGCGGCGCGACATTCTTGAGGAGGCACACCGATCAGTGTATAGTGTCCACCCCAGTTCCACCAAGATGTACCATGATATGAGAGACCTACTGGTGGGACAGGATGAAGAGGGACATTGCGGAGTTTGTATCGAGATGCCTGACTTGCCAGCAAGTCAAGGCCGAGCACCAGAGGCCCGCAGGAGAGCTACAGCCGTTACCCATTCCGGAGTGGAAATGGGAGCAGATTTCGATGGATTTCATTATGGGTCTACCCAGGACCAGTCGAGGGTATGACTCCATCTGGGTGATCGTAGATCGATTGACGAAAGCGGCTCACTTCCTGCCAGTGAAGACCACTTTCAGCTTCGCTCAGTATGCCCAGCTTTACATCGACGAGATCGTGCGGTTGCATGGCGTACCGACTTGTATCGTGTCAGATCGAGGCACCCAGTTCACCAGCCGACTTTGGCAGAGACTTCAGGAGGCTTTGGGCACTCGTTTGAGCTTCAGCACAGCGTTTCATCCGCAGACCGACAGACAGTCAGAGCGGACCATTTAGACTCTCGAGGACATGCTCAGAGCGTGCGTTTTAGACTTCGGCGGTAGCTCGGATCGTCATTTACCTCTAGTGGAGTTCTCCTACAACAACAGCTTCCAGGATACTATTCAGATGGCACCTTTCGAGGCATTGTGTGGGAGGAGATGCAGATCGCCAGTCTGTTGGACCGAGCTCAGCGAGAGCAGTATTTTGGGGCCGCAGCTTGTTGAGGAGACGACGGCGAAGATACAGTTGATCCGAGACCGGATGAGAGCGGCTCAGAGCAGGCAGAAATCGTATGCGGACAGGTGCCGTCGCAGATTAGAGTTCGCAGTTGGCGACCATGTTTTTCTGAGAGTCTCTCCGATGAAGGGCGTGATGCGTTTTGGACGAAAGGGGAAGCTTAGCCCTAGATTCGTAGGTCCCTTCGAGATCCTCGAGCGTGTCGGCACTGCTGCATATCGTTTGGCCCTTCCACCCAGCTTTCCCGATGTTCACCCCGTCTTCCATGTTTCGATGCTCCGCAAGTACCTTCACGACCCTTCGCATGCGATTCAGCACCCGACAGTCCAGCTGGAGCGCGACCTTTCATTTGCAGAGCAGCCGGTGGCCATCCTGGATCGGCAGGTGAGGAAGTTGAGATCGAAGATTATACCAACCGTCAAGGTCCTTTGGCGTAGCCCGAGCAGCGAGGAGGTCACCTGGGAGACCGAGGGCGAGATGAGGAAGAAATATCCCCATCTCTTTGAAGGTACGCGTAGCTATATTTTTAAATTCGGGGACCAAATTTTTTTAAGGGGGGAAGATTGTAGCGCCTTGAAATGTCGTTTTGGTGTTTTCCCGAAAATCGGTGAAAATGTGGTATTTTTCCGTAAATCGTCTTTTTGTTATTTTGCAGTTTAGGACTAATTATACCTAATTTGGATAGGTAATTGCTTGTTTTTAGTAGCAAATGAGTTACTTATGAAATTCTGGTCGTTTAAAAATTTTCCCTAATTTTTCAATTTTTTAATATTATTTTAAGCCGGTAAGAAAATACATTAAATTAGCGATAAATACAAATTTAAATGGGCTAAATTTAGGCTTTAAAATCATGTTAATTAAAATCTAGTTGTAACATAAATTTTTAGTAATTTATTTTAAGTTTTAACTAATTTTTATTATGGTAAACGAAATTTATTGAATTTAAGCTTAAACTTGCAATTTTGGACTTGTAGGGGGTCTTTTTGATAAAATTTTTTTCTGCACTCTCACACACACATCCTCACATCTCCTTGACTGTCCTAAACTGCAAAAAATTCCCCCTCTCTCTTTTGTTTTAAAATTCTTTTGTTAGGGATGAATTGAGTTGAATGTGTAGGTTTTAAAATATAGTATTTTGGAGGTATGGTGTATTTGACTTTGGGTATGGTTTGACCTTGACTTTTCCCACACCCCACACCATCCCCCTCTCCTTTGTGCTGACCGAGAGCAGCTCCCCCCCTTCCATTATTTTTCCTTCTCTTTTCTCTCATTTTCTTCAAGGAAATTCCATCAAAATTCAACAAAATCAACAAATTTCTTCACAATTTCAAAGCAAAACCCTATTTCCTCTATTTTCAAACCTAAATGGGTTCAAATCTTGGAGAAAGGATGCATCTTTGGAGGCAAATTGTTCTTGCTAGGTCTCTAGTTTGAGGTATAAATTCTTCCTAATTAAATTCTTTTGGTCAAGTTTCTTAAATTAAATTGTTGTAGTGTTAATTTAGTGTTAGTTTGTAATAGTTTCTAATCTAGTTTTTTTAAAAAAGTTTATGGTTAGAGTTTATCTAGGGTTTTAGAAACCCTTATTTAGTTAATTAAATCTATTTTGATATCTAGTTGTTTGCTAATCTAAGTTAATGAGGTTACTTTATTTGTGTGGGCTTCAAATTAGTGTTAATTTGGTATTGTCATGTTTAGTTTCGGATTGAAATTTCTAATTATGAAAATCAAGAAAGGTTTTGTTTATGGAAATTAGATTTTTAAGCATTGCTAGTGGTTTAAAATTATTGTAGTGGCTATCTAGTGGGTTAGTTGGAGGTTTGTGTTGGATTGTGAGCACTTTATCGCATAACGGCGATGTTGCGTCGTTTTTTTTAGAATGTTTATGCTTACTAGTTTTGTGATAAAAGTATGTGATAAATTATTTTTGATATCTTGATGATTGTTTTGGCTTATCCTATGACATTTAGGATGTGTGAGTGCGGATTTTTGGATGTTCGGGTTTTAGTTTTTCCGGGCGACCAAATCGACGTTTTAGTTAGGTTTTGCGATTTTCGTGTGTGTTCCGCACACCTTGTGCACGTTGTACCTAGCTTGTGAACGTTAGTATTTTCGTTTGGGTTTTGCGTCGTTCTCGATATGTAACCTTATGTTTGGTATTGATGTAATTTCCAGCTTCGGTCGCGGAGACGTCAGACGCGGCACGAAAGGGGAAAGCGGTGATTGGATGTGACTAGCTAGGGATACCGGTGAGTAGATGTAACATCTACGGGGGATTATTGTTGGATGGCGTAAGTCGTCCGATAGTTTTAGTAGCTTAAAAAGATTCTTAGTAATGTTAGTAATTAGGGGTGTAATACTTGTATGATTATTTGCTACATCCATGCCTTATATTGACATACATATGCGAACCCATTCTATAGGACACCTGCACCATTGCCAGGGTTTTTATATGCAGCACGAGCACTATTCATGCTTACACCCACGCCCTGGTAATTGCCATGCCACCACACTAGATAACCTATAATTTGAAACCTTTTATTATAATTGATACTTAAACTTGTGCTATTGCCTTTAAATCCTTAAAATAATATCGTAGAATTGCTATTCATGTGCATGTATATCATTATATCATTTGCTCCTGCCTAGTCTATTAATCATACATTGTAACTTGAACATTAATACAAAAGCATTCATTATCATTGACGTATGCATTCATGATGATTTCTTGAGATTTATGATATTTCTGTATTTCGGGGGAAAGCCGCAAAATTTCTAAAACTTATTACCCTTTTTAAAATAGGCAAAATTGCGATTTTCTAGTGATGTAAAGTGTCGTCCACCATGAGTTTGCTGTAGTTTTCGAGATCCGTGTCGAGGAGTGGAGGAACCGTCACGGGTACATGGTGGGCCCGGTAAGGTACCCCGGGGCAAGAGGAATGTGTTGTTGACGTTGAGCCTGGCAGGGGATGGACTACCTACCGGTGACTGTTTGGCACGGCGGATATCTAGAGGATACCGACCGTGGCCGCGAGATGATGAGATATTGATATTGAGAGGGTCAGCCGGATGGCTGAGGCCAGAGATACTATGACATGGATATATGAGATTTGTGATAGTTTTGAGGTGTCGTTGCTGGACACAGGTTCTTGTTGATTCTAGTGGTATTGTGCTGGTATTTCAAAAGAGGTTCCTAAAGGAAAAACATGATTCTTATACTTACACATTCAGATCATGAGTTGATTCACATTGCATTCATACCTCCTAGTATATTCATATTGCATACATACCTGCTATTATGTCCTGCCATACCTGTATTATAGATGCTAGGATGCTTGTGTGCATGCATTCGATAGCCTGTGTAGATGTTATTTATTACTCACGAGTTGGCAACTCACCCCCGTTGTGCCCCAGCCTTTTTCAGGTCCGCTCCGTCAGTACAGTAGCGGCGGGCGCACTTGCTTCTTTTGCCTGGACTCGAGGTTTTGCTCTTAGGTGGGTTATATTATTATTTTTGTACCACCTTGTATATTCTTTGTATCTAGTGTACTCCATCTACTGTATCTACCAGTATTGTTGTATATTGACCTAGAGATGAGACTGTGAGATTTGTGGACTTTTTATGCTGTATTTTGGGGTCGAGCTCACTTGAGTCGACATGCTGTTTTTCTCATGCTTCCTTATGATTATTTTGCATGTTGTTGCTTTATATTGCGTGGGATTTGTGACCGCCTTGTGGCAAAGAGCTAACTCCCGCTTGGGGATGCCTTATTTGTTGGATTCATATATATTCTTGTTGTACCCATTTTGGGGGCCAGTATTTACAAAGGAGACTCTGCCGAAATTTTCGGAAAAATTGATATTGTTTTTAAAAAGGGTTTTATATGACTTATTTGATAAACTCGCTTTCAATTGATTGGTTTTTCTTCACTCTTTTGCTTATTTGGTTTTGGGTTCTGGGCTTTGGCTTACTTATTTTACGGACGTCTTGAGGCGTTTCGTAAACTTAAGTGCCAGTCACGTTCCGTACCCTGCGGGTCATGACAGTACGCGTCGTCCCGTATCCATCTATTGACTCTAGTCGGTATCCTCTGGATAATCGCCAGGTCTAACCAATCACCGGTAGGTAGTAGTCCCTCAGCCGGGCTCACCGTCTAACAACACGAGTCTTCTTGCCTCGGGGTACCATACCGGGTCCACCATGTACCCGCAATCGGTGCCTACCACTCTTCGAATCGGGTATACTCACACAAGCTCTCTGGAACCGAGAAAACTCATGGTGGACGCACTGAAATATCATATCAAGAGAAACCGGGTTTTTAAAATAGTGCGTATTTTCTTAAAATCATTCCATGGTTCTCAAATCCAGAAATCATATGAATCAAATCTAATGCGTAAATCCATGCCATGTGTCGTATGACACTAAGAGTAAAAGAAAGGGAAAACCGCTCTTTTAAAAGATCCAGTTTTGAAATATCACATGCGGTCCCTTAGTTTTTAAATCATGTCAATATCATCCATGTATGTAACATATGTATATGTGTATAGGTATGGATGTGCGAAAGGATAAGTACGCAATGTGAATGTAGCAATGTACATGTGCACTAATGTGGACATAGGATGTATATGTGCCCAAGTATGGATATATGAAGTATAGGGGCACAAGTATGGATATGTGATGTATATGGGCCCAAGTATGAATATATGATGTATATGGCACAAGTATAGATATGTGATGTATATGTGCCCAAGTATGAATATATGAAGTATATGGCACAAGTATGGATATGTGATGTATATGTGCCTAAGTATGAATATATGATGTATAAGGGCACAAGGGTAAACATATCAAGATAGGTATGCACAAAAGTAAGTATACAGTGTTCATGGTATGAATATAACATATGCTAATATGCGCCAAATCATGACAAACATCAATAAAGCGGAATCAACCTGATATATGATTTATAGTAATCCTATAATGTGAGTGTCATGGAAATCACTAACGGTGTGAGTGTAGTATATAATTAGTGCTCGTGCAGCTTGAACTGTTAGAGACAGTGCAGTGTTCTATACTACCAGCTCTATATGTAACAGAAGGTATGCTACTAGTATATCCATATGAACACACATGACTAAATATTCTAATACGCCCTGACGCTTAACGTCATACGGGTGATTTCCCCGTAGATGTTAAATCTACTCACCTGGGCGCGTGCTAAGTATAGCCGACCACCTGCTTTCCTTTCCTGGCGGCGTCTGACGTACCTGCCTGCGAACCTAGAATTTACACAATGAATCCATATATGAGTACATATCTTGCAAATACGCGATATCGCAATCAAACGAGAAACTCGCGTCGCGAACTAAACGCGCGTGTATACGTAACGTGTGTGCATACGCCAAAACCCAACGCGACACGCGGTGGCACACAGCGACACGCTGTGATACACAACAAACCAATTCGACACGTATCGTACGTGTCGCGCAAGTCTCGCTACGCTAAAAATAGGTAAACGGTCCCAGATTCAATCTGGAGCAAAAACAAGTAAAGCAAACAAGGCCAAATCTATCACAATACCTACAGACACCTATCTAACCTAAAACCAACACAAACCTACACTATTGGGCCGGCGGCATAGGGGGGTGGGCCGGCCAAATTCCGGTGGCACGGGTCCAGGTTGCTACGCTAGGGTCCTAACACAGTTTATATCCTAATGTATATGTTTGCTTACTAAAAAGGTTACCCTAATAACAACAGATTTCAAATATCAATAAGGGTTTAGTTTAAGCACCAAGTGTGCAACACTAGGGTATTTTAAGGATCTGGGTCAATTAACAGGAAACAAGTGATACCAACAGCATAACTTAGGGTAAATCTAACTACAAACACCCTGAAACTCCATGTTCTAAAAAAAATTTACCCAAGTTAACAACAAAGTCCACCAAAACACAATAACTTGGCTAAACAACCTAGATTCTGTCCAAGGTAAGAACCCAAAAAGAAAACAATACCAATCACAGCAAATCTCCACATACACCTGTAAGTGCACGGCGGCGCCCTGGCCTCCATCCCGAGGCCAAATGCGGAAGCGATGGTTAACTTTAATTTTTCAAACCGGCACCACCGCGCACTAAAACCCGGATCGTACCATTAACTAGTCCTAGCTAACTACAAGATGGGAAGAGAGATATACCGAGTGATCCGTGTCCTCCGGTCTTCTCGTCGTCGTCCCGATCTCCCGCGGAATCTCCGGTCTCCACCTCGTCATCGGAAGGGCACCACGTCGCCGGCTTCTTTTACGTGCTCCCGCCTCTATACCGAGGCAACTCGGGCACGAAGTTGGCGAGCCGACGTGCCCAAGGTTTGCTGTAGAATGTGTGTAGAACCATGTCTCATTTTGGGGTTCATGGAGGTTGCCATAATGGTGGAGGAATTGAACTAGTGGAATTTTTGATGAACTTGGGAATTTTGTGGCATGAAAAGAACAACAATTCCCACATCCAAAATTTGGACAGCCCCAAGAGGGAATGGCCGGCCATGGCACTTGGGAGAGTGAGAATGGAGTGAGTGTCAAAGAAAATTGAGAGAGGCCACATAATAATGCATGAGGGAATCAAATGATATCATGAAAGAACATGATCACCAAACAAAAACCACACTCAACCACAACCATCATAAAAACCATGTCATATAAAAGTCAAGCCATGATGGATGAAGAAGTCAAATGGTCAAGGGATGGTTCACCATCATGATACAATAATATGCAATCACCTCCCTCCACAAATGCTTATTTGTACAAATGCAAATAAGCCCTCCTCCACCAAACTTCGGCCATTGAAAGATACAAATGAAATATGGCCGAAACGGAAAGCAAACTGGCAACTCCAGAAAACTGGTCCCGTAATAAATTACAGGAAAACCCCGCAACTGTGTATACACACCCGCATTTGTATTCCAACCGAAATACAAATGCAATGAGACAAAATCTACACTGTACTATACTAGGATCCGGCTTAGACCAAAGCGGGCTAGTATTATCCGTCCGATCCTGATCCGTGCAATACCGCACGTATCTGATCGAACCCTGCCATATCTCTATACGGCCTCTACAGCGTTTCGCCCGAAAACTTGAGCAACTGAATGTGGGGAACTCTAAAGACTCGTCAACACCTTGGTTGTGGATTTAACCACTAGCACGTCAGAGGTATAAGCCAATACGTAACGGGGTACCAGGTATTGACCAAAAGGGACGTCGATGAGCGAACTCATCCTGACACCCTACAGAGCCTGTCAGTGACAATATCCGTATAGTCCGGTCCGTTCGTCTATGAGCATCGCATGGCGGGCCTAGGGGGTTGGTAAAAGTCAGACCCCCAAAAGCGGTACAAGTCGTGTCGGAGTGTAGCCCAGAACACCCTGAGATACTACTGGAATACCTACCAGTAAATCTCCTGCCTCGGCCGAGGGCTTCGTGTAATGGCTCTCCTAGACACAGCGCGACCTCACCCCCAATACCGGGAGAGACGAACCCCTGAAGATCCGCTCACTGCCTCCATGTGGCTCGGGACTGTACCCAACTAAAACTTGTTTGCACGTCTCCTTTGAGCGTGGTAGGGTAGTAATCAAAGTACAGTGGGAACTCACACGAGACAAATGACGATCCCCAGGTCGATGAACTAACCTGTACACATGTCACCAGGAAACTGCTATCTGACGTTAGGTATAAGACCAACTAGCATGTTCCCGGCGAGTCCAGTCCGGTGTACTCATAACCCAATGAGCACCTGTATACATCTTAGGTGATCCAACTGACACCAGTGGCTTGTGAGACCGGCCACCGCCCCTCGTCGGGGTCTCGAATGTACACACTAGTCTACTCTGGAGTATCGATGCCCTGTCTCGAAACTCCCACGACTAGGGAACTTTTAAGGATGTGCTTATAGACCCCAGCTCCCACTTATATAATCGCCCTCATACTGCTGGTGGTCAAGCAAGAATCCTAGGGGCTCTATCAACGTGTAATAGCGACATGTCAGGTCACCTAAAGCAGTACACGATGATAAAGATAAACCAGATAGCATACTATCATCTCGAGTAAGACTGTCCTACTGGGACAGGTCCTCCCTCAATCATTGCAATCACGTGCCTGTGATCCAATAATTGACTCTGAGGGCACTATCTCCAACAATCTCCCATTTGCACTCAAGGCTAATTATTGCGATGTCGCATACTCACAGCCCGTGTGATACCGAACACCCAACTCCTCTACTAGTCAGTCTCACAAAGCTCGTTTGCAAAACTATTGCGTTCAAGGAATAGCCTCAGTGAGTGGATCCGCCTTGAAGTTTCTTTCTATGTCTCTCTATATCTCATGTTCGCGGAGAAAGCCATCTCCCGAATTGAGCAATACCTGTCTCAGAATATGTCTGGATGTCTGATGGGACCTAGCTCATAAATGCACTCCAAATCCAAACTTCTTAGACTGTATCGTCAACTGAACTTAATCAGTATCCTACGCCATGCCTCCCTCAGTATTGCCTTGGACCACCTGTCCAAAATACTGCCCCTCGTCAGAAGGAAAACTATAACTCTGACGACCACCCTGTCGTCCAGGTCACCTTGGAAGCCTGGAATGATAACTGTCTCCTGAACGAGGCTGTCGTTATCACATCCCTAAAACATCCACTTATGTTCTAAAACTGCTTCCGACTGTTTCTCCAGGATTGGATTAATATCAACTTATTGCATCTACAACAAGAACAACATCTGGTGTGGTACTTGACATCTCATGATTGACTCAATTGCCTAAGCAAGTGATCTGCCAATCATGCACATCCCTCTCCCTTTTAGTCTGTAAGACACCTTTAGAGAGGGTGACTCCATCACCTGCAGGTACACTACCGTGCCAGGAGTCGTCCATTCTAAATACTCTTCGAATGCTATCTAAGTACCCTTAATTGGGAAACCACCCAAATCTAGATCTAAAACCATAGATCTAGTAACCAGTATGTCTGATATAATGTCCAAGTCCCATGTGGAGAAATCACTGTGTGACGACCAAAGTATAACCGATCGTAGTATAGGAATTTCTTTTCCTACTCTGTGTATGTCATCCAAATACCATGACAACACACCCTACTACCTTCTCAACAGATCCATCCCCTATTATGATGAAGTTAAATCTATGACTGTCACATCAGAAATTGATGATCTATCTCCGCTATATCTGCTTTAGTCTACAAATAGACATAAGCCACTTGTCCACCAATGCTTCCGCTGCTCCCACTGACTACGACAACCCTCTGGCAGAGTCATATAGACGTACACTTCTAAAGCAAGTTTAGAACGACGCTATACTCATCCTCTTGCCGGGTCTCACAGTCTGGAACAACAGCAATGGCAAGTGTGGGGAAACAAGAACCTCCCTGTCACCGTCCTTGAGCATACCGAAGTACCTCTCCGGTGCCTGAAGTTACCCACCTTATCTGTGGAGTTGCCAATGGAATGTCAATCCAGATTGAATCTTTAGGTTCCTTATCAAATCTTCAGTAATCGTTTGCGGTTCTGGAATCACTTCCAGTTCTACCATACTCCCACGACTGTCTTCTGAAAAAATCCATTTTTATTAAAACTGTGGCGAGTCTAGAACAATATCACTATTGATCTTCCAGATGATAGAAAGTCAACCCTCGTCATAGCCTGGGTCAACCCACAAACAGCAATTACAGAAACGTGCCTTGAGTTATCCAGAGTCTGGTTTTAATCATAAGCCGGACAACTCGTCGTACCTTAACATCGTTAAGATATGAACTGTTCTATATCCAATACAGAAACAGAGGCACTGATTTAATTGAACCAGATTCAAATCATGCAGCTGTCTCCAGTGCATGTCAACTAAATGGAAGGAGGCTGATCAGCGTTACTCAACTTAGGAATGCTTCCAATTATGAGTAACCTGAAAGAGAAGCAAGTTCTCTTTATCATTACTATTAAATGAATACCATATACAAGTATCTACATCTTCGATCACTTTGAAGAATCCCGATACTTGCTACACCTGGTTCTCTACTCTATTCAAATACCTATAACTTCTCCAAATTCGGACCCTGTGTTTCCACGAAACACCTGTCTAAAAACTAGAGAAGTCATAAGTAAACCGAATATAGTACGAGGACCAACCCCTCTGTCCTGATGGACCCTGGACAACATACAATACTCTGTATAAGTCCCTTGAGTCTGATAACTCATTCCCTGCGTGTCGTAGGTTGAAAACTGTACTTTTGGTTATGAAGAATTACACCGCTGTTTAATGCTCCTTACCTAACCATCCACCGATATAGGTAAATGTCATAGACATAATTTCAAAAAGGTATATCTCACTCTATGAAAATAGACGTACAGATATATCGATTTGAAATTGGTGCATAACAGCGGATATTCAAAACCAAATATTTGCCGTCCGGCAAACAACCCAGGTGACTTCCTCAAATATCACCGATTACAACGAATCCCGATATAATGAGGATGATCACCCAATTCCCAATAACTTACTCCCACTCATCATCTGTAAAACCATACAGATGTGAGAATCATACCTGGTAAATACATACCCTGGAGTAAGTATCTAATCGGGAAATCAGTTTTCCTTTAACAGTACACAGTGAAACTGAAATATTGAAATGTTTCGTATGGGTATCCTGGTATTCCTAGTAATGCCTCTTCCATTATCCAGATTCACGACTATAACCGTGTAATTCTTTGCCACATCTCCAAATCCTTTCATATGTTTTTAGTCATTACCTTCTGTACACCCCTTTAGGTCAAGTGGTTTTTTTCCTTCCCTACCGTTCGGCACCAGCCTATGGTTTAGAAGAAGACTATCCAATAAGCATAATGGGTGTACTGTCCTAATCCTAGGAGCACTCGCAATGCGAGAGAAAGTGAAGATAAAAGACAACTGAATAAACCTTATTCCTATTTCTCCTGAACCAGAATCCATCCCCGAACTGGAACAAGTTCCTTTCGAGTTCATATATAACCATACGATGGAGTATCCAATAAACTGTGGATCTTCGTAGTGATACGGAGTGTCCTGGAGAAATACAAAGGTGAAGTGGGAGTGGTAATGAAATACTTGGTTTGGTCGTGAATATCAGTCGCAATTTACTTTGCCCTCTTACTAATCCCTTTCTTTGTCTTTACATAATACCTTCTGTACACCATCGTTATGCTAATTGGTTTTCTTCATTCCCCACCGTTCGGCACCAGCCTAAGGTTTGGAAGAAGACTATCCAATTTGCGTAATAGGTGTACTATCTCCTAAACCAAGGAGTACTCGCAACCTGAGAGAAGGTAAAAGGAAAAGACAACTGAATAATTCTATCCGTTTTCTCCAGAACCATAAACCATCCTCGAATAAATCCTTTCGAGTTCTTATATAACCATACGATGGTTTTGTCCAATGGAAGTGGACGTTCGTAGTAATACGGGGTGTCCTGGAGAAAAGGGTAAAAGTAGGAGTGGCAATGAGGTCTGCAACTCTGACAATCCAAAAGCCAGTGTTTAAGAAGGTTCGGTCAACTTGGTCTCTGAGTCATAGTCTTAGGGTCGGGTCAATGGTCGCTGCCAAAGAGAGAGAGAAAAGAAACACTCAGCGTGCACTCTAACCTAGATCAGAATGGTTACCAATTTATCTAATCTGGAAACCTCCCACTGTCACCTCAAATTCTCCTCCAAACCTGAAAGAAGAATTAGTCGGGGTCACCCGAGGAGTAAACTAACTCATCAGTGGGAATCGGGATCCAACTATCATCGCATGATAACGTGACGGAATCCGCTCACTCTATCACACTCCAGAAGGTATGCGCATATCTGGCAAGTTTCAGTTTCTTTAGAAACTCCCGATGTGATTTTTGCCCCATGCTCTTATGACCTTGACTTTGGCCAACATATCATAAGTCACATGTCAAGTTCTACCCGTAATTCTCCAGGTTAATTTGAGCCCACCCGTACATACCCTTGACTTTGGCCAAAATAGTAGTACGACTGCCCCAAACTAACGCATCTATCTATGCTGCATATGAATACCCAATAGCAACCAATCACTGTGCCTTGACTTTGGCCAACATACACAGCTTGAATACTATTGACTACCCATATGAAACGACGGAGGGCTACGAATGGTTTCTGGCGAAAACCTTTAACGTAGTGAACTTGATATCGCTGAAGGAACGGATAGCTTTATAAAAATATAGTGACGATAACCTTTGCTAAAGAGGTCACTCCCGGTGAAGGGATCTCGGCTCTTTCCCCGTAGAATGAGGTGCAGGATATTCCAACTGAATACCACGGTGCAAAGCAAAAGTAATCGGCTATAGTGAAGTTATTGCCCTGACGCAAACCTTTTGTCCAAGGGTTCACTCCCGGTGAAGGGATCTCGGCCCTTGCCTCGTCGACTGAGGAGCAGGATATTCCAACTGAATACCACGGTGCAAAACAAAAGTGAACGTCCTTGCAATAACAGCTTTTTGAAAAATGTTCCAACAACATCAGATTAGGTTTGTTTATAACTTGCATTGATCCGAATCAACGCAGTCCCATCAATTGATCACACCACAAAGAACGAAAATATACTGATGTACGTATATGCCATCCGCATTCGCCACTGGGTCCCGTCATTACGCATTAGGTTAGCTAACTAACGATAGAGCGGGGACTGGACTAGCGCGGATGCAAAACATATACAACATCTACTAATATATATACCAATATATAATATTTCGCTCAAGGCGTGATAAAATGCAACATCACGGAAATATACAGCATCACAGAACAATACAGATATCTGGGATCCCCTGGTTTCACAGAGCCACTACTGAAACCCGACGTTCCCCTGGTCGTGTGGATAGCCTGTGCAATGAAATCATAGACCCCTACGGGCGCGGCAAGTTACCCGCCAAAACCTGAAGCGAGGCAGCCCCCTTCAACAACGTAAATGGACCACCCAGCACTTCACGGAATTCGGTAACTTGGGCACCCCTCCTGGGTCAACCTGTACCCCCTACGAGTGCGGCGAATAGCCCGCCAATTCTAGAGTAAAACCCCCTCCGTCTCAATGCCATGAGATGCGGGCTTGTTGCCTTCTAGAACCCGGCTATCCGTGCACCCCTCCGCGGGGTAATCCTAGTACAGAAAGTAAAATATACATACAACGGGTACATCGACCGCAACCTGGTCGTGCCCCAAAAGAATAATATACAGGCAGGCAGTGACGGCAGTCCACATGTCGGACGCTCGCCCCGCAATATCAAATGTACATAATACAACAAAAAACTGTACTAGCATTGCAACCAGGCTATCCCCCACGACCAATCCGCAACATCACAGCAAAATCACAGAACATCAACGTGAAAGTTACGTTCGCAAATCCGTCTAACCGGGCTATAGCAGTTAGACAGGATTTACCGATCAAGTGACATTCACGGTCGCAGATATAATGTATGTTGGAGATAGTGCCCTCAGAGTCAATTATTGGATCACAGGCACGTGATTGCAATGATTGAGGGAGGACCTATCCCGGTACGACAGTCTTACTCGAGATGATAGTATGCTATCTGGTTTACCTTTATCATCGTGTACTGCTTCAGGTGACCTTACAGGTCGCTATTACACGTTGATAGAGCCCCTTGGATTCTTGCTTGACGACCAGCAGTATGAGGGCGATCATATACGTGGGAGCTGGTAGTCTATAAGCACATCCTTAAATGGTCCCTAGTCGTGGGAGTTTCGAGACAGGGCATCGATTCTCCAGAGTAGACTAGTGTATACAGTCGAGACCCCGACGAGGGGCGGTGGCTGGTCTCATAAGCCACTGGTGTCAGTTGGTTCACCTAAGATGTATACAGGTGCTCATTGGGTTATGAGTACACCGGACAGGACTCGCCGGGAACATGCTAGTTGGTCTTATACCTGACGTCAGATAGCAGTTCCCTGGTGACATGTGTACAGGTTAGTTCATCGACCTGGGGATCGTCATTTGTCTCGTGTGAGTTCCCACTGTGCTTTGATTACTACCCTACCACGGCTCAAAGGAGTCATGCAAACAGGTTTTAGTTGGGTACAGTCCCGAGCCACATGGAGGCAGTGAGCGGATCTTCAGGGGTTCGTCTCTCCCGGTATTGGGGGTGAGGTCGCGCTGTGTCTAGGAGAGCCATTACACGAAGTCCTTGGCCAAGGAAGGAGATTTACTGGTAGGTATTCCAGTAGTATCTCAGGGTGTTCTGGGCTACACTCCGACACGACTTGTACCGCTTTTGGGGGTATGACTTTTACCAACCCCCTAGGCCCGACATGCGATGCTCATAGACGAACGGACCGGACTGTACGGATATTGTCACTGACAGGCTCAGTAGGGTGTCAGGATGAGTTCGCTCATCGACGTCCCTTTTGGTCAATAGCTGGTGGCCCGTTACGTATTGGCTTATACCTCTGACGTGCTAGTGGTTAAATCCACAGCCATAGTATTGACGAGTCTTTAGAGTCCACCACACTTTCAGTTACTCAGCTTTCGGGCGAAACGCTGTAGAGGCCGTATGGAGATATGGCAGGGTCCGATCAGATACGTGCGGTATTGCACGGATCAGGATCGGACAGTTTTGTACTAGTGGCCATATAGTTATATGGCAGGGTTCGATCTGATACATGCGGTATTGCACGGATCAGGATCGGACGAACATTACTAGCCGGCTTTGGTTTAAGCCGGATCCTAGTTTAGTACAGTGTAGATTTTGTCTTTTTGCATTTGTATCCGGACGGAATACAGATGCGGGTGTGTATGCACAGTATCAGGGTTTTCCTGTAATTTATTACGGGACCGGTTTTCTGGAGTTGCCAGTTTGCATTCCGTTCCGGCCGGTTTTCCTTTGTTCTTTCCCGGCCGGACTTTTCCGATGGAGGGGGTTATTTGCAATTGTGCAAATAACATTTGTGGAGGGGTTTATTGCATAAAAGATTGATATGTTAAGCATCTTTGCTTTTTTCTTCCATGATGCATTTATTGTGATTAGATGGTGGTATGGGTTTTGTGATGATGATGTTTTTAGGGTATGGTCACCTCTTCATTTTTTCCTACATTAACCTCCCTTCTTATCTTTGGATCACCACCACCATTCTCTTGAATAAGAGGGGCCGGCCAATTTTTGAGAGAGAGAGAGAATTCATTTTGGGAGAAAGAATAGTTTCATATCATTTCTTACATGCTACACTAATTCTATCTCCTTTGTTCATATTTCCTCCATCCAAAGGCAACCAATACCCCAAAGTGAGACACAACTCTATACTATATTCTACAGCACTTCTTGGGCGCGTCGGCTAGCCAACTTCGCGCCCGAGTTGCCTCGGTATTGAGGTGGGAGCCCGTAAAAGTACCCGGCTTCGTGGTCCCCTTTTCCGACGAGGAGGAGACGGACGGAGATCCCGCGAGGAGATCGGAGTGGAGATGAAGACCGGAGGACTCGGATCAGTCGGTATATCTCTTCCCTATCTTGTTAGTTAGCTAGATCTAGTTTAATGGTCCGATCCGGAGTTTAGTGCGCGGTGGTGCCGGTTTGCAAAGTTCGCAAAATTAAAGTTTATCACCGTTTCCGCATTTGGCCGTCGGTTTGATGGCCGGGGCGCCGCCGTGCACTTACAGTGGTATCAGTGCCTCGCCATTAACTTCGTCTAGCTTCGTTTGATGTGTTTTGCATTTCCGATCGACCAAAATTCCAAAACTTGCATTTTTGTTCACGACAGTTTTCTATTGAAATTTTTTGGTCTCCAAAAATTTTTCAGGTTCTATAAAAGTACTGTGCTTGAAGTTCTAAGAACACTGGAAAAATTCGACAACATAATCCCTCAGTAAGAGCGCGGATCCGCGGCCATTAACCTTTCCTAGACCGCGGATCCGCCGCAGTAATGAGGAATCATGTCGTCAATTTTTTGCAGTGGGCTTGGGGCTAAAAATAGGGGTTTTGGAATATTAAAATTGGGCCCAGAATTTCTGTGAGTGCTACAGTATTGCTTGGGGGCCCACTTGTTAATTTTTGATTGATCGGATATTTTAAACACATTTTTTCACAGTATTTACATTATATCTGCGACCGTGAATGTCACTCGATCGGTAAATCCGGTCTAACTGCTATAGCCCGGTTAGACGGATTTGCGAACGTGACTTTCACGTTGATGTTCTGTGTTTTTGCTGTGATGTTGCGGATCGGTCGGTGGGGATAGCCTGGATGCAATGCTAGTACGGTTTTGTTGTATTATGTACATTTGATATTGCGGGGCGAGTGTCCGACATGTGGACTGCCGTCACTGCCTGTTTGTATTATTCTTTTGGGGCACGACCTGGTTGCGGTCGATGTACCCGTTGTATGTATATTTTACTTTCTGTACTAGGGTTACCCCGCGGAGGGGTGCACGGATAGCCAGGTTCTAGAGGGCAACAAGCCCGCATCTCATGGCATTGAGACGGAGGGGGCTTCAGTCTGGAATTGGCGGGCTATTCGCCGCACTCGTAGGGGGTACAGGTTGACCCAGGAGGGGTGCCCAAGTTACCGGATTCCGTGAAGTGCTGGGTGGTCCATTCACGGCGCTGAAGGGGGCTGCCTCGCTTCAGGTTTTGGCGGGTGACTTGCTGCGCCCGTAGGGGTCTAGGATTTCATTGCACAGGCTATCCACACGACCAGGGGAACGTCGGGTTTCAGTAGTGGCTCTGTGAAACCCGGGGATCCCAGATATCTGTATTGTTCTGTGATGCTGTACATTTCTGTGATGTTGCATTTTATTCACGCCTTGAGCGAATATAATATATTGGTATATATATTAGTAGATGTTGTATATGTTTTTCATCCGCGCTAGTCCAGTCCCTGCTCTGCCGTTAGTTAGCTAACCTAACGGGTGATGACGGGACCCAGTGGCGAATGCGGATGGCATATACGTACATCAGTATATTTTCGTTCTTTGTGGTGTGATCAATTGATGGGACTGCATTGATTCGGATCAATGCAAGTTGAAACAAACCTATTCTGATGTTGTTGGAACACTTTTCAAAAAGCTGTTATTGCAAGGACGTTCACTTTTGTTTTGCATCGTGGTATTCATTTAGAGTATCCTGCTCCTCAGTCGACGAGGCAAGGGCCGAGATCCCTTCACCGGGAGTGACCCCTTGGACAGAAGTTTGCGTCAGGGCATTAACTTCACTATAGCCGATCACTTTTGCTTTGCACCGTGGTATTCATTTGGAATATCCTGCACCCCATTCTACGGGGAAAGAGCCGAGATCCCTTCACCGGGAGTGACCTCTTTAGTAAAGGTTTTCGTCACTATATTTTTCTAAAAAGCTATCCGTTCTTTCAACGATATCAAGTTCATTACGTTAAAGGTTTTCGCCAGAAACCATTCGTAGCCCTCCGTCGTTTCATATGGGTAGTCAATAGTATTCAAGCTGTGTTTGTTGGCCAAAGTCAAGGCACAGTGTTTGGTAGCTGTTGGTTATTCATATGCAGCATAGATAGATGCGTTGGTTTGGGGCAGTCGTATAGCCTTGTTGGCCAAATCAAGGGCTTGTACGGGTGGGCTCAAATTAACCTGGAGAATGACGGGCAGAACTTGACATGTGACTTATGATTTGTTGGCCAAAGTCAAGGTCACAAGAACATGGGGTAAAAATCACATCGGGAGTTTCAAAAGAACTGAAACTTGCCAGATATGCGCATACCTTCTGGAGTGTAATACCGTGAGCGGATTCCGTCACGTTATCATGCGATGATAGTTGGATCCCGATTCCCACTGATGAGTTGGTTTACTCCTCGGGTGACCCCGACTAATTCTTCTTTAAGGTTTGGAGGAGAATTTGAGGTACAGTGGGAGGTTTCCAGATTAGATAAATTGGTAACCATTCTGATCTAGGTTAGAGTGCACGCTGAGTGTTTCTTTTCTCTCTCTCTTTGGCAGCGACCATTGACCCGACCCTAAGACTATGACTCAGTGACCAAGTTGACCGAACCTTCTTAACACTGGCTTTTGGATTGTCAGAGTTGCAGACCTCATTGCCACTCCTACTTTTACCCTTTTCTCCAGGACACCCCGTATTACTACGAACGTCCACTTCCATTGGACAAAACCATCGTATGGTTAGATACGAACTCGAAGGAATTCGAGGATGGTTTCCGGTTCTGGAGAAAACGGATAGGATTATTCAGTTGTCTTTTCCCTTTTGCCTTCTCTCAAGTTGTGAGTACTCCTTGGTTTAGGAGATAGTACACCTATTATGCAAATTGGATAGTCTTCTTCCAAACCTTAGGCTGGTGCCGACCGGTAGGGAATGAAGAAAACCAATTAGCCTAAACGGTGTGCAGAAGGTATTAAGATTAAGACAAAGCAAGAGATTAGTAAGAGGGCAAAGTAAATTGCGACTGATATTCACGACCAAACCAAGTATTTCTTCGCCAATCCTAAATCACCTTTGTATTTCTCCAGGACACTCCGTATCACTACGAAGATCCACAGTTTATTGGATACTCCATCGTATGGTTATATACGAACTCGAAAGGAACTTGTTCCAGTTCGGGGATGGATTCTGGTCCAGGAGAAATAGGAATAAGGTTTATTCGGTTGTCTTTTATCCTCACCTTCTCTCGCATTGCGAGTGCTCCTAGGACTAGGACAGTACACCCATTATGCTTATTGGATAGTCTTCTTCCAAACCATAGGCTGGTGCCGAACGGTAGGGAAGGAAGAAAACCAATTGGCCTAAATGGGTGCGCAGAAGGTAATGACCAAAGACATATAAAGGGATTTGGAGAGGTGGCAAAGAATTATACGGTTATAGTTGTGAATCTGGATAATGGTAGAGGCATTACTAGGAATACCAGGATACCCCATCGAAACATTTCAATGTTTCAGTTCAACTGTGTACTGTTAAAAGAAAACTGATTTCCCGATTAGACACTTGCTCCAGGGTATGTATTTACCAGGTTTGATTCTCACATCTGTATGGTTTTACAGATGATGAGTGGGAGTAAGTTATTGGGAATAGGGTGATCATCCTCATTATATCGGGATTCGTTGTAATCAGTGATATTTGAGGAGATCATCTAGGCTGTTTGCCGGTCGGCAAATATTTGGTTTTGAATATCCGTTGTTGTGCACCAATTTCAAATTGATATATCTGTACGTCTATTTTCATAGAGTGAGATATACCTTTTGATATTATGTCGATCACATTTACCTATATCAGTGGATGGTTAGGTAAGGAGCATTAAACAGCGGTGTAATTCTTCTTAACCATAAGTACAGTTTTCAACCTACGACGCACAGTGAAAGAGTTGTTAGACTCAGCGGACTTATACAGAGTATTGTATATTGTCCAGTGTCCATTAGGACAGAGGGGTTGGTCCTCATACTATATTCTGTTTACTTTTAACTTCTCTAGTTCTTAGACATGTGTTTCGTAGAAACACAGGGTCTAAGTTTTGAGGAGTTATAGGTATTTGAATAAAGTAGAGAACCAGGTATAGCAAGTATCGGGATTCTTCAAAGTGATCGAAGATGTAGATACTTGTGTATGGTATTCAGTTGATAGTAATGATAAAGAGAAATTGCTTCTCTTTCAGGTTACTCATAATTGGAAGCATTCCTAAGTTGAGTAACGCTGATCGGCCTCTCTCCATTTAGTTGACATGCACTGGAGATAGCTGCATGATTTGAATCTGGTTCAATTAAATCAGTGCCTCTGGTTCTATATTGGATATAGTACAGTTCATATCTTAACATTGTTAAGGTACGGGGAGTTGTCCGGCTTATGATTAAAACCAGACTCTGGATAACTCAAGGCACGTTTCTGTAATGGCTGTTTGTGGGTTGACCCAGGCTATGACGAGGGTTGACTTTCTACCATCTGGGAGATCAATAGTAATATTGTTCTAGACTCGCCACAGTTTTATTAAAAATGGATTTTTTCAAAGACAGTAGTGGGAGTATGGTAGAACTGGAAGTGATTCCAGAACCGCAAACAATTACTGAAGATTTGATGAGGAACCTAAAGATTCAATCTGGTTTGACATTCCATTGGCCACTCCGCAGATACGGTGGGTAACTTCAGGCACCCGAGAGGTACTCCGGTAGCCTCAAGGACGGTGACAGGGAAGTTCTTGTTTACCCACACTTTCCATTGCTGTTGTTCCAGGATGCGAGTCCCGGTGGGAGGATGAGTATAGCGTCGTTCTAAACTAGCTTTAGAAGTGCACGTCTATATGACTCTGCTAGAGGGTTGTCGTAGTCAGTGGGAGCAGCGGAAGCATTGGTGGACATCAGGCTTATGTCTATTTATAGACTAAAGCAGATATAGCGGAGATAGATCATCTATTTCTGATGTGACAGTCATAGGTTTGACGTCATCAGAATAGGGGATGGATCTGTTGAGAAGGTAGTAGGAAGTGATATTCCTATACTACGATTGGTTATACTTTGGTCGTCACACAGTGGTTTCTCCACAAGGGACTTGGACATTATATCAGACATACTGGTTACTAGATCTATGGTTTTAGATCTAGATTTAGGTGGTTTCCCAATCAGGGTACTTCGACAACATTCTAAGAGTATTTAGAATGGACGACTCCTGGCACGGTAGTGTACCTGCAGGTGATGGAGTCACCCTCTCTAAAGGTGTCTTATAGACTAAAGTAGAGAGGGATGTGCATGATTGGCAGATCACTTGCTTAGGCAATTAAGTCAATCATGAGATGTCAAGTACCACACCAGATGTTGTTCTTGCACTAGATGCAATAAGTTGACATTGATCCAATCCTGGAGAAACAGTCGGAAGCAGTTTTAGAACATAAGTGGATGTTCTAGGGATATGATAACGACAGCCTCATTTGGGAGACAGTTATCATTCCAGGCTTCCAAGGTGACATGGACGACAAGGAGGTTGTCAGAGTTATAGTTTTCCCTCTGACGAGGGGCAGTATTTTGGACAGGTGGTCCAAGGCAATACTGAGGGTGGCATGGTGCAGGATACTGATTAAGTTCAGTTGACGATACAGTCTAAGAAGTTTGGATTTGGAGTTCATTTATGAGCTCGATCCCATCAGACATCCAGACATTCTAAGACAGGTATTGCTCATTTCGGGAGATGGCATTCTCCGCGAACTTGAGATTTAGAGAGACATAGAAAGAAACTTCAAGGCGGATCCACTCACTGAGGCTATTCCTCGAACGCAATAGTTTCGCAAACCGGTTTTGTGCGACTGACTAGTAGAGGAGTTGGGTGTTCGGTATCACACGGGCTGTGAGTATGCGACATCGCAATAATTAGCCTTGAGTGCAAGTGGGAGATTGTTGGAGATAGTGCCCTCAGAGTCAATTATTGGATCACAGGCACGTGATTGCAATGATTGAGGGAGGACCTATCCCGGTACGACAGTCTTACTCGAGATGATAGTATGCTATCTGGTTTACCTTTATCATCGTGTACTGCTTCAGGTGACCTTACAGGTTGCTATTACACGTTGATAGAGCCCCTTGGATTCTTGCTTGACGACCAGCAGTATGAGGGCGATCATATACGTGGGAGCTGGTAGTCTATAAGCACATCCTTAAATGGTCCCTAGTCATGGGAGTTTCGAGACAGGGCATCGATTCTCCAGAGTAGACTAGTGTATACAGTCGAGACCCCGACGAGGGGCGGTGGCCGGTCTCACAAGCCACTGGTGTCAGTTGGTTCACCTAAGATGTATACAGGTGCTCATTGGGTTATGAGTACACCGGACAGGACTCGCCGGGAACATGCTAGTTGGTCTTATACCTGACGTCAGATAGCAGTTCCCTGGTGACATGTGTACAGGTTAGTTCATCGACCTGGGGATCGTCATTTGTCTCGTGTGAGTTCCCACTGTGCTTTGATTACTACCCTACCACGGCTCAAAGGAGTCGTGCAAACAGGTTTTAGTTGGGTACAGTCCCGAGCCACATGGAGGCAGTGAGCGGATCTTCAGGGGTTCGTCTCTCCCGGTATTGGGGGTGAGGTCGCGCTGTGTCTAGGAGAGCCATTACACGAAGTCCTTGGCCAAGGCAGGAGATTTACTGGTAGGTATTCCAGTAGTATCTCAGGGTGTTCTGGGCTACACTCCGACACGACTTGTACCGCTTTTGGGGGTCTGACTTTTACCAACCCCCTAGGCCCGACATGCGATGCTCATAGACGAACGGACCGGACTGTACGGATATTGTCACTGACAGGCTCAGTAGGGTGTCAGGATGAGTTCGCTCATCGACGTCCCTTTTGGTCAATAGCTGGTGGCCCGTTACGTATTGGCTTATACCTCTGACGTGCTAGTGGTTAAATCCACAGCCATAGTATTGACGAGTCTTTAGAGTCCACCACACTTTCAGTTACTCAGCTTTCGGGCGAAACGCTGTAGAGGCCGTATGGAGATATGGCAGGGTCCGATCAGATACGTGCGGTATTGCACGGATCAGGATCAGACAGTTTTGTACTAGTGGCCATATAGTTATATGGCAGGGTTCGATCTGATACGTGCGGTATTGCACGGATCAGGATCGGACGAACATTACTAGCCGGCTTTGGTTTAAGCCGGATCCTAGTTTAGTACAGTGTAGATTTTGTCTTTTTGCATTTGTATCCGGACGGAATACAGATGCGGGTGTGTATGCACAGTATCGGGGTTTTCCTGTAATTTATTACGGGACCGGTTTTCTGGAGTTGCCAGTTTGCATTCCGTTCCGGCCGGTTTTCCTTTGTTCTTTCCCGGCCGGACTTTTCCGATGGAGGGGGTTATTTGCAATTGTGCAAATAACATTTGTGGAGGGGTTTATTGCATAAAAGATTGATATGTTAAGCATCTTTGCTTTTTTCTTCCATGATGCATTTATTGTGATTAGATGGTGGTATGGGTTTTGTGATGATGATGTTTTTAGGGTATGGTCACCTCTTCATTTTTTCCTACATTAACCTCCCTTCTTATCTTTGGATCACCACCACCATTCTCTTGAATAAGAGGGGCCGGCCAATTTTTGAGAGAGAGAGAGAATTCATTTTGGGAGAAAGAATAGTTTCATATCATTTCTTACATGCTACACTAATTCTATCTCCTTTGTTCATATTTCCTCCATCCAAAGGCAACCAATACCCCAAAGTGAGACACAACTCTATACTATATTCTACAGCACTTCTTGGGCGCGTCGGCTAGCCAACTTCGCGCCCGAGTTGCCTCGGTATTGAGGTGGGAGCCCGTAAAAGTACCCGGCTTCGTGGTCCCTTTTTCCGACGAGGAGGAGACGGACGGAGATCCCGCGAGGAGATCGGAGTGGAGATGAAGACCGGAGGACTCGGATCAGTCGGTATATCTCTTCCCTATCTTGTTAGTTAGCTAGATCTAGTTTAATGGTCCGATCCGGAGTTTAGTGCGCGGTGGTGCCGGTTTGCAAAGTTCGCAAAATTAAAGTTTATCACCGTTTCCGCATTTGGCCGTCGGTTTGACGGCCGGGGCGCCGCCGTGCACTTACAATGTAAATACTGTGAACTAATGTGTTTTAAATATCCGATCGATCAAATTTACCAAGTGGTCCCCCAAGTACTACTGTAGCACATCAAGAAATCTGGGCCCAAAAATTAGCATTCCAGAAAACCTATTTTCCACTCAGGAGCATTATGTAGAATTTTGGGGGACTGAACAGTTCAAGTCGCGGCGGAACCGCGGCCCAAGCATGGGTTTGGCCGCGGTTCCGCGGTGGTTTGGACTGTTCACGAGCCCAAATTTTCACAGAACTCTTAGAATGTCCTACACATCATTCTGAAACAACCTGAAAAATTTTTGGACTTCAAAAAATTTCGACAGAAACTGATGTGAAGAAAAATACGGTTTTTGGAAAATTGTTCGATCGGAAACGTAAAACACATTAGGCAAAGCTAGACTATGTTAATGGCGAGGCTCTGATACCACTGTATGTGAACGGCGGCGCCCCGGCCTCCATCCCGAGGCCAAATGCGGAAGCGATGGTTAACTTTAATTTTTCAAACCGGCACCACCGCGCACTAAAACCCGGATCGTACCATTAACTAGTCCTAGCTAACTACAAGATGGGAAGAGAGATATACCGAGTGATCCGTGTCCTCCGGTCTTCTCGTCGTCATCCCGATCTCCCGCGGAATCTCCGGTCTCCACCTCGTCGCCGGAAGGGCACCACATTGCCGGCTTCTTTTACGGGCTCCCGCTTCTATACCGAGGCAACTCGGGCACGAAGTTGGCGAGCCGACGTGCCCAAGGTTTGCTGTAGAATGTGTGTAGAACCATGTCTCATTTTGGGGTTCATGGAGGTTGCCATAATGGTGGAGGAATTGAACTAGTGGAATTTTTGATGAACTTGGGAATTTTGTGGCATGAAAAGAACAACAATTCCCACATCCAAAATTTGGACAGCCCCAAGAGGGAATGGCCGGCCATGGCACTTGGGAGAGTGAGAATGGAGTGAGTGTCAAAGAAAATTGAGAGAGGCCACACAATAATGCATGAGGGAATCAAATGATATCATGAAATAACATGATCACCAAACAAAAACCACACTCAACCACAACCATCATAAAAACCATGTCATATAAAAGTCAAGCCATGATGGATGAAGAAGTCAAATGGTCAAGGGATGGTTCACCATCATGATACAATAATATGCAATCACCTCCCTCCACAAATGCTTATTTGCACAAATGCAAATAAGCCCTCCTCCACCAAACTTCGGCCATTGAAACATACAAATGAAATATGGTCGAAACGGAAAGCAAACTGGCAACTCCAGAAAACTGGTCCCGTAATAAATTACAAAAAAACCCCGCTACTGTGTATACACACCCGCATTTGTATTCCAACCGAAATACAAATGCAATGAGACAAAATCTACACTGTACTATACTAGGATCCGGCTTAGACCAAAGCCGGCTAGTATTATCCGTCCGATCCTGATCCGTGCAATACCGCACGTATCTGATCGAACCCTGCCATATCTCCATACGGCCTCTACAGCGTTTCGCCCGAAAACTTGAGCAACTGAATGTGGGGAACTCTAAAGACTCGTCAACACCTTGGTTGTGGATTTAACCACTAGCACGTCAGAGGTATAAGCCAATACGTAACGGGCTACCAGGTATTGACCAAAAGGGACGTCGATGAGCGAACTCATCCTGACACCCTCCAGAGCCTGTCAGTGACAATATCCGTACAGTCTGGTCCATTCATCTATGAGCATCGCATGGCGGGCCTAGGGGGTTGGTAACAGTCAGACCCCCAAAAGCGATACAGGTCGTGTCGGAGTGTAGCCCAGAACACCCTGAGATACTACTGGAATACCTACCAGTAAATCTCCTGCCTCGGCCGAGGGCTTCGTCTAATGGCTCTCCTAGACACAGCGCGGCCTCACCCCCAATACCGGGAGAGACGAACCCCTGAAGATCCGCTCACTGCCTCCATGTGGCTCGGGACTGTACCCAACTAAAACCTGTTTGCACGTCTCTTTTGAGCGTGGTAGGGTAGTAATCAAAGTACAGTGGGAACTCACACGAGATAAATGACGATCCCCAGGTCGATGAACTAACCTGTACACATGTCACCAGGGAACTGCTATCTGACGTCAGGTATAAGACCAACTAGCATGTTCCCGGCGAGTCCTGTCCGGTGTACTCATAACCCAATGAGCACCTGTATACATCTTAGGTGATCCAACTGACACCAGTGGCTTGTGAGACCGACCACCGGCCCTCTTCGGGGTCTCGAATGTACACACTAGTCTACTCTGGAGTATCGATGCCCTGTCTCGAAACTCCCACGACTAGGGACCTTTTAAGGATGTGCTTATAGACCCCAGCTCCCACTTATATGATCGTCCTCATACTGCTGGTGGTCAAGCAAGAATCCTAGGGGCTCTATCAATGTGTAATAGCGACATGTCAGGTCACCTAAAGCAGTACACGATGATAAAGATAAACCAGATAGCATACTATCATCTCGAGTAAGACTGTCCTACTGGGATAGGTCCTCCCTCAATCATTGCAATCACGTGCCTATGATCCAATAATTGACTCTGAGAGCACTATCTCCAACAACACCCACATACACAAGACACACACACTCATCTCAATAGGGGGCCGGCATCGCCGGTCCGGCAAGAGGAGGCCGCCTGTCTACCTCTGGTGGGAGGGGCTCGAACTCCATCACAACACCCAAAAAACCCTGCACACTATTCTAAAGTTGTTTTCTAGGCTAGGAAAGGGCCAGAAATGTAGCAGATCCTAATATCCTATGATATGTGTCAAAAATCGTATTTTAACGTTTCAAGTTTAGCGATTAAGGTTATCTAGCTAATTCTAGCAACACCACTAGGCTAAAACAGAATAACTAACACCTAATAGGGTTGATTTAGCTATAAACACTCTAACTTAACTAGATCTAATATCAAAGCACAAATCTAGCACTAAAACTCCATTTAATCACTAAATAAGCTAAACCGACACATAATCTAGCAAACATGGAAACGGAGCTCAGAGGTTATACCTCACTCGACCCTACAATGCCGGGTCAGGAGAAGAAGGGGAAGGGAAGAAGCTTCTACTGCTTGCTTCTCCTGCTGTTGCTGCTCCTGATGTTGTTGCTGTTGCTGCTGCTGTTGTTGGTGTTGCTGTTGTTGTTGCTGTGCTGGGCTGCTGGTGTTGATGCTGGTGCTGCTTGTGCTGCTGCTATGCGTGTTGTTGCTGTTGCAAGGAGCTGCCGCTGCTGCTTGGTGTTGCTGATGCTTGCAACTGCTGCTGGAGCTGAAGCTGCTGCTGATGTAGCTGCTGTTGCTGAAGCTGAGGCTGTGTGTGTTAGTTATATGTATGCCCTTGGGGCCATTACTATACATAGGATGTATATTGTAGTGGATGCTTGGACATATATAGGGAGGACTTTCTTTCTCGACATGATAGTATGCTATCTGGTTGCTCTTTACCTAAACATTCACACTGATTGTCTCTCTGTTACATATTGGTAAAGCCCTTAGGATGTGTACTTGACTACCTTGACTATGATGCGGATCATACTAGTGGGGACATGGTAGTCCATAAGTACATCCTTCAAAGTCCCTAGTCATGGGTATATCGAGACGGGGCATCGATATACCAGAGTAGACTAGCGTATACCTTCTCGACCCATACAGATGGGCGATGGATGATCCCATATCCATTGGTGTTTGACATCAGAGATGATATACGGGTGCTCAGTGGAGACTGGGTACACTGGACGGACTCGCCGAGAACTCCCAGATGGCAGTTATACCTTACGTCAGATGGCATTATACCTTACGTCAGATGGCAGTTCTCTGGTGACACTGGTACAGAGTAGTCTGTTGACCCGAGATCGTCATAGAGTCTTGTGTGGTTCCCACTGTGCTTTGATTTCCACCTTACCACGTCCAAGAGGGCGTGCAAAACGGTGGTTTTTAGGTACAGTCCCAAATCACATGGAGGCAATGAGCGATAGGAGGGGATTCGTCTCTCCCGGTATAGGGAGTTGATGTTGCGCTGTGTTCGATTGGCTATAACCGGAAATCCTTATCCATGGTTGCTGAGATTTACTGGTAAGTGTTACCAGTAGTTTCTCGAAATGTTATAGACCTCAAATCGACATGACTTATTGAGCTGTTGAGGTCTGACGTTTACCACTCCTAGGCGAGATATGCGATATATCAGACGACAAGACCGGACTGTACGGTAAGTGTTACTGGTTGGATTCACAGGAGTATGAGCGGGCTTGCTCGTCGATCTTCTGATCGCTCAATACCCGGGTGGCCGTTACGTTTAGCAGACCGCTTGCGGCTTGTGGGTGTTTGATATGATCATCACCTGCTGCCGGCGTATTGACGAGTCTTTAGAGTCCTACACAGAGGTTTCCTGGCTCAAGCGAAACGAAATAGGAGCGCATATGAGATATGTGCGGGACCGAGAATAATACCAGTATGTGATGCTGTATTCTATTCTCGCGATGAATGTATCAAATGGTTGTATGCGATATAACCTAGTTATCGAATCGAGGATTGATTCGATAAGCCGATACATTGGATATTAGTCGATTGTATGCGATATGACCGGATCGTTAAATCAAGTGTTGATTTAATGATTTAATGTATAATTATATATTTGATATATTACTTTGCATTAACTAATAATGGTTCATATTAAAAGGATTTTCTCACTTGATGTACACAAGTTGTATATGTGATATACTTTTGTGCACTTGTTTGTATCATGTTTGATGATACATGCTAACTTGTGTTTGTGTAAAGATTAAACCATGGTTATATGAATGGTTAGGGTTTTATTTATTCATTTATTTATTTATTTATTTATTTGGCATAAAAGAGAAAATGGTGGCTTTCTTTGTTTGATGTTGAAGCTTCATGAAGCTTTGACTTAGTCACCATTTTTGTCTTCATGCTTAACCCTAACCATTCACCTAACCCTAGTTTACTCTCTACACTTGACCATGGTTAGAGTATGATAAGTATTCCTTTACTTTTCTATTTTAAATTAACTTATCATAATAATCATCTTCTTCTTCTTCTTCTTCAAGAAGAAAAAGCTTGCAACCATCAATGGTGATTTGATGAAAAGAGTGAGAAATCCAATTCTAAAATGAACCCACTTCCTATTTCTTCATCCTCTACCTCTTGCCAAGTAGTATAGGGTGTTTTCTTCACAAGTTTCATGACTTGGTGAAGTGGGAGCTTGATCTTGTGATGCCTCGACGTAGATCATCTTCGGCATCGAAGTCGACGACCTAGCCCGCCCATTTCTCCGATGAAGCCGATGCTAGAGCCCGAGATTCGATTTGGACATCAAGGAGACTTCATCATGGAGCTTTGGAGGTGGAGAACCGGATCTACAAAGGTTGTAGCCTCTTTCTTATAGATAAGTTGTTAACTAGTTACACCTTTCGCCTAAAATTCTAGTTAACGATCCGTATTAGGGTTTCTCGGCACTTGTAAAATTTGAATTTGGCATGGTTGATGCCTTGTGAGACCTCTAGTGTGTGCCTAGGAAACTTACAGTGGTATCAGAGCCTAGCTAGAGCCTTAGGCGATGCGTAGACGGAGTTAGAAGTCCGATCGAACCGAAACCCTAACACAAATTTGCTCTCTGGACTTTTTTCAAAAACAGGTTTTTTTCCAGATTAAAAATTCTTAAAAAATTCAGCCGGAAATTCTAAGAATTACGGTGCAAAAATTATTAAAAGTTACTGCTAAAGCGCGGCGGAACCGCGGCAGAAGCCTGGCTTCTGCGGCGGTTCCGCGGCCAAAATATCTCTTCTTGAAACAGTGTTTGCACAGTAATGTCTTATTTTGTTTGCTGTATTTTCTGGGATTTTTTAATATTTATTCAAGAGTTGAATATTCTGGGTTGTATTGGGAGTTCGTAGATTCGATCAGATTGTCTAATCTTGTCTATGTGTTTTCCGGATAATTTTTGAATATGTTAAAAAGTTCGACCGGATATAAATACCCACTTTTTCCCCTGTCGGGAAATTTCCAAGTGTTGGATCTTTCCGTAGTTTAATGACGTTCTAAGTAGTGCAAGTAACGCGATGGTCCCTCTAGAAGACAACAAACCTTAACTCGATTATATGACCGTCTTGAACTGCCCTTTGAACCTTAGGGTTTGGGGCAGTACGGCGTGCCACATGTGAGGCGTTGGCTTGACCCTTCTACGGCTGGACCGTTGGTACCGAGGCACGAACTGAATGTTTTTAGACTTATTTCATGTGTTGAGCTGTTTCGGGAAAACTTGGGTGTTTGAATGTTCGATCGGAAAGTTTAACATTTTTTATTTATCCGGAATATGATACAATAATTGGAATTCACAAGTTATTATGAGATAACTGAATGAATGTTATAAACATAGCAGTTTAGTCTCACTTGATCGGTTGCCACGGAATTTTGATGTGATCAAAAGTCCGTCGCAATTACGTAGCGTACGCGGATACTCGCCGGGTAAACTTAATAGACAGCCTCGCCCCATAGCCCCGACCAAGTGACTGTAGGAGAACCCCGTCGCCGAAAGCATCCGTTCGGGTGCTCGCGGCAGCGGTGTTCCGCCTTGGTGCACTTTGTCGACGGCGTCGGGGGTGCGGCCGTCCACTAAAGTTTGCGACGAGCATTCGATCAGGATGTCGGGAATCTTGTTGAATTGCCCTACTTCATATTGAAAAGAGTTTTCGATTTTGAGACTAAAATGCGTGGCTTATAATTGTTAAGCATGCGATGTCTAAGTAATTCATTTGATTAGGCATGCGATGTCTATGGAGGTTGCGGATTCCAACTGTTGTAGTTTTACACTTTCTTTTCTGCGACCGTAAGTGTAATATGTGATATCGCCGGTTTCGTTGCTATATGCCAACGACAATTGGGATGCGCATATTTACTTACGTTGATGACATGTGATGTTATGTGTTGCTGGATATGTCATATTGGATCGTCGTGTTTGAATAGCCGGGGGTTTTTATGTGAGATGAGTGTTTTTCATTTTCATTCATGTAAAAACTTGTATGTAATATTCTTTTATTGGGGCACTTCCAGGTTGCGGAAGATGTCACCTTTTGTATATTATTTACTTTTCCGCACTAGGATAGACCCAAGGAGGGGAGCACAAGTAACCGGGTTCTGGGGTCCAGTGGGAGACCAACTCGAGGAGTCGAGTCCGGGTCTCCTAACCCTAGAATTGGTAGGGTTGCTTGCCGCTCTCGTAGGGGTATAGGGGTGTGGGTTTGGCTATTCATCGCGACCGTGGAATCCGTGTTTTATACTGGCTCGTATTAAAAACACGGACGTCCTAGTATATCCAATATTTCATATGATTCTTCTGCTGCGATATCTGTGATGTGATCATGTGATATGTTCTGTGATGGATACTGTATATAGTGTAAGTGCACGGCGGCGCCCCGGCCGTCAATCCGACGCCAAAAGATGCGGAAGCGAAAAACTTTAATTTTGCAAACTAGCAAACCGGCACCACCGTGCACTAAAACCCGGATCGAACCATTAACTAGTCCTAGCTAACTACAAGAAGGGGAATAGAGATATACCGAGTGATCCGAGTCCTCCGGTCTTCTCGTCGTCGTCCCGATCTCTCGCGGAATGTCCTGTCTCCACCTCGTCGCCGGAAGTGCACCACATCGCCTACATCTTTTACGGGCTCCCACCTCAATGCCGAGGCAACTCGGGCACGAAGCTGGCTAGTCGACGTGCCCAAGATTTGCTGTAGAATGTATAGTAGAACTTGTGTCTCATTTTGGGGTTTTTGGAGTTTGCCTTTGTGGTGGAGGAAAAAGAACTTGGAGAGAGGTGAGGAAAAATGTAGCATACAAAGAATGAGAATTACATTTTCTCATCACCCAAAAACAAAAAAAACCCACACCCTCACAAGTGGCCGGCCAACTCATGGGAATGGTGAGTGTGGGAATGGTCAAGGGGGAGGTGACCAAAAGAATAATGCAAGAGAGAGAGAGAGAAAGGTATCATGACAAAACATGATCATAAACCAAGTTCCACTCCAAAGCAATCATCACCTCATCCCAAAAGTCAAGTCATGATGGATAAATCAAGTCAAAGGATGGTGCACCCATCATGATGCAACAAAATGCAAAGACCCCCTCCACAAACACTTATTTGCAACAATGCAAATAAGCCCTCCTCCACCAATCTTCGGCCAATGAACGATACAAAGGAAATCGTCCGAAACGGAAAGCAAACTGGCAACTCCAGAAAACTGGTCCCGTAATAAATTACAGGAAAAACCCGATACTGTGCATACATACCCGCATTTGTATTCCGGCCGGAATACAAATGCAATGAGACAAAATCTACACTGTACTATACTAGGATCCGACTTAAACCAAAGCCGGCTAGTAATATCCGTCCGATCCTAATCCGTGCAATACCGCACGTATCTGATCGAACCCTGCCATATATCCATACGGCCTTTAGTACAAACTGTCCGATCCTGATCCGTGCAATACCGCACGTATCTGATCGGACCTTGCCATATCTCCATACGGCCTCTACAGCCTTTCGCCCGAAAGCTTGAGTAACTGAATGTGGGGGACTCTAAAGACTCGTCAACACCTTGGTTGTGGATTTAACCACTAGCACGTCAGAGGTATAAGCCAATACGTAACGGGCTACCAGGTATTGACTAAAAGGGACGTCTGTGAGCGAACTCATCCTGACAACCCTACAGAGCCTGTCAGTGACAATATCCGTACAATCCGGTCCGTTCGTCTATGAGCATCGCATGGCGGGCCTAGGGGGTTGGTAAAAGTCAGACCCCCAAAAGAGGTACAAGTCGTGTCGGAGTGTAGCCCAGAACACCCTGAGATACTACTGGAATACCTACCAGTAAATCTCCTTGCCTCGGCCGAGGGCTTTGTGTAATGGCTTTCCTAGACACAGCGCGACCTCACCCCCAATACTGGGAGAGACGAACCTCTGAAGATACGCTCACTGCCTCCATGTGGCTCGGGACTGTACCCAACTAAAACCTGTTTGCACGACTCCTTTGAGCCGTGGTAGGGTAGTAATCAAAGTACAGTGTGAACTCACACGAGACAAATGACGATCCCCAGGTCGATGAACTAACCTGTACACATATCACCTGGGAACTGCCATCTGACGTCTGGTATATGACCAACTGGCATGTTCCCGGCGAGTCCTGTCCGGTGTACTCATAACCCAATGAGCACCTGTATACATCTTAGGTGATCCAACTAACACCAGTGGCTTGTGAGACCGGCCACTGCCCCTCGTCGGGGTCTCGACTGTATACACTAGTCTACTCTGGAGTATCGATGCCCTGTCTCGAAACTCTCACGACTAGGGACCATTTAAGGATATGCTTATAGACCCCCAGCTCCCACTTATATGATCGCCCTCATACTGCTGGTGGTCAAGCAAGAATCCTAGGGGCTCTATCAACGTGTAATAGCGACTTGTCAGGTCACCTAAAACAGTACACGATGATAAAGGTAAACCAGATAGCATACTATCATCTCGAGTAAGACTGTCCTACCGGGATAGGTCCTCCATCAATCATTGCAATCACGTACCTGCGACCTAATAATTGACTCTGAGGGCACTATCTCCAACATATAGTATATATGATATATTATATAGACGTTACTTATGTTTTACACCCGCGCTAGCCCTGCCCCGCTCTGCCGTTAGTTACCTAACCTAACGGTGCATGAGGGGACATCGAGGCGAATGCGGATGGCATAAGTGTACGTTGTATTTATCTGTGATGTTTAGGTACTTAAATGATGGGACTTCATTAATGAGATTAATGAAATAAAAAGAAACCTAAAGATGTTGTAGAATCGAATTTCAAAATAAAACAGGTAGCTACAGTTCTTGCTTTGCACAGCGGTATATATGATATATCCTGCACCTTATTCGATAAGGAAAGGACCGAGATCCCTTCACAGGGAGTGACTCCTTTAGCAATAACTGGCAGATGCTACACACTCGGTTTGTCTTTTGATAGCTTCTATAGTTTCTTCTTTGCACAGTGATATATATGATATATCCCGCACCTCATTCGACGAGGAAAGGGCCGACGATCCCTTCACCGGGAGTGACCCCTTTAGCAAAACTAGAAAAGCCTCAAAAGCACTCCATTTTAAAATCATTTGATTCTACAACGATATCAAGTTCATTACGCAATAGGTTTTCAGAAAAACCTGTCGTAGCCCTCCGTCATTTCAGATAAGTACTAGTTAGTATTCGTGCTGCGGTAGTTTGGCCTCCGTCAAGGCGTAGTGCTAACTAGTGCTTATCTGCTAGCATATGATGCGATTGGATTAGGGTATTCGTACGGCGTTGTTTGGCCTCCGTCAAGGATCGTGCGGGTGGGTTTAATTCAATCAGGAAATGACGGGTTGAACTTGACTAGCGGACTATGGGTAGTTTGGCCTCCGTCAAGGTCATAGGACGCTAGGGGCAAAATTATCGGGAATTTCAAGTGTTGAAATTTGCAATGAGATTGCATACCTTCTATGAGATAGTTGGATCCCGATACCCACTGCGAGTAAGAGTTACTCCTGGGAGAGTTTTACACATTACAATTAGCCGATCAAGTAGGTGTCTAGAAAGGTGTCAACGGGGTTACGCCTCTGGAAAAACGAGGTTTACATTAATTAGGTTCGTGCGAAAGCACGGGGGACCTCCCTCAAAGTACCGACACTGGCCTGGCTGAAAGATTGGCGAACTTGTAGCGTGTAATTAATTCCGGCTAGTCTTTCCTTTTAGGGTTTGAAGGAAGATTTGATTAAAACAGTGGGAGCCATCCTGATTAGATAAAATAATAACCAATCTATTCTTGCAAGAGCGCACGCTGAGTATTTTCTTCTCTCTCTCTCAAGGTAGCGACCATATCACGCCTTAATCAATATAATAAAACGGATATATTGACCGAACCCGCTTGTTATACTGAGCCGGGGAACGTTGGTCCCGCTCCAACTTATAATTGTTATAAGACAGAGCAGGAAATTGGGGAATACCAGATTTCCCGTGCCGCCCAAACGAACAGAGTGCATGCTGATGCATCATCTTCGGGTGTGTTCATTACAAAGAACTGTTTCTCTGTATCCTCTACGTCCTGGGTATGTGATACCAGATCAGGATCCCAGATATGTAATCTGTTACATAGGGCTACAGCTAGGTAGAGAACTGAGAACGGGTGATAAGTTTCATGAGACAGAAAACGGGGCAAGTGTTGCAGCCAAGTCTGTTGGTCACTGTCACCCTGTATGACCAGTACATTGATTCTGAACGAATGTTATTAGATACCGAACCTGATATACAAAATCATATCAGTCTCTTTATAAGTAAAGAAATGATAAAATTTTGTATTGTTGGATTATGTTTTGAACATTTCCTATATCAAAAGTTGATCGGTTCAGGCACGTTATCTAAAAGCATTGATGTTCTAAATCAAACTACAGTTCTTTAGTATACGGAACACACACAAGAGGAAGAGTTCAGAAATGAACGAATCCTTCTTGAGACATTGTAGACAAGGTCATATCAATGCGACCCGACTGGCTGAAGTTACATTTAGATGCATATTTAAATTAGTTTGAATTTACATCTTGTGAAACTTGCCAGTCATGTCACAGAGATAAGATGACCATAGCTCCGTTTACTGGAAACAGAGAAAGAGTTAGTGAACTCTTGGGATGATACATGTTGATGTATGTAGGTCCCCTGTCTACACTTGCCAAAATCGGTTCTTTATACTGTTAGTTATATGTATGCCCTAGAGGCCATTACTGTACATTGGATGTATATTGTAGTGGATGCTGGGACATATATAGGGAGGACTTTCTCGCTCGACATGATAGTATGCTATCTGGTTACTCTTTACCTTAACGTGTATACTGATTGTCTCTCTGTTACATGTTGGTAAAGCCCTTACGATGTGTACTTGACTACCTGGACTATGATACGGATCATACTAGTGGGGATATGGTAGTCCATAAGTACATCCTTCAAAGTCCCTAGTCGTGGGTGTATCGAGACGGGGCATCGATATACCAGAGTAGACTAGCGTGTACCTTCTCGACCCATATAGATGGGCGATGGATGATCCCATATCCATCGGTGTTTGATATCAGAGATGATATACGGGTGCTCAGTAGAGACTGGGTACACTGGACGGACTCGCCGAGAACTCCCAGATGGTATTATACCTCACGTCAGATGGCAGTTCTCTGGTGACACTGGTACAGAGTAGTCTGTTGATCCGAGATCGTCATAGAGTCTTGTGTGGTTCCCACTGTGCTTTGATTTCCATCTTACCACGTCCAAGAGGGCGTGCAAAACGGTGGTTTTTGGGTACAGTCCCGAGTCACATGGAGGCAATGAGCGATAGGAGGGGATTCGTCTCTCCCGGTATAGGGAGTTGATGTTGCGCTGTGTTCGATTGGCTATAACAGGAAATCCCTGGCCAGGGTTGCTGAGATTTACTGGTAAGTGTTACCAGTAGTTTCTCGAATTGTTATAGACCTCATATCGACACGACTTATCAAGCTATTGGGGTCTGACGTTTACCACCCCTAGGCGAGATATGCGACATATCAGACGATCAGACCGGACTGTACGGTAGTGTTACTGGTCGGATTCACTGGAGTGTGAGCGGGCTTGCTCGTCGATCTTCAGATCGCTCAATACCCGGGTGGCCGTTACGTTTAGCAGACCGCTTGCGGCTTGTGGGTGTTTGATATGATCATCGCCTACTGCCGGCGTATTGACGAGTCTTTAGAGTCCTACACAGAGGTTTCCTGGCTCAAGCGAAACGAAATAGGAGCGCATATGAGATATGTGCGGGACCGAGAATAATGCGTGTATGTGATACCGTATTCCATTCTCGCGATGAATGTATCGATTAGGTTATATGCGATATACCCTAGTTATCGAATCAAAGGTTGATTCGATAAGCCGATACATAGGATACTAGTCGGTTATATGCGATATGACCGGATCGTTAAATCAAGTGTTGATTTAATGATTTAATGTATAATTATATATTTGATATATTGCTTTGCATTAACTAGTATTGGTTCACTTTAAGATGGATTTTCTCACTCGGATGTGCGCATTATATATGTGATATGATTTTGTGCACTAGCTTGTATCATGTTTGATGATACATGCTTTTTGGTTAAGTGTAAAGTATTAAACCTTGGTTAATGAATAGGTTAGGGTTTATTATTTTTTATTCATTTATCTTATTTAATTATCCATTTATTTATGATAAATGAATAAAAGAAAATGAAATGAAATGGTTGCTAATTTTGGATTCTAGTTGAAGCTTCTTGATCTTTTGACTAAGTGACCATTTTGTCTCTAGCTTGACCCTAACCATTCCTTTAACCATGATTGATTCTCTACACATTACCATGGTTAAAGATTATGATAAGTATTCTTTTATTTTATATTTTCTAATAACTTATCATAACATTTTACCATCTTCTTCTTCATTTTCTTCAAGTGAAGAAAGCTTGCCTCCATCAATGGCAAGTGATGAAAAAGAGTGTGAAATCCAAATCTAAAGTCTACCCACTTCCTATTTCTTCATCCTCTACCTCTTGCCAAGTAGTAGAGTGTGTTTTCTTTACAAGTTTCTTGACTTGGTGAAGTCGGAGCTTGATTTAGCGATGCCTCGACGTAGATCATCTTCGGCATGGACATCGATGACCTAGCCCGTCCATTCTCCGATGAAGCCGACACTAGAGCCCGGGACTTGTTATGGACAGCGAGGAGACTTCATTGCGGAGCTATGGAGGTGGAGCACCGGATCTACAAAGGTTGTATTTCCGTTTTCTCATTAGTTAAGTGTTAACTAGTTATCTTTTCGCCTAGAAATCTAGCTAACGATCCGTACACTAGGGTTTCTCGGCACCATATTTTTTTGAAATTGGCATGATCGATGCCTTGTGAGACCTCCTTAGGGTGCCTAGGAACCCTACAGTGGTATCAGAGCCTAGCTAGAGCCTTAGGCGAAGTCTAGACGGAGTTTGAAGTCCGATCGACCCGAAACCCCATCTCAAATAATGCTCTCTGTCCTTTTTCTAAAAACGTGGATTTTTCGAAATTAAAAATATGTAGAAAATCAAGCAGGGTTTTCTAGGAATTACTGTATATTTTGTGGACCTAATTCAACTATTCCACCGCGTTTCCGCGGCATGAGCAAGGCTCATGCGGCGGATCCGCGGCCGTACGGCCACAATATTTAAATTAGTTTGCACAGTAACTCCTATTTAACAGTGCTGGTTCTCCTGGGTATTTTTAATATTTTTTCCAGAGTTTGCATTTTCTGAGTTGTTTTGGGGATTCGGTGTTTCGATCGGAGTATCAGATTTTGTCTATGTGGCTTTCCGGATAAATTTTAGAATATGTTAAAAAGTTCGACCGGATATAAATACCCAATTTTTCCCCTGTCGGGAAATTTCCAAGTGTTGGATTTTTCCGTAGTTTAACAACGTTCTAAGTAGTGCAAGTAACTCGATGGACCCTTTAGAAGACAACAAACCTTAGCTCGATTATGTGACCGTCCTGAACTGCCCTTTGAACCTTCGGGTTTGGGGCAGTACGGCGTGCCACATGTGAGGCGTTGGCTTGACCCTTCTACGGCTGGACCGTTGGTACTGAGGCACGAACTGAATGTTGTTAGACTTATTTCATGTGTTGATCTGTATCGGGAAAACTTGGGTGTTCGATTGTTCGATCGAAAAGTTTAACATTTTCTGTTTATCTGGAATGTGATACAATACTTGGAATTCGCAAATTGTTATGAGATAACTGAATGAATGTTATAAACATAGCACTTTAGTCTCACTTGATCGGTTGCTACGGAATTTTGATGCGATCAAAAGTCCGTCGCAATCACGTAGCGTACGCGGATACTCGCCGGGTAAACTTAATAGACAGCCTCACTCCATAGCCCCGACCAAGTGACTGTAGGAGAACCCCGTCGCCGAAAGCATCCGTCCGGGTGCTCGCGGTAGCGGTGTTCCTCCTTGGTGCACTTCGTCGATGGTATCGGGGGTGTGGCCGTCTACTAAAGTTTGCGACGAGCATTCGATCAGGATGTCGGGAATCTTGTTGAATTGCCCGACTTGGTATTGAAAAGTGTTTTCGATTTTGAGACTAAAATGCGGGGTTTATAATTGTTAGGCATGCGATGTCTAAGGAATTCATTTGGTCAGGCATGCGATGTCTGAGGTGGTTGCGGATTCCTACTGTTGTAATTTTACACTTTCTTTTCTGTGACCGTAAGTGTAATATGTGATATCGCCGGTTTCGTTGCTATATGTCAACGACAATTGGGATGGACATATTTACTTACGTTGATGACATGTGATGTTATGTGTTGCTGGATATGTTATATTGGATCGTCGTGTTTGAATAGCCGGGTTTTTTTTATGTGAGATGAGTGTTTTTCATTTTCATTCATGTAAAAAAACTAGTATGTAATATTCTTTTATTTGGGGCGCTTCCAGGTTGCGGAAGATGTCACCGTTTGTATATTATTTACTTTTCCGCACTAGGATAGACCCAAGGAGGGGAGCACAAGTAACCGGGTTCTGGAGTCCAGTGGGAGACCAACTCGAGGAGTCGAGTCCGGGTCTCCAAACTCCAGAATTGGTAGGGTTGCTTGCCGCTCTCGTAGGGGTCTAGGGGTGTGGGTTTGGCTATTCATCACGACCGTGGAATCCGTGTTTTATACTGGCTCGTATTGAAAACACGGACGTCCTAGTATATCCAATATTTCATATGTTTCTTCTGCTGCGATATCTGTGATGTGATCATGTGATGTTCTATGATAGATACAGTATATAGTATATATGATATATTATATAGGCGTTACTTATGTTTTACACCCGTGCTAGCCCTGCCCCGCTCTGCCGTTAGTTACCTAACCTAACGGTGCACGAGGGGACATCGAGGCGAATGCGGATGGCATAAGTGTACGTCGTATTTATCTGTGATGTTTAGGTACTTAAATGATGGGACTTCATTAATATGATTAATGAAATAAAAGAAACCTAAGATGTTGTAGAATCGAATTTCAAAATAAAACAGGTAGCTACAGTTCTTGCTTTGCACAGCGGTATATATGATATATCCTGCATCTTATTCGATAAGGAAAGGACCGAGATCCCTTCACCGGGAGTGACTCCTTTAGCAATAACTGGCAGATGCTACACACTCGGTTTGTCTTTTGATTGCTTTTAAGAGTTTTTTCTTTGTACAGTGATATATATGATATATCCCGCACCTCATTCGACGAGGAAAGGACCGACGATCCCTTCACTGGAAGTGACTCCTTTAGCAAAACTAGAAAAGCCTAAAAAACACTCCATTTTAAAAATCATTTGATTCTACAACGATATCAAGTTCATTACGCAATAGGTTTTCAGAAAAACCTGTCGTAGCCCTCCGTCATTTCAGATAAGTATTAGTTAGTATTCGTGCTGCGGTTGTTTGGCATGCGTCAAGGCGTAGTGTACGGTAGCTAACTAGTGCTTATCTGCCAGCATATGATGCGATTGGATTAGGGTATTCGTGCGGCGTTGTTTGGCATGCGTCAAGGGTCGTGCGGGTGGGTTTAATTCAATCAAGAAATGTACGGGTTGAACTTGACTAGCAGACTATGGGTTGTTTGGCATGCGTCAAGGTCATAGCGAGCTAGGGGCAAAATATTATCGGGAATTTCAAGTGTTGAAATTTGCAATGAGATTGCATACCTTCTATGAGATAGTTGGATCCCGATACCCGCTGCGAGTAAGAGTTACTCCTGGGAGAGTTTTATACATTACAATTAGCCGATCAAGTAGGTGTCTAGAAAGGTGTCAACGGGGTTACGCCTCTGTGAAAACGAGGTTTACATTAATTAGGTTCGTGCGAAAGCACGGGGGACCTCCCTCAAAGTACCGACACTGGCCTGGCTGAAAGATTGGCGAACTTGTAGTGTGTAATTAATCCCGGCTAGTCTTTCCTTTTAGGGTTTGAAGGAAGATTTGATAAAAAGCAGTGGGAGCCATCCTGATTAGATAAAATAATAACCAATCTATTCTTGCAAGAGCGCACGCTGAGTGTTTTCTTCTCTCTCTCTCTCCAGGTAGCGACCATATCTCGCCTTAATCAAGATAATAATACGGAATATTGACCGAACCCGCTTGTTATACTGAGCTGGGGAACGTTGGTCCCGCTCCAACTTATAATTGTTATAAGACAGAGCAGGAAATTGGGGAATACCAGATTTCCCGTGCCGCCCAAACGAAGAGAGTGCATGCTGATGCATCATCTTCGGGTGTGTTCATTACAGAGAACTGTTTCTCAGTATCCTTTACGTCCTGGGTATGTGATACCAGATCAGGATCCCAGATATGTAATATGTTACATAGGGCTACAGATAGGTAAAGAACTGAGAACGGGTGATAAGTTTCATGAGGCAGAAAACGGGGCAAGTGTTGCAGCCAAGTCTGTTGGTCACTGTCACCCTGTATTACGAATACATTGATTCTGAACAAATGCTATTAGATACCGAACCTGATATACAAAATCATATCAGTCTCTTTATTAGTAAAGAAAAGATATAATTTTGTATTGTTGGATAATGTTTTGAACATTTCCTATATCAAAAGTTGATCGGTTCAGGCACGTTATCTAAAAGCATTGATGTTCTAAATCAAACTACAGTTCTTAGTATATGGAACACACATAAGAGGAAGAGTTCAGAAATGAACGGATCCTTCTTAAGGTATTGTAGACTAGGTCAGATCAATGCGACCCGACTGGCTAGAGTTGCATAAAGATGCATATTTAAATTAGTTTGAACTTACATCTTGTGAAACTCGCCAGTCATGTCACAAAGATAAGATGACCACAGCTCCGTTTATTGGAAACAGAGAAAGAGTTAGTAAACTCTTGGGATGATACATGTTGATGTATGTAAGGTCCCCTGTCTACACATGCCAAGACCGGTTCTTTGTACTTCATTACATTCTCTGATGATCTTTCGAGATTCAGACCTATGTTCCTGTTGAAACACAAGTCCGAACGTTTTGAGATATTCACAGAATATAAGTTAGAAGTAGAGAACCAAATACGGGTAAAAGTTTTATGTCCTTTGATGAGATCGAGGAGGAGAATACTTGAGCACGGAAATCCTGGACTATTTTAAAGGAGAATGAGATTCTCTCTCGGCATTACTCCTCCGTATACACCATAGGACGATGGTATATCGGGGCGGAGCAGATACACCCTATTTTGATATGGTGTGCTCTATGATGAGTACTGCTGAGTTACCTATTTCCTTCTTGGGGGTTATGCACTTATGAAGTTGCATACCTATTGAATTAGGTTCCAATCAAATCAGTTGCCTACCATTCCATATGAGATATGGAAAGGGAAGAGCCCATGTCTTAAGCTAGTTAAGATTTGGGGTTGTCCGGCCTATGTTTAAAAGCAAAATCCGGACAAGCTCGAGGCAAGATCTGTAATGTAGAACTGGAAAGGTTCCAGCTATACAAACTACAGCAGATGATTTGGTAAAACCAAATGATTCAATAGTTACCAACGAACCTCAGCCTCTCCGCCGATCTAGTAGGGTTTCTCACCCACCTGAGAGATACTTCGGTTTCTCTATGACAGTGGGAGCGAGGACTGCATCATGAGATGATGACCCAACTAGTTTCGAGCTGGCCATCAGGAGTAAGACTCTGTGAGAATGGCTGGATATTTATCGATCTGAGATGGAATCGTTATACACCAACAAAGTATGGACTTTGGTTGCTATATCTGAAGGGTTAAATTCCCATCAGGAGCAAGTATATCTTGAGAAGATTACTTGGTGTACATGGAAAAGTTGAGACTTTCAAAGCTATGCTTAAGTCCATCCAGATCCTACTTGTCACGGCTACATACCATGACTGCGATATCTGGTGGTTGGGTGTCTTGACTGCTTTTCTAAATAATGATTTAGAAGAGAGCGTCTATAAGTACACAGCCAGAGGGCTTCATAGACAGTGGGAGCAGCGGAAACGTGTGCAAGATGCTTTATAGGATAAAGCAGGCATCGCGGAAGTGGAACATCTGTTTTGATGGATTAGTCAAAGAGTTTGACATCATCAAAATGGTAGATGAACCTTGTATAAACAAAAAGGTAGTAGGGAGTATGGTGGTGATCCTCGTAGAGTACGTGGATGACATACTCTTGATAAGAAAGGAGTTTCCTATGCTACGCTCGATCAATCTCCGTTTATCACAATGATTCTCCATATAGGATCAAAATGATACCTCCTAAATCCTGAGTTTTTTGATCTATGAGATAGATTTAAATGGATGTTAGGATTCTCACTAGTTGTAGTGAGATGGTATCAATCGATCCTGACGAGAATCACTGGAAGGGTTCCAGGGTGATAAAGACGACTGAATGTCAGTCACAGGCATTGTCTTTACCCTCAGTAAAGGGACGGTATGTTGGAAGAGTTCCAAGCTAGATACCGTGACATACTAGACGATAAAGGCTGGATACATCGCTACTTAAGATGCTACCAAAGAGGCTGTTTGGGTGTATATTGGTTCATGAGATGAACTATGTTCCTCCCATTGTGTGACAATGGAGTTGTGGCTTATGCCAAGGAACGCATGTCCCATCAGTGATCCAGACATATTCTAAGGCAGTATCACCTGATCATGGAGATGGTTGATCTCCAGGGTGATCGAGGTAAGGAGAGTAGACTCAGAGGACAAACACAGCGGATCCACTCACGAAAGGCCTTTTCCCAAAGAGAGACTTTTATGGGATGGTTGTGTAAGTGCACGGCGGCGCCCTGGCCGTCAATCCGACGGCCAAATGCGGAAACGGTGGTAAACTTAAATTTTTGCGGACTTAGCAACCGGCACCACCGCGCACTAAACACCCGGATCGAACCATTAACTAGTCTAAGCTAACTACAAGAAAGGGAATAGAGATATACCGACGATCCAAGTCCTCCGGTCTTCTCGTCATGGTCCCGATCTCCTGCGGAAAAGTCCCGTCTCCTCCTCGTCGCCGGAAGTGCACCACATCGCCTACTTTGTTTACGGGCTCCCACCTCAATGCCGAGGCAACTCGGGCACGAAGCCGGCTACTCGACGTGCCCAAGGTTCGTTGTAGAATATGTAGTGAGCAAGTCTCATTTTTGGGGTTTGTGGAATTGCCATTGGTGAAGGAAAAGAGAGCTTGGAGAGAGGTGAGAAAAATGGAGCATACTCAAGAAGGAATGTATCATATTTTTCTCCACACACCAAATGAAATGAATCCCATTCCACTCAAGGAATGGCCGGCCCCCCCCTTCATGTGTGATTGGAGAGAGAGAGAGAGAACAACAAGGGGGTGGGTGGAAAAAAGAGAGAGAGAGAGAATGGTTATCATTCAAAAGAAATCATCACAAAGAAAAGTCCTCACTCAACAACCATACCCCTCAACATCATCAACAATCATGACTTTAAAAGTCAAGCCATGATGGAGTCAAAACAAGTCAATGATGGTGCACATCATGAAAGCCATCATGATGCATCAAGATGCAAAGAACCCCCTCCACAAATGCCTATTTGCAACAATGCAAATAAGCCCTCCTCCACCAATCTTCGGCCAATGAACGGAACAATGGAAATCGGCCGAAACGGAAAGCAAACTGGCAACTCCAGAAAACTGGTCCCGTAATAAATTACAGGAAAACCCCGATACTGTGCATACACACCCGCATTTGTATTCCGACCGAAATACAAATGCAATGAGACAAAATCTACACTGTACTATACTAGAATCCGGCTTATACCAAAACCGGATAGTAATATCTGTTCGATCCTGATCCGTGCAATACCGCACGTATCTGATCGAACCTTGCCATATAACCATACGGCCTATAGTACAAACTGTCCGATCCTGATCCGTGCAATACCGCACGTATCTGATCGGACCTTGCCATATCTCCATACGGCCTCTACAACCTTTCGCCCGAAAGCTGAGTAACTGAATGTGGGGGACTCTAAAGACTCGTCAACACCTTGGTTGTGGATTTAACCACTAGCACGTCAGAGGTATAAGCCAATACGTGACGGGCTACCAGGTACTGACCAAATGGGACGTCGATGAGGAAGCTCACCCCGACACCCAACTGAGCCTGTCAGTGACAATATCCGTGCAGTCCGGTCCGTTCGTCTATGAGTATCGCATGGCGGGCCTAGGGGGTTGGTAAAAGTCAGACCCCCAAAAGCGGTACAAGTCGTGTCGGAGTGTAGCCCAGAACACCCTGAGATACTACTGGAATACCTACCAGTAAATCTCCTTGCCTTGGCCAAGGACTTTGTGTAATGGCTCTCCTAGACACAGCACGACCTCACCCCCAATACCGGGAGAGACGAACCCCTGAAGATACGCTCACTGCCTCCATGTGGCTCGGGACTGTACCCAACTAAAACCTGTTTGCACGACTCCTTTGAGCCGTGGTAGGGTAGTAATCAAAGTACAGTGGGAACTCACACGAGACAAATGACGATCCCCAGGTCGATGAACTAACCTGCACACATGTCACCAGGGAACTGCCATCTGACGTCTGGTATATGACCAACTAGCATGTTCCCGGCGAGTCCTGTCCGGTGTACTCATAACCCAATGAGCACCTGTATACATCTTAGGTGATCCAACTGACACCAGTGGCTTGTGAGACCGGCCACCGCCCCTCGTCGGGGTCTCGACTGTATACACTAGTCTACTAATGGAGTATCGATGCCCAGTCTCGAAACTCCCACGACTAGGGACCTTTTAAGGATAAGCTTATAGACCCCCAGCTCCCACTTATATGATCGCCCTCATACTGCTGGTGGTCAAGCAAGAATCCTAGGGGCTCTATCAACGTGTAATAGCGACGTGTCATGTCACCTAAAGCAGTATACGATGATAAAGGTAAACCAGATAGCATACTATCATCTCGAGTAAGACTGTCCTACCGGGATAGGTCCTCCCTCAATCATTACAATCACGTACCTGTGACCTAATAATTGACTCTGAGGGCACTATCTCCAACAATCTCCCACTTGCACTCAAGGCTAATTATTGCGATGTCGCATACTCACAGCCCGTGTGATACCGAACATCCAACTCCTCTACTAGTCAGTCTCACAAAGCTCGTTTGCGGAACTATTGCGTTCGAGGAATAGCCTCAGTGAGTGGATCCGCTTAGTAGTTTCTTTCTATGTCTCTCTATATCTCAAGTTCGCGGAGAAACCCATCTCCCGAAATGAGCAATACCTGTCTTAGAATGTGTCTGGATGTCTGATGGGACATAGCTCATAAATGAACTCCAAATCCAAACTTCTTAGACTGTATCGACAACTGAACTTAATCAGTGTCCTGCGCGCCATGCCTCCCTCAGTATTGCCTTGGACCATCTGTCCAAAATACTGCCCCTCATCAGAAGGAAAACTATAACTCTGACAACGTCCTTGTCGTCTATGTCACCTTGGAAGCCTGGAATGATAACTGTCTCCTGAATGAGGCTGTCGTTATCATATCCCTAGAACATCCACTTATGTTCTAAAACTGCTTCCGACTGTTTCTCCAGGATTGGATTAATGTCAACTTATTGCATCTAGTGCAAGAACAACATCTGGTGTGGTACTTGACATCTCACGATTGACTCAATTGCCTGAGCAAGTGATCTGCCAATCATGCCCGTCCCTCTCCCCTTTAGTCTGTAAGACACCTTTGGAGAGGGTGACTCCATTACCTGCAGGTACACTACCGTGCCAAGAGTCGTCCATCCTAAATACTCTTAGAATGCTGTCAAGTACCCTGATTGGGAAACCACCCAAATCTAGATCTAAGACCATAGATCTAGTAACCAGTATGTCTGATATAAAATCCATTTCCTTTGTGGAGAAACAACTGTGTGACGACCAAAGTATAACCGATCGTAGTGTAGGAGTTTCTTTTCCTACTCTGTGTATATCATCTAAATACCAGGATATCACACCCTACTACCTTCTCAACAGATCCATCCCCTATTCTGATGAAGTCAAACCCATGACTTTCACGTCAGAAATAGATGATCTATCTCCGCTACATCTGCTCTAGTCTATAAATAGACATAAGCAGCCTGTCCACCAATGCTTCCGCTGCTCCCACTGACTACGACAACCCTCTGGCAGAGTCATATAGACGTACACTTCTAAAACTGGTTTAGAAAGACGCTATACTCATCCTCCCGCCGGGTCTCGTAACCTGGAACAACAGCAATGGCAATTGTGGGGAAACAAGAACTTCCCTGTCACCGTCCTTGAGGCTACCGTAGTACCTCTCTGGTGCCTGAAGTTACCCACCTTATCTGCGGAGTGGCCAATGGAATGTCAATTCAGATTGAATCTTTAGGTTCCTTATCAAATCTTCAGTAATCGTTTGTGGTTCTGGAATCACTTCCAGTTCTACCATACTCCCACTACTGTTTTTCTGAAAAAATCCATTTTTAATAAAACTGTGGCGAGTCTAGAACAATATTGCTATTGTTCATCCAGATGGTAGAAAATCAACCCGCGTCATAGCCTGGGTCAACCCACAAACAGCCATTACAGAAACGTGCCTTGAGTTGTCCAGTGTCTGGTTTTAAGCATAAGCCGGACAACTCCCCGTACCTTAACATCGTTAAGATATGAACTGTTCTATATCCCATATAGGACCAGAGGCACTGATTTAATTGAACCAGATTCAAATCATGCAGCTGTCCCCAGCGCATGTCAACTAAATGGAAGGAGGCCGATCAGCGTTACTCAACATAGGAATACTTCCAATTATGAGTAACCTGAAAGAGAAGCAAGATCTCTTAATCACTACTATCAACTGAATACCATATACAAGTATCTACATCTTCGATCTCTTTGAAGAATCCCGATACTTGCTATACCTGGTTCTCTACTCTATTCAAATACCTATAACTCCTCAAAACTTAGACCCTGTGTTTCAACGAAACACATGTCTAAGAACTAGAGAAGTTAAAAGTAAACAGAATATAGTATGAGGACCAACCCCTTTGTCCTAATGGACACTGGACAACATACAATACTCTGTATAAGTCCCTTGAGTCTGATAACTCTTTCACTGTGTGTCGTAGGTTGAAAACTGTACTTATGGTTAAGAAGAATTACACCGCTGTTTAATGCTCCTTACCTAACCATCCACTGATATAGGTAAATGTCGTAGACATAATTTCAGAAAGGTATATCTCACTCTATGAAAATAGACGTACAGATATATCATTTTGAAATTGGTGCATAACAGCGGATATTCAAAACCAAATATTTGCCGACCGGCAAACAGCCCAGGTGATTTCCTCAAATATCACTGATTACAACGAATCCCGATATAATGAGGATAATCACCCAATTCCCAATAACTTACTCCCACTCATCATCTGTAAAACCATACAGATGTGAGAATCGTACCTGGTAAATACATACCCTGGAGTAAGTATCTAATCGGGAAATCAGTTTTCCTTTAACATTACACAGTGAAACTGAAACATTGAAATGTTCCGATGGGGTATTCTGGTATTTCTAGTAATGCCTCTTCCAGATTCACGACTGTAACCGTATAGTTCTTTGCCACCTCTCCAAATCCCTTCATATGTCTTTAGTCTTTACCTTCTGCACACCCTTTTAGGCCAAATGGTTTTCTTCCTTCCCTACCGTTCGGCACCAGCCTATGGTTTGGAAGAAGACTATCCAATAAGCATAATGGGTGTACTGTCCGCATCCTAGGAACACTCGCAATGAGAGAGGGTGAAGATAAAAGACAACCGAATAAACCTTATTCCTATTTCTCCTGAACCAGAATCCATCCCCGAACTGGAACAAGTTCCATTCGAGTTCGTATATAACCATACGATGGAGTATCCAAATAAACTGTGGATCTTCGTAGTGATACGGAGTGTCCTGGAGAAATACAAAGGTGATGTGGGAGTGGTAATGAAATATTTGGTTTGGTCGTGAATATCTGTTGCAATTTACTTTGCCCTCTTACTAATCCCTTGCTTTGTCTGAACTTAATACCTTCTGCACACCATCCTTATGCTAATTGGTTTTCTTCATTCCCTACCGGTCGGCACCAGCCTAAGGTTTGGAAGAAGACAATCCAATTTGCGTAATAGGTGTACTACCCCTAAACCAAGGAGTACTCGTAACCTGAGAGAGGGTAAAAAGAAAAAGACAACTGAATAATCCTATCCGTTTTCTCAGAACCGGAAACCATCCTCGAATAAATTCTTTCGAGTTCGTATCTAACCATACGATGGTTTTGTCCAATGGAAGTGAACGTTCGTAGTAAAACGGGGTGTCCTGGAGAAAAGGGTAAAAGTAGGAGTGGCAATGAGGTTTGCAACTCTGACAATCCAAAAGCCAGTGTTTAGAAGGTTCGGTCAACTTGGTCACTGAGTCAAAGTCTTAGGGTCGGGTCAATGGTCGCTGCCAAAGAGAGAGAGAGAAAAGAAACACTCAGCGTGCACTCTAACCTAGATCAGAATGGTTACCAATTTATCTAATCTGGAATCCTCCCACTGTACCTCAAATTCTCCTCCAAACCTGAAAGAAGAATTAGTCGGTGTCACCCGAGGAGTAAACTAACTCATCAGTGGAATCGGGATCCAACTCTCATCGCATGACAATGTGACGGAATCCGCTCACGGTGTCACACTCCAGAAGGTATGCGCATATCTGGCAAGTTTCAGTACTTTTGAAACTCCCGATGTGATTTCTGCCCCATGCTCTTATGACCTTGACGAAGGTCAACAAATCATAAGTCACATGTCAAGTTCTACCCGTCATTCTCCAGGTTAATTTGAATCCACCCGTACAAGCCCTTGACGAAGGTCAACAAGGCTATACGACTTTCCCAAACCAACGCATCTATCTATGCAGCAGAAAGGTAACAAGCAGCTACCATACACTATGCCTTGACGAAGGTCAACAAACATAGCATGAATACTACGTGCTACCCGTCTGAAACGACGGAGGGCTACGAATGGTTTCTGGCGAAAACCTTTAACGTAAAGAACTTGATATCGTCGAAGGAACGAATAGCTTTTTAGAAATATAGTGACGAAAACCGTTGCTAAAGAGGTCACTCCCGGTGAAGGGATCTCGGCTCTTTCCCCGTAGAATGGGGTGCAGGATATTCCAAATGAATACCGCGATGCAAAGCAAAAGTGATCGGCTATAGTGAAGTTAATGCCCTGACGCAAACTTCTGTCCAAGGGGTCACTCCCGGTGAAGGGATCTCGGCCCTTGCCTCGTCGACTGAGGAGCAGGATATTCCAATGAATACCACGATGCAAAACAAAAGTAAACGTCCTTGCAATAACAGCCTTTTGAAAAAGTGTTCCAACAACATCAGATTAGGTTTGTTTTTAACTTGCACTGATCCGAATCAATGCAGTCCCATCAATTGATCACACCAAAAAGAACGAAAATATACTGATGTACGTATATGCCATCCGCATTCGCCACTGGGTCCCGTCATTACCCGTTAGGTTAGCTTACTAACGACAGAGCGGGGACTGGACTAGCGCGGATGCAAAACATATACAACATCTACTAATATATATACCAATATATTATATTCGCTCAAGGCGTGAATAAAATGCAACATCACAGAAATGTACAGCATCACAGAAACAATACAGATATCTGGGATCCCCGGGTTTCACAGAGCCGCTGAAACCCGACGTTCCCCTGGTCGTGTGGATAGCCTGTGCAATGAAATCCTAGACCCCAATGGGCGCGGCAAGTCACCCGCCAAAACCTGAAGCGAGGCAGCCCCCTTCAGCTCCGTGAATGGACCACCCAGCACTCCACGGAATCCGGCAACTTGGGCACCCCTCCTGGGTCAACCTGTACCCCCTACGAGTGCGGCGAATAGCCCGCCAATCCTAGAGTGAAGCCCCCTCCGTCTCAATGCCATGAGATGCGGGCTTGTTGCCCTCCAGAACCCGGCTATCCGTGCACCCCTCCGCGGGGCAATCCTAGTACAGAAAGTAAAATATACATACACCAGGTACATCGACCGCAACCAGGTCGTGCCCCAAAATAATAATACAGTCAGGCAGTGACGGCAGTCCACATGTCGGACGCTCGCCCCGCAATATCAAATGTACATAATACAACAAAACTGTACTAGCATTGCATCCAGGCTATCCCCCACGACCGATCCGCAACATCACAGCAAATACATAGAACATCAACGTGAAAATCACGTTCGCAAATCCGTCTAACCGGGCTATAGCAGTTAGACCGGATTTACCGATCGAGTGACATTCACGGTCGCAGATATAATGTAAATACTGTGAAAAATGTGTTTAAAAAATTTCCGATTGATCAAACAATTAACAAGTGGGCCCCAAAGAAAACTGTAGCACTCACAGAAACAATTGGTCCAACTTTAATATTCCAAAGCCCATATTTTAAGCCCAGAAGGCCTCTGTAAAAAATTGGTGAAGTGATGTGAATAGTACGCGGCGGAAGGGCCGCACAAATGGGGTTTTCGCGGCGGTTCCGCGCTCCAACTGTGGAGTTATTTCGTCAAATTTTTACAGAACTCTTAGATTTTCCAGTACATCAATATTTTATAACCTGAAAAATTTTTCGAGACCAAAAATTTTCAACAGAAACTGATGCGAACTAAAATGCAGTTTTGGAACTTTTTGATCGATCGGAAATGCAAACACATTACACAAAGTTAGACTAAGTTAATGGCGAGGCTCTGATACCACTGTAAGTGCACGGCGGCGCCCTGGCCGTCAATCCGACGGCCAAATGCGGAAACGGTGGTAAACTTAAATTTTTGCGGACTTAGCAACCGGCACCACCGCGCACTAAACACCCGGATCGAACCATTAACTAGTCTAAGCTAACTACAAGAAAGGGAATAGAGATATACCGACGATCCAAGTCCTCCGGTCTTCTCGTCATGGTCCCGATCTCCTGCGGAAAAGTCCCGTCTCCTCCTCGTCGCCGGAAGTGCACCACATCGCCTACTTTGTTTACGGGCTCCCACCTCAATGCCGAGGCAACTCGGGCACGAAGCCGGCTACTCGACGTGCCCAAGGTTCGTTGTAGAATATGTAGTGAGCAAGTCTCATTTTTGGGGTTTGTGGAATTGCCATTGGTGAAGGAAAAGAGAGCTTGGAGAGAGGTGAGAAAAATGGAGCATACTCAAGAAGGAATGTATCATATTTTTCTCCACACACCAAATGAAATGAATCCCATTCCACTCAAGGAATGGCCGGCCCTCCCCCCTTCATGTGTGATTGGAGAGAGAGAGAGAGAACAACAAGGGGGTGGGTGGAAAAAAGAGAGAGAGAGAGAATGGTTATCATTCAAAAGAAATCATCACAAAGAAAAGTCCTCACTCAACAACCATACCCCTCAACATCATCAACAATCATGACTTTAAAAGTCAAGCCATGATGGAGTCAAAACAAGTCAATGATGGTGCACATCATGAAAGCCATCATGATGCATCAAGATGCAAAGAACCCCCTCCACTAATGCCTATTTGCAACAATGCAAATAAGCCCTCCTCCACCAATCTTCGGCCAATGAACGGAACAATGGAAATCGGCCGAAACGGAAAGCAAACTGGCAACTCCAGAAAACTGGTCCCGTAATAAATTACAGGAAAACCCCGATACTGTGCATACACACCCGCATTTGTATTCCGACCGAAATACAAATGCAATGAGACAAAATCTACACTGTACTATACTAGAATCCGGCTTATACCAAAACCGGATAGTAATATCTGTTCGATCCTGATCCGTGCAATACCGCACGTATCTGATCGAACCTTGCCATATAACCATACGGCCTATAGTACAAACTGTCCGATCCTGATCCGTGCAATACCGCACGTATCTGATCGGACCTTGCCATATCTCCATACGGCCTCTACAACCTTTCGCCCGAAAGCTGAGTAACTGAATGTGGGGGACTCTAAAGACTCGTCAACACCTTGGTTGTGGATTTAACCACTAGCACGTCAGAGGTATAAGCCAATACGTGACGGGCTACCAGGTACTGACCAAATGGGACGTCGATGAGGAAGCTCACCCCGACACCCAACTGAGCCTGTCAGTGACAATATCCGTGCAGTCCGGTCCGTTCGTCTATGAGTATCGCATGGCGGGCCTAGGGGGTTGGTAAAAGTCAGACCCCCAAAAGCGGTACAAGTCGTGTCGGAGTGTAGCCCAGAACACCCTGAGATACTACTGGAATACCTACCAGTAAATCTCCTTGCCTTGGCCAAGGACTTTGTGTAATGGCTCTCCTAGACACAGCACGACCTCACCCCCAATACCGGGAGAGACGAACCCCTGAAGATACGCTCACTGCCTCCATGTGGCTCGGGACTGTACCCAACTAAAACCTGTTTGCACGACTCCTTTGAGCCGTGGTAGGGTAGTAATCAAAGTACAGTGGGAACTCACACGAGACAAATGACGATCCCCAGGTCGATGAACTAACCTGCACACATGTCACCAGGGAACTGCCATCTGACGTCTGGTATATGACCAACTAGCATGTTCCCGGCGAGTCCTGTCCGGTGTACTCATAACCCAATGAGCACCTGTATACATCTTAGGTGATCCAACTGACACCAGTGGCTTGTGAGACCGGCCACCGCCCCTCGTCGGGGTCTCGACTGTATACACTAGTCTACTAATGGAGTATCGATGCCCAGTCTCGAAACTCCCACGACTAGGGACCTTTTAAGGATAAGCTTATAGACCCCCAGCTCCCACTTATATGATCGCCCTCATACTGCTGGTGGTCAAGCAAGAATCCTAGGGGCTCTATCAACGTGTAATAGCGACGTGTCATGTCACCTAAAGCAGTATACGATGATAAAGGTAAACCAGATAGCATACTATCATCTCGAGTAAGACTGTCCTACCGGGATAGGTCCTCCCTCAATCATTACAATCACGTACCTGTGACCTAATAATTGACTCTGAGGGCACTATCTCCAACAGGTTGAGTATGAGATACTACAACCACTGCTACAGATGGCCCTAGTGCAAGTGAGAGATTGTTAGTTATATGTATGCCCTAGAGGCCATTACTGTACATTGGATGTATATTGTAGTGGATGCTGGGACATATATAGGGAGGACTTTCTCGCTCGACATGATAGTATGCTATCTGGTTACTCTTTACCTTAACGTGTATACTGATTGTCTCTCTGTTACATGTTGGTAAAGCCCTTAGGATGTGTACTTGACTACCTGGACTATGATGCGGATCATACTAGTGGGGACATGGTAGTCCATAAGTACATCCTTCAAAGTCCCTAGTCGTGGGTGTATCGAGACGGGGCATCGATATACCAGAGTAGACTAGCGTGTACCTTCTCGACCCATACAGATGGGCGATGGATGATCCCATATCCATCGGTGTTTGATATCAGAGATGATATACGGGTGCTCAGTAGAGACTGGGTACACTGGACGGACTCGCCGAGAACTCCCAGATGGTATTATACCTCACGTCAGATGGCAGTTCTCTGGTGACACTGGTACAGAGTAGTCTGTTGATCCGAGATCGTCATAGAGTCTTGTGTGGTTCCCACTGTGCTTTGATTTCCATCTTACCACGTCCAAGAGGGCGTGCAAAACGGTGGTTTTTGGGTACAGTCCCGAGTCACATGGAGGCAATGAGCGATAGGAGGGGATTCGTCTCTCCCGGTATAGGGAGTTGATGTTGCGCTGTGTTCGATTGGCTATAACAGGAAATCCCTGGCCAGGGTTGCTGAGATTTACTGGTAAGTGTTATCAGTAGTTTCTCGAATTGTTATAGACCTCATATCGACACGACTTATCAAGCTATTGGGGTCTGACGTTTACCACCCCTAGGCGAGATATGCGACATATCAGACGATCAGACCGGACTGTACGGTAGTGTTACTGGTCGGATTCACTGGAGTGTGAGCGGGCTTGCTCGTCGATCTTCAGATCGCTCAATACCCGGGTGGCCGTTACGTTTAGCAGACCGCTTGCGGCTTGTGGGTGTTTGATATGATCATCGCCTACTGCCGGCGTATTGACGAGTCTTTAGAGTCCTACACAGAGGTTTCCTGGCTCAAGTGAAACGAAATAGGAGCGCATATGAGATATGTGCGGGACTGAGAATAATGCGTGTATGTGATACCGTATTCCATTTTCGCGATGAATGTATCGATTAGGTTATATGCGATATACCCTAGTTATCGAATCAAAGGTTGATTCGATAAGCCGATACATAGGATACTAGTCGGTTATATGCGATATGACCGGATCGTTAAATCAAGTGTTGATTTGATGATTTAATGTATAATTATATATTTGATATATTGCTTTGCATTAACTAGTATTGGTTCACTTTAAGATGGATTTTCTCACTCGGATGTGCGCATTATATATGTGATATGATTTTGTGCACTAGCTTGTATCATGTTTGATGATACATGCTTTTTGGTTAAGTGTAAAGTATTAAACCTTGGTTAATGAATAGGTTAGGGTTTATTATTTTTTATTCATTTATCTTATTTAATTATCCATTTATTTATGATAAATGAATAAAAGAAAATGAAATGAAATGGTTGCTAATTTTAGATTCTAGTTGAAGCTTCTTGATCTTTTGACTAAGTGACCATTTTGTCTCTAGCTTGACCCTAACCATTCCTTTAACCATGATTGATTCTCTACACATTACCATAGTTAAAGATTATGATAAGTATTCTTTTATTTTATATTTTCTAATAACTTATCATAACATTTTACCATCTTCTTCTTCATTTTCTTCAAGTGAAGAAAGCTTGCCTCCATCAATGGCAAGTGATGAAAAAGAGTGTGAAATCCAAATCTAAAGTCTACCCACTTCCTATTTCTTCATCCTCTACCTCTTGCCAAGTAGTAGAGTGTGTTTTCTTCACAAGTTTCTTGACTTGGTGAAGTCGGAGCTTGATTTAGCGATGCCTCGACGTAGATCATCTTCGGCATGGACATCGATGACCTAGCCCGTCCATTCTCCGATGAAGCCGACACTAGAGCCCGGGACTTGTTATGGACAGCGAGGAGACTTCATTGCGGAGCTATGGAGGTGGAGCACCGGATCTACAAAGGTTGTATTTCCGTTTTCTCATTAGTTAAGTGTTAACTAGTTATCTTTTCGCCTAGAAATCTAGCTAACGATCCGTACACTAGGGTTTCTCGGCACCATATTTTTTTGAAATTGGCATGATCGATGCCTTGTGAGACCTCCTTGGGGTGCCTAGGAACCCTACAGATACTTCATTAAATTCTCTGATGATCTCTTTTGATTCAGACATATGTTCCTGTTGAAACACAAGTCAGAACCCTTTGAGATATTCACAGAATATAAGTTAGAAGTAGAGAACTAATACGGGTATAAGTATTATGTCCTTTGATGAGATCAAGGAGGAGAATACTTGAGCACGAAATTCTTGGCCTTTTCTAAAGGAGAATGAGATTCTCTCTCAGCATTACTCCTCCGTATACACCATAGCACGATGGTATATCAGGGCGGAGCAATTGCACCCTATTCGATATGGTGCGCTCTATGATGAGTACTACTGAGTTACCTGTTTCCTTTTGGGAGTTATGCGCTTGAGAAGCTGCATACCTATTGAATAGGGTTCGAATCAAATCAGTTGCCTACCGCTTCATATGTGATATGGAAAGGGAAGAGCCCATATCTTAAGTTGGTTAAGATTTGGGGTTGTCCGGGCTATGTCTAAAAGCATAATCCGGACAAGCTCAAGGCAAGGTCTGTTATGTACAACTGGAAAGGTTCCACCTATACAAACAATAGCAGATGATTTAGTAGAACCAAAGGATTCAGTAGATTCCAACGAACCTCAGCCTCTCCGCCGATCTAGTAGAGTTCCTCACCCACCTGAGAGATACTTTGGTTTCTCTATGACAGTGGGAGCGAGGATTGCATCATGAGATGATGACCCAACTAGTTTCGAGCTGGCCATCAGGAGTAAGACTCTATAAGAATGGCTGGATGCTTAGTGATCTGAGATGGAATCCTTGTACACCAACAAAGTATGGACTTTGGTTGCTATATCTGAAGGGTTAAATCCCCATCAGGAGCAAGTATATCTTGAGAAGATTACTTGGTGTAGATGGAAAAGTTGAGACTTTCAAAGCTAGACTTGTTAAAGCTTTTCGTCATCGACCAGGCGTGGATAATGATGAAACCTTTTCAAGTGGCTATGCTTAAGTCCATCCAGATCCTACTTGCCACGGCTACATACCATGACTACGATATCTGGCGGTTGGGTGCCATGACTGCTTTTTTAAATGATGTTTTAGAAGAGAACGTCTATAAGTACACAGCCAGAGGGCTTCGTAGACAGTGGGAGCAGCGGAAACGTGTACAAGATGCTTTATAGGATAAAGCAGGTATCGCGGAGTTGGAACATCTTTTTTGATGTGTTAGTCAAAGAGTTTGACATCATCAAAATGGTAGATGAACCTTGTATAAACAAAAAGGTAGTAGGGAGTATAGTAACGATCCTCGTAGAGTACGTGGATGACATGCTCTTGATAGGGAAGCAGTTTCCTATGCTACGCTCGGTCAATCTCCTCTTATCACAATGATTCTCCATATAGGATCAAAGTGATACCTCCTAAATCCTGGGTTTTGGATCTATGAGATAGATCTAATTGGATGTTAGGATTCTCACTAGTTGTAGTGAGATGGTATCAACCGATCCTGGGGAGAATCACTGGAAGGGTTCCAGGGTGATAACTACGACTGAAAGTCAGTCACAGGCATTGTCTTTACCCTCAGTAAAGGGACGGTATGTTGGAAGAGTTCCAAGCTAGATACCGTGGCATACTAGACGATAAAGGCTGGATACATCGCTACTTGAGATGCTACCAAGAGGCAGTCTGGATGTATATTTGTTCATGAGATGAACTTAGTTCCTCCCATTGTGTGACAATGGAGTTGTGGCTTATGCCAAGGAACGTCCGTCCCATCAGTGATCCAGATATATTCTAAGGCAGTATCACCTGATCATGGAGATAGATGATCTCCAAGGTGATCGAGGTTAGGAGAGTAGACTCAGAGGACAACACGGCGGATCCACTCACAAAGGCCTTTTCCCAGAGAGAGACTTTTATGGGATGGTTGAGTATGAGATACTACAACCACTGCTATCAGATGGCCCTAGTGCAAGTGGGAGATTGTTAGTTATATGTATGCCCTAGGGGCCATTACTATACATAGGATGTATATTGTAGTGGATGCTTGGACATATATAGGGAGGACTTTCTTGCTCGACATGATAGTATGCTATCTGGTTGCTCTTTACCTAAACATGTACACTGATTGTCTCTCTGTTACATATTGGTAAAGCCCTTAGGATGTGTACTTGACTACCTGGACTATGATGCGGATCATACTAATGGGGACATGGTAGTCCATAAGTACATCCTTCAAAGTCCCTAGTCGTGGGTATATCGAGACGGGGCATCGATATACCAGAGTAGACTAGCGTATACCTTCTCGACCCATACAGATGGGCGATGGATGATCCCATATCCATTGGTGTTTGACATCAGAGATGATATATGGGTGCTCAGTGGAGACTGGGTACACTGGACGGACTCGCCGAGAACTCCCAGATGGTATTATACCTTACGTCAGATGGCAGTTCTCTGGTGACACTGGTACAGAGTAGTCTGTTGACCCGAGATCGTCATAGAGTCTTGTGTGGTTCCCACTGTGCTTTGATTTCCACCTTACCACGTCCAAGAGGGCGTGCAAAATGGTGGTTTTTGGGTACAGTCCCGAATCACATGGAGGCAATGAGCGATAGGAGGGGATTCGTCTCTCCCGGTATAGGGAGTTGATGTTGCGCTGTGTTCGATTGGCTATAACCATAAATCCCTGGCCAGGGTTGCTGAGATTTACCGGTAAGTGTTACCAGTAGTTTCTCGAAATGTTATAGACCTCATATCGACACGACTTATCGAGCTGTTGGGGTCTGACGTTTACCACCCCTAGGCGAGATATGCGATATATCAGACGACAAGACCGGACTGTACGGTAAGTGTTACTGGTTGGATTCACAGGAGTATGAGCGGGCTTGCTCGTCGATCTTCTGATCGCTCAATACCTGGGTGGCCGTTACGTTTAGCAGACCGCTTGCGGCTTGTGGATGTTTGATATGATCATCACCTGCTGCCGGCGTATTGACGAGTCTTTAGAGTCCTACACAGAGGTTTCCTGGCTCAAGCGAAACGAAATAGGAGCGCATATGAGATATGTGCGGGACCGAGAATAATACCAGTATGTGATACTGTATTCTATTCTCGCGATGAATGTATCGAATGGTTGTATGCGATATAACCTAGTTATCGAATCGAGGATTGATTCGATAAGCCGATACATTGGATATTAGTCGGTTGTATGCGATATGACCGGATCGTTAAATCAAGTGTTGATTTAATGATTTAATGTATAATTATATATTTGATATATTACTTTGCATTAACTAATATTGGTTCACATTAAAAGGATTTTCTCACTTGATGTACACAAGTTGTATATGTGATATACTTTTATGCACTTGTTTGTATCATGTTTGATGATACATGCTAACTTGTGTTTGTGTAAAGATTAAACCATGGTTATATGAATGGTTAGGGTTTTATTTATTTATTCATTTATTTATTTATTTATTTGGCATAAAAGAGAAAATGGTGGCTTTCTTTGTTTGATGTTGAAGCTTCATGAAGCTTTGACTTAGTCACCATTTTTGTCTTCATGCTTAACCCTAACCATTCACCGAACCCTAGTTTACTCTCTACACTTGACCATGGTTAGAGTATGATAAGTATTCCTTTACTTTTCTATTTTAAATTAACTTATCATAATAATCATCATCTTCTTCATCTTCTTCAAGAAGAAAAAGCTTGCAACCATCAATGGTGATTTGATGAAAAGAGTGAGAAATCCAATTCTAAAATGAACCCACTTCCTATTTCTTCATCCTCTACCTCTTGCCAAGTAGTATATGGTGTTTTCTTCACAAGTTTCATGACTTGGTGAAGTGGGAGCTTGATCTTGTGATGCCTCGACGTAGATCATCTTCGGCATCGAAGTCGACGACCTAGCCCGCCCATTTCTCCGATGAAGCCGACGCTAGAGCCCGGGATTCGATTTGGACATCAAGGAGACTTCATCATGGAGCTTTAGAGGTGGAGAACCGGATCTACAAAGGTTGTAGCCTCTTTCTTATAGATAAGTTGTTAACTAGTTACACCTTTCGCCTAAAATTCTAGTTAACGATCCGTATTAGGGTTTCTCGGCACTTGTAAAATTTGAATTTGGCATGGTTGATGCCTTGTGAGACCTCTAGTGTGTGCCTAGAACCCTACAGTGCCATCTGAATAGTATCCTGGAAACTATTATTATAGGACAACTCCACCAAGAGTAAATGATGATCCCAGCTACCACCAAAGTCTAAAATGCACGCTCGGAGCATGTCCTCGAGAGTCTGAATAGTCCGCTCTGACTGATCGTCGGTCTGCGGATGAAATGCTGTGCTGAAACTCAAGCGGGTGCCCAAAGCCTCCTGAAGCCTCTGCCATAGTCGGCTGGTAAACTGGGTGCTTCGGTCGGACATAATACATGTCGGGACCCCATGTCTCGTCGATGTAAATCTGGGCATACTGAGCAAATCCGAAAGTCGTCTTCACTGGCAGGAAGTGAGTCGCTTTCGTCAAACGATCCACGATCACCTAAATGGAGTCATACCCTCGCCTAGTCCTGGGTAGACCCACAACGAAATCCATCGAATTCTGTTCCCATTCCCACTCCGGAATGGGTAACGGCTGCAACTCTCCTGCGGGCCTCTGGTGCTCGGCCTTGACTTGCTGACAAGTCAGGCATCTCGATACGAAGTCTGCGATGTCCCTCTTCATTCCGTCCCACCAGTAGACCTCTCTCATATCTTGGTACATCTTGGTGGAACCGGGATGGACACTGTACACCGATCGATGTGCCTCCTCAAGAATATCGCGCCGCAGTCCCTCAGCATCTGGTACGCACAGTCTAGATCCAAATCGTAATATCCCCTGATCATCGATCACGAACTCAGAGAATCTGCCCTGTCCAATCTGTGCCATGATTTCTGAACAACGGTCATCACTGCACTGTGCCTCCTGTATACGGTCAAGCAACTGTAGGCATGCACGAACATGCGCAAGCTGTCCCCCGATCTGCGTGAACTCGAACTGTACTCGGCTGTCGCATAAAGTCTGCCAATATACCGACGACTGCATCTGTACTGTGCTCAAACAAGATAGACTACCCTCGGGCCTCCTGCTCAAAGCATCGGCTACCACATTAGCCTTGCCCAGGTGATATAAGATCTCGCAGTCGTAGTCCTTCACTAGTTCCATCCAATGGCGCTGTCGGAGATTGAGGTCCCGCTACTGAAATATATACTTTAAGCTCTTGTGATCAGTGAATATCTGGCACGACTCGCCGTAGAGGTAATGTCGCCAGATCTTAAGTGCAAAGACCACTGCAGCCATCTCCAAATCGTGAGTGGGGTAGTTCTGTTCATGTTTCTTCAATTGCCGTGAAGCATATATGATCACCCTGTCATGCTGCATCAATACGCACCCTAGCCCCACTCGAGAAGCATCACAATAGACCACAAAACCACCTGATCCTGAAGGCAATGATAACATTGGCGCCATAGTCAAACAAGTCCGTAGCTGCTGAAAACTGTGCTCGCACTCCTCCGTCCAATCGAAAGGAACTCCCTTCCGGGTCAATCCAGTCAAGGGTGCAGCAATACGGGAGAAATCCTGTACAAACCGCCTGTAGTAGCCTGCCAGCCCTAGAAAGCTGCGAATCTCCGTAACGGATGTAGGTCTGGGCCAACTCTGAACGGCCTCAATCTTCCTCGGGTCCATACATATACCATCCCGTATAATCACGTGACCCAAGAAGTCTACGCTGTCCAGCCAGAACGCGCACTTGGAGAATTTTGCAAAAAGCTGGTGCTCCCTCAAGGTCTGCAGTGTGATACGCAGGTGCTGCTCGTGCTCCTCTCTACTCCGGGAATACACCAAGATATCGTCAATGAATACGATGATGAACAAGTCAAGGTACGGCCTGAATATACAGTTCATCAAGTCCATGAATGCTGCTGGCGCATTGGTGAGTCCGAACGACATCACCAAAAACTCATAATGGCCGTAGCGCTTGCAGAAAGCTGTCCTCGGTATATCCTCCTGTCGAACCCGCAGCTGATGGTATCCTGATCGCAAGTCGATCCTCGAAAAATATCCTGCCCTCTGAAGCTGGTCGAACAAATCGTCGATGCGTGGCAACGGATATCTATTCCACACGGTCACCCTGTTCAGCTGGCGGTAGTCGACACACAAACGTAAACTTCCGTCCTTCTTCTTGACAAACAGGACCGGAGCACCCCAAGAAGAAACACTGGGTCGAATAAGTCCCTTATCCAGCAAATCCTGCAACTGACTCTTAAACTCACAAAGCTCCACCGGGGCCATCCGATAAGGCGGTATAGAAATAGGCCCCGTGCCGGGAATCAAATCAATACAGAAGGCAATGTCGCGCTCAGGCGGTAGCCCAGGAAGCTCGTCAGGGAAAACATCAGGGAACTCGCGAACAATCGGAACCTGGTCCAATGGAACATCTGTAGCTCTAGTATCGCAAACATAGGCTAGAAATCCCTGACATCCCTTCCTTAAAAGCTGTCCAGCGCGAAGAGAAGAAATCAATCTGTGAGGGGCGGCACCACGGTCCCCCTACACAACAAAAGCCGACTCGCCGGGAAAAAAAAATCTAACTGTCTTCTCGCGGCAGTCGACAGACGCATAGCACGTGGCTAACCAATCCAAGCCAAGAAATCCCAGAAATCTAAACCATTTTAAATAAGAAGTGAAGAAAACATGTTTTAAAATAAGGGGTTTTTAAATAACATAAGCCGAATATGCATTTTAAAATCTCAAGTCTTTTCTCAAAATTTCGGCAGAGTTTCCTTTGTAGATACTGGCCCAAGAAGGGGTACAACATGCATAATAGGAATAAAGGCATCCCCAAGAGGGAGCTAGCTCTTCGTCAATCGACGGTCACAACCACGCAAGCAATATAATATACAATGCCGAAGGGCGAGGATCAAAACTCAAAGCATCAAGAAAACCATAATAATACAACGCGCGACTCTAAGGTCGAAATAATATACAACTGGTCTTCTAAGTCAACAAATAATACAAGTCTGGTTGATGGAGTTTCTAGATACAACTATGAAAAATAATATGCAAGGGTGGTCATAATACGAGTAAACCCACCTACCAAAGCAATCATCCGGAACAGAAGCAGTGTGCCAGAAAGACGCAATGAAACCTGTACGGCAAAAACCTGCAAGAACTGTGGCACAACGGGGGTGAGTTTCCAACTCGTGAGTAGAAAACATCACAGAGCAGAAATCGTATGTACGACTCAATCCTAGGTCAAACGATCAGTAATATACATATATCCTCAAAATGATAAGGTTTGAAGCATGATAAGGTAGAAAGGGTAAACATCCATACATAAGTGTAATACCAAGTGCTCGTGTCAGTGCCTCAGGTAGCAACATATCATAAATATGAGGCATCATCAATGAAATCAGTGCTAACTATAGCATCAAGTCTATAAGTATGTGGATATGATCCAACAATGTAATCAATGCCTGTATGCATGTGGATCTCGTCCACGGGTCAACCAATGACACAAAACATCATGCATGTAAATATCATATAGCATATGCATGAACGTATGAGGATATAAATCAACGTGTGTCCCTCGCGACACATCAAAATCATGGAAACTGAATGTCTAGAATCGACACTCGAAAACATCATGAAACCCGTGCCCAGCATCGGCACGTAAATCCTCATATATCGGGCTCCGTCAGTCCGGATCGGCCCACGGACTCCGTCAGTCCGGATCGGGCCGTATCATCTCTCGACTCCGGTCGGTATCCTCCGGATATCCGCCGAGCCCAAATTCTATCACCGGTAGGTAGTAGTCCCTCTACCAGGCTCATCGTCATCCACACGAAATCTCTCTCTCGTCCCGGGGTACCATACCGGGTCCACCATGTACCCGCAAATAGAATCATCTGCCTCCTCGAATCGGGTTTCACATATCACACGTCTCAGAACTGAGAAAACGCATGGTGGACGCACTGAAATATCATATCAAGAGAAACCGGGTTTTTAAAACAGTACATGCTTTCCTTCGAAATAGCCACGGTTCTCAAATCCAGAAATCTCATGAAAACAGCATATCTCAATGCGTGAAATCATAAAGCATGATGTATGCGACATATGATAGAAATGTAAGCATATCCGTATATTATGCAACATGGAACAGTAATATGCACATATCGAGGGAAAACCGCTCTTTTAAATGAATCCAGTTTTTAAAATATATCAAGCGGTTCCCAAATCTCCAAAATCGAATGCAATGTCGTATAAAGGTGCATATGTGTATATACGCAAGTATGGACGTACAAATGTGCATGTCCGCAAGTATGGGTGTACAATATGTATGCACTCAAGTATGGTGTACAATATGTATGCACGCAAGTATGGTGTACGATATGTATATACGTAAGTATGGTGTACAATATGTATGCACGCAAGTTTGGTGTACGATATGTATGTACGCAAGTATGGTGCACAATATGTATGTATGCCAATATGGATACACAAGTGGTATAATCTGATCAGTCGAAAATATTGCATTCTTAACCCATCAATTTCCCTACGCAAGTATGGTGTACAACATGTATGTATGCCAATATGGATGTACAAGTGGTATAATTTGATCAGTCGAAAATATTGCATTCTTAACTCATCAATTTCCCTACTATTTGTAATCATCTAAAGTTGTTTAATATAAATATAGCACATATTAGCAATTCGTCTGCAAAATATCAAATAACATGTGTTATACATTATAACCGGCATTATGAGGAAAATTGTGTGTTTATTACTGCACGCATGATATTGTTTATCTCAACACTTTTCATTGAGATTGTGTGCAGAAAATTCTTCAGGTTAAAGAACCGGAATCACAAAAGTGCCGATAAATTACAGAAAGTCAAAGAATTTAAATCTGGCAGAGATTCAGAAGAGATAAAAAGATTCCAGATATCAGAAGAAGACCCAAACATCAACAGAAGAAGTGCACAGAAAAATGATGCAGAGATCTCATTAAATGGCCGTGGATACGCAGCCGAGTCGGCCGAGTTGCCGCGGTTCCACGGCCGAGTTGAGGGATTAGGGTGACGTGTCTCTCCAAAACCTTCATTCTAACCACCTCGCTTACCTTAGATGCTCCAGTGTAACAGACTTCTTCTGGAAACTTCTCTGCATAACAACCTTCTTCTAGAAGGCTCCTTGTAACAACCTTATTCTTGAAGGCTCTCTCCAACAACCTTCTTCCAGAAGGCTCCTTCCAACAACCTTATTCTAGAAGGCGCTCTCCAACAACCTTATTCTAGAAGGTTCTCTCTAACAACCTAGCTTTTGGGAGGGAAATTTGAATTTGAATTTAAAAGGAGATCTAGATCTAGGGTTGAGGTTGTTCATTAGTTCATTAATTTTGGGAGTTCAATAATTTCACACACAAGTTGAGTGACACAACTTGTGATCCATGTAGGGTTACTAGGCACTCTAACAAGGGTTAAGAAAGCATCAACCATGCCCGATTAAAATTTTAGCCGTGCCTAACGACCCTAAACAAGATCTTTGCTAGATAATTAGGGTTTCACATGCTAGTAGATAACAATTACTACTTAGTGAATACGAAATACAACCTTTGTAGATCGGTCCTTCACTTCTAAAGCTCCTTGTTGTAGTCCCTTCGCTGCGATCATGGTCCTCCCGGGCTCTTGCAAGGCTTCACGAGATAGAAAGAACGTCCTTGCTTGAAGTCTTCGAGGCCGAAGATGATCTACGTCGAGGGAATACCAACTCAAGCTACTACTTCACTAACTAGAGAATTAGTGAAGCAAACACTCTAAACTAAAGTGCTAGTCTAGTAGAGGATGGAGAAATAGGAAGTGGGTTCGCTTTAGAATTTACTTTCTCACAATGTTTCACTCTCTTTTGAAAACCCTAGCAAGCTTTTCTTTTGCTCAAAGAAGAAGAAGATGAACAAAAGAAAAGATGAAGATAATTATCAAGTGAGTGCTAACCATGGGTGAGTGAGTATCATATACTAACTCATGTAGAGACATTACCATGGCTAATCCTAAATGGTTAGGTTAATAAAAATCTAAAGTAAAACAAAGTTAGTGGACTTTGTCAAAGCATCCACAAGCTTCTACAAGCTTCATGCTTGTGACAAAAGCTCCACTAATTTGTAATTACCTTATATAATTATTAACCACCATTTAAAATAGAATGGTGTATGTCTTGCACACCCATGTATGATGTATCATCAACCATGATACAAAAAGACAACACATTTTAATATATATCACATATATATTAAAGTTGTGCACATGTGAGAAAAATTCTCAAGTGAACAAGTGTTAGTTAATGTAAACTAGTATATCTAATATACAATTATACACTAAATTATTAAATCAACACTTGACTTAATAATCCGGTCATATCTCATATAACCGACTAACATCCATTGTATCAACTTATCGAATCAACACTTGATTCGATAACCCGACTATATCATATATAACCGACCGATACAAAAAGTCGCGAGAATAGAATACGGTATCACATACACGTATTATTCTCGGTCCCGCACATATCACATACGTGCTCCTATTTCGTTCTGCCTGAGCCAGCAAAACCTCTATGTAGGACTCTAAAGACTCGTCAATACGCCGGCAGTAGGTGATGATCACATCAAGCACCCACAAGCCGTCAGCGGTACTAGCTGGACATAACGGCTACCCGGGTATTGAGCGATCAGAAGATCAGCAAGCAAGCCCGCTCTAACTCCTGTAAAAGCCTTCCGGTAACACTTCCCGTACAGTCCGGTCTCCTCGTCTGATATGTCGCATATCAAGTCTAGGGGTGGTATACGTCAGACCCCAATAACCGATAAGTCGTGCCGATCCGAGGCTCATAATGGGTCGAGAAACTGCTGGTAACACATACCAGTAAATCTCTAAATCTTCCCTGGCCAGGGACTTCCCTGTTATGGCCAATCGAGCACAGCGCAACATCAACCCCCAATACCGGGAGGGACGAAACCCCTCCTATCGCTCATTGCCTCCATGTGACTCGGGACTGTACCCAAAAACCACCGTTTTGCACGCCCTCTTGGACGTGGTAAGTTGGAAATCAAAGCACAGTAGGAATCACACAAGGCTCTATGACGATCTCGGGTCTACAGACTATCCTGCACAAGTGTCACCAGAGAACTGCCATCTGACGTGAGGTATAATACCATCTGGGAGTTCTCGGCGAGTCCGTCCAGTGTACCCAGTCTCCACTGAGCACCCGTATACCATCTCTGATGTCAAACACCATTGGATATGGGATCATCCATCGCCCATCTCATGGGTCGAGAAGCGTATACGCTAGTCTACTCTGGTATATCGATGCCCTGCCTCGATACACCTACGACTAGGAACATTAAAGGATGTACTTACGGCCTACCATGGCCCCACCAGTATGATCTGCATCATAGTCCAGGTAGTCAAGTACACATCCTAAGGGCTTTACCAACTTGTAACTATAAGACAGTATCAAGAGACAAGTATACATGTTAAGATAAAGAGCAACCAGATAGCATACTATCATATCGAGCAAGAAAGTCCTCTCTATATATGTCCAAGCATCCAATATAATATACATCATCTGTACAATACTGGCCTCTAGAGCATGCATATAACTAACAATCTCCCACTTACACTAGGGCCAGCTGCTGTAGTATCGCATACCAAGCATCCCGAAGAGTCTTTCAAACTGTATCTGGGGAATGGCCTTCGTGAGTGGATCCGCTGTGTTGTTCTTCGTGTCAACCCTCCTGACCTCGATCTCCCGGCGATCAACTATCTCCCGGATCAGGCGATAACGCCTCAGAATATGCCTGGATCGCTGATGGGACCTGGGTTCCTTGGCCAAAGCCACCGCTCCATTGTTATCACAATACAAAGGTATTGGATGCCCAATGGATGGAACCACTCCAAGTTTAGTAATGAACTTCTTGATCCAGACAGCCTCTTTGGCAGCATCGTTGGTAGCGATGTATTCAGCCTCCATCGTCGAGTCTGCCACGGTTTCCTGCTTGGAACTCTTCCAGCTAACCGCCCCTCTATAAAATGTAAAGACAAATCCCGAGTGCGATTTAGAGTCGTCCTTATCACTCTGGAAGCTCGAATCGGTAAAGGACTCCACTTGGAGTTCTCCGTTACCATACACCAAGAGCATCTCTTTAGTCCTTCGTAAGTACTTGAGAATGCTCTTCACAGCTGTCCAGTGACTCTCTCCAGGATCAGCTTGATACCTACTCACTACACTTGGTGAGTGTGCTACATCGGGTCTGGTACATAGCATCGCATGCTGTAAGTCCATGCTACCTCTCCCGGTACTTTCGGGCATGCGGAATTTGATGAAAAACAATTTTCTACAGGCGGTAACATTGACCCAAAACCGGATCTTTGTTAAACTACTAACTAACAACCTAACAAGAGTTTACCTACTCGGTTAGGGGGGGCTATACCTTTCTTGAACTCCTTCGTCTTCGACTCCTTCCGGTGTACGGATCGGCCTCACCTCGTCGTCTCCTTGCGCCGAAGATGGATCCATCCGAAAGCTTCTACCTTTGGCTTCTTCTTCGAACTTTGAAGAAACTAGTTCACTTGGTTTGCTAAACCTTGTGAACTGGAATGAGTAGAGGAGAGTGTGATGGGATTTTCTCTATGGTTCTTGCTTCTCAACACATGAGACAAGTGAACCATAGACAAGAGAGAGAGCAAGAGGAAGAGGGTGAGAGCAAGAGAATGAGAGAGCTCAAAACCAAGAGAGAGAAAGGCAAAGAAAGAATGAGCCTCTCTTTTGTCATATACCCTCTCATAATCCAAAAGCATCATGAGCCATAATGTTAATCAATTATTATGTGATGGTTCTCATTTCACAAAAGGCAATATCATTTCATGCACTCATTTTGCAAACTACAACAAGCAAGCAAAAGTCTTTGCATGAAAATGACAACCATTGTGATGATGATGGTCAACTAGTCCAACCTAGTCAACCGGTCAACTAAGTCAACAAGTCAACAAAGTCAACCCCTCAACAACCATGTCACTATAATACTTAATTAATATTATTGCTAATTATATATATATATATATATATATTCTCATTAGGGTTTAGCAAGAAGTCAATGGTCAACAGTCAACAGTCAACAACCCTAATGAGAATCCTCTGCCTCTGTCTCTACGTCAACTGTGCATACACACCCGCATCCGTGTTCCGAGGAACACGAATACATACTGGAAAAAACCAATCCCAAAACGTACACTAGGATCTGGCTTAAACCAAAGCCCGCTAGTGTTAACTGTCCGGACACTAAACGTGCACAAGTGCACGGATGTGACCGAACCCTGTCGCAAAAACATGTGACCTGTCGCAAAACCATGCGACCTCTACTCTTTTGCCTAAAGGCGAATAGCTTTCTGTGTGGGACTCTAAAGACTCGACACTACGCTGGCAGTGGGTTTAACCACAGACCGCAAGCGGCACTAGCTGTGCGTAACGGTCCCCAGGTAGATGCCGACAAGAAGACTGACGAGGTGAAACCCATCTGAACTCCTACTGAGCCTGAATGTGACAGTCGCCGTACAGTCCGGTCTGTTCGTCTGATACATCGCATGGCGGGCCTAGAGGGCGGTAAACGTCAGTTCCCTAATAGCGGTACAAGTCGTGTCGGAGTGAAGCCCAAAACACCCTGAGATAACACTGGAAGCCTACCAGTATATCTCGCTTGCCCTGGCCAGGGACTACTCGTGTAATGGCTCTCCTAGACACAGCGCGATGTCAACCCCCAATACCGGGAGAGACGAATCCTGTCTAACCGTCACTGCCTCCAAGTGCTTCGGGACTGCACCCAACTACTACCTGTTTGCACGACTCCTTTGAGCCGTGGTAGGGTAGTAATCAAAGTACAGTGGGAACACACTCGAGGCGAAGTGACAGTGTCAAGTCAGCGGACTAAGCTGTACTCATGTCACCTGGGAACTGATAACTGACGATAGGTATAGTACCAACCAACAGTTCCCGACGAGTCCTGTCCAGTGTACTCGTAACCCAACGAGCACCCGCATACTATCTCCAGTACGACGTACTGATGGCTGTGGGACAGACCATCTCCTACACTGGGATGAGAAGCGCATACGCTAGTCTACTCCGGAGTATCGATGCCCTGTCTCGATAGTCCTGCGACTAGGGACCTGCATAAGGATGTGCTTATAGATTACCCAGCCCCCACTAGTGTGACTGCCATCACAACGCTGGTAATCAAGCAAAGATCCTAAGGGCTCCACTAATGTGTATAGGTGATACACTAAAATAAACACATGTACACATTGAAGTAGAAACAAACCAAGTAGCATACTACTATATTGAGCAAGATTGTTTATACAAGGTGAATATCCCAAGCTTCCATTAAGTAATATACATACTAGTATGATACAGTAATGGCCTCTAGGGCATATACACTAACACGTACATGATAGAGCCTACAACCGAAGCATAGGGTATCCCTTGAATGCGAGCTCTCTCCAAATCAGTCTTGGGAGACATCTCTTTGGAGAGAGTGAGTCCAGAGATCGTGGGTAAGTTCCTACGCTTGGATTCTTCCATACTAAACCTCTTTAGTATGGTGTCAATGTACCTGGATTGGGACAATCCCAGTATCCGTTTGGATCTATCTCTATAGATCATAATTCCCAGTATGCAGGAGGCATCACCTAGATCTTTCATTGAGAATCTTTGTGATAAGAAGAGCTTGACCGATTGCAGCATAGGAATGCCATTTCCTATTAAGAGTATGTCATCCACGTACAATACGAGAAAGACAACCTTACTCTCTGCCACCTTCTTGTAGATACAAGGTTCATCGACGTTTTTGACGAAATCAAACTCTTTGATAACGACGTCAAAGTAGATGTTCCAACTCCGCGATGCTTGCTTTAATCCATAAATGGATTTAAGCAGTTTGCACACCTTCCCGCTGCTCCCACTATCTACGAAGCCCTCTGGCTGAGTCATGTATACGCACTCTTCTAAATCACCGTTTAGAAAGGCGGTCTTAACATCCATTTGCCAGATTTCGTAGTCATGATATGCAGCGATGGCAAGCATGATCTGGATGGATTTAAGCATAGCCACTGGAGAAAAGGTTTCGTCATAGTCCATACCTGGTCTTTGACGAAAACCCTTTGCGACATGTCTAGCTTTGAAAGTCTCCACTTTCCTATCTACACCAAGTTTTTTCTTGAATATCCACTTGCTCCCAATGGGTTTTACCCCTTCAGGAGCATTTTCGAAAGTCCATAGTTTGTTGGTGTACATGGATTCCATCTCGGACAGCATTGCATCCAGCCATTTCAATGAGTCCCTACTCGTGATGGCCTGCTCGAAACTAGTTGGGTCATCATCAATCATGATGCAATCCTCACTCCCACCATCCATGAGAAAACCGTAGTATCTCTCTGTTGGGTGAGGAAACCTACTAGATCGGCGGAGTGGCTGGGGTTCATCGGGAACTACAGAATCCTCTGGTTCCACCTGTAGGGTTCCTAGGCACTCTAGTGAAGTCTCACAAGTGATCAAACATGCACAAATAAAATTTTACGGGTGCCTACAAACCCGACTACGGGTCGTTTACTAGATATTTAGGCGAAAACATAAACTAGTTAACATTTTAACTAAGGGAACGGATATACAACCTTTGTAGATCCGGTCCACCTCCTCCACGGCTCCGCAATGAAGTCCCTTCGCTGTCCAAATCATGTCTTGGGCTCTAGCGTCGGCATCATCGAAGAATGGGCGGGCTTGATCGTCGGTTCGATGCCGAAGATGATCTACATCGAGGCATCGCTAGAACAAGCTCCACCTTCACCAAACCTTGAAAATTTGTGAAGGAAACACACTCTACTACTTGGAAAGAGGTAGAGGATGAAGAAATAGGAAGTGGGTAGACTTTAGTTTTGGATTTCTCACTTGATTTGGCTAGTTGCCATTGAAGTAGAAAGCTTTTCTTCATATTGAAGAAGATGAAGAAGAAGAAGAAGATATGATAAGTATATTTTATTTGATAAAATAAATCAATACTTATCATGATAGTAACCATAGTTAGGTGTAGAGAATAAACCTTGGTTAGGGTTAGTGGTTAGGTTTAGGAAAAGAACAAGAATGGTGAAGATTTCAACATTTCATGAAGTTTCTACAAAACAACAAAAAAAAGTCTACCATTCTCTTTATCTTTTCCAAAAAGAAATAAATAGATAAATCAAAAGATAAATGAATGAGATAAAAGAAAACCCTAACCACTAACTTAACCATTGTTTAATTCTCTACACTAACCTAAGCTTGCATGTATCATCAAACATGATACAATCATGTGCACAAAATATATCACATATACAATGTGCACAAACCAAGTGAGTTAATCCATTTAAAGTGAACCATTACTAGTTAATGCAAAGTAATATATCAAATATATAATTATACATTAAATCATTAAATCAACACTTGATTCAATGATCCGGTTATATCGCATATAACCGGCTAGTATCCAATGTATCGGCTTATCGAATCAATCCTTGATTCGATAACTAGGTTATATCGCATACAACCATTCGACACATTCATCGCGAGAATGAAATACGGTATCACATACACGCATTATTCTCGGTCCCGTACATATCTCATATGCGCTCCTATTTCGTTTCGCTTGAGCTAGGAAACCTCTGTGTAGGACTCTAAAGACTCGTCAATACGCCGGCAGCAGGCGATGATCATATCAAACATCCGCAAGCCGCAAGCGGTCTGCTAAACGTAACGGCCACCCGGGTATTGAGCGATCAGAAGATCGACGAGCAAGCCCGCTCACACTCCTGCGAATCCAACCAGTAACACTTACCGTACAGTCCGGTCTGTTCGTCTGATATGTCGCATATCTCGCCTAAGGGTGGTAAACGTCAGACCCCAATAGCTCGATAAGCCACGCCGACGTAGGGTCCATAACATTCGTGAAACTACTGATAACACTTACCAGTATATCACTGCAACCCTGGCCAGGGATTTCCTGTTATGGCCAGTCGAGCATAGCACAACATCAACCCCCAATACCGGGAGAGACGAATCCCCTCCTATCGCTCATTGCCTCCATATGAATCGGGACTGTACCCAAAAACCACCTGTTTGCACAACTCAGTAGAGCCGTGGTAGGGTGGAAATCAAAGCACAGTGGGAGACACACAAGACTCTATGACGATCTCGGGTCAACAGACTAAGCTGTACCAGTGTCACCAGAGAACTGCCATCTGACGTGAGGTATAATACCATCTGGGAGTTCTCGGCGAGTCCGTTCAGTGTACCCAGTCTCCACCGAGCACCCGCATACCATCTCCGATGTCAAACACCAATGGATATGGGATCATCCATCGCCCATCGCATGGGTCGAGAAGATATACGCTAGTCTACTCTGGAATATCGATGCCCCGTCTCGATATTCCCTCGACTAGGAACATTTCAAGGATGTACTCATGGACTATCCAGGCCCCACTAGTATGATCTGCATCACAGTCCTGGAAGTCAAGTATACATCCTAAGGGCTTTATCAACATGTAATCAGAGAGACAGAAAGTATACATGTTAAGATAAAGTGCAACCAGATAGCGTACTATCATGTCGAGCAAGAAAGTCCTACCTATATATGTCCCAGCATCCACTACAATATACATCCAATGTACAGTAATGGCCTCTAGGGCATACATATAACTAATAATCTCCCACTTGCACTAGGGCCATCTGTAGCAGTGGTTGCAGTATCACATACTCAACCATCCCATAAAAGTCTCTCTTTGGGAAAAGGCCTTCGTGAGTGGATCCGCCGTGTTGTCCTCTGAGTCTACTCTCCTAACCTCGATCACCCTGGAGATTAACTATCTCCATGATCAGGTGATGCTGCCTCAGAATATGTCTGGGTCACTGATGGGACCAGGGTTCCAGGGTCGAAGCCACGCTTCCATTGTCATACAATGGCAGGAACCTAGTTCATCTTATGAACCAATATACACCCAAACTTCCTCTTTGGTAGTATCTTTAATAGCGATGTTACCAGCCTTTATCGTCTAGTTTGCCACGGTATCTAGCTTGGAACTTTTCCAACATACCGTCCCTTTACTGAGGGTAAAGACAGTGCCTGTGACTGACATTCAGTCGTCTTTATCACCCTGGAACACTTCCAGTGATTCTCCCCAGGATCGATTGATATCATCTCACTACATCTAGTGAGAATCCTAACTTCCAATTACATCTATCTCATAGATGAAAACTCAGGATTTAGGAGGTATCACTTTGATCCTATTTGGGGAATCCTAGTGATAATAGGAGATTGACCGATCGTAGTATAGGAAAATCTTTTCCTATCAAGAGTATGTTGTCTCCGTACAATACGAAGATGACCACCTTACTCTCTACAACCTTTTTGTATATATAAGGTTCGTCTACCATTTTGATGAAGTCAAACACTTTGACTATCACATCAAAACAGACGTTCCAACTCCTCGATGCCTGCTTCATTATGTAAAGCAACTTGCACACGTTTCCGCTGCTCCCACTGTTTACGAAGACCTCTGGCTGTGTTCTTATAGACGTTCTCTTCTAAATCAGTATTTAGAAAGCAGTCATGGCACCCAACCGCCAGATATCGTAGTCATGGTATGTAGCCGTGGTAAGTAGGATCTGGATAGACTTAAGCATAGCTACTGGAAAAAGGTTTCATCATTATCCACGCCTGGTCGATGACGAAAAACTTTAACAAGTCTAGCTTTGAAAGTCTCAACTTTTCCATCTACACCAAGCAATCTTCTCAAGATATACTTGCTCCTGATGGGGATTTAACCCTTCAGATACAGCAGCTAAAGTCCATACTTTGCTGGTGTATGTGGATTACATCTCAGATCGCTAAGCATCCAGCCATTCTTACAGAGTCCCTACTCTCGATGGCCTGTTCGAAACTAGTTGGGTCATCATCTCATGATGCAATCCTTGCTCCCACTGTCATCGAGAAACCGAGGTATCTCTCAGGCGGATGAGGAACCCTACTAGATCGGCGGAGAGGCTGAGGTTCGTCGGGAACTATAGAATCTTATGGTTCTACCAAATTATCTGCAGTTTTGTACAGCTGGAACCTTTCCAGTTCTACAGAACTGATCTTGCCTCGATCTTGTCCGGATTTTAATTTGACATAGGCCGGACAATCCCAAATCTTAACTTACTTACTTAAGAGATAGGTTCTTCCCATACCATATCTCATATGGAATGGTAGGCACTGATTTGATTCGAACCTAATTGAATAGGTATGCAGCTTCTCAAGTGCATAACTCCCAAAAGGAAATAGGTAACTCAGTAATACTCATCATAGAGCACACGATATCTAATATTGTGTGATTGCTCCGCCCCGATACATCGTTGTGCTGTGGTGTATTCAGAGGAGTAATACTGAGAGAGAATCTCATTTTCCTTTAGAATGGTCCAGGAATGCCATGCACAAGTATTCTCATCCCTGATCTCATCATAGGACATAATACTTATACCCGTATTTTGGTTCTCTACTTCCTACTTATATTCTGTGAATACCTCAAAAGGTTCGGACTTATATTTCAACAGGAATATATGACTGAATCATGAGAGATCATCAGAGAATATAATGAAGTATAAAGAACCAGTCCTGGCATGTGTAGACAGGAGACCTTACATACATCATCATGTATCAGTCCCAAGAGTTCATTAACTCTTTCTCTGTTTCCAACAAACAGAGCTATGGTCATATTATCTTTGTGACATGACTGGCAAGTTTCACAAGATGTAAATTCAAACTGATTTAAATATACATCTAAATGTAACTTCAGCCAGTCGGGTCGCATTGATATGACCTAGTCTACAATGCCTCAAGAAGAATTCATTCATTTCTGAACTCTTCTTCTTGTGTGTGTTCAGTATACTATGAACTGTAGTTTGATTTAGAACGTCAATGCTTTTAGATAACGTGCCTGAACCGATCAACTTTTGATATAGGAAATGTTCAAAACATTATCCATCAATACAAAATTATATCCTTTCTTTACTAATAAAGAGACTGATATGATTTTGTATATCAGGTTCGGTATCTAATAGCATTTGTTCAGAATCAATGTATTCGTAATACAGGGTGACAGTGACCAACAGACTTGGCTGCAACACTTGCCCCGTTTTCTGTCTCATGAAACTTATCACCCGTTCTCAGTTTTTCTACCTTTTTGTAGCCCTATGTAACAGATTACATATCTGGGATCAAGATCCGGTATCATATACCCAGGATGCAGAGGATTCTGAGAAACAGTTCTTTGTAATGAACACACCCGAAGGAGATGCATCACATGCACTTTCTTCGTTTGGGCGGCAAAGGAATTCTGGTATTCCCCTATTTCCTGCTCTGTCTTATAACAATTATAAGTTGGAGCGGGACCAACGTTCCCCAGCTCAGTATAACAAGCGGGTTCGGTCAATACATCCGTATTATTATCTTGATTAAGGCGTGATATGGTCGCTACCAGGAGAGAGAGAGAAGAAAACACTCTGCGTGCGCTCTTGCAAGATCAGATTGGTTATATATTTTATCTAATCAGGATGGCTCCCACTGTTTTTATCAAATCTTCCTTCAAACCCTAAAAGGAAAGACTAGCCGGGATTAATTACACTCTACAAGTTCGCCAATCTTTCAGCCAGGCCAGTGTCGGTACTTTGAGGGAGGTTCCCCGTGCTTTCGCACGGACCTAATTACTGTAAACCTCGTTTTCCCAGAGGCGTAACCCCGTTGACACCTTTCTAGACACCTACTTGATCGGCTAATTGTAATGTATAAAACTCTCCCAGGAGTAACTCTTACTCGCAGCGGGTATCGGGATCCAACTATCACATAGAAGGTATGCAATCTCATTGCAAATTTCAACACTTGAAACTCCCGATAATGGTTTTTACCCCTAGCACCTATGACCTTGGCTAAGGTCAACAAATCATAGGTACTAGTCAAGTTCTACCCGTCATTTCATGATTAATTAGACCCACCCACATGACCCTTGGCTAAGGTCAACAAAGCCACATGACTGTCCTAACTAATCGCATCATATGCTGTGTAGGAAGACATCACTTAGCTACCGCACACTACGCCTCGGCTATGGTCGACAAACGTAGCACGAATACTAAGTACTCTACTTCCTAAAATGACGGAGGGTTGCGAATGGTTTTTGTGAAAACCTTTAACGCTTTGAACTTGATCTCGTTGCGGAATCAAATGGTTTTAAATGGAATGTTTTCGAGGCTTTTCTATTTTTGCTAAAGGGGTCACTCCCGGTGAAGGGATCGTCGGCCCTTTCCTCGTCGAATGAGGTGCGGGATATATCATATATATCTCTATGCAAAGCAGAAACTATAGAAGTGATCAAAAACAAACCGAGTGTGTAGAATCTGCCAGTTATTGCTAAAGGAGTCACTCCCGGTGAAGGGATCTCGGTCCTTTCCTCATCGAATAAGGTGCAGGATGTTCTATAATGAACACCACGATGCAAAGCAAGAACTGTAGCTACCTGTTTTATTTTGAAATTCGATTCCACAACATCAATTAGGTTTATTTTCTTTCATTAATCTCATTAATGAATATCCCATCATTTAAGTCCACCTAACCATCACAGATAAATATAACGTACGCTTTTGCCATCCGCATTCGCCTCGATGTCCCATCTGCACCGTTAGGTTAGGTAACTAACGCCAGAGCGAGGCAGGGCTAGCGCGGGTGTAAAACATAAGCAACGTCTATATAATATATCATATATACTATATATAATATCTGCGACAGAACATCGCATGATCTCAGATAAAACACAGCAGAAGAAACATATGAAATATTGGATATACTAGGACGTCCGTGTTTTCAATACGAGCCAGTATAAAACACGGATTCC